>VSWD01000009.1:45971264-47171264 GCA_033119305.1 Pinctada imbricata | reverse complement strand
CTTGGCCATAGCTTTTGATTGGTAAGTTATAGGGCTTTCATATCTCACTTGTGTATTTCTTGTGACAAGGCCTTTCAATGGATACCAAAATGTTTTACCTTGTGACCTTGACCTTGGAGTTTGACCTACTTTTGAAAAACTTTGACCTTGGCCATAACTTGTGAATGGTAAATGATAGGGCCTTTATATTTCACATATGTATTCCTTGTCACAAGACCTCACCATGGATACCAAAAGTTTTGACCTTTTGACCTTGACCTTGGAGATCGACTTTCTTTAAAAAAAATAAATCTGGGCTATATCTCATGAACTATAGAGGCTATGGCTTTGAAATTTCACATGCATAATCTTTATGACCAGACCTTTTATTTGATATCATGTAGATTCCTCATGACCAGAACTTTAATTTGATATCATGACTTTTGACCTAGTGACCTTGACATCAACCTTTGACCTACTTTTAAACTATAAGAGGTAGGGCAATGATATTATACATTTAGATTCCTTATGACCATAGTTTTTTTCATTGCGCAATAATGTAAAAGGTCAATGCCATTTAAAATGAGTTAAAGAAGATCCTGACGATAATCTCAACAGCACTCACAATAGAGGCCTTAAAAGGTCAAGGTCATTTAATGTATTTCAATCAAAAAACCAAGTAGAATTCCGATTGGCCAAAAAATTTAGAGTTAAAATGATTTAACCAGAGAACAACCCAAAAATGCAGATGACTTGATACATGGCTATAAACACGATCTGCACGAGACAAGTGAAAGAAAAAACCTAAAACTGAAGAACACGGTAAAAAAACATACATGTGTAATCAGTTGTTAAATGAAACCATGAAAAACAAAACATAATAACTGAATCATTCTGCAAGCAAAGACGAATTCCCAATGAGATCCTGTGTCCGGGACGAGAATGCACTCCCTGCTTTAGGAAACACTCGTCAATTCAGCCGTGAAGTATAAGGTCAAAATTTGCGATAGACATCTAATCAATATTCGATTTTTCTTGTTCATATAAAACCCCTGTATATTAGAAGTTTAGTGATACCAATACAATTAATTTTTTGTGGATTTAATGGATATCTCTTTTTAAAATAAGGTAATTACATTTGTAACGAAACAATTAAGTATTACATTTTCTTTTATTTGGAACTTCCCTACCGGGTCTACGTCATTTATGTTTTTATGTATAAATTTTTGTTTTCATCTTGTTTTTTTTAACCTTTAGCAAAATCCTGCCCTGTGTTCTTTTCATCTGATATCAAAACACTGATATTCATATTTTTGCGTAGATGCTGACCTTTGCCCCACATCCTCAATTTCAGTAAGTGGTGCCATCTACAATGTCTTTGAAGCGTCGTCATAATCGTGGTTTCATCCTTACCTTTATATTTGAAGTGTTCGAGGCTGCCTATTTTGTATAAATATTGATATTTGATTTGACTTTTTGTTTGATTTGCACTTACAAAATATAGAAATGTTTTCGAGTTACCATGAACACTTTATCCAAACAAGTTAAAAGTCATGTTTGTAAAACATTAATGCCCCCCTACCCCTTCTGTGATTAAAGTCCGTCACAACTTCATACTTGATTTTCATTTGATGTGTCTGTACACAAAATTTCATTTCAATATGTGAATCCACTCCAGAGGTATTGAACGGAAACTGTTGTCGTGGTCCGACCGACGGACCTATAGACAGAAAGTCAGACAGCAGCAAAGCAATATGTCCCCTCTTCTTCAAAGGGGGCAAAAAAATTTTTGATTGAACCAAAATATGAACTTGACCTAGATTTTTATTTGATGTGTCTGAAAACAAAATTTCATTTCAATATGTAACTCCACTCAAGAGATATTGAACGGAAACCCTGAAATTTTGGTATTTTTCGAAGTGCAAGGGGCATAACTCTGTCAAAATTTTGTTCATCTGACCTATATATGAACTTGACCTAGGAGATTTTCATTTGATGTGTCTGTATACAAAATTTCATTTCAATATGTAACTCCACTCAAGAGATATTGAACAGAAACCCTGAAGTTTTGGTATTTTTCACAGTGCAAGGGTCATAACTCTGTCCAAATTTTTTTGATCGGACCTAAATATGAACTTGACCTAGATTTTCATATGATGTGTCTGTATACAAAATTTCATTTCTATATGTAACTCCACTCAAAAGATATTGAACGGAAACCCTGAAATTTTGGTATTTTTCGAAGTGCAAGGGGCATTACTCTGTCAAAATTTTGTTGATTGGACCCAAATAAGAACTTGACCTAGATTGTCATTTGATGTATCCGTATACAAATTTTCATTTCAATATGTAACTCCACTCAAGAGATATTGAACGGAAACCCTGAAATTTTGGTATTTTTTCGAAGTGCAAGGGGCATAACTCTGTCAAAATTTTGTTGATCGGACCCAAATATACACCTGACCTAGATTTTCATTTGATGTGTCTGTATACAAAATTTCATTTCAATATGTAACTCCACTCAAGAGATATTGAACGGAAACCCTGAAATTTTGGTATTTTTCGAAATGCAAGGGGCATAACTCTGTCAAAATTTTTTTGATCGGACCCAAATATGAACTTGACCTAGATTTTTGTTTGATGTGTCTGTATACAAAATTTCATTTCAATATGTAACTCCATTCAAGAGATATTGAACGGAAACCCTGAAATTTTGGTATTTTTCGAAATGCAAGGGGCATAACTCTGTCAAATTTTTTTTGATCGGACCCAAATATGAACTTGACCTAGATTTTTGTTTGATGTGTCTGTATACAAAATTTCATTTCAATATATGAATCCATTCCACAGATATTGAACGGAAACCCTGAAATTTTGGTATTTTTCGAAATGCAAGGGGCATAACTCTGTCAAATTTTTTTTGATCGGACCTAAATATGAACTTGACCTAGATTTTTGTTTGATGTGTCTGTATACAAAATTTCATTTCAATATGTGAATCCATTCCACAGATATTGAACGGAAACCCTGAAATTTTGGTATTTTTCGAAATGCAAGGGGCATTACTCTGTCAAAAATTTTTTGATCGGACCCAAATATGAACTTGACCTAGATTTTTGTTTGATGTGTCTGTATACAAAATTTCATTTCAATATGTAACTCCATTCAAGAGATATTGAACGGAAACCCTGAAATTTTGGTATTTTTCGAAATGCAAGGGGCATAACTCTGTCAAATTTTTTTTGATCGGACCCAAATATGAACTTGACCTAGATTTTTGTTTGATGTGTCTGTATACAAAATTTCATTTCAATATGTAACTCCATTCAAGAGATATTGAACGGAAACCCTGAAATTTTGGTATTTTTCGAAATGCAAGGGGCATAACTCTGTCAAATTTTTTTTGATCGGACCCAAATATGAACTTGACCTAGATTTTTGTTTGATGTGTCTGTATACAAAATTTCATTTCAATATGTGAATCCATTCCACAGATATTGAACGGAAACCCTGAAATTTTGGTATTTTTCGAAATGCAAGGGGCATAACTCTGTCAAATTTTTTTTGATCGGACCTAAATATGAACTTGACCTAGATTTTTGTTTGATGTGTCTGTATACAAAATTTCATTTCAATATGTGAATCCATTCCACAGATATTGAACGGAAACCCTGAAATTTTGGTATTTTTCGAAATGCAAGGGGCATTACTCTGTCAAAAATTTTTTGATCGGACCCAAATATGAACTTGACCTAGATTTTTGTTTGATGTGTCTGTATACAAAATTTCATTTCAATATGTAACTCCATTCAAGAGATATTGAACGGAAACCCTGAAATTTTGGTATTTTTCGAAATGCAAGGGGCATAACTCTGTCAAATTTTTTTTGATCGGACCCAAATATGAACTTGACCTAGATTTTTGTTTGATGTGTCTGTATACAAAATTTCATTTCAATATGTGAATCCATTCCAGAGATATTGAACGGAAACTGATGTCGCGGACCGACCGACAGACCGACAGACCGACAGACCGACATACCGACAGACCGACAGACCGACAGACCGACCGACAGCGGCAAACCTATATGTCCCCTCTTCTTCGAAGGGGGGCATAAAAAATATGCATATGTATATATACGTGTTGTAATTTAATCTCAATCTTTTTGCTTTATTGGCATTAACACATCATTGTTTTTCCGAACATCTGCACTAAGATAATATGACCAAAATTTGTGTAAACTGTACTTGCATGTGCTTGAAAACAAGTTGACGAGACTAACGAAAACATAGGAAGGGAAATGTCAATAATAATGTAACATAATGATGTAAATATAGATAACAGCTGAGCGACTCTAATGCCTATAAACAGTCAATATCAATTTTTATTCTTTTAAATCAGGATGTTTAGCACTCGATTGCTTGTCATTGTATTCTCTACGTATGACGGAGTATGTGGTGTTTTCTATGGAGGGACACAAGTACAGAATATTACTCTTACTTGTGTTTTGTTTTTAAGATTTTCTTTATATTGTTTGTTTTTGTACAACAGGAAAGAAAATTTGT
Source organism: Pinctada imbricata (assembly GCA_033119305.1). Lineage (NCBI taxonomy): Eukaryota > Metazoa > Mollusca > Bivalvia > Pterioida > Pteriidae > Pinctada > Pinctada imbricata. Next base: position 47,166,720 of record VSWD01000009.1, on the reverse strand, counting down.
TCTACTTCTCATGCCTATTGAATAACATTATAAAGGTAAGGACTAAAGTAAGATTTTTGTAAGAGAACAATGTTTCATAAATTATACTGACCTACATCGACGAATCATTTAGAATACTGAACATTTTTATGAAATTGAACTAATGACATATTCCCTCATGAGAAGATAAAAGATCGCTTATCAAAACTTATTAAATGGTGTTTTGATCGAGAGGGTAAAACATTTATATGTACGTCTCACACTAAAGGATTCTTTTTTTCGGTAGAATACAAATCATACAAATCATGGACTTGATCTGAGTTGTGCAAAGCCTTGTCTTTTCTTTTAGACAACGTTTTTGTACGATTTAGTGACACTCTATACAGGCAAGTTATTAAAAGTTCTATGGGTAGTAATTGTGCGCCTCTTGTTGAAGAATTGCTTTTATACACATACATGTACGAAAAGGAATTCATGCAAAATATACAAAAATTCAAGAAATATGACCACTTGAATTGTTTCAAAGGCACCTCTAGGTATCTTGATGATATTTTGAATATTAATAACCCACATTTTGACCATTACAAAAATCAAATTTATCCACCAGAGTTAACATTGAATAAAGCAGACACAGATGATAAAGCTACACAATTTTTGGATCTTGATATCAAAATCAATAACGGAGAAAATCAGACAAAGATATACGACAAAAGAGAAGATTTTGGCTTCAACAAAGTTAATTTTCCTCGGCTTGATGACGATGTTCCAAGGCTGCCATCCTACGGCATTTACATCTCTCAGCTCATCAGATACGCTAGAGCTTGCTCTCATGTTTTGGACTTCCATAACAAAAGTAGATAAATAACAAAAAAAACTTATAAAATAAGGATTTAGGTACCATAAACTTGTAAAATCTTTTTGGAAATTTTACAATTACTATTCTGAACTTCTTTCAAAATTTGGGACAACCTATCATCAGAGTTATATGAATTATGGGAACGCCCTTGAAGCGAAGCGAAGATGGTACATGAAATTGCAGTGTTTATATAGGATGCGCAACTAAGGATTAAAAAAAGATCCATATAGCATACGAAACTAAGGATTCAAAAATTTTCTTACAGGATACGAAACTAAGGATTCAAAAATTTTCAGTCTCCTGTTGCAGACATCATAAGCTAACACTTTCCAACTATTTCACTACTTTTCATCCTAGCTTTATATAACACACTGTAAAAACCAAATCTACACCATATAGCTACAAAAATAGAGATTTATCTAGAAATATTTTCTTATAAAAACTGACTAAAATGGCGGCGCCAATCTTGCCAATTCTTGGTTGAAGAAAAATAAGTTGGTCAGTATGTATCTTTTCTTCCATATTTTCGTTCATTTTTCCACCTGTTTTGTATATATATGTTACCACTAAAGCTTGCTCGCTTCGCTATTATCATTGGGAATTTCATTACCTTCATTTTACGGTGACTAAGTAAACAAAATCAGAAGGATCAAAGGCAGATCGAACTTCAACCACAAATGTAAGAAAATTGTTGGTTGCCTGCTTTACCGAGGATATGATCCCAACGTCATCAAAAGAACACTGGGCATGGTACTGGACCAATCTTAAGTTTTCTACCAGTGTCTTTCCCAACGTTGCGCACCTATAATCATGAAACTTGCCAGAAAAGTTTCCTATGAATCAAGGATGACCCCTCTTGATTTTGGGGTCAAAAGGTCAAAGGTGAAGGTCATTGGACTCTGATGATTGAAAATGGTTTCTGGACCATAATTGAGCCTGTATTGCACCTATGATCATGAAACTTGCCTGAAATGTTTTCCTTGAATCAAGGATGACTCCTATTGATATTGGGATCAAAGATTATAGGTCAAATTGATAGGATCCAGGTAATTGAAAATGGTGTCTGAACTATAATTGAATGTGTATCAACCTGAAACGTTCTAGCAATGTTTCCCATCTTTTAAGAGCATATATTTATACAATTCATGTAATTTTAAGTCTGCATATTCATACATGCACTTACATTCAAGTTTTGCAACTAAGCTCAGCACTTTGCATCTTTGATGCATTTTAAGCTTATTCATATTTGATTTAGTCTTAATATTAATCAAATGACAAATATTGATAATGACCATATCCCTGTATACAGCACAAAATCGAGAATTCAGAAAATCAGAAACCGAAGGCATACAAAATCAGGATAAAACAGAAACCAAAGCAAACAAATAAAAACCTCCACCACATGAAAAGAAAAGGAGTCCCGATACGGGAGTAAGACCAGGTGCCCAGGAAGAATGAGCATCTCCTGCTTGCATGCAACATCTGTCGCTTAAATTCGGTAGAATTGTCACATCCGGTAACTTTCATTTCGGAAGACATAGAGTACAATCTTTGGTTGGATGTTTCAAATTGTCTATGACAGAATATCATCCACCATTCAAGAGAGTGGGACATCATAGTGCATGACGAGTTCCCCATATGGACCGTAGAACTTCCTTAGTGACGATGTTAGTCGGTCACAAACATATCCCTGACTGAGAAGCTTATCTGAAAGCTCTCAGAACAAAATCCGTATATTTGGTACTTGCTCTGGCATAGCGTGTCAACTGAGATATGAACACGCCATAAGCAGGAGTTGAAGGGATGTTGCTTCTCAGAAAAGGAAAGATATAAGGCTGAAATTGAAGTCGTCACATTTGTCATAGAGTGAGGTGTTCATGTGACCATCAGTGTCGAAGGACAACATTATGTCCTAATAGGATGCTAAATTATTTGTCTCTGTAGTTTCTTTGACTTCAAGCTCCGAAGGATAGATACTGCTCAGGTAATCCGCGAAATTTGGATTATTGATGGACAACACATCGTCTATGTATCTGTAAGTGAAGTTGAAGACAGAAGCTAAGTATCTTTTCCATTCAAAGACCAAAGTTGAATAATATGAATATGAATTCATATCAAACTAATACTTATACATTGTATATGGAGTTAACAAAAACAGCTAAATGTTAATTGTGTATGATGTACGCCTTATGTCATGGTATTTCATCAATAAAGAATTGAATTGGAATGTACACAGTACATCACTGATCCGTCTGAGTCGTGGCTAATTTCTCGTCCGAGACGCAATCGTTTTCTAGAACCTCTCCTCGTGTCCACAACCAAGTCAATATTCATTCTACCTTCTGATCGTTTATACTCACATTCACATTCACTTCAACTCATATCCCTCCGCCTTGTTGTTTTGTTAAGATACCCTTATGAAAATAAATGCTTACTAGAAAAGGACCCGCACAAGCGCGGAAAAAATTGTCATAGATACGTTGAAATATTCAGATACGTTATTTATGACTAAAGTATCATAGGAACCTGTACAGATGCCATCACATATTGTTTGGAACCGATATTGATGAATTACTACATGAAATTGAAATGATATAATAATTTTCATTGGCACCGGTAAGGGGATGACCGTAATCAGTTACTTTTTCTATGAATCACAGGCTGGAAACCTCCCATTCCCAAAAATCTGCCAATCAAGTCCAAAAGAAAAAAATATGTATACATGTATGATTTAAAAATTCTGTTTCCACTCGCCCATTTTATTGATTAAGGGGTACCTGTAAAGTGCGAAACGAAACAAAAACGAAACGAAACGAAACAAATCGAAACGAAACGAAACGAAACAAATCGAAACGAAACAGATCGAAACGAAACGAAACAAAACGAAACGAAACAGATCGAAACGAAACGAAACAGATCGAAACGAAACGAAACAAAACATAAAACTTAAAGAAAATGAGAAAAAGAGGAAAATTCGCCGAAAACGAATATTTCAAGACAAGATCTTATTGAAGGGTCAGGGGGTACCACTCTCCTCCTGCCGCCTCCCCGTCCCCGTGGGGGGAGGGGGTCTTCGGCGGTCAAGACAAATGTTTAAACTTTAAAGTGTAAATTGGTGCAATAGTGAAGTTATTTGGGTTATTTCCTTTTTTTAAACCTTGAAAAAAGAAATAGACCTGTTTAGATGAAAAACTAAGGTGAGCGAAGCGAGCCTGAAGTATTTGAAAAATGAATTGAAAATTGCGGCGAGCGAAGCGATCGGGAAATTTTTTTAATGTATATATAGATGAATTTCGTGGTAATTTTTAAAATTGAGATTATGTACATGAACGCATAAGAGCAAGATTATTTATATTGAAAATAATTTCCTAATTTTTTTGGGTTACTGTTACCCTCCCAATCACCTGTCCCTCCAGTCGCCCCTTTTCCTCTCCTCCAGCCCCCTTTCTCTCCCCTCCCTTTGTCCCTGTCCACCCCCTCATTATTGCCTTCAACCGTTAGTTCTTGTGGCTGGAGGGTTTTTTAAAGAATCAAAGTTGACGATTAAAACATAATATATACGGTATATAGCACAATTGCATTTTAAAGGAGAGTGATTGGGATGAATAACCTCGTCACAGACGGAAAAATATTATTTAGCAGGGAGGAGTCTAGCGCAGAGGAAACGGAACTGTTCCGTTATGTGTATTTGAAAATTTTATCAGAAAAACGAGAACAATTAAAAACTTGGGGGGGGGGGGGCACATTTCGTTTGAAAAAGGATAAGATTTTTTTTCCCCTGAAATGTGTCCCCACCCCGTTTTATGATCTCATTACGGTGTCATAACGTGGTTTTTTATCCCCTCCCTTTTATTCCTCTGAAATACATGAATGGCATTTGACATTTACTTTTTTTAATTGTCAACTTTGACTCTTTCAAGAAACCCTATCGGCACTAGTTACAAATGTAGAACTCTTGCATTAAGGCAATATTACATGCTGATCTTGTCTTGAAATATTCGTTTTCGGCGATTTTTCCTCTTTTTCTCATTTTCTTTAAGTTTTATGTTTTGTTTCGTTTCGTTTCGATCTGTTTCGTTTCGTTTCGATCTGTTTCGTTTCGTTTGGTTTCGTTTCGTTTCGATCTGTTTCGTTTCGTTTCGATTTGTTTCGTTTCGATTTGTTTCGTTTCGTTTTCGATTTGTTTCGTTTCGTTTCGTTTTTGTTTCGTTTCGCACTTTACAGGGACCCTTGATTAAGACGCTAATCGGCGATTTAAAATAATTATTAATACTGCTTATGATGCTCATGATCAAAAGTTTTGCAGAGCTTTGTAAAGCGCCTTTTTTGTCTTTGGTTTCCAATACAATCTGCATTTCTGGTATCACATAATGAAATGGGGAATCCCTGACTGCCTTTAATTATTGTTTCCCATTTTAAAAATCGACTCTAATCAGCATAAAGACTGACGTCAAATAATTATCTTATAAAAAGTCAATCAATGAGAAATTGAAACGTGAGTCATTTGAATATGAATTATTTGTTGAATTATCAACTTTAGCTATGGATGAAAGGTCGATTTATAAGGGTTCCTGTGAATTCAAAAATCACATGTTAGATCTTCAAGTGGCTAGATCTTTTTTTTTTTCAGACTTCGTTGTAAACTTTTCTCTACTTATTATTTTTCTGTACATATACCATAAACCTTTGTGTATATAACTTTTAATGAAACTACCGGCTGAATGTTGTGAGAGGCGCAATTAAATAGAAGTGGGTGCTCCATAGACTTCGATGGAAAAGGCATTGACTTCTAGAATGCTCTTATAAGATTGGACGTCGTAAATTTCAGAAAAGGAAATTGGAACCTTGAATTTGTGTCGAGGCGAAATTAGCCTCCTACTAACATGAGAAACGTCCTGCAAGAATCATCTTACTAAATTAATGATACTTAAAAATTCGGGGATTAGAAAGGGAGTATAACTCAGAAGAAAATAGGAAGTTAATGGTTAGTGTCCGACACCGGTTTTGAACTTTAGATTTTCTAAGATTTATTTTAAGAAAACGGTGAGACATAATTAATGATTACACGTTTATTTGAAATAATTCCTTCCAAACAATTATCAAATTCACACTGTCACATCATATGCTATATGTCCTCTTCGTTTCGACGGTGAATCGGCTAATTCCTTCCTTTAGTAGTATAGATATGTGTTCCAATGCTGCCTTCTCCTACGGAGAAAGCTTGGTTATATTTGGGTACCTATTTTGCTTTATTTAAACTGTTTGACATGAAGTACTACTGACGAGGATTAAAATATCCGAAACACATGTCTAGTACAACAAAATTGGTATTATAGATTCATATATATTTCAATATTGACAATTTCAACCACTAGGCTGGTATCGTTGCTGGTGGACTGTAAGTCCCCAAGGATATCGCTCACCTAGTTTAAGTGTTTAAGCACTGCATTGAAATATATTCTAAATTTCCTGTCATCAGGTTAGACCTCAACTTCTAAAACTAAGGGGTATCTCCCTCATTGCATAGCTCTTTCCTTAGCTGTGTTTCGGCATATATTTTTCGGATCATGTTTACAATTAAGCTCCTAGCGCCTATCCTCAATCGATTTTTTGCCATATTTTTAACTTTAATACGCTTCTGAATAAACCCTACACAAAATTTGGAGCCGCTCATTTTGGCAAGAGGAAATTAAAGCTCCGTATTGTAGATGGCGCCAGGAAAATTCATTTTGGCTTTATTTAAACTGTTTGACATGAGGTACTACTGACGAGGATCAAAACATCCGAAACACGTGTCTAGTACAACAAAATTGGTATCAAAGAACATATACTTCAATATTGACAATTGTAAACAATAACTATAATATGTTAAACGTCTTCAAATTCATTGGCATCATTTAAAAATAGATAAATTTGCAGCATCGACCAGACATGCACGTTAGCTTGGTAGCGAGGACATATGTGACTGTTGAGACCATGAAAATATTTCTAGTATGATAGACTAGCTTCCTTTAAATATTGGAGATGGAATCCAGACGAGACCATATACATGTACATTTTATACGTGTCATGATGTAAGTAGTATATGAGGACGTATAAACCGCGACCTTGACCTTTATAGAATTGTCATGGCCCTAGAATTCGGTCAGGTGTAAAAATATCGGTCATTACCTTGGCCCTACAAATCGGTGAGGTGTAAAACTCGGTCAGGTCACCTTCAAAAATCTTCCACGTGTAAAACTCCGTCAGGTCACCTTGAAGTGAAGTATGTAACCTTGACCAATAAATTGACCTTATTTAGATAGATATTGTCAGATATATGAAATAAATGTAGATGTGTAGTGGTCAAGTGTTTGTGTGTAATTAGGATACAACCTTATGTTTTCGGATCAGGATCGATATTTGCAAAATCACTTAGGTAACCTTCTTTTCTATAAGGCTCTTATATTTGCCCAATTTAGGCCTACGCTCATTTAGATGCCATCAGGATATAGGACCTCAAAGCTGACCTGAACCTGATATTTGACCAATCTTAAGGTCATAGTACTAGGTTTATTTAATATAATAAACAACACAATTTTTGTTTTATTTTCATCTGCTTGATCTACAAATGCTCTGAGGTCGTGCAACGCAGCAGTAATATTTTCAGTGGCGCCGTCTATATTGAATTTTATTTTTACACAGGAAATTATATATAGTGTTGCCCTTTATGTGTTTCAATGAGGTGATTAGGTCTCCTTGTCTTCGTCTGATTGCTTTTTTTTTTCTCTTCTCTTTTCGTCATCCATGTGTGTTCCGCTGTGATCATGTTCGAAATATCTACATTGCCTACCAAGTGTGATAGTTTTATAAAATCATAAGTATGATATTATTCTTCAATAATTATTATTGGACTAACCTTATTATAATGTGACATGTGTGTTTTACTGTTATGATGCAGTATCGTCAGTATGATATCTTTCCCTTCATTTAGTTACGTCAGAGAGTTGAGAGAACTTCAAGTATCATTAACATACCAAGTAACATTAACATACAAAATATACTTCAGTTCTGTATTAATTATCATATTGAAATATATGTTCTATCGTAGTAATATAGTGTATCATATGCACATTTCAAGGAGATTATTATACATAACATTTTTTTTAGATCTCTTGGTAAAATGGGATGGTTGTGCGCTCATAATAAGGGTATTTTCCCTTTTCTATGGCTTGGCTATGGGTATCGTTGGTTTGTGTGTTGTCTTTTGTGTATGGTGTTTTGATGTCGTATTTTTTGTGTTCCTTGTTTCTGTTGTCTACTCTGTTTTACTTAGTTTGTTTCGAAGTTTTGCTAAGGGTACAACAACCGAGTCTTGTTGGAGATATGTTTCAGTATTGACAAATTCCATCCTTTTCTCAACAAATTATGTATCATCAGTGATATTTCAGGTTAATATTAAAAGGTGAGGATTATTATTACATTGTACAAGCGTAAACTCTCCCTGACAAAATTGAACTTCAAAACAGTATGAAGAAACTCCACATCATAATTTATATACTTCATATTGGGATTTACATATTCTACTGTTAATAAGAAACTAAATTAAAAAGAATATTTCCAATTACTAGTACCATTGGATCATTTTAAATCATCATGTTTTCTTTGCTTTTAATAGCCATTATCTGTAAGGACCAAAATCTAGCGGCACGGCATGTCATGGATTTTTATGATTTTCAGTATAACGGTATATATGAAGTACTGATGATGAAAATAATACTTTTCGGTCAATGTGACCTCTGGTTGCCATGGTAACGAGGTCACTCTATTTATAGCCATTTTGAGACCATGAAATAAGCCAGCTTCCGATACTGTGTTGCCATGGATACCACAGTAACATTTTGTTCATTTTTACAAAATTTGTTCTTCCTAACTTCAATTCTTACTTGGTACACAAAGTTATCTGATATATGTTCCAGGACGCTTATTGTATTAATCCAAAATCAGTTAAAATGAAGCTAAATATAGAGGTCAAAATAAGGGCCAATTCAGTATATTTTTGGCCATTTTCAATCTGAAATATCACAAAACGCACCAACAGGAGATCATTGATTTTCATCAAAGAAAATATATGTTTATTGACAAATAAAATGAATGGAAAATTGGAGTGGGCTAATTAGGAGTTTAACCTAAAGTCTGTCATCAAAAACCGCTGCTATCGCAACATTAGACCTGTTTGCTTGTTTCATATTATTTTTGAAATTGATTTTATTCCTCTTTAGAGTTACGTATGATTGTTTTAACAAATGTATGCATGGATAGATATGACTTAATCCTTTCACTTAATAACAATCAAAATGTTTAAGGTCATTTACTTGAAGTTCTAGGTCATTTCTACTTAGAGACTCAAATATTGCAAAAAATATTGAATTCTTCAATTTTTTGTTATCAATTCCAATGAAATTTTATTTGAATATTTTCATAGGTCATATTTATTATGAAAGTTTATGAATATAAAAAAGAAAAATCTTAGAGTTTATTGTTCTGTAATAATTCAATTTCGATTTTTTTCTGTCAAAAAACAAGAAAATATAGGTTTCGTTCCTTTTCTTATCAAAATACTCACCAAGAATTTAGAAATTCAATGGAATTGATAACAAAAAATTGAAGAATTCAATATTTTTTGCAATATTTGAGTCTTAAAGTCTCAATAGCTTTAGAAATTAGTGTTAGATTAATCATTTTATGGCATGTGACTGTTAAGTTCAATATCTGAAGGGTTTTTTAATATTGGCGTCTTCGTTTTATGAAAATCTGGATTTTTCGTCAAATCTGGTCACTTAAAGTTTAATGACCTTGGAAATGCAGTGGGTGACCTTGAAATATTTTCAAGGTCATCTTTATATTCAAACGCCTCTGATAGATGTATGCATGAATTTCTGTTCCAGTATCATGCGTGGATAGTTTAATAAAGATTGTGTTTAAATTCATCGTATCGAAACCTTTTAGTCTATTGTTGCCATAGCAACCAAATTCGAAGCTGGTTTGCATATAAAAGGACAAATTTACCCTATCAAATTTTTATATTTATGTATAGTTCAAAGATGATACTCATCTGATAACTAGATTTTAGACTTCAAAAATGAGTGCTTTTGTTAAATTTTCAACCTTGTAAAACAGTAAAAACATGTAAAACAGGGTCTTTAAAATGCCCAAAAGAGAGCATTTTGATACCCTATTTTGGCCCAATTTTTCATCTTGTAAACAAAAGGCATCCGAGATTAATGTAAAATTTTTTACAAATATGTGTAATAAAAAGGATTGAAAGAAAATAATCAAAGTAATTTCAGATAAAAAATGTATCCGTTTCCATGGTAACAAAGCCTACAAATATGGCTCGTCCTATGAAATTTCCCGATTTTTGAAACTTCAGACACGGTTACTATGGCAACGACAACCTTTTTGAAAAAAACTGGGGTCGATTTGCATAATAGTACTTTATATTGAACTTCCATACCAAAAATCTCAAAAATCCATGACATGCCGTGCCAACATGTCTTGAAATTCTTTGGTTCTTACACGCAAGGCATTTCGATACATTGCTAATTCTAGCGAACTGTTCGTACAATTTAATCTAGAATGTTTACACTCACGGTGATAAAGCAACACGTGGCAAAACATTGTGAAATTGTTCTAAACAAGAATGGTGTGAACTTGTTTTGGTCTTTTAAAATTCTGGGGATGACCAAAACAAGTTCACACCATTCTTGTTTAGAACAATTTCACAATGTTTTGCCACGTGTTGCTTTATCACCGTGAGTGTCAGCATTCTAGATTAAATTGTACGAACAGTTCGCTAGAATTATTAATGTATCGAAATGCCTTGCGTTCTTCGAGACCTCTGAGCAATCGAAAGAGTTTGAGGGTTGTGCGCATGTAATCCAGATAATCACATTGTATTCTTCTTGCGTGGTAGATGGCCGTCCTAAGTCGGCATCGGCTGCCCATTGGTCTCGTTGGTTAATGTGTAGTCTTTTGTGTTTCATATTTCTATTATCCCTGTGCCTTTTGCGTCTTTTTCTGTAAGTGTCTGCTCTGTGTTTTTTCATTCTGTTTTTGGGCGTTTTGCTGTGGATGCTGCAACAGAGTATTGTTGGAGATTCCCTCCTTTCTTATAGGAGACGTATGTAGTCTGAATGTAAAATATTGTAGGGAGATCGAATTAAGAAATTGATATATTGAAAAGTTCACTGTTACGTTTGTTCAAAATGTCATGGAGACTTGCATTGCTTATTTGTGACGAAAGTTACGAAACTTAAGGAGGTATTGAACACTTGGACGCCAAATTCAATATTTCTTAAAATTTTTTAAATTATATATTTCTTGACTGTCCTTGACTATACAAACTTACATTTGATTCTATCCACAGGAAATGTTTTTACGAGACTTTGAAATATGCATTAATCGACGTTTTCGTGAATGTCTTGATGACGTCATAATATTGAAATTGTCATTCCAGTTCTCGTAAAGCTATTGAAAATTAATTTTGATTTAACTGCCAAAATATCCATAAATATATTGCACTTACATATGGAAAAAAATAAAATGAATTGTGTTTTAAACACAGGCAGGATACTTGAATAAAAGATGACACTGTCGCTAAAAAATTGCAATTTCGAGCCAATTTACTGTAGTTGCTAGTTTTAAAATTAGTAGGAATCCTGTGGATGAATGACAAATACGGATAAAGACCATATCCCTGTATACAGCACAAAATCGATAATTCAGAAAATCAGAAACCGAAGGCATACAAAATCAGGTTAAACAGGAACCAAAGCAAACAAACAAAAACCTCCACCACATGAAAAGAAGCGAACTCCCGATATGGGAGTGAGACCAGGTGCCCAGGAAGAGTAAGCATCTCCTGCTTGCATGCAACACCCGCTGCTTCAATTCGGTAGAACTGTCACATCCGGTTAGTTCCATTTCGGAAGACATAGAGTACAATCTTTGGTTGGATAGTTTAAATGGTCTATGACAGAAAATTATCCACCATTCTGGAGAGAGGGACATCATAGTGTATGACGAGTTCCCCATATCGACCGTAGAACTTCCTTAGTGACGATTTTAGTCGGTCACAAACATATCCCTGACTGAGAAGCTTATCTGAAAGCTCTCAGAACAAAATCCGTATATTTGGTACTTCCTCTGGCATAGCGTATCAACTGAGATATGAACACGCCATAAGCAGGCGATGAAGGAATGTTGCTACTCAGAAAAGGAAAGTTTGTAATACTGAAATTGAAGTCGTCACATTTGTCATAGAGTGAGTTGTTCATGTGACCATCAGTGTCGTAGGACAACATTATGTCCAAATAGGATGCTGAATTATTTGTCTCTGTAGTTTCTTTGACTTCAAGCTCCGCAGGATAGATACTGCTGAGGTAATCCGCGAATTTTGGATTATTGATGGACAACACATCGTCTATGTATCTGTAAGTGAAGTTGAAGTCAGAAGCTAAGTATCTTTTCCCTTTAGAGACCAAAGATTGAATTAATTCAGCTTCGTATGAGTAAAGGAAAATGTCGGCAAGGAGTGGGGCACAATTGGTCCCCATTGGAATTCCGACAATTTGCTGAAAGACCTTTCCTCCAAACACCACAAAAATGTTGTAAAAAACTATCAAAATTATCAACAATGTACAGAGATGATTTCATGATTAAATGGGAAAAATTGAATTTAGGATTAAAATATTACAAGGCTTTATATTTTCCAATTTTTTCTTCCAAAATCGTCCATTTTCAATGAGTTACATCCGTTTTCCTGTAACGTAAAATTTTCAACGAATATACTGTGATGAAGATCGGATTTTCTATTTCATACATGCTAAGTGTCAATGCAATACGTTAAGTAATAATGTTTTTATTGCATTTTGAATGCGAAGGTTTATGACGCCATTTTTGATAAAATGACGTCGTGGTTTGCTCATGGATAAAACTCCAAAATGTTAAACGTCTTTAAATTCAGTAGCATCATTTCAAACCTGATAAATTTACAGCATGGACCAGACATGCACGTCTAGGGTACTAAACCCTCGTCAGTGATCCTCAGTCTGAACAATGTAATATGGCCAAAAAGTATGAAAATTATTATGTCTAAAAACGTAGCAGAATGGGTGGGAATTGATGCTACAGGACCCAAGTTTTAGAAATTTGAAGAAATTTTGTAACAGAAAATTTCAAATGCGTATATCAATTAGAGTATCAAATGTTTTTATGGAGTTAAGACTGTATTTTTCCTAGGAAGCGAGAAAACAAATAATGACGCCGCCATCTTGGTGTTCAAACCCTCCTTAAGTTGATATGTAGTAACATTTTCAAATAATTGTGGTGTTATTGGCTGCTTTATCTACAGATGCGAAGACATATTTTCCCTGTAGATTACATTTTTCATTTTTCCAGCCATGCGATTTGACTCCTTCCGATTTACCGATTTACGCCATCATTTGATTAAGTTAGAATTGCATCCTGAAGTATGCTTTCTTTAATTTATCTAAGGTATTTGATTCGGAACGTAATGAGATAAAGAAGATCCTGACAAAAATCTCAACAGCACTCACAATAGAGCACCAAATGGAGCATCGACAGATCCCTAGCAAGCTAGAGATGGGATCAGGTGCCCGGGAGGAGTAAGCATCCTCTGTTTGGCTAGCCGCACCCGCCGTCGATGTTCATGTAAGTAATTGAAATAGAAACAAATCGAAATACATTGTCACTTTCAAACTTTTTTGGTTTGTTTTGAAAATGTCTCTACTTAAAACAGAAGCAATGTCCTGTATTTTATCAAATATATTTTTTTCCAAACAGAACATTCCTTTCTAAGTCATCTCATCATTGCAATTTCGTTCATATACTTCAAAATCGTCTTCGACTATAAGCCCAACATCCTCTTTTGATACAGATAAGAGAATACATACAAAAGTAACTTTGCTGATAGCATATGACCTACAATCTGGGATCTGTATACATGCGTCGTTACATACGGTTCTTGATTCTTCAATTGTTGCATTTGGAATCGCATCAATGTTAGAAATTAAAGATATTCGGAAACCATCAAATACTGTGAAGGTGTCTGCGAAACCTTTTTGGCAATCTGAAATGAATTAGATATTCATGAAATTGTGTGAAATAATGTAAGTATATATTGGAACATGGTGAGGTCAGGAGTGCGTATCTCATATTGAGCAAAATAGTATCATGAAGATGTCCATAATAGAAACAATGACAAATATGGATAATGACCATATCCCTGTCTACAGTACAAAATCGATAATTCAGAAAATCAGAAACCGAAGGCATACAAAATCAGGATAAAACAGGAACCAAAGCAAACAAAAACAAAAACCTCCACCATATGAAAAGAAGCGAACTCCCGATATGAGAGTGAGACCAGGTGCCTAGGAAGAGTAAGCATCTCCTGCTTGCATGCAACACCCGTCGCTTCAATTCGGTAGAACTATCACATTCGGTTACTTCCATTTTGGAAGATATAGAGTACAATCTTTGGTTGGATGGTTCAAATGGTCTATGACAGAATATCATCCACCATTCTGGATAGCGGGACATCATAGTGTATGACGAGTTCCCCATATCGACCGTATGGTGAGTCAGTAGTAGATTACCTGGACGGACATGCATTTCAACCAGTATAACTGTATCAAACATATTTCAAGGTATTCGAGATAATAACTGTTGCATGACGACTTTGCATTGATTTCTACCGTATCTTGTCGACGTGTTTAACTACTATTTGCGCAAATATACCTACGCATAGGGCAAAAAGGTGACAAACTTCTAGGAACTGGTTATGCTCACATTGACGGTGACAGTAAAAACAGTGATGTCCGTTTAGATCATTGAGTACAATTATTTATTACTGTTTTTAAGGGAACTAACATCGTCATTTACGAGATTTTGCAGATAACCTAAAGAGGGAACCTAGATCAAGAAAATCTTGACCAACAAGCCGAAATATCTTGTATAACTCCGAATAAAGAACAAGAAAACGACAAAAAAGTGGATGCTATTTTGATGAAAGAAAGGAGGGGATGTCAAGCTAGACTCAGCAAAAGCACCAATAGCAAAGTACCAATACACCATCATACTAAACATAAGATAATACACAAATCAACGAGATAAATTTGCAATCAGTGCTGACTGAGGCCAGTCATATGTCACGTTTATTGCAGATTGCGTAATTATTCGGATACTTGCGCACCCCCCCCCCCCTCCCAACGTGTCTTGTATGATGTCATTTGTGTGTCACTTTCTTGTGGGTTTGTTTCGCTGGGTTGGTGCAGGGTGGTCATGCTGGGGATCATTCCCTTTCCTTTGTTACCTTGTGGGCTCTAAGAACGCCCAATTGCTTTGTTTGTAAGTAGCCTCCTCATTGTAAGATGGCATCAAAAACAAGACGGCTAAACGTTGGAAACCTTGTGAATTCATATGAATAAGAAAATGGATATTTCAAATTCTATTTTTTCTATATTTAAAACAAGCGTAAGTTAAAATATCCGTGCTCTTCCAGCTAAAGCGATTGAGTGTAATGTTTAATAAATTAAATCTCGTAGACTCTAGAATATCTTGAATAAAAACTGGTGATGAATGAGTTCAAAAGCAAAGTTATAAATATAGGAAGGGAAACCAAGACTCTTCAGGGATGCCCAGGTGTTGTTAACATAAAATTAGCAGAAATTCAAAGGCAAAAAGATCATAAAAGAAAACTGAAGAAAGGGACAAGAATGTGCAATGACAAAAATCAGAGTATAGTGAAATTGATCGAAAGTAAAGGTAAGCGTCAGGGATTTGAGAAGAAATGACGGATTTAAAATGCCGCTCAAAGAAACAAACAAGGCTGCTACGGGTTAGCTAACGAGTAAGAGACGATGACAGAGTCTAAACTGCGTCACTTTGTGATAAATGGCGATTTTGAGGATAAATTTAGAAAGTGTTGCAGTTTCTGGTCCGGATCCTTTACGGTGGCGATTTAAGATTTAAGAAGGTGGTGGATTAAGATCATTTAAAAGATACAGCCAAAAGTATGTCACGGGAGTACCCTCCTTTGACAAACTTCTTCAGAACCGAAGCACATATCGACAAACCGAAAGTATCAGGATGATTAAGATGGATGTCTTAACAAGTGTTGTGTTTGGTTCCAGTCCGAAGTCAAACATTTGACACGTTTTTTACGTCTTTTTGGACTTTTTCAACAATATTCATTTTTTAACTGTTTCTTTAAATAACTCAATAAATGCATGATATTCTGCACTCACTTATTGCATATCTGTCATATTTAAGTTGCTAGATGCTTTGATATACATTATATGCTATGTTTGGGAGGGTTAAGAATTTTAAAAATTATATTTCTCAATCATGAACATGATGAATGGATATGCATACTGTGTGCATGGACCCAAGAGTAATGGGTTCAACCCGAGTCACCGCCATCACAATTTTTTCTCTTTCCATCCCCCCCCCCTCGTTTCGTCAGGTTTTAGCACTTTTAAATCATTTGAATACATAGAATTTCAATTTTGAACCCCCCCCCCCCCCCAATTAATTGTTTAAATGCTTTGATACATATTTAATGCTTAAATTATTTTTTTTTTTTAATTTTCATGAATTTTTTGTAAATGATATGATTAGTCATATTTATATACATAAGTACTCAATGATTGTGTGTTCATTTCCTGGCACTGGTACTATCCTTATGCAATGTCAATATGTTTAATAATATGTATGAGGTAAGGGTTGTATTCTCTTGGACTCTAGTACTCTTAATAGCTCTATATTTGTCACCTTTGAAATTGTAAATGCGCTGATAGGCGTATTTTTGTTATATTTAACTTTTTATCAAGTACAAAATATTTTTACGTGACGTGATCAAAAGTTGTCTTTCTTCATCAATGGGCAAGTACAAATACCAGAATGATTTTGTTTAGATAATCATCTGTCAGTCAGCTAAGAGTTTACGTGAAAGAAGAGAGGGGATCTCCAGCCAGACCCTGTTGCAGCACCAACAGCAAAACAACAAAAACCCCGATGCGAAAACACAAAGACGGGCATACTAACAGACGAAAAGGAGACATACGTCATATAAACATCAAACACAAAAGACTACACATAAACCGACGAGACCAATGGGCAATCGGTGCTGACTTTGAACGGCCATTCGCCACACTAGTAGCAAATGGTGTGATTATCCTGGATTACGTGCGCACAACCCTTCCACTATTCCGATGACCCAGAGGTCTCGAAGAAAGTACAATTGTGGTGTAAAACAACCTCCTCACTGTTAGATGACCACTACCAAAGAAGACCGCAAAACGCAGGAGCCCAAGCAACACGGACGAATATGTAAATGGATATAAAAAGAGGGCGTACATAATACAGTCTGTGCTCTGCCGGCTGTAGCAACCTCAGGTATGTTATCACCCCCGAGGAGTCCGACTGACATTCAGAGTGTACAGGTGAGCGTTATGGATCCTTTAGCATCTTGTTTTAATTCTGATGGTACGACTTCCCTCTTGTTTCTAATCAATACAGCGAAAAAAATTATATCGACTTAAGCTTCCCTATTGATCATATTTGCATTGTATATGGAACATAATTCTAATGAATGATGTGATATTCGAATAATTATGATTTAAAGTACGTTTTTAGGATAAAAGACTTGCATTTTTCAGCACTGCCTTCAATAATTTTGGTTCTAGACTTGATTCTGGGTATGGTTCATTAGAAATTGATTACTTTCATGTTGCTATGATGCTGTGAAATTGTCTCCGTCCGTTTTTCAGTATTTTCGTTTTCTTCTGAAAAAAACTTTTCGCCGTTTTCACTTTTGGCCATCTCCTCCCTGTTTGTATTTTGTTTAAAGAATTTGTCCGCATATTTATTGTCATGTTTTGTATTGTTTTTGTTTTGTTGGGGTTTTTTTAATATTCTGATTACGGTTTTGTGAAATGTCAGTGCTGATAACATGCATTTGGAAAATATAATGGGTATGATTCACACCAATGGAGCGTTCTTCAAGCTGATAAAATTCATAACCCGGATGACCACAATATTTGCAACTTAGTGTTGTTGGAGATGTCCTCCTTTGTTTTATGAGTAAGATGACCGTCCTATGTCAGCACAGTTGCCAAACTGGTCTCGTAGGTTTATATGCAGTTTTTCGTGTTTAGTGTTTTGATGCTATCTTTAGTGTTCTCATATACATTTTGATGTTTTTTATGCTGTGTTGTGTTTCCTGCAGCCGAATCTAGTTGAAGATCCCTGTTTTGTTTGGTTTTTTTTATAAAGCAATGCTACATAGAAGAATGATTTTTTGATTTAATAATTGAATTAAATTACAAATTAAAATAGTTATCTAGTATTCATACCTTTTTTACACAGATTTTGTACTTGGTCGAACGTGAATCCACATTCACTAAACACAGGTGTTTTCCACACATAGAGAGAACCGAATTGCACAAGGACACACCTGCCCTGTCACTTGGTCCGCTTTCAATCAGATAATAAGAAAGGTTTTCATTCTGATTTTTTTAGTTCTCAGTTTACAAAAACAATATTTAAAATAGTGGTAATTAATGCACTTCGAAAAACTAAGTTTGATCATGTAGGCCTTTCAACTAATTTTCAGAATCCTAGAATACTCCCTTGATAGTGTTTCATGAAATTTTGAATTTGTGACGGAACAACAATAATCAAGATTGAATTGAGAAAGACATGCTAATTTTTGAAAAATAATTCATTTCAATTACCAAATTCTACATAAAATCTGCTTGAAATGGAGGCAATTCAAGCTGTATAATTTGACAGACACTTGGTTCTAGTGACTTCTCTTGAGCAACCGAGTTTTACGGGGTCCTTTAAATTATGAAACGCAAAAGAAAAGAAATGAATTTAGTGACGAAACAGAATAAAAAATGGCAAAGAATTTAAAAAAAACGTAATGGTAAATGTCACAGACGTCATAGTAATAGCCCTGTAGAATTTAACTTCTTTTTCTGTTTCCGAAAAAAAATCAAACGGTATTAACACAAGTTTTTCACAATAGCAAAACAAAACAAATTTGCAAAAATCAGAAAAAGAAAAAAATATTCACGATTTCCCTATTTCTAAATTGAGTTGAGCGGACAGCAATTGAAGAATGTACAATGGTTCTGAGTAACTAGATGGCTACACTACATTTGATTAGAGAGGTATCTCTCCTTTTTGCATGGATTTGCCCTAAGTTAGTTAAAAGGAACGTCTATTTCGTCATGATTCTTCATTTTAAAAACAATTTCTATCTATAATATGAATATTTGCGGGGATCACAAGAAGGAAGGGAGGGGGTGTTCCCATCCATTATTTCGCTGAACAATCCAGGTCAACATCACAGAACTAATGATGGTTGTGTGATATTGTTAGCACAAATGACAAATATGGATAATGACCATATCCCTGTTTACAGCACAAAATCGATTATTCAGAAAATCAGAAACCGAAGGCATACAAAATCAGGATAAAACAGGAACAAAAGCAAACAAACAAAAACCTCTACCATATGAAAAGAAGCGAACTCCCGATATGGGAGTGAGACCAGGTGCCCAGAAACAGTAAGCATCTCCTGCTTGCATGCAACACCCGTCGCTTCAATTCGGTAGAACTGTCACATCCGGTTACTTCCATTTTGGAAGACATAGAGTACAATCTTTGGTTGGATGGTTCAAATGGTCCATGACAGAATATCATCCATCATTCTAAAGAGTTCCCCATATCGACCGTAGAACTTCCTCAGTGACGATGTTAGTCGGTCACAAACATATCCCTGACTGAGAAGCTTAAGCTTATCTGAAAGACGCCTAGCTCTCAGAACAAAATCCGTATATTAGGTACTAGCTCTGGCATAGCGTATCAACTGAGATATGAACACGCCATAAGCAGGCGATGAAGGGATGTTTTTACTCAGAAAAGGAAAGTTTGTAATGCTGAAATTGAAGTCGTCACGTTTGTCATAGAGTGAGGTGTTTATGTGACCGTCAGTGTCGTAGGACAACATTATGTCCAAATAGGATGCTGAATTAATTGTCTCTGTAGTTTCTTTGACTTCAAGCTCAGAAGGATAGATACTGCTCAGATAATCCGCGAATTTTGGATTGTTAATGGACAACACATCGTCTATGTATCTGTAAGTGAAGTTGAAGTCAGAAGCTAAGTATCTTTTCCCTTCAGAGATTGAATTAATTCAGCTTCGTACGAGTAAAGGAAAATGTCGGCAAGGAGTGGGGCACAATTGGTCCTCATTAGAATTCCGACAATTTGCTGGAGTAAAATTTGCTGGAGTAAAAGCTAGAGTAAAACTGCTCATATACTTTTTGATTTTCATAGTTTAAAATGCAACTGTGAAATAATTTTGTCAAAATGTCAACTTTTGGATTTTTAACGATTTTTCTAAGATTGTACATAGGTATGTTTCCATGCCCAATGGACCCAAGGGTAGTAGGTTCAGACCCCGGTGGGACCATTTTTTCCCTTTTTTTCAGTTTTTTAACTCACATGAAAATCAAAAATGATTATTCATGAAATGATTTCAAATAATTGTATGCTAGAAATCATGTAATAAACATCGAAAGACTGATCACCATGTTTAATAAAACGAGGTCGAGCTTAACAATGTATTGTATATGGAAAACGAAAGTACAACTTCGGCAATGATGGAGCTTTGCATTTGTATGTTCTGACAATCCTATCTCAAATGTATTGTTTTGAAATTATTATAAGGTGATGAAAGTTTCGGGGACTTGATATAGGGTGCCTTAGATTAATGTCAGGGCCGATGGTACATACGAGTTAAAGAAGACCCCGACGATAATCTCAACAGCACTCACAATAGAGAACCAGTCCGTGGCAGAAAGTCAAGGCCTGACAAGTAAACGAAAAGTTGAAGAATGCGCGAATACCAGCCATTTACTATTAACGTGGAAGAGACCAATTCATGGTTGACAACGGTTGCAAATTAGTCTCCTTACTTAATATATAATTTATTTGTTAAAGGTTTTGCCGTCGTCATTGGCGTTTGATTTTTGTTGTCCCTTTGTACATGTGTCTCTTTTTGTATTCGTCCACGCTGTGTATTCGCAATTAGGTGTGTCGATGTTTTGCTGTGGCTGCTACAACTGAGTTTTGTCGGAGATCCCCTCCTTTCTGCCTAAAAAAAATCAGTTAAACATAACAAGAACTTGGATAAAAATTTTGCCTGTTTCGCACTTAAAGGAGCTGTAACGATAAGACGTTAAATCTGCCCTGGAAAGTGGAAATTTCAAAATGGGAAATTTGAAGATATTTTTCAGTAGGATTATCAACTAACTTAATGCATATCTTAATCTTATGTCTCTTAATAATAATAAATTATCAATAACAATACCGATATTTGGGTTAAAATGTGCATTTTGTTCCATAGAAATCAATGGAATACGGAAAAGTTTTCTGCAACATCGTTCCACCCCGAGTTACAAGATGCCACTTTTACCAAAGGTGCATATTAGTAATACCAATTTTCTGATTAAGTGCGGTTCTGTAACTCTGGGTGGATCAATGTCCCACAGACGAAAAACGAAAAAGGGGGGATTGGCTTTTTTTCAAGAATCTGACTTAAAAGCGGTTAGATAGATAAAAATGGCCTATTTCTTCTTGGTGTACAATGGAACAATCTATTATGAGTGGATTCCATTGAAATATACAACATACACGAATGAAATAAACGATATAAAGATGTCTATTTCTACACAGTGTGTATTTCGCGCCTGAAAGCTTACAATGTGGCTGTTTAGTACAAAACATAACGGTTCTTAGTCTCCACATTGCATATTTTACCAATTACATTGACAAACTGGTTTCAAAGTTATTATTTTCTTTTTCATTTTTGAAATAAGAGGGGATTAAAACATAAAACACTTAAAATTTATGTTAAAAAAGCTTGTTTTTTGTATATTTTCGTTCGCTATTTGACGTTTTCAGACATTGTTACCCCCTACCAATTCAAGCCATAATTTTCAATTCTTACATCAATTTTTTTTTTAATAAAATATTTATGAGAATTCTTCTAACATATAATATTTTTCTCCTGTACAACCTTTTCCTTCAAAGAATGGAAAGCGCACGAGAAATAATCGAATGATTTCAGGGCTAAATCAAGCCTTTATCGTTACAACTCCTTGATTAGCTTGACTTTTTTCATATACACTAGTTGCAGTAATTCTGCATCATGTAAATGTTGAGATACATACATGTCTATGTAAAACTTAATTAATTCTAATTTTTCTCTTTAATAAATTTCGACTCATTTCAATATCGCCGTATTCAGGTAGATTTCATTACGTTGCTATCAAGAGAAGTGCTGAAATATTTGGATGGAGAAATTATTTCGGTATTTGCATGGTATGTACCATATAAATCAAACTAAAGGATACTGCAATGAATTTCGGTTGTGTTTGAAAATCACTGTGGCTGGAAACATCTGATGAGGATTAACTGACCGAAACACGTGTCTGGTGAATCAAAAATGGTTTCCAATTTAGCTAAAACACTTTTTAATATTATCATTATTACAAACACTTATTTGCAGTGCGGAGCAGTTGAACTCGTTCCCTGTGATTGAATGTTTAAAGTGTAATGATTACTTCCCTCTGACTCTGTCGCTTGAAAGAAACTTTGCTTTTGGCCTTTAATCTTTTATATTGCTATTTTGGAAACTTGTAATTTCATCCAAGAATGATATCGACATTAAAGGAGGTTAACATCCTAGAACCATCCTTCCAGTGCTATTTTGGTCATATGTCCTATTTAAGTATGCTACTGATACGACCTTAAAGGAAATCTGGAGCCGCATATTCTTTGCTTAGTAGATATACAACATTCAAAAGAATAAACCAGAGGGCGCTACTGAAATGATATTTTGACTGTTTCTGAAAATCACTGGCTTGAAGCATCACTCATTAGGATTTAAAACCAAAACATGTGTCTGGGGCATGTCACTCATTGAACTGATCTATCTGTAAACGATCAACTTACTTCGATAATGCTTATCTGTTCTATGATATTTTAATTTATATACAAACGAATGGTAATGAAACAATGCTCAAATTATGGTTTATTCTACGACATTCAGAAGATTTTTTGTTCTACCATTAGAGGCATTGTATGGAAATTGGGGAATAATCGGAAGTATCTATTTTGATGCATGCATAACTCTAAATGACCATTACGCATTTGTCCTACAATGCAATTACGTTTCAGCACTAACCAGTAACTTTTATAAACCATTGTATGTGTACTTGGCACCGCTATTCGATATCGATGTAATCGAAGAAGCGGTTAGTTTCAATGGATATAATGAAATCCGTATGATTAAGTCCCGAGCGAAGCGATCGTTATTGGAGATTATTAAGTTTTATCTGTGTTGAGGAAAAGAGTGTCCTAGTAGCCGTGATAGTGATAGCTGCACAGTACCAGACATACATAATTGAAATACCCTATCCTATCACTTCTTATGCCTTATTAGATGGCGTTTAACTACTTCGCTTTTTCATACCATCGTCCACTTTGCCCTGAGCCATACATGATCGTTGATATTCAGCCCTAACATTTGTAAGCATTATCACCTCCAAAATGAGAACAAAGCTAGTAGCTACCTACATTTGTAAGCATTATCACCTCCAAAATGAGAACAAAGCTAGTAGCTACCTACATTTGTAAGCATTATCACCTCCAAAATGAGAACAAAGCTAGCAGCTACCTACATCTGTCACATTTCGGTCCGCAGAATCCACTGGAACAGTTACAAAACGAGACAAGACATTCTCCTTGACCTCCACATTCATTCCCAGCACATGGATCCGTATTTGTATTGGTGTTTGTACTAACGGCTTCTCCTACTTCCGTACTTTCTTGAACTGAAAGTAAAAGCTAATAAATTGAAAATGTTTTTGTTGGCATTTCTTACGTATTTTGCTGTGTGTCTGCAGCCGAGTTTTGTTCGGGATCTTCCAATCGTCTTATTCTGTAAGGCATAGTATGCTCTTGATTGGTTATTTTAACTGCTCTATTAAAAAGAGCACAAAAATGCTAGGAATTTTTCTTCATAAATTATATTTTTCATAGTAATTGTGAACTGTATATTGTAAATATTTGTTAAAGTACTTATATACTTGGCAATATTTTCGAATACATTATGAGTCGCAAATTTAAGGAGTCAAATGAAAAAAGAAAATGAAACAATGGCTTAATTCAAGTCAGATCCATAAATACAGTGAATTATTTTCAAGTTATCCGTCCACATAAAAGGCACCAAACATCACCAAATTTTGCAATTAATTGACTTTGACGTTCCCATAGGAATTATGACGTCCAACAGACAAGACTGACCAATCAGAGGTGGCATCGCTATGCAAAACGATGTGACGTCTGGTGTCCACAACGATTAAGTGTAGGTCTACGTAAGAATCAGGCAGGGGTGATACATCAAAAATTTTTGCAGAACTTTTTATTTCTGTTTTGAGACATATATGTGGTACAAATGAGACATATGACATTCATTTCTCAAGGAAGAGAGATATTCACCTCATAATTTATAAAGGATGATGAAGGGAAAAAATGGCTGGAAAATTTTCTCTATATAATTCAACCAAACTTGCTATCCCTATAACTTTCTTACACCATCCTAGTACGAAGAAAATTCCTTCAGAACATTCATTTGGAGGCTGATCTGAACACATTTCAAGAGAAAACAGTTCTGCAAAAAAATTAAGGTTTTTCAACTGCCTGATCCTACGTGGACCTGTACTTTAAAAGTTGTAAACAAACTATCTACGATAGAACGTTCCTTGCCTTGATTGCAATGATGCGAGGATTTCGTTACAAAGTATTGATACAATTAATTATTTTTGAAAATTTTCATTTTGAAAAAATACCCATCGTAGTTCAGAAGTCAATGATCAAGGGAGTATGACATAATTGTGTACGTTTCTATCGAAAAACCCCCGATAGGAGAAAGGACAAGGTGCCTCGGAGGAGTTAGGATCCTCTGTCTGTATGTAACACTGAACGCGAATGCCAAATAGAAAAGTGTCAACTCCAGTAACGTCCAAATAGGTGAAAAATTGTCACTTACAAAGGTCTTTCTCAAGAATGTCACTAATTCATCCTTGATAGGCAAACGTTGAAATGTGCAGTGAGATATTTGCAGCGACTTATTTATTGACATCTGAAGCCGTTCCCCTATATTTACCTTGAGCTTGCAGCAGCGTACTGGCAAGCCTCTTTGCCGTCATCATGAAGTTTTTATACTTGCTGTTTCAGTTTGTAATGTTTACGCCATAGGCAGGCGAAGAGGGAATGTTGCTGGCTGCACAAGAAGAGGACGTTTACGATGGTGAAAATAAAATCGTTACTACTGTCATAAACGGAAGTGTTCAAATGACTGTGGACACTGATCGATTGTAGAAAGTCTAGGTTGGAGGCTGAAGAGTTCTCAGTTTTTTCTTTGAATTCCAGTTCACTGGGATATATGACGATGAAGTAATCCTGAATCCTTAACTGACTTCTGTATCAAATTTGAACCCAAAGCCTTCCGACCGTGAGCACCACGTTCCTACAGATTAAACTATCAGAAAAGATACCTTACGGCTGCTTCATATTTTATAACACTCCAATTAAAAAGACTCTTTATTCTTGGAGATGACAACAAAGTATCACGAGGTACTTATTTTGAATTCATTTTTTATTGTCCAAGACTACTATCTGTATGGATATGATATAACTTACATCTTTCAGTGAGTATCCCTGTAAGACAACCTGCCAGAACACATAATGGTAACACTGTAAAAAAATGCGGAAATGTGAAATATAATCAATTACATATTTACAGTTCACGTTTAAAGTATGCCAGTGTAGTAGAGCACGAAATGTGGATTTCAACGAATAATTTTTAATCTTAATTTAAGAAATGACTGTCTTACTTTTGGTGTTCATGGGTGTATAATTCTGGTTGGTCACATGCAATCATTTCTGTGAGTGGTGTCTAACCAGAATTATACACCCATTAACACCAAAAGTAAGACAATCATCATTTATATTTACTTTTATTCAAGTCATCGGTCATTTTTATTTGCATGCACATTACACATTTACCTGTAACAACGTCAAAT
Organism: Pinctada imbricata; assembly: GCA_033119305.1. Taxonomy (NCBI): domain Eukaryota; kingdom Metazoa; phylum Mollusca; class Bivalvia; order Pterioida; family Pteriidae; genus Pinctada; species Pinctada imbricata. The sequence continues at coordinate 47,140,656 of VSWD01000009.1, read as the reverse complement.
GTATTTGAACATTGGTAAATTTTCCCAACATGCAAAACGTGAATGTGACGTCACAGAAGCAACCAAAATTATTGGAATATATTTCTAATTGCCTAATGGGCGTTTAGCATAGGAAATCTACTAGTAATGTAAATATGTTTAAATGTATGAGAAATTAAAGAAACCTAGCATCTTTTCTTCAAAAATCTTTTATCTCTTAACCAATGCTTTAATGAAAATCAGTAAACTTCTTACAAACTTAAAAACATGAAGATAAGGATGAGATATCCAAAATAACAACTCAATAAATACATTGTAGATGGCGCCACTAAATGAATTTAAGAGGATATGGAACAGAGGTGAGCACGGTTGCAAAACATCTGACAATGAGGAGCGTTGTATTATTACATGGAAGAACACAGGGCAAACTTTTGTCAAAGTTTGAAAAAGAATGAATGATGAATTTAACAACTTATACGTAAAAAATGAAAATGACATAGACAAGGTGGGGATGTTCAAAAAAAAATAATAATACGTCAGCGTTCCCTTATCAACCTCATTGTATCAAGAGATATCTATTAAAGCCATGAAGAAAATTGGTATTTGTATCTCCAAACGTCCACTACAAGGCTTTCATATGCAAAAAGAAACCTTATTGTCAATACGGTTTTGACCTTTTATCTGTATGGCTGACGTGATGAGTTTTTCTTGCAATTAGGAAGTCCTTACTCCTTTTACTCCTTCCGGGAACCTGAGGTCAATAGGAATATCCTTTCGTTCGCAGAATAATTCAGTTATCTTGTATTGTTTTGCTGATACTGATAATGGTTTTGGACCCTAGTTTTATTTTATTTATTTTTTGTTTATTATTATTATTTTGTTTTACATTCTCTCATTCGTGCGAATCGGGTTGCCATGTATTAATGTCATTTCCACCTAGGGGCTTTATCCCTTTTTTAAGAATTTGAACTTTTCATTTAAGGCCCTTTGGATTTTTACGTGAAAATTCACTTAATTCATCTCTGTCTCCTAAAAGAAGCTTTGTTTTGGCACTTTATCATTTTGACGTCATAAATATAATGCTATTTCGGAAACATGTCATTTCATTCAAAATATCATCGAAATTAAAGGAGGTTAACGTCTTTGCACCATCCCTCGTAAGCTATTTTGAACATAGATGGTTTTGGATATGCTACTGAATCGACCCTACAGGAAATTTGGAGCCGCGAACTCTCTGCAAATTGCACAAATTTAATTCAAAAAATATAACCAGAGGGCGCTTCTGAAATAAATTTTGGCTGTGTCTAAAATCACTTTGGATAGAAGCATCACTGACGGATGAGAATTTACTATCCGAACACGTGTCTGGTGCATTATAAATTTGTTTGAAATTTTCTTCGGAAGGTAAAGAGTTGGAACATTTCCGTATTATTAAGCGAATCTGCTTAGAAATACGTCTCGTGTAATGCTTCTTCACATTTACTTTCTTATATATGTTACAGGGAATAAGTGCAATCAGGGATTTCATGTAATTCCTAAAATTAAAGAATTTCATGTACTCCCTGTTTCGATCAGTAATTACATGTAATTCCTGAAATTGGCCAGCTATTTCATGTAATTCAGGAATTTTTCATGTATTTTTACACTAATTTCCTAGCCTTAATTTCCCCTATTTTCATTTCTAAAATCTATTATTTTTGGCTCAGCTGATGCGGCATATCCTCTCTGTCAAGTAACAAGAGCCGATTATGCTAAATAAGTGAAAATATTCAAACTAGAGTAATTAATTTTTATCAATAGATTCCCCAAGTTCATTTATCATGTTTATCATTATCTATGCAAAATTGACATAAAACAAACCCATATGAGCGCAGAGAAAAAGAATTTATCGAACAAAATTGATGGTCAAAGTACTCTTAAACATATATCGAAAGTTTCAATAGGAAACATTAGTATTTAACCCTCATTTACGTATCTTGATAATTGGCAATACAAAATCAAGAAGAAATGATAAAAATGTTCTAATTTCCAACTAGTTATAATGTGATGTCTAAATAAGTTTAAGATATATTCAAAATTACTTTTTTGGCTAGGCAACGAATGCCCCCGCCCGACTGCAAGCATAAAACACCAGTACATGTATGAAGGTCCAAAACAAATCTATATGAATTATTCCTATTTCCCGGTAAAAAAAATTGAATATCCCCTTCCTTTGTGTATATCTAAATACTAAGATTTTTTTTATTGCAACAAGTTTTATTGAAAAGGTTTTGGGATGAAGCGATCACCATGGCACTTTGTTACAATGGCTGTATTGACTTACATAGTCCAATCAAAATTCATTGCATACATTTTTACCGAGTTCATGTATTACAGTCACATCAGTGGGCCAAAATTTATCTTTGCAACCGAATTGTCCGCTCAAGAGTTTTTCTAACACATCATTTTCTTATAAATTTTAAATTAACATAATCAACCTTTAAAGCATCTCGGATTATACACCTAACTATTTTTCTCTTTCAGTAATAGGATTTTATGTTATGAACATGTAGAATATCTATCATATCGCAATTTCATCATTTTCATATAATTTTTGGCCGTCAGGAAATAAGTGTAAAAATGCTAAAATATTTTAGGAATTACATGTAATCCCTAAAATTTTGGGGATTTCATGTAATCCGTAAAATGACCAGGTATTACACGTAATCACTGAACCTTTCAGGAATTACTTGAAATCCCTGATTACACTTATTCCCTGTTACATATATATTTTAATTTGAAGGCGCTTAGCATAATGTTCATTATTTGAACACATATATCGACTAAAATATACATCTGTCTACTGAAAGAAGCTTTGTTTTAGCCCTTTATCAATTTCACATCATGCATTGTATTTTGCTATTAGGGAAACATTTCATTGCATCTAAATTATCAAAGAGGTTAAAGGAGGTTTACATCTCAGCGCCATCCCTCCAATGCTATTTTGGTCATTGATTTCAGAAAATTTGAAGGTGCACACTCTGTGCATGTTAAATGCACAAATTTAAATTCAAAAAATGAAACCAGAGGGCGCTGCTGAAATACATTCGGCTGTGTCAGAAAATCAATTCGGCATTTAATAGGTACCACCGGTCCAAAACGTGTTTGATGCATTAAAATTTGTTTGAAATTTTCTTCATGAAGATTAAGAGTTGGAACACTTCCGTATTATTATTTTCATCGAAATTACATTGGGAAATACTAATCGCTTCCTGCAGTTGGTTTTAAATTACATTTTAATGGACAAAGAAATTTGAAAATTTAGTTGAAATGCGATTTTTTTAATTACGAGGGAGGGGGAGTTAAATGTAAGTTTGAAAAAACCAATGAAAATATCTGGAATGAAAAAATCAGACCACATCAATTCAGTGACTGACAAGGCCCACTGACCGATAAACTGCGTTTATCATCTGTACTTATGTTATTCCAGTCTACAGCACGTGGAAGCACGTGCTGTCTACGTTCAAAAACATGGGCAAATTCTTGGTATTGATCAGTACGCGACCGATGCTTTCGAAAAACCTAGCGTTGAAGCCTCTCAAACTACGCACGTCCAAAAAGCACACACGGCGGATTCTGACCAGGGCTTATAGTAGTGTAAGTGGAGTGAGTTCAGAACTGTAATACTTTTTTTTTCTTGTTGTTGCTCAATAAAACAAGAAATATGTGAGGTTAATAAGATTAGGAGATATCCAATACCACATCGTTAAATCTATTACAACATAACACACATACATACACACATATAAAAGAAAGCGATGGACATCATGATATAAACCTACAATCCGTATTCTCCATGTGATTGTTTTAACGCGAATTTATTTGTTTTAATCTGTTCCTAAATGTTGTTATAGAATTTGAAGACAATCAACATTAAAAGATAGGTTAAAATTTAAATTCAGGTCACCTCGTGTATATTTAGCAACAGAAAGAACGCCGCGGCAAAATGTACAAGAGGTGACCATAAATTTTATCATATCTTTTGGTACTGATTTCAGAAATCAAAAATGAACCTGACAAAATTTGCGATGCATATATGTAAAATGTAAATATTAAACGTCTTCAAATTCATTAGCATCATTTAAAAGCAGATTAATTAACATCGTGGACCAGACATGTTTCTGGTATATAACCTCGTCAGTGATCCTCAATCTAAACAATAAAATATATCCAAAATGTGTGATAACTATGTCCAAAATATAACGAAAGACGTAACAAGATGGCTGGGATATGATGCTACAGGACCCATGTTTCAGAAATGAGAAAAGTTTGAAGATACGACCAATCGAAATTGATCGAACTTAATTTTGTGCCCTCGAGGACCCTTGGTCCACAAAGAGTGACACTCACCAAGTGGTACAAATTTTAACCGTCTTCAAAATCTCATCAATAATGCTTTCTTACGGGTATGCAACACAAAGCAAATGCATTTATAGTATCTAATGTATGTGTACGATAACGATAACAACAAATCACAAATGAAGAACGAGGGCTGATTGATATGTTGTGAGCCTCGTGTTATAGAATTTGAATTTCGTCAGCCATTTTGCATTATTTTTCTACATTATCCCCTTCAGTACCTATACACTTTTGCCACCAGTGTTTTATGCCTCAATACAACTATCTAAGAACTCCTTATCTTGACCGGTCTGAAAGCCATTTGCAAATATGACTTAATCATCGGACCGAAAGTGGGTGCCAGAAAACGCTGCTTTCGGTCTTGGGAAAAGATGAAAGTCTGATGGAGCAAGATCAGGCGAATAAGGCGGATGTCAATCAAATTAAAGCCACAATCATGAATGGCAAGCATGGCAGTGACAAACTTTTGAACTGGAGCATTATCCTGATGGAACAACACACCTTTAAGCTAAAGTTTAATATTTTCCCGTTACTGTGTCAGAAGAGAAGCATAGTATGTGCCATTGATTGTTTGTCCTTTTTTAGGATAATCTATCAGCATAATACCTTCTGCATCCCAGAAGACCGAGGCCCACAATATATCAATCAGCCCTCATAAATCATGATAAATAAAGAGTTAGGAAGTTATGACGAATTTGACCTGAAAAAATTGTAAATGACTTGTGTGTAGCACCGATATAAACTTATATTCCTTTGATTTCTGGATGGAGTTTTGCTAACAAATTCAAAAAGACATTTTTTTTTAAATCATACCTTCTTCCCCTCCATAGAATACACCGTACGCTCCGTTATACGCAGATAGTAATATGACAAGTAACAACGCACCCGTCATAATTATAGTATGATTGAGGTAAAAACAAAGATGTTAATGGTTTTGATAAGCTTCAATTGCACTCAGACTTAATATTACATTGAATTATGGTGTATGTTGTAAGCTTCTTAACAATAATTTCCTTTTACATGTACCCTACCTTTTATCCAATGAAAGGATGATTTGATGTTTACCAGCATGTTTTATTCAGACAGGATAGGTTATATCATAACATTATATATACTTGCAAAACAATTGACTGGGTAGTGCACGTAAAGCAAAGCATGGAGACTATATTTTATACTCTAATGAACTTTGTTTTGTATATAAGGAAGAACATCAAGAATTTTCAGAAACGTCACTTGTTTTAACAGTTTATCTTTTATCCAATGAAAGGACCAGTATGTTTTATTCAGACAGGATATGTTATATCATTACATTTATATATACTTACAAAACAAATGACTGAGTAGAGCAAAGCATGGATAATATATCCTGTACGCTATTAAAGTTTTCGGATGTTCTATTTGGCTTGCGTTACCCTCGCTGCGCATTTGTCTCTTCGGCTATGGTGTTTATTTTTCGATTTTTATTTGTTGTTATAACAGAATATTACCTCCATTTATCTGCGCTTACTTGTCGACTTCGAATAAGACGGTTCAAAAGATCATGAAAGTATTTTTATCCCTGTGTCTTGGAACAACTTCCGAATACTCGGAGTTATACGAACAACAACACAATTTGCCAGCTAAATAACTACATTCTGTTTTGTTTCCCCTTTCAATTTCCACTTTGCATGATTTGATCCTCTGTTGTTTCCCTTTCGATAAATGATGTTTTTTTTTTCTTAATTGCAGCTGTTTGTTGGTGTAATATTAATTCTAACCGGTGCGGTTTTTTTCAGTGTGTAATCATGCGTGGCAGATGGCCGTCCTAAGTCGGCACCGGCTACCCATTGGTCTCGTTGGTTTATGTGTAGTCCTTTGTGTTTGATGTTTCTGTGTTGTGCGTTGACGTTCCTTGTCCCTTCTGCGTCTCTTTCTGTGCTTGCCTGCTCTGTGTTTTTGCATTGGCTGTTTTGGGGTTTTGCTGTGGGTGCTGCAACCTGGTGTTGTTGGAGATCCCCTCCTTTGTCAGTTATGGTCACTGAATTGAGTTTTTTGTTTGTTTGTTTATTTTCTTTTATACATCCAGTTGGGGGATTGTTTTTATTCAAGAGTGTTATTGATTGTTTTTAAATTCACATTTGATATATAGAACTCCTTACTTTCTGCAATAATTATCAAGTTTGCTAATTAATAAACAAGTGAGCCAACTGCAGGGAGCGGTCAATATTTCGTCATGTAATTTCGAAAAGTTTCATATCTATCCGATTCAATTGTTTATATTGTAAACATATGATAAATGAAGAGAAGAATTTATTGAGAAGACTGATGAGGAATTAATATCCAAAAAACGTATCTGGTGAATTGAAATTTAGTTTGAAATTTTGTCAAAGAAGATGACGAGTCGGAACACTTTCATCTTCTTTAGCAAAATTTATTAATTAAGATTAATTGATTAACTATTGATTAATTAACTTTTCAAGTAAATTTCCCAATGGCCATAAAAAATTAAGACTTCAAATAATTAACCAGAGAAAAACCCAAAAGTACAGATGACTTGATACATAGCAATTAACACGATCTGCATGAGACAAGTTTAAGAAACAAACCTTAAACCAAAGAACATAGTCAAAAAACATATTGTTAATCAGTTGTTAAATGAAACAATGAAAAGTAAAAAAAAAAAAAAAAAAAAAACCAAAATAACTGAATCATTTTAATCAATATTCCATTTTGCGTAATTAAATGCCGCGTATAATTAAAAACCGCGTATATTAGAAGTTTAGTGATATCAATATCTTTTATTTTTCGTGAATTAAATGGATATACCTTCTTAGAATACGGTTATTTGCAAAACATATAATTATTACATGGTCTTTTATTTCGAACTTTTCCGCCGTGTCTACATCATTTATTTGTAATTTATAAACTTTGTTTTTCATCTTTTTTTAAATCCTTAGACAAAATGTTGTCTATATGTGATATCAAAACACTCATATTCATATTTTTGCATCCAACTTTTCATTTTTCATTTTCAATTTAGTAAATGAAAAAAAGAAAATTGGTTTAATTTTCCATTTACATTTTAAAATTTCAAATTGAAAAACTCAAATACGCTGTATTAAACAACAATCCAATTTTCCTTTGCAAAATGAATCAAAGCAATGAAGGTACTGAGAGCGAATAGCTAAATATCAGAATATGACATTGTATCATTAACGCCGGGCACGAGCCCGGCGTTCTTATTTTTGATCCTTTTGCTTTTCCTCCCATGGTCATGAAGTCAAGTCCAAAATGGACAATTCAAGACTTATCGCATTCGTGAAAGTTGTTTTTATTTGGCGATTCACCCGGTATAGAAAACTTATAATGCCCTGTGGTTTTAACATTTTAGAAATTAGGTCTTGAAATTTGCACCGGTCATATGCAATTTTAAACAAAAGACCAAAGTTACGTATAAGATACGCAAGCATAAATAAGTAACACGAAACGCTCTCTTAATGAAAGAGAAAAAGATCGAATAATTTTAATCATGGCATCAATAATAGGGGGCGTGGGGGTATCGGACCAATCGGATTGATGTGATTTTGCTTACCATAGATATACAATTAAAACGGAAAAAAATACAATTTTAACACAAAAGTGTTTTGAAGCATGTATGTATGGAAAAAAATAGGTATCTGTAAATTAAATTAATCGAGTATATTTGATAATTTGATAATCGTTCCCCGTGACTGGATATTTGTTACGTGTATTAATTACTTCTTCCAAGCTCTGTCGCCTGAGAGAAACTTTGTTTAAGCCCTTTATCAATTTGAAATCCTTATTTTGCTATTTCGGAAACTTTCCATTTCATTCAAAAATATAATCGAAATAAAACTAGGTAAACATCTTAACACCATCCCTCCGATGCTATTTTGAACCTTTGATTTTATTTGGATATGCTACTGAATCGACTCAACAGGAAATTTGAAGCCGCGCACTCTCTTTAAAGTAAATAATACGGAATACTCCAACTATTCTTGGAAGAAAAATTCAAACCAATTTCAATGCACCAGACACGTGTTTCGGATATCAAATCCTCATCAGTGATGCTCTCAGCAAAAGTATTTTTTCATAAGCCAACAAAATTCATTTCACTGATGAAAAAAATTTAAATTCAAAAAAATAAAACAAGAGAGTGTTACTGAAATGAATATTGGCGGTGTCTGAAAATCACTTTGGCTGGAAGCATCACTGATGAGAATTTTATTCAAAAAATAAAACCAAAGGGCGCTACTGAAAGTATTTTTGTGGCGTCTATAAATCACTTTGACCGGAAGCATCACTGATGAGGATTTTTAAAATATCCGAAACACATGTCTGGAGTAAAATGAATTGGTTTGAAATTTTCTTCAAGAAGGTGTTATGAAAAATATGATATGTGTTATGAAAATATGATGAAATTCTATGAGGTATGGAGTTGGAACACTTCCGTATTGTTAGTATTGTTTTACTTAAAATCGTATCATGATACGTATAGTTGAACAAGTGTATTGCAAACAACTACAAACGACGTATCGATTCACCCCTAAAAGGATTATATAGGGGCATTCCTGGGTGAGTAGGAATAAGGATTAACTTCTGTCAATTTTTGAATAAACTCGGTGTTTTGGATAGTTCTAATCGAAAACATTTTTAAATACAGAGGAAACGAGACGCCTTTATGTCCAACAGATTTAAGTAAAATCAAGTGACGTCACAATGGCATTTTTACGAGTCCATGCCCATCCAGGGTTCTTTGCAATGAAGCATCGAGAGGTAAAAAATCAGACCATTTTTAATAAAAATATGTTTTTAATGATTTTTTAAAAACTTTTTTATACAGGAAGAGGTATTTGTAGCCTGAAAAGGACCTTGACCTTAATGAATAACCGTAAGAGACCTTTGTCCTGAAGGAGTGTTATGAAAAATATGATGAAATTCTCATAAAGCAGCCTTTAAATATACATGTACATTCTATATACATTCGCCTGAAGTTATGAGTAACAAACCCCCACCCCACCCCCTGCAACCTCAGCTAGCCAGCCACCCAACCCTTTAGACACACACACCTTTTGGCAAAGAATTACTCGTCAACGCAATAGAAATCTCAAAACACACAACATATATAAAAGAATATGCATTTTTCTATCAATATTCAAAATATCACATCGCTTGGACAAAATGCTGATATTTTTTTACCCGTTAGGTATTAAAAAGATTATGTATTATTCCATCATCATCCAAAATTTCATACCATTTAAACAAAAAACTTATTTTAATGAATTTTCAAATTATTTATTGGAAAAAGTAATTTTCACCTGATAAGGATCTTGACCTTTAATGACTGACTTTTTAAAAGATGCCAATGAATTTGAGGAGACATTCAAATTAGCATTTGTCCCAACGGATGTATCCTAATGAACATTTGTGTGAAATTAATCTAATTGTAATGAATGGTTAAGGAGATATGTGCTCAGACGGACACTACGGCGACTTTATGCTCCCACTAAATTTTTTCGGGGAGCATAAAACACAATGTACGAAAAACAGTCCGAGTTCTGCCGGCTGGAGCGAGCTCATGTCTGACAAGATACTTAGACATACAAATTTACACGAGTTAAAAGACGTTACGTACTGAGACACTAGATTCCTAGTCGTATTGAGAACACGCGATATACATCTCTTCATCACGTCCCTTCGATGACTTTATTATTAATTCGATGGGATTTCTTAAAGTTTCAGTAATGTATTTTTCAGATTGCGCCAAAGGATTTGCGGATACATTCACATTATTTGATAATCTCCAATTAATCCCAGTTCCAGCAACAGTCATTGGATCCTTGATGGCAACAACAGTTGAAGAACTAAGAACAGATTGCAACGCCGCATGTATACAGAACCAAGATTGTAGGGCCTATGACATCAATAGACCATCTTTGATTTATTCTCTCTTATCGGTGTCAAAGGATGACGTTGGACTTCAATGAAATAACGATAGGGAATTATATGAGCGAGATTGTATTGATGAGATGTCCTAGAAAGAAAATTATATTGAATAAAACATAAAAAACATTGGTTGTGTTTTAAGTAGAGAAGTTTGTGAGAAGAAGGCAACCTTCGACAATAACACATGTAAGATTATTATTTGGAACTCAGAAACGTATATACCGATTCATTTTGATAAAGCATCTGTCAGGAGGATTTCATTGTTGAACAATAAGTAACTATTGATTATTTCCTTCATGTTCCCGTAGGGGTTTGAAAATAAGTGTTTTGAATGTTTCCCTGACATGGTCGCAATAGCACTTTCTATATAGACATACCCTCAGACAGTGCATGTTTCGTGCGTGAATATCGACGGCGGGTACGGCTATACGGCTGGCCAAACCGGGATGCTTATTCCTCCCGGGCACCTGGTCTTACCTCTACCTTCCTAGGGGTCCGTCGATGCTCAATTTGATGGCCTGTTTTGAGAACTGTTGAGACTGTGGTCAAGATATTCTTTATCTCTTATAAGTAAAACTCAAAATGGTGTGGGATGTGGTACAACATGTCTTATCTAAAACTAAGTTGAATGATAAAAAACTATATTTGGTTCTCAGAAATTTCTTGTTGGGATTATGGTAGCTTTCCTCTTATCCACTTACATCTTGACAAAGTGTTACAGAGCATTGTAATCGTAATAGAACATAATGATGCTATTGAATTTGGAGACGTTTAACATTCGTGCCACTTGATGAGTGTCACTGCTGGTGGACCAGGAGTCCCCGATGGCACATGTTGCTAAGTTCGATCAACTTCCGTTGCTCGTCTGTCGCTTCAACGCATTCGAAAATATATATTTTATCAAAATGTCTTGAAATTCTTAAACGTACGTCCTGTAGCATATCATATCCTACCCATCCTGCTTCGTCTTCCGGTAATTTTTTGTACATAATGATTTTCACAGTCTTTGGCAATTACATTGCTTAGATTGAGGATCACTGACGAGGGTTAATTACCCGAAACGTGCATGTCTGGTCCGAGCTGAAAATTTATAAGGTCTTAAATGATGCTATTGAATTTGAAGACGTTAAACATTAGTACCATCTGGTGAGTGTCAATGCTGGTGGACCAGGAGTCCCCGAGGACACATGTAGCCAAGTTTGATCAACTTCGGTTGATCGTCAGTCGCTCCAACGCATTCGAAGATTTATATTATCAAAATGTCTTGAAATTTCTAAAACGTGGGTCCTTTATCATCATATCCCACCCATTCTGCTTCGTCTTTTGGTAATTTTTTTCACATTGTTTAGATTGAGGATCACTGACGAAGTACCCGAAACGTGCATGTCTGGCCCATGCTGAAAATTTATCTGCTCTTAAATGATGGTATTGAATTTGAAGATGTTTAACAATAGTTAACTTTGACTTGCAAGACCTTAATAAAGCGCAACAAATCGTAATGCCAAATCGATCTTGATGAGCTTTGAATGACATTCATTCTCTTACGATCTACTGCTATTTTACTCGCGCTCTGAAACGATTTCTTGAGATTTTATAATGCTGCAACACGTTTTAATGTGATCATTCTCACCATCAGTGTCGTTCCCATAAAGCTGCGTCGAGATTTCTACGACTCTGAACACGATCTGCAAGATGCCTTGCGTTTTCGCCATTCCAAATATGACTCTTCCTGGGCACCTGGTCTCAGTCCCATATTGGGAAAAGGGAATGATCTCCAGCATGACCACCCTGCATTCACACAGCGAAATTAACCCTCAAGAAAGTTACACATAAATAATATCATACAAACTCCAAATCGCAAAAAGAAGCAACAATATTCACTAGAACATCATACAAAACAATCGTAACAGACGTACAATAACATTTAACATTGATAACAACACATAAAAGGAAAGAGACCAATGTGCACCCGGTGCCGACTTTGGACAGCTATCTGCTTTTAGCAAATGGTGTACTTATCTGGATAACGTGAGCTCAACCCTCCAACTTTACCGGATACACAGCGGTCTCCATAGACATACAATTATTGAATAAACATAAAACTTCTCACTGTTAGGTGATATCACATACAAGATAATTAAACGCAGCGGCCTCTTGTAACACAGATTCTATGGCATGCGTGTAACAGTCTGTGCTCTGCTGGCTGAAGCGAGCTCAAGATCAATCACCCTAGAAGTCTGACCAACTTTCGGATAGGACAGAAAATAAAGACCAAGTCTTCTCTGACGAGATTTCAACAAGTACCAACGTGGAGTCCCGTCTTCATGGTTGACCAGTGTGCAACGTTGGAAAAGACCCTGGTACAAACTTGTATGACATTGTTGGTCCAGTACCATGCTCAGTGTATTTGTGATGACTTTAGGATAATACCCTCGGGAAAGCAGGCGACCGACTAGTTTCTTACATTTTTGGTTGAAGTTTGATCTGCCTTTGATCCCTCTGATTTTGTTTATGAGGTCACCGTAAAATGAAGGCAATGAAATGTCCAATGATACATACTCTGATGCCGGAGTCGTCCCAAATTTTGAAAGAAATTCAGAACAGTTATTGTAGATTTTCCAAAGTGATTTTACAAGTTTATAATATCTAAATCCTTGACTGAGAAGTTTTTGTAATTTGTATATTATTGTCATGGAAGACCGAAATATGGGAGCAAGCTCAAGCGTATCTGATGAGCTGAGAGATGTAAATGCCATACGATGACAATCTTTGAACATCGCCACCAAGCAAAGGAAAATTAACTGTGTTGAAGCCAAAGTCTTCTCATTTGTCGTACATCATTGTTTGAATTTCTCCGTTATTAATTTTTATATCAAGATCCAAAAATTTTTAAGCGGAATTCGCTTCTGTTCATGTAGTGGAGGTTTTTTATTGTTTGCTTTGGTTCCTGTTCTATCCTGATTTTCATGCCTTCGGTTTATGATTTTTTCGGAACCATCGATTTTGTACTGTGTATGGGGATATGGTCATTATCCATATTTGTCATGAGCTATTATAAGATATCCTGATTGACTTCTCCGTCAATTACTTGCATCTGAAGAAGCTCCAATATTAACCCTGACCATTCAAGTATGGCATAATCTGTCCTTCATATGATTTCAATATAAACAAGCAATAAAAGATATGATTTGCTTATAAAAGGATGTTACTTTAGACTTTATTTCATCGAAATTCAAGGAGGTTCACATCTTAGCACCATCCCTCTCCAATGCTACTCTGAACATAAATTTTGTATGGATATGCTACTGAATCGACCCTACAGGACACTTTCTGTAAAGTAATTGTACAAATTTGAATTCTATTAAACAGAGGCTGCTGGTTAAATGGATTTGGGTAGCTTATGAAAAGCACTTTGGCTGAAAGCATCACTGATGAGAATTTCATATTCGAAACACGTGTATAGTGCAGAAAAATTGGTTTGAAATTTTCTTAAGAAGGTATAGAGTTGGAACACTCCCGTATTATTTTATAAACACTTATTTCTAGTTGCAGTGTGGAGCTGTTAAAATCGTTCCCCGTGACTTGATGTTTAGAAGTGTATTAATTACTTCTTTCCACATCTGTCGTCTGAAGAAGCTTCGTTTTGGCCCTTTAACGGTTTAACATCATAAATGTTATCAGGCTATTTTGGTTTGTCGCGTACAAAGTACCATTCCTCAATATTTTGAAAATTTAGTCACCTCTTATGTGTTACAAGTACAAGAAACCTATTCGAAACTTTGTTTTTCACTATAATAAAGTTACATCGGATCCTGACATGCTTGAATCGTGTCCTGGTTCTTGAAAATGACAAATATGGATAATGACCATATCCCTGTATACAGCACAAAATCGATAATCAGAAAATCAGAAACCGAAGGCATACAAAATCAGGATAAAACAGGAACCACAGCAAGCAAATAAAAACCTCCACCATATGAAAAGAAGCGAACTCCCGATATGGGAGTGAGACCAGGTGTCAAGAAGAGCAAGCATCTCCTGCTTGCATGCAACACCCGCCGCTTCAATTCGGTAGAACTGTCACATCTGGTTACTTCCATTTCGGAAGACATAGAGTACAATCTTTGATGGGATGGTTTAAGTGGTCCATGACAGAATATAATACACGATTCTGGAGAGTGGGACATCATAGTGTATGACGAGTTCCCCATATCGACCGTAGAACTTCCTCAGTGACGATGGTAATCGGTCACAAACATATCCCTGACTGAGAAGCTTATCTGAAAGACGCCTAGCTCTCTGAACAAAATACGAATATTTGGTACTTGCTCTGGCATAGCGTATCAACTGAGATATGAATACGCCATAAGCAGGCGATGAAGGGATGTTGCTACTCAGAAAAGGAAAGTTTGTAATGCTGAAATTGAAGTCATCATGTTTGTCATAGAGTGAGGTGTTCATATGACCATCAGTGTCGTAGGATAACATTATGTCCAAATAGGATGCTGAATTATTTTTCTCTGTAGTTTCTTTGACTTCAAGCTCCGAAAGATAGATACTGCTGAGGTAATCCGCGAATTTTGGATTATTGATGGACAACGCATCGTCTATGTATCTGTAAGTAAAGTTGAAGTCAGAAGCTAAGTATCTTTTCCCTTCAGAGACAAAAGATTGAATGAATTCAGCTTCGTATGAGTAAAGGGAAATGTCTGCAAGGAGTGGGGCACAATTGGTCCCCATTGGAATTCCGACAATAAGCTGGAAGACCTTTCCTCCAAACACCACAAAAATGTTGTCGATGAGAAAGTTTATCATCTGAATAATATCTGTTTCAGTGTACTTATTTTCAGAATTGGACTTTTCGTTTACAAAGAAATCAGCAACTTCTAAATATCTCTACAAACCAGCTGGCCATATTGTTACAGGTGACTTTTCAATTATCCAAGACAGACAGCTCCGTGGTCTTCTTTTAAAAAGGACCTAAGTATAGAATCCCATCCAAGGCAGATTTTGTCAAATGCCGTGAGGTGCTTACGGAAGCCTTAGATAATTATACGAAAAGATGGTGTAAATCAGAAGGAGTCGAACCGCATGCTCTGAATGACTGGAAAAACCTCATTTTATATATAGCAGATATTCGAATAGATAACTTCCATAAAAACCCTCATGTTTTTCAAAATCCACGTTCCAAAAAAGAAAGATATTTCAAATCCAAGATAAGTAACTTACATGAAAAATATATCTTTGCACCAGCTGATAAAGCAGCCAATAACATTATCATTTGAAAACGTTACTACATATCAACTTTAGTTTCGGAACTTTCGTCTACTTACACGTATGTCAAAAGCAATGAAAGTGTATCTAACATTTTGAGCAAGTATAACAGTGAACTGTCTTCATTCAACTACTATTTTGTCTAGAAATCTGACGTCAGCATTTACTGATATTAAAGAACACGTAATTAGATATTGTGAAACTGTTCTAAACAGGAACGATGTAAATTTATCTTGGTATATTAAGAATTCAAGGGATGTGATTGACAAAATGAAATCTGGAAATTTTCAAACCAATTCGATTTCTTCATACCGTATATCGAGTAATTTTGGCGCGATGGAAATTTTGGCTTTATTGGCGGATGCAATAAAATCGCCAAATTTAAAAGCGCCGAATTTTCCATCCATAAAATACGGAATTTATTCAGCTAGAGATCCGTTACTGTAAATGATATAACCCGTTTTCCAGAGGATGATGACTCTATTTGCGTAATATATTCACCTATGCTGACCATGTCGTAATTACAGGTATTGTTTACCTTCTTTGTTTTAATCCAATAATCTAATTAGCAATAAATAAACAGATACCGTAATGAACACGCACGCTTTTGTCGGAAAGATTACACATGGAATCTTCTATTTCTTGAGAGATAAATAGACTTTGGACGATCGGACTTGTGGGCCGTGTAGAACATACATTATATGTACAAAACAATCTGAATCATTAACTCCGTGTCCACATCCAAGTTCTCTTTCAAAATACATTGTCAATAATTGTCATGTTTAAACGACTTTTTTTAAACTACGTTTATGAACAACGTCTCATATATTCATGAATAAATCACCGAATATGTTTTTTTTTCTCCAATTTTCTAGTAATTTAATGATCCTTTTGGCGGTCATAAAACATTAATTATTTAATATACCCAAGAATTTGACAAGTATAATTTTGGCCGATGTTTTAATTAACAATCCGCCCATTTTAAACGCCCAATTTGGACCAAATTCGCCAAAATTACCCGACGCCAAAATTACCCGATATACGGTACGACTTTTCTAATATGTACACCCCACTTCCTCATGACAAAATTAATGATCGATTATCTAATATCATTAAATAGTGTTTTGATCGAGAGCGGAAACTTATATTTGTACATCTGAATCGAAGGGTTTCTTTTCCTCGACAGACTCCAAATCATGGACATGTAGTGACCTGTGTAATGCCTTATCCTTCCTCTTGGACAATATTTATGTTATATTTGGTGAGGATATATACAAGCACGTTGTAGGGATTCCTATTGGTACTAACTGTGCGCCTGTTGCTGCAGATTTATTTTTATACACTTACAAAAAAGAATTTATCCAAAATCTTCAAAAGCAAAGAAAATTTGATGATCTAAAATGTTTCAATAATACTTCTAAGTTTTGGATGATATTCTAACTATTGACAATACTGCTTTTGAATTATATAAGAATGAAATTTATCCGCAACAATTAACACTTAACAAGGCAAACGTTACAAATACAGAAACACCACTTTTGGATTAAAATATCAAAATTGTAAACGGAGAGATTCATACAAGTGTATATGACAAAAGAGATGATTTTGGATTCAGCATAGTAAATTTCCTCTGGCTTGACGGTGATGTTACAAGACTACCGTCATACGGCATTTACATATCGCAGCTCATCCGGTACGCTAGAGCATGTACTGATATTTTGGATTTTCACAGTGGAAATTTACAAATTACCAAGAAACTTTTAGGTCAAGGTTTCCGTTTCCATAAACTAGTAAAGACTTTCTGGAAATTTTACAGAAGTTACAGTCAGCTCCTTTTAAAATTCGGATCTATACACGCAACAGAGTACATTACTTTGGGTATTACACAACCTATCTTTTATGGTGATATGATAAACAAAATTAGAAGGATCAAAGATAGACAGCATAACCATCGAAAATGCGTCAGAAATATCAAACTTCTTTTATACCGTGGATATGATCCTAATATCACCAGACGGATACTAGGCTTGGTACTTGACCCATCTACAGTCTTGTACCGGCGCATTCTTGAGACTTGTACTCTGACTGACTGTGACGACGGGACTCCATGACGGGCCCTGTCGAAACCTCTTTAGAAAAGAAAAGGTCCCGACCACCTGTCCTCTCTGAATCTCAATCGGACTCCTAACATGCATGAGGTCGCTACAGCCGGCAGAGCACGGACTGCATTTCACACGCCTTCTCATTTTATATCCATTTACATATCCATCTGTGAGTTTTGGGCCCCTGCGACATGCTGTTATGGTCATTTTACGGTGAGGACGTTATTTTACAACACAATTGTACTTTCTTCGAGAATTCTGGGTAATCGGGAAAATGGGAGGGTTTGGCACACGTAATCCGGATAACTACACCTTTTGCTAATGGTGTGGCAGATGGCCGTTCTAAGTCAGCACCGATTTTCCATTCGTCTTTTTGGTTTATATGTAAGTTAAAGAAGAATCTGACGATAATCTAGTAGTCTGACGATAACCGAGTGTTGTTGGAGATCCCCTCCTTTCCTTGACATCGCAGTAGAGGCAGAGGACGATGGGAGTTGTATGCCTGAGATATGAGATGTACAGATAGAATTATGGCTCCATCCAAGGGAAGACAAGAATGCAAGACTGGTGTATTATGTACAATATCTCATCGATAGGACCAAACGTTATCGTAGATGCAGAAAATGGTGATATTTTGCTACGGTTTGTTTCGATTGAAAACTTCTGTAGTCCTGAATCAATCAAATGTTATGGAGGGAATGAGAAACAAGGGAAGATAGAATATGGGAAAAACCGTTCTGTATACAGCCTACTCGAAAATGTTTTCTTGAAACGAGTATGTTTGTGTCGTAGATATGAACCATTTTTAAAATGAAACTTCTGGTTCTCAGAAAACAATCAGTTATCAGTATATTATACCTCTCAACGACACAGAAAATGACAGTTTCCCGCCATCATACGATGCCTTCTCCTAAGGCACTGGCAAAATTATACGAGGAATGGATTGGAGAAACACCGTGAAAAAGATAGTTTTTTTCAAGTTCATTATTGGGGAAACTGTGAAAACGCTAGGTGGACCGGAAAGAACTGTTCATTTTGGGTTTAATGCTCTATCCACTTATTTTTCTCGATGTCACAGTACATGAGAATGGATATGGGGTCGTGAACTCCAATTTGTTCTACCATAGACAATCTGTTGGTATTGATCAACGAAGCATTTGCAGACATATTAGGTGAAACTGCAGGGGCATTTTTATCAGAGAGTAAAGTAGACTGGAAAGTTGGAAATGAAATAATGCGGAATTGACAATTACACTTCAAAAACTAAAAAAGGGCGCTACTGAAATGAATTATGGTTACTCCGCCGGAAACATCACTGATGAGAATTTAATATTCGAAACACGTGACTTGTGCAGAAAAACTGGTTTGGAATTTTCTTCATGAAGGTAAAGAGTTGGAGGACTTCCGTATTATCTGAAATGGCACCACATAAGTTATCGGGGCCTTTCCGGTTTCCCTTCTACAACACTGTCGCAAAGCTACTGCTTCGTTTAAGAACGCTTTCCAAGTTTTTGACCGAGCAAACAAGCTTAACTGGCATCACATGAGCATGTGGTTGTGACGTCAAAAGGTCAAAATGTTGGTACTTTTGAAAAACATTTCGATGCTATTGGTGTGAGCAATTGTTCGACACTCGAAAATATTCCTTAATCTCTTATTTTTGTAAATCGGAAAAACACTGGAATCAAAGTATCGAAGGACAGCAAGCCAATTTTCAAGATAGGTACATCACTGTGGATTGCATCCCTGACCATATCTGCAAAAAGCCAAGATGGTGAAGTACAAATCTGTGTGTCTGATCAGTTTGATTCCTTGTACAATCAGAATTGTATGATTTCCTTTACGAATGACGTTACATTTGAACCAGATGGTGGCGTTGATCTGTAGGTCTTTATTCGGTCGCAAACTATATCCTGGACGTTGATCTGCCCACCTCTTACGAATGTATTGAGTCATGGAAACTAAATATGACCAGTTATAACATTGATTCAATTCTCACTTATTTAAATCATGAGAAAGTTCGTATCAGTCTTTATCATGTTAATTTGCGTGACTCTCTGAACAGATAAAGTTGCAGCATGGACCAGACATGCACGTTTCGGGTACTTTACCCTCGTCGATGATCCTCAATCCAAACAATGAAATATGCCCAAAGATTGTGAACGTCCAAAATAGACCGAAAGACGTAGCAGGATTGGTGGGATATAATGCTAAAGGACCCACTTTACAGAAATTTGGAGAACATTTTGTGAACAGAAATTTTCGAAAGCGTTTGAATGAGTTAAAGAAGATCCTGACGATATTCTCAACAGCACGTACAATAGAGCACAAAATTGAGCATCGACGGACCCCTAGCAAGCTAGAGGTGGGACCAGGAGCCCGGGATGAGTAAGCATCCCTTGTTTGGCTAGCAACACCCGCCGTCGATATTCACGCACGGAAATGAAAACAATATCTAACATACATGCACTGTTCTAGGCTATGTCTAAATAGAAAGTATTTTGGTGACCATGCCAGGGTAAAGTATTCAAAACACTTATTGTCAAATCCCTAGCGGGGAACTTTTTACGAGCTCCGCACGGCAAAGGGCATACAATCGAAGTTGATGGACTTGGCTATATGTGCCCTCGGGGACTCCTTGTCCACAGCAGCTGGGTCATTTCGATGTCCTACGTACTACACATGTAGACAAACAGTAAAATTGGAACTACAACTGTGAGAGCACCATTAATGATTCAAAGGTTGTGTCGGATTCCTATGTTAACCCTCTTTAACATGCTTAAGTGCCCATACCTATTTATACGTGGAGGAGAATCATGATTTTTTTTTTACAAATGTAAGAACAAAACCGAACAATTTATTTTCGACAATTCCCTCTCTTACAATGATTGGGTATGTATCATATATGCTACATTGTATATCGGACATTAGTGGTATTTCTAAACCTTCAATCTATTTCTAATTCTTTTATTTATTCTTAAATTGAAACGAATGATTGAGCTTGACATTCCAATTTTAATGTGAACAGAACAAATATGAACAATGTACAAATTTGATAGATAAAAAAACATTTTTGTGTAAATTTCATGTTCCCACGACTTCTTTGTCTCAGTTGCTACAGTCATTTTCAGGATACAACTTCTTGTAGAAAACTCCAAAGCTTGAATCAACTCCATCTGTTCGGAAGTTCATTCTCTCGATAGTGATGGCCGATTCCTTTGTTGAATATTTTGGAAATAAACGGAAATATAAGGATATAAAAATATCACCAGGAAGATGACCAAACATTGGCAACAGCGGAAAACACTCAAAAATAAAAAGAAGATAAGGGACTAATACATGTAGTTCCTCCTTAAGTATGACATCATATGTCAACACAGAACATGAAACCAAAAAGAACTAAGGGCCAAATAAGGTCAGCCATTGGTTGTTTGGAGGACAAAAGGAGGGAAAGATGTGTGTGAGGGTGTGTGTGTGTGTGTGAGAGAGAGGGTGTGAGGGTGAGTGTGAGGGTGTGAGAGTGTGTGTGTTTGTGTGTGTGTAAGGATGGGTAGGCGCAGTGGTAGTTTCACACCACTGGAGCTCGATGCCAACAATCTTCAAGGACACCCGCCCCTTCACACCTCTCTATAGTCAAAGTTCTATAAGGAAAGCAGAGGCAGATATACTTGTGGATCGTTTGGCATCGAGCTCCTGTGTTTCACACCATCAAGGTCCCATGTTGCATCTTGATTCATTACATTAAAGTGTCTTATCTGGGAGGGTATTGTGGTCACCCATCCAGTCTTATGAAGGGGGGGTCCGGTTTCATCCTTCTCTAAAGTTCACAATCTCGCAAACGTCTGAACTCGAGACAGTAATATCATTTTGTAGCACGTTTGAATTTGTAAAAATAAATAAAACTTATGTGTACCCAGAGCCAACTCTGAAGGCTCATCTGATGAATAAATGGCAAATGATATGGTTATCCATACCACATTTACTTGGAACAAAAATACATGTACATCTACTGACAAACTTAAATGAACATTGACGTACACGTCAAACTTCTCTATAGACAGTTAAATAATTGCATCAAGATGATCAAAGGAGGCACTAGATTTTTATTTCATCCCATGAACCAGAAGTCTCTGACGAGACTGAAGCTCTACTGTTTGTTTTTGTTAACTTCACCAATATGCATATGAGTAGAGAATCGAGCTCCTGTGTTTCACACCATCAAGGTCCCATGTTGCATCTTGATTCATTACATTAAAGTGTCTCATCTGGGAGGGTATTGTGGTCACCCATCCAGTCTTATGAAGGGGGTCCGGTTTCATCCTTCTCTAAAGTTCACAATCTCGCAAACGTCTGAACTCGAGACATTAATATTATTTTGTAGCACGTTTGAATTTGTAAAAATAAATAAAACTTATGTGTACCCAGAGCCAACTCTGAAGGCTCATCTGATGAATAAATGGCAAATGATATGGTTATCCATACCACATTTACTTGGAACAAATATACATGTACATCTACTGACAAACTTGATTAGAGATAAAAAAAATTTTACTTTTCAAAGTAATCAATCATTATCATTATATAATATCAATCAAAACTATGTAAAAAACCCAAGACCTTAAAATTATGTGGATGCACATGCTGTAAATAACCTTTTGAATAATATATGTATGTGTCATTGAGGTGGAAGGTGAAATAAGATTATTGTCTTGTTGCCAGATTCCATAGTAGCAACAGTACATGTAACAGTACATACATGTATGCATTTTTTTCAGTGATTTGGTAATCATATTGCATTTCTATGCATTTTAAGAAATGAATGTTATTCAGATGGTT
Organism: Pinctada imbricata; assembly: GCA_033119305.1. Lineage (NCBI taxonomy): Eukaryota > Metazoa > Mollusca > Bivalvia > Pterioida > Pteriidae > Pinctada > Pinctada imbricata. The sequence goes on along the minus strand of VSWD01000009.1, from coordinate 47,118,121 downwards.
GTTATGGGGAATTTATATTACCATCTGGATTTTGATAAATTGAATGACGCCCGGTAGGGCGTCATGATAAATTTATCAAAATCCAGATGGTAATATAAATTCCCCATAACAACCATCTGAATAACATTCATTTCTTATATTTACATTCCTCATTTGTCGTTTTTATCAGTAAAAATAAGCCTTTCCAGTTTGAATTTCCCGCTGTCTTTGAGAGCGTTACTAGGAAGGCGTAACTAAGGAAGAGGCTAACTGTGTCAAGAAGTAGTGCCATTATGCGAGACGTAATTTCACTAATGAGTTTTCAGAAATTTCGCATTATATTTTCAAGAAAATGTTTTCTTAACAAACGAGTCTTACGATGTAAACTATTTCCTCATTCGTCTCCATTCGTCATTTCTTCGCGTGCACGTATATCGAAGGTGTTATGTGATTCGGTTTCAAACATTATGGTTCGCCAGGTGATCGTAGTTTACAGGCGCCAGTCTCTCAAAAGCTAAACCTACAAGGTTAGTGACTGAATTCCGAGGTGACAAAATTTTGTCATTGAGTTAAAAGTGCCTTATAATGATATCCCGATTCTCATCGGTGGGTTCTAAGGAAGATACGAGGAGACGAGAGACGTAAACATCGACAGTTTCACTTTGTCCCAGATTCCGTCACACGTGCATGTACATGCATTCGCGGCACTCGTGCACAGGAGCTAAAAGAAATTTTGTTACAACTTCTTACATAAGTTAAACGCAGTGTTAAATGTAACATCTTCGAGTACATTGTTACAGGCGTTTACAGTAAGTACATACAGAAATCGAGTTTGTATCAGTAAGTACATACAGAAATCGAGTTTGTATCTGCACAGCGTTGAATCAAACGTGGTTGTTTGGAAATTGAGATTTGTAATGATCCGTTTGATTTGATGTTTAAAGGACTGTTTTGACCTGGCCTGTGCATTTAGAATATTCAGCGTCTTAGAATAAAACTTCTCTACAGGGCTCATGCATAGCTGAAAAGAAGTTCGGCATTTAGGTTTTTCATAACGCAGAAAAAGAAAAATTATTTTCGAATATTATGTTGTATTTCGATTTAGGAACAAGACAAAAATGAATACTGCACTACAGCTTTTGACAACTATTTGGTATTTCTTTGAAAAATCTTTGTATTATACTTTATTTTATCAATCATCAATGATCAGTTTCAAATTTTGATCCTTAGCAACCGACATGGGGGCTACCATTTTGTTTATAAATACCATTTTTTTGTATTACGACGCAAGCCATTTGATTGGTCCAGCAGATGGTAATATAATTTTGCAGATGGTAATTTATGGGCAAATATCAACCATCTGCTTAACATTGCAGCCTATAGGGAGTAAAATTCAGAATGCAAATATTTTCAAATCAAACGCTGTTAAAACCAATGTCTTCACAACACGAAAGAGTTAAATTTCCATCTTTTTCTCTGTTTATAATGACGACGAGGCCTATAGGATCCATTTTCAACTACCATATTAGTAAAGACTTTAACTGGTCCAATTACATGTTTGCAAAATGTGACTAAAACTAACGACAAATATTGAAATATAGTCTCCTCAGGAAAAATCAGACAGAAGTAACACAGATATTTAACCGCCCAAACTTTTCTCAAGCATCCAAGTTAGCTGTGTTCAATAATAAGAAAAAAAGCGAAGGATCTGGTTGAATGTTGGACAACAACTGTAGCTGAACTTCTGCTCGAGCGACGGGCTATCGGTACTGGTAGCTGACATGAGTGATCCCCATTTTTATCCCTGTTGCATTGTATTTGAAATCATATAACAGGCTTTAGTCCCAGTCAGCCGGTTGCTGAATTACTGAGTTTATACATGCATATAGAAACTATTATGATTACAAAAAACAACTTATTTCTCTACAATGAACACATGACCCCAGTCACATGACCGTTACAGAACAATCAGAAACTTGTTTGTACCTCGAGCCACAGATTTAAAGATACGTCGAATGTTCGTATCCAGACCCATGACTGTCCCTAGAGAAATCAGCCCTCTTTTGGCACAACATAAACCTCCCCTTTCCTTTCCTGCTCTTACAAACTACAAGCTGCTTTCATAGATTAAAAATTATTATGTATTGCACAGAATTGTATGTTCATAATTCAATTACCACACTGCTGCACTGAACTTAAAACTTAGAGCTGTCATTAGTCACTTAGATAAAAAAAATTGGTCGAGGTAATTTCTGAAAAATTAGGAAGAATTAAACTTGTAGCACTTTTAAAATTGTAATGAACAGCATAAATATAACTTACAAGAAGTATTTGAAGAGAAATGTCTTCTGTTTTATTTACCTGGGAATGAAAACTGAGATGAACTGAGAGAGCAGTGGCTGCCATTGTTGTTCTTCTTTATTTATACTGTACAAGACAATTCGACCTCGAAACTAATTCATACCAAAGTCATTTCTTAAAAAACTTTGTCTCACCTATCAGAAAGCAGTAATCTCATGTAAATAAAAAACTTGAAATATGAGTAAAATTGAAAGAAAAGCATGGAGTCTTATTGTCTTTACATTTCTAAATACAGATAAAAGTATTTGGGCCCATATAGCTTGATAAAGGCTAGTATTGGTGCATGAATTATAACAGCGAAAAGGAAAGGAAAAAAAAAACAAGTAAAAATAAATACAGGCATCCAATTGTGATACTGTTAAGACAGACAAACTTCATAAAAATGGAATTTACCAAACCAGCCATGGTTTTAACTTTAAATCTATAGAATTTTCTGAAGATAATTGAAAATGTACAGATCTTCAAACTGCCCGACAAAAAGACCACACCCTTTTTCTGAGGCCCTTGAGGTCAAGGGCTCAAACAAAATATAAGGTGCATATCTAGACTATAGACCAACCATTATGAGGAAACAATTACATTTCTATCATTTACAGTTGGAGGAGTTGTATACAAAAGACCCCTTTAAGGAGGAAATGACCACACCCGTTTTCCAAGACCCTGGGGGTCAAGGGCTCAATCAAAATATAATTAGAACAACTAGGCCACAGACCAATCACAATGCAAAAAGAATTACATTTCTATGATTTATAGTTTCAGAGGAGTCGTGTCCACAAGAATTGTTTACGGACGCCGGACAGACGGACGGACAGACAGACAGACGAAGGGCAATCGCATAAGCTCGACTGGTCTTTGACCAGTAGAGCTAAAAATCATTCCAAGGAATGCATGTCTCACATGGGAATTATAGCGACACTCGGGAATCACTTTTATAGGGTGTGACATCCAAGTGTGACCAACAGAAGGACAGACAGACAGACAAAGCGACCCCCAAGTGTCGCTGTGCTTCGCAGGCGACACAAAAACTTGAGTGAAGATATCTGTAGAATCCAAAATCACTACTATTCCACCAATTTCGTGTTAATGACCTGGACCGCCATCTTCAATGGATGACGGTAATCTTGCTTGCAGGAAGTTTTTACTGTTCATTACAAGATTTCACAAACTTCTGTTTAGAGGTTGTATGAGAGAATCAGAAAATGCTATATCCGATCCTTTGCTTGAACATGTGGAAAGTTTATTTTCCTAAATATACTTCAGTACTGGGTACATTCCTGCAAGATCTCATGGAATTCTGTTGGAACAAATGACAATGGACAGGGTGTAAATACAAAATGTTATTTTCACCTAACAAAACTAAAATCAAAATTTGGTGAGAGAACTAGAGTTCTTATTTCTGTGTAGTGGTTGTAGTAATGCATCTCATTGCCAGCCAATCAAAGAGTCATTGGCAGCAATTGTGTTCAATGGAGCAGTTAAAAGAAACAAATTTTGAATGTGACCTCGTATTCTTCTGTTTATTCAGTTTGAAAATCTAAAAAAAAGTATTTTATGCCAGACAGAATACAACAACAGTGTGCTATGACACTGAACATGGCAAATCGACATGGTTTAGCCGACTCGAGCACAAAACAAACAAGGCTATACAAGAATTTTGCAGTAAGAAATTTATTTCATTTTATTTAATGATCATTTGGACATGTTTCTTAAGGTCATGGTGGAGAAACAACAAAGTGAAAAATGTTCACAATGTGAATGGTACATGATACAAGGGAACATGATATCACAACCTTACATAATGGATATCTGTACAATGCCACACAATTAACAATATGCATCAAACTCTCATTTAATGTGCAATTTCTTTATCTCTTTGATATGAAGATTCTTTAGCACTTTTCAATTTTTTAAAAATATTGATATAACATGCAATCTTTGTACACGTATGATAATCTGGCATAAATCATGAAATCTACACTAAGTAACCAGTACTACATGTATAGTGAAGGTCTTCAAGATAAAGGAATAAGTAGAAAATTATTTCTCGGTCAAAATAAAGCCATAACATTGTATACTTGACCGATTCATCAAAACCGGAAATCTATCCAGGTATATGTTACAAGACAGTTTACTAACTGACCGATATTTAAAAGAAATTGTGTTGGAAAATCTCTTTCTCCATTTGTGCAAAAATTTAGCGGGAGAATACCAAGCTCAAGTCATTTATTTCTTCACAACACATCTTGAAAAGTTATAAATCATTTACAAGGCAACTTTTAATATTGAGTTTTCTTAAATTTGGATTGTAAAGAAATTCTACTTATGTATCAATTTTGCTGCCAGGAGAAAATGTAGAAGAGTGCTTACAATCAAACTATTCAAAAGTTAGTGACTGGGAAAAAATCTTTGGTACCTCTGAAATTATTACAATGGTTAGACAATAAGAACAACAATAGATATGCATCTTTGAAGCTTCAAATTTTGGCATGATATTTGTTTGAAATCGACACAAAGCTACAGTACTCAATCACACATGAGAAACACTTTATTTGAGGTGACTTTAAATATCAATCTTAGTATCAAAATAATGAGATATCTTTGACATGAAAAATGCCTTAAATTGTATAGTTTATACAAAACATCTGGAGTGGTGAATGGTTGATACATACATACATGTACATGTATATTTGATGTTTTCGATATCAAAATATGCATATAGAATTCAACAATGACTAGTTTAGACTGCAATTCGGTCTTTTCGAAATACAGAGTTACTTCCCATTTGTGCAGGTATCTGACGTCAACGCGTTGTGACGTCATCAAATTCTATAGCAACCAGCTTGAAATTAAGGGAAACAGGGTTACATATATGACGTTTTCAAAGGAATTTAATGACGTCACAATGCTTTTACGTCAGATACCTGCACAAATGGAACGTAGGACAGTCAAATCTAAAAGACGGAATTCTTGCTTATAACAAGTAAAAATCTTACATTTGTACAAATACATATTCGTGTACCCCTTATACATGTTGACATACAAATATATCTAAAGCTTAATATTCGACTTGATCAAGATGATAAATAATATCATATGCTAAACGTTTGATAAAATTCTTGGAAATTGTCATCAATTATTTTACAAGTATGTGTAGTGACAAGTCTTTTTAGAACGAGTTCTTTTTTTCTCAAAAGAAGGTATCCGACATGATTTTTGACATCTTCCAATAGGTATAATTATCAAATTGTAACCTCAAGGTTTTAATTCAGTTCAGAACGAATCTTTTTTTTTCTCAAAAGGAGGTATCTGTCATGACATGATTTTTGACATCTTCGAATAGGTATAATTATCAAATTGTAACCTCGAGGTTTTAATTGAGTTCAGAACGAGTTCTTTTTTTCTCAAAAGGAGGTATCTATCGTGACATGATTTCTGACATCTTCGAATAGGTATAATTATCAAATTGTAACCTCAAGGATTTAATTGAGTTCGATGACGTAACAATTAGTATACATAAGCTACCATACCTATCGATTCAGAAATTACCAACAAATACTAAATTCATCTCTATGGGAATGTATTTTGCTCTTAAATTGTTGCACTTCTGAAACAATATCAACAAAGATAAATGAATCACACTAACAAGAAACATGTTAATTTATATGAAGATCCAACACAAAAATAATTGCAAGGGGACAATATACTTGCATACACAAAATGTATCAACAAATGTCATTATTTGCAAAGGTGAATATATTACTCATTCAAGCATGCTCTGTTACATACACGCACTCTCTCTTTTGAACTCGCAATCTTGCATCACAATTGGACAAAGAAAATCTTATCTTCCACAAAAAAGCAATATCTTAAAATTTACACTCACACTTCATTGTTTGCACCAAGGGATGTTCATATCAACACAAAATAACTGAATAAACAATGGAAAGTCAAGCACACTTTCTTCAGCACCTCATTTGCATAATGCATGTACAAAAAAATTTCAAATACAATAATGACTTTGCCCACCCTTTATTTGAAAAATGGTCAAGGAAAGATAGTAAAATTCATTTGGAGAATGGCACAATATACAATTCCTTAATGCTTAAATTTATGCAGCTAGCAGAAATCAAGAGGCCAAAGTGGGCATTTACTGCTCATCTGAGGACAAGGTCTGGAGCCTTCTTCAAAGATTTAAAAATGAGCCCCTGTACCTGTTCGCAATCAAAGCAATTATGTTTAAGATTTATTTTTTTATATATCTCCTTTTCACCATATTAATTTTATGTTTGTTGATATTTTCTAAAAGCATCCAAATTTCAAAACATGAACGCTTTGAGCTTTGGCTAAGCTTTTTTTTTCTTCCTTCTTTCATATATATTTTTTATCTCGGCAACTGATTGTATTTTTTGATCATCAATATTAATTTTAAAGTTCGAGTTTTTCAAAGAATGCAACCTTTTAATGGTGGTGCCAACTGTTAAAGGATCTGACTAAGACCAGAGTACCAAAATTATTTAAATCAAAATCTGATCAGTTGTAAAGTATAGGTCCACGTAAGAATCACGCAAGGGTGATACATTAAAATTTTTTTGCAAAACTTTTTATTTCTGTTTTGAGACATATATGCGGTACAAATCAAACATATGATATTCATTGCTCAAGGTAGCGATGGTGAAGCGAGATATTCACCTCATAATTTATAAAGATTTATGAGGGAAAAAAAGGCGGGAAAATTTTCTCAGTGTAATTCAACCGAATTTTCTTCCCTTATAGTTTTCTTTGCCATCGAAGTATTTGCCATTCATATGGAGGCTTATCTGAACACATTTCATGAGAAAAAAGTTGTGCAAAAATTTTAAGGTTTTTTAGGTTTTTCAACTGCCTGATCCTAATGCGGACCTGTACTTTAAACAAAATTAAAAAATATGAAGAGTTTTCGACAACCAAGATGATAGAAGAAGTACAATAAACTGTAACAATAGCTGACTTGAATTTCCATCCGGCAAGATGAAAATTTTTGTGCAACTTCACCTTGTGTGTCACGTTCTTGATTTTTCAATAATTTTGCCTTGGATATTTACAGGTTTGTTGTCTTGTACAAATTTTGATTGAAACTCTGATACAAAATAAGTTAAAACGAACTTTTGATTCAATTATAGAAATGACCATTACTTTTGAAAATAATTGTATAACATGATGGTGGAAAAATTATCCAAAGATTCTCATACTTATAATTAATCGATTTAAAAATTAACTTATCAAACTGTGCTATGCAGTCACTACTCATCACAGGTGACATACATAGAACAAGTAAATACATGTATATGCATTTTTTCATTGTTCAGAAAAAATTAATTACGCCAGTTTTTGCACATGTATTTGATGCAGATTCACTCCTGATGTCATACTACAGATGTATAAACAGGTCATGAAGAAATGGTTTAAATATTAAAAAACAAAATGAAAGAATGATGAGTTTCAAGGGGAGCAACCCTCACCATTCTGCATCACCCGTGGCTTTTTGGAACACATAGTCTTTTCCATTGAGATTCATAATCCCGTCTTTGAGATGAAATTTCCATTTGTTTTTATTTCTGTTAATCTGTTGAGAAAAGAATGAGTGACATAATCACGATGTGTAATTATAATTTCAATAGCTAAAGCTTGAATTAAATTGCGACAAAAGCCTTTAAAACTCCTATATGTAATTTATATGGAAACTAAACACCTTATCCTCTCAAATAAAAGAGTCAAATCCCATATATACAGTTTCTGTTTTGATTTGTGCCCTTAGTACTAATGTGTACACTTAAAGTGTCATTTGTACTGATATGTACACTGAAAGTGTCATCAGTACCGACATGTACACCTAAAGTGTCATTAGTACTGACATTAGTACCGACAGGTTCACTTAAAATGACCCTAGTATACCTGCCAACCCTAGGACATGGTAAGGAGAAACAGCGGGGTCACAGAACCCCCCCCCCCCATCTTCCACTGAGAATTCATTCAATCTACGACTATAAAATATCGTTACAGTTATCAACTTTGAGACACAAAAAAAATGTATAACCTATCATTGATCTTTTCACCAATTTTGCTTACTTACATTTACTTGCAAGTTTTTTTTCTAATTCTGTTGCTCAGAACCCATGTGTCTTTTATCCAAATATGTTTGGTAATATACATGTATGTGATCCCCCAAGAGTGATAGTAAAATCACATCTATACCCCGTACTAATATGGCACAGTAAGCGAATTCGGGGTCCTCTTTCATTTAGGGACACAGCCCTGTAAAAACGAGAACGTACTCGTTTTTGAACTTTTTCCAATATCAGGTGACGCCATATCGTAGCTATCTCCTCTGTCAGTATTGTCGTTTTTTTCCTTTGTCTATGCCGTCTGCTGCTAGATTTTTATTTCAAAGTTGCCATCATCTGTTATCGTTAAGTTCTTGGTCGGTTCAACGCTTTACACATGCTTTTTAGGGAACCTACCGTTAAGCATTTACAAGAGAGTGTCGTAACAAGAGAGGTAACTCAAGCAAAAGCGCAATAATTGTCGAAAGTGGAACGGACAAATCTACATCCGGAATCGAGAATTCGCCTATAAAAATCAGAAAAATTCCGCTAAAATCGGAACAGTTGGCAGGTTTGCCCTAGTACTGATGTGTGCATAATGACAAATACATCAAGTGAACCAAAAGTACTGAACTCACCTTGTCATACTGGCACACAACAACATTATCAGTATCAAACAAATCTGTAGGATCTTCATCACTGACATCATCTTCAGAGTTCAAAGGTTCCTGAAATTACAATCCGTAATTTACATGTAAATCTTAAGAGTTCATACGATTCAGTAAATTACATGTAAATCTTAAGAGTTTAAAGGTTTCTGAAATTACAATAAGATTTATTTTACATGTAAATCTTCACAGTTTAAAGGTTTCTGAAATTACAATCAGGATACTTTTTTTTAAATCTTTAGAGCTCAAATTTCTCAAATTACAATGGGTAATTTACATGTAAAATATACAGGTAAACGTGTCAAATTTTGGCTCAGGTAGCTTCAATCAATTACTTTCTTATCACCAAGTCTTGCCTTTTCATTCAGCAAAAAGAAACCAATTTGCTATATCTCATAGACCCTGCCCAAAACAAAGAGTGATGGTGATTATTTGTTAGTTTTGAAAACCAGAGTTATTTCTAGTTTGGGACAGTATCTGACATAAACAAACTATAACATCACCAAACATTCCTTAAACTATGGAAAATGACAGTATCAAATCAACGTTACCATAACTTTTCCATATCATCACAATGAGTTACATAAGATACTGTTTAAAATGGGAAATAACTCTGTATTTCGCAAACACTCAATACCAACAAAATTGTAGATCTCTTCATCTTGTTTCAATTCAAGTTGTAATGTAGTAACACTATTCATTTAAAGGCCCGGAGAATACATTCAAGAAACCAAGCAAACTAAGGTTCTACGTAGGTTTTACCTCTTCCTCTCCTTGCTCGTCATTTTCATCTTCATTTCTTTCTTCATCGTTTTCATTATCATCATCGTCGTCGTCAAATTCATCTTCTGATGAGCTTGTATCGTTTGTACCATCAAGCTGCAAGGTGATTGTTGCCTTTCTCTGGAAATACAAGATAAAATATACCATATCAAAATATGGTAACACTAGAAATACAAGATGAAATATACCATATCAAGATATGGTAATACAAGAAATACAAGATAAAATATACCATATCAAGATACCGTATGGTAATACGAGAAATACAAGATAAAATATACCATATCAAGATATGGTAATACAAGAAATACAAGATAAAATATACCATATCAAGATATGGTAATACAAGATAAAATATACCATATCAAGATACATGTATGGCAATACAAGAAATACAAGATAAAATATACCATATCAAGATACATGTATGGCAATACAAGAAATACAAGATAAACAACTTAAAAGTCATGTTTGTAAAACATTAATGCCCCCCTACCCCTTCTATGATTAAAGTCCGTCACAACTTTATACTTGATTTTCATTTGATGTGTCTGTACACAAAATTTCATTTCAATATGTGAATCCACTCCAGAGGTATTGAACGGAAACTGATGTCGTGGACCGACCGACGGACCGATAGACAGAAAGTCAGACAGCGGCAAAGCAATATGTCCCCTCTTCTTCAAAGGGGGCATAAAAATTTTTGATTGAACCCAAATATGAACTTGACCTAGATTTTTATTTGATGTGTCTGAAAACAAAATTTCATTTCAATATGTAACTCCACTCAAGAGATATTGGATGGAAACCCTGGAATTTTGGTATTTTTCGAAGTGCAAGGGGCATAACTCTGTCAAAATTTTGTTCATCGGACCTAAATATAACTTGACCTAGTAGATTTTCATTTGATGTGTCTGTATACAAAATTTCATTTCAATATGTAACTCCACTCAAGAGATATTGAACAGAAACCCTGAAGTTTTGGTATTTTTCACATGGCAAGGGTCATAACTCTGTCCAAATTTTTTTGATCGGACCTAAATATGAACTTGACCTAGATTTTCATATGATGTGTCTGTATACAAAATTTCATTTCTATATGTAACTCCACTCAAGAGATATTGAACGGAAACCCTGAAATTTTGGTATTTTTCTAAGTGCAAGGGGCATTACTCTGTCAAAATTTTGTTGATTGGACCCAAATAAGAACTTGACCTAGATTGTCATTTGATGTATCCGTATACATAATTTCATTTCAATATGTAACTCCATTCAAGAGATATTGAACGGAAACCCTGAAATTTTGGGGGTTTTTTCGAAGTGCAAGGGGCATAACTCTGTCAAAATTTTGTTGATCGGACCCAAATATACACTTGACCTAGATTTTCATTTGATGTGTCTATATACAAAATTTCATTTCAATATGTAACTCCACTCAAGAGATATTGAACAGAAACCCTGAAATTTTGGTATTTTTCAAAGTGCAGGGGGCATAACTCTGTCAAATTTTTTTCGATCGGACCTTAATACGAACTTGACCTGGATTTTCATTTGATGTGTCTGTATACAAAATTTCATTTCAATATGTAACTCCATTCAAGAGATATTGAACGGAAACCCTGAAATTTTGGTAATTTTTGAAATGCAAGGGTCTTAACTCTGTCAAAATTTTTTTGATCGGACCCAAATATGAACTTGACCTAGATTTTTGTTTGATGTGTCTGTATACAAAATTTCATTTCAATATGTAACTCCACTCAAGAGATATTGAAGAGAAACCCTGAAATTTTGGTATTTTTCAAAGTGCAGGGGGCATAACTCTGTCAAACTTTTTTCGATCGGACCTTAATACAAACTTGACCTGGATTTTTATTTGATGTGTCTGTATACAAAATTTCATTTCAATATGTAACTCCATTCAAGAGATATTGAACGGAAACCCTGAAATTTTGGTATTTTTTGAAATGCAAGGGGCATAACTCTGTCAAAACTTTTTTGATCGGACCCAAATATAAACTTAACCTAGATTTTTGTTTGATGTGTCTGTATACAAAATTTCATTCCAATATGTAACTCCATTCAAGAGATATTGAACGGAAACCCTGAAATTTTGGTATTTTTCGAAATGCAAGGGGCATAACTCTGTCAAAATTTTTTTGATCGGACCCAAATATGAACTTGACCTAGTTTTATGTTTTATGTGTCTGTATACAAAATTTCATTTCAATATGTGAATCCATTCCAGAGATATTGAACGGAAAACCTGAAATTTTGGTATTTTTCGAAATGCAAGGGGCATAACTCTGTCAAAATTTTTTTGATCGGACCCAAAAATGAACTTGACCTAGATTTTTTGTTTGATGTGTCTGTATACAAAATTTCATTTCAATATGTAACTCCATTCAAGAGATATTGAACGGAAACCCTGAAATTTTGGTATTTTTCGAAATGCAAGGGGCATAACTCTATCAAAATTTTTTTGATCGGACCCAAATATGAACTTGACCTAGATTTTTGTTTGATGTGTCTGTATACAAAATTTCATTTCAATATGTGAATCCATTAGAGAGATATTGAACGGAAACTGATGTCGCGGACCGACCGACATACCGACCGACAGACCGACCAACGGACCGACCGACCGACCGACCGACAGCGGCAAACCTATATGTCCCCTCTTCTTCGAAGGGGGGCATAAATATACCATATCAGATTCAGACATGCATCATTTCTCCCATTTTACAGTTACAAGCCAACCAACCAATTATAAATACGCACAACTGAGAGAAGTAAGCTTGGTAGTCATGCTATATCTGCTTTGCAAATTGCAAGATCTTGAAAATATTTCTCCCTGAAGACGAGAGCAGTCTTTAACATCGAAGACAGGCAGACAAAGAATTCTATTTCTAGTTCATGATAAATCATCTCAACATATTCAACGGCCTTGTGCTCTTTATTCTTGAATGCAAGTTCAACACCCTTACATGTAACCCTGCTAAAACAAGTTAAAAGTCATGTTTGTAAAACATTAATGCCCCCCTACCCCTTCTGTGATTAAAGTCTGTCACAACTTTATACTTGCATTGATACAACCTATGGGGGTATAAAGTAACAATTTCATTTCAATACGTAACTCCACTCAAGAGATATTGAACAGAAACCCTGAAGTTTTGGTATTTTTCAAAGTGCAAGGGGCATAACTCTGTCAAAATTCTTTTGATCGGACCTAAATATGAACTTGACCTAGATTGTCATTTGATGTATCCGTATACAAAATTTCATTTCAATATGTAACTCCACTCAAGAGATATTTAACGGAAACCCTGAAATTTTGGTTTTTTTTGAAGTGCAAGGGGCAATAACTCTGTCAAAATTTTGTTGATTGGACCCAAATAAGAACTTGACCTAGATTGTCATTTGATGTATCCGTATACAAAATTTCATTTCAATATGTAACTCCACTCAAGAGATATTGAACGGAAACCCTGAAATTTTGGTTTTTTTCGAAGTGCAAGGGGCATAACTCTGTCAAAATTTTTTCGATCGGACCTTAATACCAACTTGACCTGGATTTTCATTTGATGTGTCTGTATACAAAATTTCATATCAATATGTAACTCCATTCAAGAGATATTGAACGGAAACCCTGAAATTTTGGTATTTTTCGAAATGCAAGGGGCATAACTCTGTCAAAATTTTTTTGATCGGACCCAAATATGAACTTGACCTAGAATTTTGTTTGATGTGTCTTCATACAAAATTTCATTTCAATATGTGAATCCGCTCAAGAGATATTGAACGGAAACCCTGAAATTTTGGTATTTTTCGAAGTGCAAGGGGCATAACTCTGTCAAAATTTTTTTGATCGGACCTTAATACGAACTTGACCTGGATTTTCATTTGATGTGTCTGTATACAAAATTTCATTTCAATATGTAACTCAACTCAAGAGATATTGAACGGAAACCCTGAAATTTTGGTATTTTTCGAAATGCAAGGGGCATAACTCTGTCAAAATTTTTTTGATCGGACCCAAATATGAACTTGACCTAGATTTTCATTTGATGTGTCTGTATACAAAATTTCATTTCAATATGTGAATCCACTCAAGAGATATGGAACGGAAACCAGGGCTCGCGCTGGGCTTCGCAAATGTCGCATTTTGCGACAGAAATTTGAAATTTGCGACAGAAAATCGCGATTTGCGACAAAGGGAATTTCCTAAAAATGAGTTTTCAAGTACCGACAAACACGCGAATTCGGCATTGATAGATTGATTCTAAGTAATCCAAAGTGCAGTTGAAGCGTTCAGGTGTAACGTAGGTAAGCGGGTGACCGTAAAAGGTGTGAAATACACTGGTAATTAGGTAGCCCCAGCAGCACGAGAGCCACTGCTAATTAGATAATTGGATTATGAAGATAAACTGTCCAACGTTAGCATTCCTATTGAAAAGGTATTTTAACTTTGTTACGGCGGACGGCAAACTTAGTATCTTTCGATGTCACTGAAAAGTTTAGATCACGAGTATATGTCATAATATTATTTTATTTTTCAATTCTTTGTTTCTCCTCCAAAAGAAGTACCACTATATTACATAATTTAGATTTTAAAATTGGGAAACGTAACTTAGAAATGTCCGATTCCGTATCGCTAAACAAAATAGCAAAATTGACGCCGTTCGTTTTTAAAACGTCTGTAAGTTCTGACGAAAACTATCAAAAATAAGCCTTCAATAGCATCTAAATCTTTGTATTCAGGATAAAAGCATACGAGCTCCATGTCGTGGACCCACAATAGCACCCCCTCTACTTTCTTTTAATTTTGCGTCATAGGCGTCGATCTCCTGTGAAACAAAGAGTCGGCGACGAAGAATTGAACTAGAAAAAAATACTTATTTTATTTCTAGGCCATTGTGATTACGGAAACAAACCACAAGTAGATAATGTATCTATATGAGAAATATTCATCTAGATTATCATAAGTTACATGTACGTTGAGACCTTTAATTTGGAGGGGGGGGGGTCCGCTAAACCGACCTTAAATCAAGTCAAATTTTTTTCACAACAAGCAAAGATTATATAAGGGGACCATTTTCAAGCTACATTGAATAAATGATCAAGAGCATATCTAGAGGGTGTTAGGAGCCACCTTGGAAATGTCCTAAAATGCTATTTTTTCCCGTTTTTATGTCTAATGTTTTTCACAATCATATACATGTATTGGACCCCCCCCCCCCCCCCCATCCTAGGAAAAATTCAAGGTCTGCCTATCTTTCTTTGGCTACAATAGCCAATTCCAGGCTGTCCTTGCTATCAAGGAGGTCAAGTCATGGGGGGGGGGGGGGGGGGGGGGTTCAGTGCTATAGCTTGGTCTAAAAGCAAAGCTGCAGTTCTTTCAGCCTACACAATGTTTGCAGCTACCAACTGCCTTGTCAATACAGTAATCCCTAAACTGCAAATTGATGATGATAAGCATTGAAGGCCCTCGAATGGATATTTTTTAATTAGATGGGAGGGCTTCTATCAAGAATTCTGTGACATTTTGAGTTGGTCTAGTTGAACTCATCACTTACTCAGTACTGCCATTGAACTTACTGAATATTTACTATGTTATCATAGAAGTAGTGCTGATATTAGTCTCTGACTTTGTTGAATCTAATACAATATGACTTTGTATGTTCTTGAAAATAAAACACATAGATCAACACATACACTATCTCTATTGAGAAAAATCAAAGTTTTTTCAGCAACTTTGCCGTCGTGCAATATTGTGCTACAGCACAATTTTGTGTCATCGCGCAAACTTGCAACACAAAATTTTGAGCCAGTGTGAGCCCTGGGAAACCCTGAAATTTTGGTATTTTTCGAAGTGCAAGGGGCATAACTCTGTCAAAATTTTTCCGATCGGACCTTAATACGAACTTGACCTGGATTTTCATTTGATGTGTCTGTTTACAAAATTTCATTTCAATATGTAACTCCATTCAAGAGATATTGAACAGAAACCCTGAAATTTTGGTATTTTTCGAAATGCAAGGGGCATAACTCTGTCAAAATTTTGTTGATCAGACCCAAATGTGAACTTGACCTAGATTTTCATTTGATGTGTCTGTATACAAAATTTCATTTCAATATGTAACTCCATTCAAGAGATATTGAACGGAAACCCTGAAATTTTGGTATTTTTCGAAATGCAAGGGGCATAACTCTTGTCAAAATTTTTTTGATCGGACCCAAATATATACTTGACCTAGATTTTTGTTTGATGTGTCTGTATACAAAATTTCATTTCAATATGTGAATCCGCTCAAGAGATATTGAACGGAAACCCTGAAATTTTGGTATTTTTCGAAGTGCAAGGGGCATAACTCTGTCAAAATTTTTTTGATCGGACCTTAATACGAACTTGACCTGGATTTTCATTTGATGTGTCTGTATACAAAATTTCATTTCAATATGTAACTCCACTCAAGAGACATTGAACGGAAACCCTGAAATTTTGGTATTTTTCGAAATGCAAGGGGCATAACTCTGTCAAAATTTTTTTGATCAGACCCAAATATGAACTTGACCTAGATTTTCATTTGATGTGTCTGTATACAAAATTTTATTTCAATATGTGAATCCACTCAAGAGATATTGAACGGAAACCCTGAAATTTTGGTATTTTTCGAAGTGCAAGGGACATAACTCTGTCAAAATTTTTTCAATCGGACCTTAATACGAACTTGACCTGGATTTTCATTTGATGTGTCTGTATACAAAATTTCATTTCAATATGTAACTCCATTCAAGAGATATTGAACGGAAACCCTGAAATTTTGGTATTTTTCGAAATGCAAGGGGCATAACTCTGTCAAAATTTTGTTGATCAGACCCAAATGTGATCTTGACCTAGATTTTCATCTGATGTGTCTGTATACAAAATTTCATTTCAATATGTAACTCCATTCAAGAGATATTGAACGGAAACCCTGAAATTTTGGTATTTTTCGAAATGCAAGGGGCATAACTCTGTCAAAATTTTTTTGATTGGACCCAAATATGAACTTGACCTAGATTTTTGTTTGATGTGTCTGTATACAAAATTTCATTTCTATATGTGAATCCGCTCAAGAGATATTGAACGGAAACCCTGAAATTTTGGTATTTTTCGAAGTGCAAGGGACATAACTCTGTCAAAATTTTTTCAATCGGACCTTAATACGAACTTGACCTGGATTTTCATTTGATGTGTCTGTATACAAAATTTCATTTCAATATGTAACTCCATTCAAGAGATATTGAACGGAAACCCTGAAATTTTGGTATTTTTCGAAATGCAAGGGGCATAACTCTGTCAAAATTTTGTTGATCAGACCCAAATGTGATCTTGACCTAGATTTTCATCTGATGTGTCTGTATACAAAATTTCATTTCAATATGTAACTCCATTCAAGAGATATTGAACGGAAACCCTGAAATTTTGGTATTTTTCGAAATGCAAGGGGCATAACTCTGTCAAAATTTTTTTGATCGGACCCAAATATGAACTTGACCTAGATTTTCATTTGATGTGTCTGTATACAAAATTTCATTTCAATATGTGAATCCACTCAAGAGATATGGAACGGAAACCAGGGCTCGCGCTGGGCTTCGCAAATGTCGCATTTTGCGACAGAAATTTGAAATTTGCGACAGAAAATCGCGATTTGCGACAAAGGGAATTTCCTAAAAATGAGTTTTCAAGTACCGACAAACACGCGAATTCGGCATTGATAGATTGATTCTAAGTAATCCAAAGTGCAGTTGAAGCGTTCAGGTGTAACGTAGGTAAGCTGGGTGACCGTAAAAGGTGTGAAATACACTGGTAATTAGGTAGCCCCAGCAGCACGAGAGCCACTGCTAATTAGATAATTGGATTATGAAGATAAACTGTCCAACGTTAGCATTCCTATTGAAAAGGTATTTTAACTTTGTTACGGCGGACGGCAAACTTAGTATCTTTCGATGTCACTGAAAAGTTTAGATCACGAGTATGTCATAATATTATTTTATTTTTCAATTCTTTGTTTCTCCTCCAAAAGAAGTACCACTATATTACATAATTTAGATTTTAAAATTGGGAAACGTAACTTAGAAATGTCCGATTCCGTATCGCTAAACAAAATAGCAAAATTGACGCCGTTCGTTTTTAAAACGTCTGCAAGTTCTGACGAAAACTATCAAAAATAAGCCTTCAATAGCATCTAAATCTTTGTATTCAGGATAAAAGCATACGAGCTCCATGTCGTGGACCCACAATAGCACCCCCTCTACTTTCTTTTAATTTTGCGTCATAGGCGTCGATCTCCTGTGAAACAAAGAGTCGGCGACGAAGAATTGAACTAGAAAAAAATACTTATTTTATTTCTAGGCCATTGTGATTACGGAAACAAACCACAAGTAGATAATGTATCTATATGAGAAATATTCATCTAGATTATCATAAGTTACATGTACGTTGAGACCTTTAATTTGGAGGGGGGGGGGGGGGGTCCGCTAAACCGACCTTAAATCAAGTCAAATTTTTTTCACAACAAGCAAAGATTATATAAGGGGACCATTTTCAAGCTACATTGAATAAATGATCATGAGCATATCTAGAGGGTGTTAGGAGCCACCTTGGAAATGTCCTAAAATGCTATTTTTTCCCGTTTTTATGTCTAATGTTTTTCACAATCATATACATGTATTGGACCCCCCCCCCCCCCCATCCTAGGAAAAATTCAAGGTCTGCCTATCTTTCTTTGGCTACAATAGCCAATTCCAGGCTGTCCTTGCTATCAAGGAGGTCAAGTCATGGGGGGGGTTCAGTGCTATAGCTTGGTCTAAAAGCAAAGCTGCAGTTCTTTCAGCCTACACAATGTTTGCAGCTACCAACTGCCTTGTCAATACAGTAATCCCTAAACTGCAAATTGATGATGATAAGCATTGAAGGCCCTCCAATGGATATTTTTTAATTAGATGGGAGGGCTTCTATCAAGAATTCTGTGACATTTTGAGTTGGTCTAGTTGAACTCATCACTTACTCAGTACTGCCATTGAACTTACTGAATATTTATTATGTTATCATAGAAGTAGTGCTGATATTAGTCTCTGACTTTGTTGAATCTAATACAATATGACTTTGTATGTTCTTGAAAATAAAACACATAGATCAACACATACACTATCTCTATTGAGAAAAATCGAAGTTTTTTCAGCAACTTTGCCGTCGTGCAATATTGTGCTACAGCACAATTTTGTGTCATCGCGCAAACTTGCAACACAAAATTTTGAGCCAGTGTGAGCCCTGGGAAACCCTGAAATTTTGGTATTTTTCGAAGTGCAAGGGGCATAACTCTGTCAAAATTTTTCCGATCGGACCTTAATACGAACTTGACCTGGATTTTCATTTGATGTGTCTGTATACAAAATTTCATTTCAATATGTAACTCCATTCAAGAGATATTGAACAGAAACCCTGAAATTTTGGTATTTTTCGAAATGCAAGGGGCATAACTCTGTCAAAATTTTGTTGATCAGACCCAAATGTGAACTTGACCTAGATTTTCATTTGATGTGTCTGTATACAAAATTTCATTTCAATATGTACAGACAGGTCCGGGTGTAATCGGGAAAAAACAAAAAACGCAGTGTATTTATTTCAGGTGTTTTCTACAGGTAAATCAGAAAACACAGTGTTATTGTATTCCCCCTCTGTCACTTTCATCCCCCTCTGTAGCTGCTATATGCCCCTCTGATGGAAGGTGTGAAAATCGCTCAGGTGTGGAAGTTACCCTGACAAAAGGCCAGGTAGTGGCATTTATACTAGAAGGAAATATTAGATACCATTACATGTATGAAGGCTGTTTTCTGTTTATTTTTCAAAACTTAACAAACACTTGAAGTTTTAACATGTATAAAAGAGTATTTTAATTTCATAATTTAAACTTTATAATATCCACTAATTTTATAATAAATTGAAGTTTGTTATTGGACATTCAAAAACTGAAATTAAAACATGCTAAAATATAAGATAAAATTATTTTATAATTATACATAATTATCTTTTTCTTTTTCTTTTATTTTTCTGTTTTTTTTTTTTTACATATGGATATCTGAGAGAAAATAATATACATAAAGACAAAACAATGATTATAAAAAAAATTATTGTTCTTTGTAATTATACAAAATTTCATTCAATTAAAGAAAAGCTTTTTAAGAATTGAAACATATTTTTCAAACATGTCAAAGAATCGATTTCAGGGTCGGTGCCCCCCCCCCCCCCCCCTCTCATGAATTTGTCCAATACTTTCAGCCGGTAACGTTACCTGTGCAAACAACATATACCCCTGCGTTAATCCGATTATCTGTTTAGCTTAGGTGACTTCTCCGGACAATGATTTCCCACGCCTCAGATTATGAACTAGATAAAACACGGGAATTATAAATTTTAGAGTCCTCATAATTATGGCCGGGGTATTGGAGTTTGATATATATTTAGGTCTTCCGACTTCCGTCGGAAGACCTATTGTTTTCGTAACCGTGGAAAATTGGATCAGCGATTTCTCAAGAACCCTGTAAGCTAGGACAATGAAAGTTCTCCAACGTTACGTTTGGAGTAAAAGCTAGATTGGTCTTTTTTATTTTTGGTCTCTGTTATTTTTTTTATCATGTTTTTAGTAGATTCAAATATTTGACGGGAGCGTCGAATTACTCAAAAGGACCGAAAATTTCATGTTTTGCTATTTGTAAGCTTAAATATCTCGTATTTTGCTATCTACAATTTCCATTCTTTTTGAAAGTCGACAGCCATGCAAGATATGAAATGCTAGATGCACACTGTAACGATTTATTACGATGACGTCCTTCACCGTCCTTCATATTTCCAAATTCAGAAGTTCATAGGAGGAAGACACTTTTTTGCTTATAATAGTAAACAAAAATTAAGCTTATGAAGTTTCCTAAAAATTTCAATATTATTATTTTCTATCCATATATCTGTCTTATTTAGTCTTTCTGATTTTTCCTATCTCTTACTGTTGAAAAGATATGAGCATCGAAATTTTGAGTTGGGTATTTCGATACACCTTCACGCCAACAGATCGGGCGCACACTAAAATTGGTAGTCCGAGTCCGACTCGAGAAAAGCAGTGTTGAGATTTTCAAATTCCAATTTCACGGCAATGATGAATATGCATTTCATAAATACATTTCGATATACACAATTTGATTTTAAAACAGTTGATTAATTTAGACGAGATCAGCTACAAACCAGAATTTACGCACAAAAAGTGGTAGTTTGATTCCGATTTCTAACCTACAAACCTGTTTCTAATCTTCAATAACTATATTTTGAACATCAAGTTTAATTTCTAATTCTAGCAAACGTTCGAACATAATTTTCGGTTGGTTTATTTACAAATTGATGAACAATTTCTCCAACATTCTTCCCTCCCCTCGTTTTTCGAAAACAGTTCTGTTTATATTGAACGATGTCGCCATGATGGAAATTCAAAATAAACTTTGAAAAAAGGGAAGGGGGGGTCCAAATTTGAACCTGCACAGCGAGAACCTCATGGTATTTATATATATATATTGAACGTAACTTGTTATTACCATTTCTCTTCTCAAGAAAATTGGTTCTACAGCTACGAGCTCGCCTTTTTTATGGGGGAAGGGGGCAGGAAGAATTTGCAAAAAAAAAATCCCGGCTCTGAAAAATACTGAAAAAAATATTCCGGCCCAAAGGGCCGGCAATTTTTTTTTCCCGGACCATGCAAAAGTAAGGATACATTGCATGATATGGAAATTTTTGCTGGCCCTTTGTGCCAGACAATTTAAAGTCAAAAAATAAATTAATATAAATACAAACTGTTCACATAGCTGTATCTACCAGAGACCTAATACGCATAGGCACAAAAATCTAGAAAAGGTTCTATTTAAAACATCATACAATCTGTCTGAAATTCGCTAATTGCAAAGAGACATCTGAAGGAACGGTTATTAACTCATATTCTGTAACAGCGGGGAGTTTAACTTACACAGACATTCACAACATTTGACAATTTGTTTAAATCCGGCCCGAAGAACCGGCGAAAATATTTCTCCGACTCTGGTAATGGCTGAAAAAAATGGCCTGCTCAGAAAATTGCTGAAAAAATTTTACCGGCTGGCAATAGAATTCCTGCCCCCCCCCCCCCCCCCCCCCCCCCCCCCCCCCCCAAATCAAATGGTTGCTCACCAACAATTATCGGTTTGAAAATTTAATGTTACTGCTATTTGAAAACTTAAATATATAATATAAATACATGTAATGTGACGTCCTTCATATTTCCAAACCAAAAATTGTATAGGAGGAAGACACTCTTGTTGCAACCGCAACAAGAAATCTTTCTAGTTTATGTCGTTTTAACAGTCATAAAAAGTTTGTATATCAAGTTCTCCCAGATTTTAAGTAAAAAACGTCACGATTTTTTTTTTCATAAATACTAAAGATGGGTAAATTATTTTGCGCTCCTGTAACAGTCAGATTTTTTTTTTTTTTTTTTTTTTGACTGACAACAACATTTATACCGTTACGCGATAAACTTATGACACGTGACGGTACGAAGTGAATCAAGCAATACATGTAAACGTTTTCTCGTAGCGCGGGGTATGTCAATATACAATGTACACATGTATTTTGATAATGTAACACGTTTCATCATACATTTAATGAAGGAAAATTACGGCCTACATGTTTAAAGTACGACGGAAAATGAGATTAACGTACGTGCGTAGTACAGGTAGAAGCCACAAAAGCCATTTCTCTTGTTGTGGACTACAAGACATTTAACACCTGGAACCAGGTATAAATCAATAAACACACCGCGGTATTTATATCTTTTAAACAATCTTATTAGTTTTACAAGATTGGTCCCTAGAAAAACGACACCGTAGACTTTATCATCTTTTAATTTCCCGTCTAAATAGGACCTTTAATATAATATATTGATCTTTGAAATTTATCATCACGGACATTTCACTGACGTTCAATCGTGTACTTATCCCACAGACTAGGAATTTACAGCATGGAGTACATCGGATACGAAAGCGGGGGGGGGGGGGGGGGGGGGGGGAGGGTTGTACCAATACTATGTTCTCAAAACCTGGCAAGTCGGGCGACTACGCTATTTTAGTTGGTGCCGTCTACGTCGCCGGAGATTATTAAAGTGGCGTTCAGTGAGCCGTACAGGTGTGAAAGAGAGTCGTGGTATCGACAGATATTCAATATCAAGATAAACATGATAAATAGACAATCCCCCCAACACTTTACCCTTGCTTTTTTTGTAAAATATTAGGGAATGAAAGAGAGAGTTACGTGAAATGTATTTGCGGCATATTTCTGCAATTACATTTTTTTTTTTCATAATATTTTTTTATAATGAAATAGCGAATATTACGTCGGCGCTTCGGGCCGGTAATTTTGTTTTTTTCGATATGTTTTTTTTTAATTTAAGAACAAAGTCGCAGTCTACCTTCCCTCCAAAAAAAGTAAGAAGGTGGCGGAGTCGAGGAATGGCCAGGCCTAAAACGGCGGAATAGTAAGATTTTTTTTAGTGTTGTAAATGTAGAAGCAGAGTTCGTGAAATGTATTGGTTTTAGCGGATTTGCTGATGAAAAAAAATTTGGGTCCGATAAAATCGCACGTTATATCTTTTATTTGGACAGATAAAAATCCCTAAATGTCCGACATTTTATTGGAAGATTTCAAGAACTCTGCAAAACTCTACAAAAGACTACAAGACTCTACAAAATTAAACAATTAGGTCCTAAGATGGGGGGGGGGGGCTTCTTAGGACCTAATAGTTTAATTTTGTTGTCTTTCTCAAAGTACATAGATAACAGCGATTACCAAATTATTTCCATTACCGCACGTAGACCTGAACACCCTTATTAAAAGGCAATTGTAAACTTAGTTACCCCCCCCCCCCTTTTTTTTGTTAGTCCCCTAGGCTACCGGCAATGCCGTAGGGGGCTTTTTTTCTAATTAATTTTAAAGACATATATAAAATGATCAAAACAGTAAAGCAAAGGACAGTCGTTATACTCTGCGCAGTCAGCCAAAAAGGTGTGAAAAACAAGTTGATTGTCAACCCCTCTGCCAGAAGATAGAAGATTACTCTACCTGCGTACCTGTAAATTATAATCGCATTACCGCGCCCGCACGACCCCCCCCCCCCCCCCCCCTTTTTTTAAAGAATATCAATGGTCGGGATATTTACCGTTTTTAGAATTATAATACAGTAGACAGTGTTGTGAGTCGGGGATATCTGTGGTTTTTTTTTTTTTTTGGTATGGAATAAGTCATTACTATAGGGGATATTTTATTGTCAATTTTGATGATATGGCATTCCGTATAGTTCACCCCCTCCCCCCTCTGTCTCTGTGTCTCTCTTTCTTAATATTCACTCTCTTAATTTTTAAATTTCAACTTATTTTGGGTACGACGAATAAAAAAAGAAATAAATAAAGATAAAGTAAAACGAATAGAATAGAGGACGGAAAAGAAAAGTGATTAGTAACTTTTCATAAAAAGTAAATAAAAATGTATTGCGCACGCGAACAGAGCCTTTTACATGTAATTTTCATCTTTTCACCGACAAGTGGCCAATAGCTCGAGTCAACGTGAACAATATCTTTAGAATTCCTTAGAATATTATTTACAGTGCGTGAATAAAGTCTTTAAGAAAGCATTCTATTCTATCGTACACCTTATACTCGCAGATTAGACGTTGCCGTAAAATGACTTGTCACGGCGCGCTGATTGTACGTTGGAACATTTTTTATTGTAAAGACGGATTTACAGGACAATGTTATTTCCTTAGATAAATAGATAGTAACATGCGATCGGAAATTAACCAGCGATCGTAAACTAGGCATGACAGTTTTTTTTTTTTCATAAAAACGTACGTCTCGTCGGTGAAAAATTATAGCGTGTTGTGGTGTTTGGGAAACAACGAATGAATTACACATGGCCAGGCCTAAATAAAATAAATATGATAAATTAGAGAAACAAGAGGAGCTCAAATACCGATTTCTTTGAAAATTAGGAGGTCGGAGTCCATGGCCGAACATAAATCACAAATATTTCTTTCAATAAAAATGTTTAAACCTAGAATTTTAAAGTCCGTAGGAAAGATGCCAGGCACCAAACACGTATGCAAAGACGGAGTTGATCTATAAACTTTCTGTATATAGTCAGATAGTTAAATTGGTAAACTGTAAACAAATCAAAATGATTTATATGTATATGTAAGAATGAAAGTTTTGTTCTATTTCCAGTTACTCTATGGTTTTTTCTTCCTTTTAAAGAAATTTATATATAAAATCAAAATGATAAGTTTTTAAATATATGATTTTTATTTTATTTCTACTTACCCATACACTTTTTATTTAATTTAGAAAATCATGAATAAGGATAACTTTAATTCGAATAATATAATAAATATGAATATAATTTTTAAAAATATGAATAATAAAATAATAAATATTGGGATAACTTAAATTCAACAGTTCAAAATATGAAAAAAAAAAAGATAACTTTTTTTTTGTTCAAAATATGAAACAAAAATGATAACTTGTTTTTTTGTTTTTTTTTTTGTTTTTTGTTTGTTTGTTTGTTTTTTTAATTTCTACTGAATGCATGAATTACTTTTTAACAATAAAAATTCCTCCTTAGAAAGGTGACAATACATCTGTATGTCCTATATAGGTGAGGGGAGTTGTTAATTAGCTCAGGTAATAAACATCCCCAATAACACCCTACTACAGGTAAAGTCGCTCTAGGATGGCCCAGGTAAAAACACCTGAAAAACACTGCGTATTCTGATTTTTTCTGCACTGTGTTTTTTGTTTTTTCCAGATTACACCTGGACCTGTCTGTAACTCCATGCAAGAGATATTGAACGGAAACCCTGAAATTTTGGTATTTTTCGAAATGCAAGGGGCATAACTCTGTCAAAATTTTTTCGATCGGACCTTAATACGAACTTGACCTGGATTTTCATTTGATGTGTCTGTATACAAAATTTCATTTCAATATGTAACTCCACTCAAGAGACATTGAACGGAAACCCTGAAATTTTGGTATTTTTCGAAATGCAAGGGGCATAACTCTGTCAAAATTTTTTTGATCAGACCCAAATATGAACTTGACCTAGATTTTCATTTGATGTGTCTGTATACAAAATTTCATTTCAATATGTGAATCCACTCAAGAGATATTGAACGGAAACCCTGAAATTTTGGTATTTTTCGAAGTGCAAGGGACATAACTCTGTCAAAATTTTTTCAATCGGACCTTAATACGAACTTGACCTGGATTTTCATTTGATGTGTCTGTATACAAAATTTCATTTCAATATGTAACTCCATTCAAGAGATATTGAACGGAAACCCTGAAATTTTGGTATTTTTCGAAATGCAAGGGGCATAACTCTGTCAAAATTTTGTTGATCAGACCCAAATGTGATCTTGACCTAGATTTTCATCTGATGTGTCTGTATACAAAATTTCATTTCAATATGTAACTCCATTCAAGAGATATTGAACGGAAACCCTGAAATTTTGGTATTTTTCGAAATGCAAGGGGCATAACTCTGTCAAAATTTTTTTGATCGGACCCAAATATGAACTTGACCTAGATTTTTGTTTGATGTGTCTGTATACAAAATTTCATTTCTATATGTGAATCCGCTCAAGAGATATTGAACGGAAACCCTGAAATTTTGGTATTTTTCGAAGTGCAAGGGGCATAACTCTGTCAAAATTTTTTCGATCGGACCTTAATACAAACTTGACCTGGATTTTCATTTGATGTGTCTGTATACAAAATTTCATTTCAATATGTAACTCCACTCAAGAGATATTGAACGGAAACCCTGAAATTTTGGTATTTTTCGAAATGCAAGGGGCATAACTCTGTCAAAATTTTGTTGATCAGACCCAAATGTGAACTTGACCTAGATTTTCATTTGATGTGTCTGTATACAAAATTTCATTTCAATATATAACTCCATTCAAGAGATATTGAACGGAAACCCTGAAATTTTGGTATTTTTCGAAATGCAAGGGGCATAACTCTGTCAAATTTTTTTTGATCGGACCCAAATATGAACTTGACCTAGATTTTTGTTTGATGTGTCTGTATACAAAATTTCATTTCAATATGTGAATCCATTCCAGAGATATTGAACGGAAACTGATGTCGCGGACCGACCGACAGACCGACCGACCGACCGACCGACTGACAGACCGACAGACCGACAGACAGCGGCAAACCTATATGTCCCCTCTTCTTCGAAGGGGGGCATAATTATATGATTTATTTTTCTTACCGATTTTCTACGTTTTAATTTCCGATCCCTTCTGCATTTTTGTGAAGATGTCGAAGGACAGGAATCTGTAGATTTGTCATCAGTGGCGCCATCTAGTTGTAAAACTCCATGCGGCTTTTGCTGAAAATTTAAAGAAAAATATAATATGCATTTCCTAAATTAGTACTACAAAGATAGCCTTATTCACCCTTTAATTCATTGACTGAATAGATTTTTCTGCAGATTTAGAATTGTTGTGAGATTGATATTGAAGTATGATAAAACCGACAAGTCAAAGAGCATGCAAAATAAATGAGATAGCTAGATATTTGTACTTTCCAATCATAATACTACAGACTACAGTATCGATGTATCACGTGAATTTTAAATTAATTAGAATAAAGAGTACTCATATTTTACCAAATATGAATGTTCATAAAATAATTCTAATACTTCAAAGAATAACATAGTTTGTACAAGTAAATATCTATAAACATGTAACTTTTCCATAGAGTGAGGAACCTTGCATGTACATTGAAAACTCCCTTTCCTGGTCCAAAAATTATATGTAACTGAATGGTTAGAAACACTTCTATCCCAGTTACCTTCATATGGCAAACATAAGACAAGGGGAATTCAGAACTTACGGACATGTTCCTAACCTGATTATTGGCAGCTTGAACCTGGGTAGGCTGCATGGTCACCTGCTGGAACTGTGGGGCGTTTAACTGTCCTCCATGCTGCTGGGGTAGAGCCTGAATGATGAACTGACCATTACCTATAAATATAATAACAGTGAAATAACTGACCAATACCTGAAATACACATGAATAAAATGAAAATACCTTTGAATGAAATTAAAACTTTTGGTTCCAAACTACTGTAAACTTCGTATATAACGAAGCCCAAGGGACCATTGGTCCAAATTCATCATAGCCATTTTTCGTTACATGCATTTTGATTATGTTGATGCTAAAAATGTTTCCTTGGTGTGGCCGTTCTGAATGAATGAAAAGTTAAGACCAGTATTCAATAGCTAAGTTGTGATTTATTAAGTAAACATTCTTTGCAATTGACATGCCGATTTCCTCATGTGTATACAACATGTCTCCTAGTAGATAATTAGCACGGGGACAACAGATGGGGAGATCAATTATTTGATAATTAATAATTATCTGTCCGCCAATTGTGTTAATTGGGAATACCTGGAGGGCATTTGTTACATCAGGTGAAAATATTGAAGAAACTATGACCATGGGACCATAAGATGGCTTCGTAAAAGCCAATAATTCGTTATATACAAATTCGTTACAGGCGTACAAAAATCAATGGAGGGTAATAGGACTTCTGAAGGGACTTTCTTTTTACTTCGTTACTAGCAGAATTTCACTATAAACCTGTTCATTATAGGTGAAGTTTACTGTACTATTTGAATCTAAACAGCAATAACACATTTTTTAACTTAAATACTTTTCAGGAAATCTGCAATATGTTGCTTCACACTGCAAGACAAGGAAAGCTCATATGCAGTCAAATCTCTGTTTATTTTTCAATTACTTTCATGACGTGAGCGAGAAATTTAGTCATTCCTTCGACCTACATGTAGATATAAACATGGCATTAAGCATGTCCTGGGTCCATAAAGACATCCAGAAATGTCTGCTAAGATGTTGAGGAGGTCATACGAGAACCAAAAGCCAACATCCTCTACATCTACTCCTAGTCCTATACAACTTACCAGCTGGCTGTAGTGTTAGACCCTGGGCAGCCAGAGCCTGAAGCTGTTGTTGAAATACCCCCTGGGGTAGGGCCATCTGGGCGGTGGCAGCTGAGGTACTCTATATAGAGATAGAAACATCATGCCTTTTTATTCTTACTTTTTACTTAGAACAAACTTTTCACACTAATACATTATATATTGAATAAGAAAACTTCAAACATGTACGTGTATGCAAATTTCAAGAAAAGTGCACAAATATCTGGTATTTTGTAAAAATTTCTTCAAAGCCTGATGTATTTCGGGATCATTAGTTTAGACTTTAGAGAGATGTTGTCCACTTGATTTTAATAAGTTTACACAAAAGTTTGAATGTTTTTTAAGTGGAAAATCAAGAACGCAAATTATGCGTATCCTTTAACTTATGATTTTTTTTTCTCCATAACATTCACTTCTATAAATATCAACTCTTTAATGGTAAATGATCAAAAGCTTTTTCAAAATACTATATATGATCTCAAATGATTTTCTATTTCATATGATATTTATGAAACGAGTTGTGGAATTTTTCAAAATCCCAGAGAACAAATAAAATTTTTTGGGGACATAGAGATAAACTATACATTATTCATAAAAAAATTTCTACATGTATTACCATTTTTCAAGGTCAATAAAATGGTTCTTTTTTTTAATTTTTTATCTATTTCCTTTCAGAACATGTAGGAATTTCACCAAAAATCTCACCAAATACTGACATAACACAAAAGAAATAGGAAAAAGGCTAGGTAGGACATACCATTTCCGTCTGGCCGGCAGCGAGTTGTACAGGTACAGGAACTGCCTGTGTCATTACACCTGTGGCACCAACTAAAACACATAACACAGTGATGTAGAAAAAAATTTGAATTGAATTTGACACTTGTATAATTTTTTTCTTTCAGATTTGACTACATGTACATGTATTATAAACTGATTTTCCAATAAAATTTCAAATACATTTTGTATGATAGATTTCAAATAGGATATCTGTATTTTCCATTTCGTCGAAAATCGGATAGCTGGTGCAAAATTCAAAACTTAAAGTACAAAGAGTTGTCTTTCTTTGTCTACAGTATTGCTTTGATATTTACATTACAAAGAGTTGTCTTTCTTTGTCCACAAAATTGACTGAAAATGTATGCTTATTTTTGTAGCTTACTGAATTGTTGACTAGAGTTTGGTTGTGGTTTTTGGGTTTGTGGTATCATTTGGTGTGTGAATACAGTTGTAGGTAGATTGGACTGGTCAGGTGTCTCTGTAGCCATGTCCAGAGCTCGTGACTGGGTCAACTTGCTCTCCCATAGCTATAAATGAATACAAAAATAATTACAAGATGCTCAATACAATTCTTATGATTTATTAATTTAAAGAAATGTAGATTTTAAATGATTTCTCATTGATACATTAAATACATTTTTGTAAGTCCAAAGTAAAGTTTTCAGAAAAGTACCATTGAAAATATATGAAAGCGTCTTCTTGTCAAGTTCTGGAAAATTACATTTACACTGCAATTTTCAGAAATGTTTTCCAAAAGACCAATCTGGGTGAAAATTGAGAGCAATTTCGGCCTACCAGTATATAAATTCTTTAATCATCAAATTATCCCTGACAACCTATACTATTATTCAATTAGGGAAACCAAACTTGAAAGAATTTTTTTTTAAAAAAAGCTTCTGTTCAACTTCATGTTTTTCTTTTTTTTTTTCTTTTCAGAAGGATTTTCTGTGCTTAGTATCGAGAAAAGAAATCATCATATATCATTCTATACAAGTCGACTACTACATTAGATATTGTGTTAACCTGTTTGAGTTCTTGCAATACTTGTTCATCCACCCCTTCGTCAAGGAAGGCCTCACGTACGTTAGAGATGACATCGTCTACAACAGTCCTGTACAGCCGCGGCTGAAAATAACAAAGGTTAGAAATTAGGACGAATTCTAAGGACAAAAACAAAGAAAAGTCTAGAATAATTGTTTTAAGCTCCTATTACCAGTATTTAATATCAAATAGTGTATGCAAAATGTGTCGGACCATCAGACCTGTCCAGGAAATTTAACTTTTTTCCAAGATCGGTCCAATTTACATTCTTAACTTCATTGTATTTCTACTGTAAGCAAATGTTCAATGTAGGTTTGAAATTTGAATACATGTCTGAGTGATGCTTTAAAAAAGAGTTTATAAACTTTATTGTAGAGTCAGAATATATCTAAAGCATACATTCATACTTGTATTTGATGTTTGCATGTAAAACATACATGTATTAAGTTATGCAGATACATGTAGACGGTTTCAAGGCCCAATCAAGGAGTCTTGAGATGAAAAAAAGTGAAAGGAAGGAGAAACATTTACAATGAGCATTGAAACAATTAATATCAAAGATTTATGATCAAATAATTCATTATAGTTGAATGGCTCCTTCAGTCCTTGGCAACAAATGCCCAAAGAGGTTAAAAAGCTATAGCCCAGTGATTGGGAAGGACTAGACAATGGTGGTCTCAATTATTTAAGAAGTTCAACAATGAAGTCTCATTCTGTCTACTTTCTCAAGAAATGGTTCATCAAAAATGTAGAAAATCATTGAAAAGCCCCTTAACACAAAATACCTTCTCAGTCACTGATGGCACATATGACAATTTTATAATACAGTGTACTATTTCTTTTCATTGTGACCTTGACCTTGCAGATGTGACTTCAATTCAAGGTCATGAAAAAGTTTTGAGTCTTTTGCAATTTTTGTATGTGTGTGAAAATGAAATACTATTCACGTCCCTGAAGAGGTCACTGGTTATATGTAAGAAGACTGAAGTTATGACCATTCACGATTGTTAAATCTCACTTTCTTGTAACCTTGACCTCGCAGATAACCTTGGTTCAAGGTCAAGAAACAATCTGATCTACATGTATGATGTAGATCTTGCTGATATCATCCTTTACTTAAATGATTATACAAGGTCATGACACACTCTTAGGTCGTTGGCAATTCAAATCTTTGAAGAGATTGAAATATCGGTACATGTAATATGACCAGGACAAACTTTTTGCTATTGAAATTTTATTGATTTGAATTCAATTCTTTTGAACACTTTGACAGTCTTCATGAAATTTCATGCACTAACCCAGAGATTTGCCCGGCTAGTAGAAATTGTCCAGCAAACAATATATGTACAATAACATGTACTATCTGACCATTAAAAATATATGTCATCCAGCTTGTGGTGCAAAACAAGCTTTTGTGATGACTACTTTGACTTTGCAGAGATGCATTTAGCCTTTCAATCACGATTCATGGTAAAATATACTTCCTTAAATCCTTTTCTTTAATTTAACTTTATAACTAACTACTTTTGATCTCATAAATTTCCTCGATGATGTGATTAGGAATTTTAAGAGCCCGAGTTAATTGGCAAAAAAAAAATCACAAAATAAATTACTCTTTTAATTTTCATTTAGAATTTGATTTCCTTTTTTTTTTTCTCCCCCCCCCCCCCCCCCCCCCCCCCCCCACTTTTTTTATGTTGTTGTTTTGAGGGGGAATAATTCTTTTTTTTTTTTTCATGTATTCACTTCTTACAAAGATTATTCATATTCTGAGATTTTTTTCTCACAAATAAAATAAATTCGATTTTACTAGGACTTTCTTCTGGGTTTTTTTTTTTCTTACGACTATCATCTGAAATATTTAACACTGTGGTGATCATTTTTAACTCCAGACTACATACAACCACCCCCCCCCCCCTTTTTTTTTCCCCCTCTCCTTAATCTGCAGTAATGGGGCTCAAAATTTTCATCTTGTGGCATGTATCATCAAAAACTTCTTCAAAAACTTTTACTGATCTAGCAAACTTTCGCCGTTTTCAAAAAAAATGTATATATAAATCTATTGCCCATTCAATTGATTTCTTGCTTGAAAAATTTCCACCTGGCCTGCCAAGTGCCATTATCAAAGATGGAGAAAATAGCTGTTGTTTACGAATGACATTTCAGAATTTCACCGATTTTCGCCGTAAATATTCGAAATTAAGCTAAATTTTCGACCAACTCACCACAGGGTTTTGAGAAGCCATTGGTAAGATACAATGGCTTTGAACAAAACGACACGGATTCGAAAATCGTTCGATGTGGGCTCCTTCGAAGCCGCTGAAATCTGCAACCAGCCTTGCTTATATAGCCTGTATAAACCCTATTCAGGTAGAGGGGGCTCTGGTAATTGACGTCACAAGCACCTTGCCGAATGAACATAATCTCGTTTCACGAGATTTTGCTCAAATGTAAACAAATGCACGTGGTGCAATGTAAACAAACGCACGTGGAAATGTTTACCGCTACTGCGAGTGGATAGGGGTAGTTATTTAAAAAAAAAAAAACGATTTGACAAGACTCCTTTGATCTTAACTTGATACAATATTCAGTAAATGCATATCAGGTTTTCTTTTGAAACCCCGAGTAGATCTAGTTATGTACAGCGCAACGGATATTTTGCACAGATCAGATTCATAGAATGAATAACTAAAAAAAAACATCTTAAACGCGTTGAAGATGGAGTTTTAATTTTCTTTCTAGATATCTGGTGCCTGTGGTATTTTGCTGTCTTCAATAGCAAAATGAAAATATCTCTTCTCCTTTGCGCTGTAACTAGACAGCCCTATAACAAAGCATTACTGCAGTTTACGAAATAAAGAGGGCTGAATTTGTTAGATTGATATCGCGTTAGCTTTAGCTCGAGAAACGGTTACAAAGAAGCGAATATATTTCAGTTTGATAAAAATTACATTATCTTTTAACTGTACTGAGCTGTGAAGTGATCTACCAGGGATTTTAAGACGAGTTGCAAAACTCGGCTCTTAATGATGCGAGACGGGCGGGCAGGCGTCCGGACTATAAGTCAACTATGATGTATGCTAGAACAATGAAACTTCATACATATGCTCACCATGAGTCAAGGATGAACCCTTTTGATTTTGGGGTAAAAAGGTCAAAGGTCAAGGTCAAAGAACTCTGATTATTAAATATGGTCTCCGGACCATATAAGAGTCTGTATTGCACATATGATCATGAAACTTGCCAGAAATGTATCCCGTGTCTATTGATTTTGGGATCAAAAGGTCGAAGTCATAGGACTCAGAAGATTGAAAATGGTTTCCGGACCATGTAAGATCCTGTATCGCTTCTATGATGGTGAAATCTACCAGAAATGTTCCCCATGAATCAAGGATGATCCCTATCGAATTTGGGATCAAAAGGTCAAAGGTCAAGGTCATATGACTCAGATGATTGAAAATGGTTTTCGGACAATATTATAGCCTGTATTGTACCTATGATCATGAAACTTGCCAGAAATGTTAGCTATATCAAGGATGATCCCTATTGAGGTTAGGGTCAAAAGGTCAAATGCAAAGGTCATATGACTCAGATAATTGTAAATGATTTTCGGACCATATTAGAGCATGTATCGCTTCTATGATGGTGAAATCTACCAGAAATGTTCCCCATGAATCAAGGATGATCCCTATCGATTTTGGGATCAAAAGGTCAAAGAACTCTGATTATTAAATATGGTTTCCGGACCATATAAGAGTCTGTATTGCACCTATGATCATGAAACTTGCCAGTAATGTATCCCGTGTCTATTGATTTTGAGATCAAAAGGTCAAGGTCATATGACTCAGATGATTGAAAATGGTTTTCGGACCATATTAGAGCCTGTATTGTTCCTATGATCATGAAACTTGCCAGAAATGTTCCCAATAAATCAAGGATGATCCCTATTGAGTTTAGGGTCAAAAGATGATCATAGGTCAAGGTCATGGGATTCAGATGATTGAAAATGGTTTCTAGACCATATTAGAGCATGTATTGCACCTAAGATCATGAAACTTGCCAGAAATGTTTCCCAAGAATCAAGGATGATCCCTATTGATTTTTGGTCAAAAGGTCAAAGGTCAAGGTCATAGGATTCAAATGATTGAAAATGGTTTCCGGACCATATTAGAGCCTGTATTGCACCATCTTCTCGAGACAAGTGTACGTAATACCTTACGTAGGTATTACGTACACTTGTCTTGAGAAGATAATATTGCACCTATTATCATGGAACTTGTCAGAAATGTTTCCCATGAATCAAGGATGATCCATGATGATTTTGGGGTCAAAAGGTCAAAGGTCAAACTCATAGGACTCTGATAAATGAAAATAATTCCCGAATCATATATGAATAGTGTATCAACCTGAAATGTGCCAGTAATGTTTCCCATCTGCCGAGATCATATTCAATTCATGTACATTGCAAGTCTGCATTAATTATATTATTCATACTTACGTTCCAGTTTTGCAGCTCGGCACTTTGCATCTTTGATTAGGGATTTTAATGAGAGGCCAATTCAATCATGGAACGAAAAGTATTTTAACTGCAATTTGTGTAGATCATTCCATACTTGTGTACTGTGTTCTAACTTCCAGTATATTCTTGTTTTCGCTATGTTTATTTTGCGTTTCCAGTGCATGTGTTCATAGTGAAAGGTTTAAATTTCTATTTTCAGGCTGCACGATCTTTATCTTAGTATTTATCCATGTATGCTGTTTTTTATGTTACATTTTTTTTCATGTTACTATGTCTTTTATGTTACAATGTAGTGTGCTTTGATTTGAATTTTGCATCTGTCTTAGTTTCTGTGTTACAAGTTGGGAAATAAGCAATAGACATACAGTGCTTAGAATTGCTTTTTTACGACATAAGCCGTACTGAGCACAGGAGCTCGATGCCAACAACCCTCAATGACACCCGCCCCTTCCTATCTCTTTCTACTCAAAGTATATATAAGGAAAGTAGGGGCGGATATTCTTGTGGGACGTTGGCATCGAGCTCCTGTGGTACTGAGATGTGGAGGTTCAGTCAACCAGAGTTCTCGCTTTATTGACAGATTAGCACAATCTCAAAACTAAATACTAGTACTAGTAGATCAGTAAAGAATCTTGAACACTTGCCTAGACCCTGTAAAAACTGGAGAAAGTCCCAATCAACGTTAACTGAGGAAAATTGAAATATTGGCTTGTCAGCTGCTACTTTGAGTGTCGAATTGGGTCAAAAACACTCTTTTTTACGGATTTTGAGTTCTTGTGCTGTAGCTACCTGAGGAAATGTCGAAAATGCCTGCCTGTCAGATCGCTTGGTGCCATCTTTAAACATGGACCGGGTCTCAAAAAGGCGCATTTGAAGACAAAAATCTCGCCGAAAATGGATTAAATTCAAATCCCATGTCAAGATATCTCTAGGTCAAAGGTTATGGTACCAACTGAAATCAATCTACATGTGATACATCAAAGCCATGTTTAAATTACGCATGTCATGGTTTTTTTTAAAAATGTATTTCACATGTACAAAACTTTTCCTCTGGGATGCCAAATGTATATACATTGTAATCTTATACACCAGGAAAAGAATTTACATCTCGATTCTATATGTCATTTGAACACATCTTTGTTTCTTGAAAGCTTCGATTTTATTCTTTTACCTAGAATTGTCTTTCTTACCATGTGTTTCATGTTTGATAATTTTTCTTTTCTGACCAAAGTATATCTGGGATGTAGGACAAATTGAATTAAAATATCGATAAAGATGAGAAAATAACTGTAAACCAGTTTTATCTTGAAGGACTTTAACTCCTGTAAAAGTAGGTCAAGACAACGATGACCACGCAATGCCTAATTACTTCTCCAAAGTAAGTGTGATAATCTTTTATATCGTACATTTTCACTGCTAAGGTAAGAGTTGTCTTTCGTTGCATGTTTAGGAAATAGTTTGAAGGGGCAGGTGAAAGAAGTCGAAGATCCCCGAATATTTTCCTAATTTTCGGATTCATTTCGATAAAATAAATTCGTAAGCTGTGAACCATATACTATATATGATCTACATCCATGAATAAGTGAATGAGAGTCAGCCACCAAATCCTAGATTTGAATAGCAGTCTTTTTTCCCCCATTTTTATAGAATATTTATTTTAAATGTATTTTAAACATCTCATGTAATAAACAGCACTTTAAAGATTCGGTGAAAAAGATTAAAATGATTTTAAAAAAAAACTACCACATAATCCATTTATCAAACAACAAAGTGTCATTGAAATTGATATCTTTGTTTGTTATCGGCACTTTCAGGAGAACACAGTCTACATTCACATAGCTGTAGGATTCAGGAAGTTGGAACATTTCTCTCGACTTCCGCTTCCGGGTATTAAAGGATTCCACTGAGAGGACGTCGCAGTCCTTTGAGTAGCTTTTTCCTCCAAGTTGATAAATATTTTGTCCTGGAAAAGAAAATTTATACTGGTAAGAGAGAGACATATATAGCTTATAATTATACCTTTCGAAAGTTAATATGCTATAAATGGATATGTCGAATTCAAAGTCCAAGGTCAAAAGTTTCATAGAATTTGTCAAATTGTCACATGCAAGTAGATTGCAAATTTAAATTCATAGAAATAAATGAGTCCAAGTATCAACCAAAAGGAATCCGATGTATCTTTAGCTGCGGAATCCGAATAATGATGTTTCGAGTTGCGCACACTAAAGTCAACGTATTTGGGACTCAAAAGACGGTGTTTC
The DNA here is from genome assembly GCA_033119305.1 of Pinctada imbricata. Lineage (NCBI taxonomy): Eukaryota > Metazoa > Mollusca > Bivalvia > Pterioida > Pteriidae > Pinctada > Pinctada imbricata. Next base: position 47,080,533 of record VSWD01000009.1, on the reverse strand, counting down.
TGGTGTGAACGCATCGGATATCGTTTTCGGAAACCGAAATCATTATGTTTTCGAGGTGCGAACGGACGCAACGATAACCGTTTGCAGAACTCGAAACATGGTGTTTAGAGGCACACGGATCAAGCGTGTCACCGTATTTTCCGTGTATATAAGAAGAGACTATGGAAAATACGCATCTAGAGCTCCTATGTTTCTCAAGCTTCAGAGACAACCGTTCGCTATGCCCGAACCATGATGATTCGAGGTGCGAAAGAGATATATATTTGTAGGGTTCCAGATAATAATCCTAAACAATGATCATACCCACAGGGATTTATCACGCTAATACCGTTTGCTGTATTTACTATATATATGTGTTAACACATATATATATAGTAAATACAGCAAACGGTATTAGCGTGATAAATCCCTGTGATCATACCTAAAAGAATAGCGCCTCCGTTCGCACGCGGATAAAGTACATTGGCATGGATATCCCAGCAATCCTCTGGCCGGAAGTGAGTGCGTGGTTTAATACGATAGCTGCACACAGCGCCCTCTTCTTTCTCTGAAAACGTTTCCTGATCGAATCCTCTACCTATAACGAAATACGTGTAGTAGAAATGTATCAAACTTTACTTCTTTCGATACAATAAATCCATTTAAAATTACCATCTTCTTTCGATATAATAAAGTTCGTTCTAAACATCTAAATTCAGCAAACATGTAGTGCTTCAGTACTATATTGTTCTTTAAGTGCATAAAAACAAATGTATAGAATATGACCTTTTGATTTGAAATATATATCGAATAACAAGTAATGACGTTAAAAAATATTCCCCGCTGCGAACATGTAGCTTACAGCAGCGCATGTAAACAAAAGTTTTTGAAAGTCTTAAGCAGTCATGTCCGTCAGTCTGTCAGTCATTTTATACGTAGAAGTGATCTTTGGGAGAAAAGGAATGATGGAAATTCCTGTGGTACACCAGTTGCTCGTTCTCTCTTTTCTAACAAATAAATATAAAAGGTAGGGAAGGGTGCTTCAATCTATAGAATTATTCAGCATACCTCCAAGAACAAATATCTTTTTGCCAGCGGCCACCATGTTGTGTTTTTCTCTCTCATGGGGCATCAGTATCCCCGTGATGGGATCCGTCCACTGGTTGGTCACGGGATCATACATCCTAAAAGAAAAAAGGAATTTCTTTAAAGATTTATAAAGTTTATAACAAAATTCAAAATCTCTCTCTCTCTCTCTCTCTCTCTCTCTCTCTCTCTCTCTCTCTCTCTCTCCTCTTGGTAAAAAGTTTTTTTCTCACATACTATCTCGCAACTTGATGATTTAATTAAAAGAAAATATACTGGATAAAAAAAATTCAATGGATTTTTAAACAGTTTTAACCTTATATTGAAAATTAAAAAAAAATATCTAAATCGGAAGATGAGTACAAACGATCGTTTTACACAATTTCATAATTTTACTATAGTACTCGAATATGGACTTGGGATCTTTCCTTATTTTCTGATTATTCTTAATTCCATCTTTAGCCTTCTTCAAATCCTTTTTCAACTTTCTATCTTTATTTCATCAACACATAGACATTTCAATATTATGGGATGAGTATTAAAGATGATAAAGAATGAAGCGTCATGATATGAATCACAAATTTGCGATGTCATACTAAGAGGTACAGATTGAATCATCAACTGTGCGTTTAAAGGGGGGTTGGCCCGTGGGTCAGCAGTCCCCCACTGAACCTAGATTTCTCTAAAATAATTATATCCTTTCTTTTCTCAAACTCAGTAAGCTATTGATATCATTCAAGATCCACCTATATATTTTCCTGAAACTTTAATATCAATACAATTATCAATGCTAAATGTTTTTTTTTTATAATGATAATTTGTTCTACTACAAAATGTAGTATAATAATGATATTGTATCTAAGCAATTTCTTCTGGGGGGGGGGGGGGGGGGGAGAGTACTTTTCATGCAAAAAAAAAAATCTGTCGCGCGCTCTAAATGCAATGGGTATTGCACAAAACACACGCATGCGTCTTACCAACTTTCATTAACGCAACAATAAAGAACCGTAACAAATGACACAATGTGCAATTATAAGCGCATATAGTCAATTAACGTCCCATCATAGTATCTTAATTAGCATTATGGCTCGGTCTGTGACTCACATAGGACTTTCTGACATTTGTTCAGTAATTATGGAATTTTTACATCCTCATAATTAGAAATGGTGAAAGTTTATGGTATTAATTGCCATACCTAACCCGGTTGAAATGAGCAATAAATTCGGAATGTCTTCGTTGTTAACATTACATTGTCAAAATTTTTACATACCATATGGATGAGCAAGTTGTATATTTTCCCAATTCCTCCATACAAAAATAAGAGAGAAACTTCAAGACTTTTTAATAATCTTTAACCACACTTAAAATAAGGTCTTTAGTGTCGTCTGCGAGAGAATGAGTAAATTCTGTCAGACAAATCTGAATGTCTGTGTCTCGATTTGTGTGTCCGTCTGTGTGTCGGTAGATCTGTAGATCAGGAACATCTTAACGTCCCAAATGTCCGTCTGCTTTTTTGGTAAGTCGATCGATCAAGTCCGTATAAATGTATCATGATGTCCGTTGGTTGATTGGATCAAATGTCTGTTTGTCCGTCTATCTGTCGATCTATTAAGTTCTTCTGTTGATTGATCGACCCAAGTGCATGCTTGTCTGTCTGTCTGTCTGTCTGTCTGTCTGTCGATCAAGAACGTCTAAATGTATCATGAATGCCGGCGGGTTGGTAGGCCCAAATGTCTGTTTGTCTGTAAGTCGGTCTGACCGTATGTCCATCAATCAGAAAAAAATGCTTTTACTTCACGTTTGTGACAACAGAGACATCTGTTTGAATCCCGTGAACCAAATTCAGTACAGCAAACATGCATGCTTCGAAAACTGAATAAACCATCAGTAGTAATTTAACCACAGGGGCTCGACGCCAACGACCTACAATGGCATCCGCCTCTACTTTCCTGATACATATACTTTTGACTTGAGAGATTGGAAGGGGTGGATATTATTGAGGGTTGTTGGCGTCGATCTCCTGTGGTCTTGACCTAAAACAGGAAGTTGAAGTTTGAATATTTGAAAACAAATGAGCTAATCCAAGAGAATGTTTAAAATTGCTAAAAAGGAAAATGACCAATAGAAATGTACATTTTTATAATTGAATTTTCATTCCAGGAAAGGTCGTGATAATGTTATCATCACGAATTCACAAAAGCAAGACTTTTTTTCTCGGACTGAATTTCTCTTCAATCTTGGAAACTCGAAATGATCATAAAGCATAAATTTATGGCTTGTGCATAATCAGTCAATCAATTACTGTATACAAATGATTTGAAATTGTCCTCTAATATCTTGAACAACCCAACCCCCTTCTAAAAAATAAACCATAAGTGCTGGAATAAAATCATATGCATTTTGGTGCTTCAGTACTAAGTATGAAAGAACTTACTAAAATATACAGATATAATGTCAGATGTCCTTTTTCTCTGAAACTGCTAATAAGAAATGACGAACTACAGGTGATGACATTTGATTCCCCGCTATGTATAAAAGTGCATAGATAGGTAAAGTGCTTTTAAGACAGTCAAGTCCGTCGGTAGGTCTGTCAGTGACTTGCGTCAGTTGGCAGATGAGATAGACTTTGCAATAATGTTTGACTGTCTGTTAGCACGTCCGTTGGATGAACAGGTTAAATTCTTGGAAGTCAATAGTATATGTCCGTCGGTATGTCAGTTAACTGATTAAATAAATTTTAAAGAGCTTGCATGGCATTCAAGTCCGTCTTACTGTCTGTATATGTCAGTTCGTTGACCATGAAGGGTTTGACAGTCAGCTACAGTCTATCGGTATGTCAGAGTACGTCAACTGATTATGTCCGTCGGTCTGTCACTACGTCAGTTTGTTGGTCAGCTAAGCGACCTAACAATAATTTTCACATGTCCGTCAGAGCACGTAGGTTGATCAGATGAAATGCTTTAGACAATAATCGTCGGTCTGTCAGTACTCAGATTTTTTTATGCAGATCGTGTCCGTTGTCTGTAAGAGAACGTCAAGGATAAAGAGATTTGCAGTTATTTCCGGGTGTCTGTTCGTACGTCAGTTCGTTGATTAGATCATTTGTATGGTATTCGTGTTTTCGGTTATGTTAGTAAGTTGGCTGGATTATCATATAATTTTAAGGTATTGATCTTAGATTCTTCAGACTGAATTCCATTTTACATGTACTCGTTTATGCACTGTTTGTCATGACCCTTATAATTCAGACTTTTTAAAGGATGATGACAGAGGTCAAATGTCATAGGGTTAAGAGGTTACCAGAACTATCTAATGTTCATCATTTCAAACTTTTTCTCTTAAAATTTCAAGCAGGACTTCGACATCCAAGATGGATTGTTTTACTAATTGAATTCCCACAAACATTCCGTTGTAAATTAGAAAAAATGAAGGGAAATTCAAACCAAAATGTGACTCATCCTTAAAATTCTGGATCCACCCTTAAGATCAAATGGAACATGCTCAGTGCTTGCGTCTTTTCATCATGTTTTTTTTTTTTTTCTTCTTTGTGTAAAGGAACGCGCACTTTGACTCATTCCAAAGTCCCAGAAACCCTATTATAACGGAATGAAAAAAAAATCGGTTTCAATTTCATTCTCGTGTATTTCTTTGTCCAAGAACAAGATGAAGCTAATATGATGCATGCTGGGATCCCTTTGGTTTTAATCCGATGAAAATATCACAAAAAATCGAGCCTCCATTTGCTTCATTTCTTTCAATATTTGTCCTCTGTTGATTATTATTGTGTTGTAGATAATTCTCTTTAACATAGATTTAGTGTTTGGTTCGATTTTCTTTATTCAATTTCAGGGTATGAAGTTGAAAAAAAAATTCAAAATTTGTTAGAAGAGTCTTTATTGAAGCGACATAAATTTAGATGCATCGTAATCTCACATTTATATATAAACAGTTTTCTTTGGGATTTTTGTAGGTTTTTGGGGGTTTTTTTCTGTTTCTTCCTCTTGAAGGGGATTCAAATTTCCATATATGTATTGAACATGTTGATTTTAATATTTTTAGTAATATTGTGGGCGCACCTATCTACTCTGTACCTTGACTTTTTTCTCTGTAATTTTAATACTTTCTGGTACTTTTAAGTTTGCCTGTGTTTTGTGGTTTGTTTTGTTCGTTTATTTCTTAATTAATTTTTTTAATTTTCATCAATTAATACCAATGGATTCTGCTTTATTTTATTCGTTTTGATTTCAAAGTAAAAGTATAAAAATCTAATAAAAATCTAATAATAATCTGATAAAAATTAATGAAAATAAAAAAAAAGTATAAAAATCAATATCTAAATTATAATTCTTATATTTTGGGAACATACGTGCTAGCCATTTAATTCAAAATTTTAATTTCATGAATTTTCAAATTTTTAAATATATCCCTACATCAGTGTTACTACGATACCTGTGCTTCCAGTCAATTTTCCATGGAGAAAAAAATGAAGAGAAGTTTTTCTTCGACGAGCGCAATATCTCATTTTCAATTATGAGCTCTTACATCATAAATTATCTGACGAGAATAACGGATAGCATTTTGTCCAAATTGTCAAAAATGAATAGTTAGTTATCAAAATTCAACTCGGGCTGTATCGACATAATTGCATTGAAGAAATCCTTTTGGGTCTTTCATTTTTCATAAATTTGGTCTCATATCAGGAGAGAGTGGGAATTTTTATCCTTTTTGTTTGGCGCTAATGAGTCAAAAATGTGAATCATCGCCTTTAGCGCTCGGTTAATGACATTGCGTTCACCCTACAATGTCCTGACCACGGAGTCGAAGGGGGGAAATCAGCATGGGCGAATGTAGGGGAAGGGCTACAGGGGATGCAACCCCCTTTTTGCTCCTGTCATGAAGAAATAAGGGCCAGTCCGTTAGCTTATTTCGTGAAAATTCGTGGAAGCCATTTTTGTTTTTATGTTTCATTTTCATTATAAGTTTTAATCGGTGAGCTCTTTTGACTTTTTTCCGTTCCAACCCCCTTCACACCCCATTCCCTGCTACGATTTCCGATAAAAAAAATTCCTGGATCTACCCATGAATAGTTGTTCCATATTTCGACGAAAGGCACAATATTTCAATTTTTCTACAACATGGCGAGTGATCTGATCGACATGCAATTAATTCTGTCATTCTATTAATTGATATTTGGGAATTGGAATCAGAAATGCCTTTTGTTTCCTAACCCTGCTACATAACGAGTGAGTCATCCCACTTTTTTTTTTCTGGTATCGCAATTAGAAGAAAATTCTACCTGGAACGAACGCCGTGTTTCCATACACCTGGACAGTCTATCTTAAACTATTGAAAATATGAGTCATACGAATTTACAGATTTTTGTGTTAATTCTGGCAGCATCTTTCGTAATGTCATGCGTCGTTTATGTTTTCCTTAATATTTCTTTATTCTTTGCTTTTTTCATTTGAAATAATATCTTTTACATCTTTTTTATTCAATCAAAGATGAATCAGAACTTGAAGTTTTTGAAAATTTCGATATAGAAATTAAAATAACATTTCTCGTGGTTTCAAATTGAGATGAAAAAGTTAAGTACACATGTACCTGTATATCAAAAAAAAAAGAAAAAAGAAAAAGAAAGAAAGAAAAGGGCATTGAAAATAAACATGATAAATGAACATTTGAAATCAAGATTAAATGATAATTGAAAGTAAATTATTTCAAAGGCAAAAATATGCTCTTTATTAATGCTATAACGTCAATTATTTAAATTCATATTCTGTTTTGAAATACGCAGTATCTTTGCTTTGAAAAAAAAGAGAATTATAATCAAGCGAAAGGAAGGAAGTAGGGATCGTTGTAATCAATTAAGGGTCGAAAAAAGTTCATTCTTTATTCTCTGATCCCGTGATTTTTACCTTTTTTCAAAGAATAAAATTTATTTTATGTGCCGTATGACTCAGATGCATCGTGCGATAGATCAATGGGCATATTCAATAAGCCGACAACCAACCAGAGTGCTCTGTAGCCATCACGTGACTTTGTCTTTTATGAATAATACCTGTGTGACGCTGAACCGGCTTCGTTTCCCATGATCTAATGAATAATGCATTTTTCTGATATTCGGTAGAAAAAGTGATAATTTGAGGACAGGTCGACGTGAGACTTCGTAATTATTATAATAATCATTTTTACATTTTAAAAAGACTGCAGTAGGGATGCCAGTGTTCTTGTTGTAAATAATCAATTGTTTAATTTTTATATTCAAAATCAAAAATTCGTCTAAAACATGAAAGAGATAATGTTAAAAATGAAGAAAATTATAGTAAAATGAAAAGAAGAAAGAAAAAGAAAAGTAACAAAATTTCTTCCATTAGATTTTGAAGACACAAAATTAAATTCTATTTGTTACTCAAGGAAATGAAAAAAAAAAATGTGTTGTAATTTGAAACAAAATAAGAGATATCAATTTTTATATTATTTAAAAAGTTAAGACTTAAAGTATACAAATAGATATAAAAATATCGGATTGTTGCAAAATTGATTCAAATCTAGAATGTGAACAAGTTTTTAACGTAATCATAACAAAATGGATAAAAGGGGATGGGTAAAGATTTGATCACACGTTCTTATTTCTCGACCTCGTGCATATGTTTTCTTTTACGTTTGATTAGGACCAAAGTTAAAATGTTTGTTTCTTATGACCATACTTTTTTACTCTTTCAGGGAAAAATCGACATAAAAGTTATACTCTCTTACAATTGTAATAGCATTGCAAAGATTTTTATTCAGGTATATATATATATACGATCTTCGAACTATTCTCTCGCCTATTTGCCTATTTTCCCAAAATTTCAGCAAAAGAAATAAGAAGTAAATACAGTATAATGAACTTTATATTTTGACTAAGCCAGAAAACACAGACCTAGTTATAATAGATGTAGACATTTGGTAATGTGTACACTGTAGATGATTGTGAGTCAGAGGTGACATATGGTCGATTCCGGAAACAGCTGTCCGACTCCGGTTTATACCCAGATAAGTAGGTCTTATGCATATTCATTTAATGTATACTTCAATAACTCAATCACATGCATCGATCGCTCAGCAAACAAGGTCATTGTCTCTAGAGAAAAACAGAAACTCCGACGAAAAGTCCCACAGAAATGCACGTTTCATTCATTCGTTCATTCAATCATTCATTCATCCTGCTCTACCGAAAATATTCAGCACATGGAATTTGCAAGTCATTTTCCAGAGAACTATAACTGAAAATAAATTTCCTTTTCGGTATTTTTTTTTTCATTAAAATTTTTCAATCAATGTAAATAAAATTTTTAATTTTTTTTTTCTAAAAATTTATCTATTATGAAAAAAAGCATTTTTTTTAAATAAAGCATTAAAACTCAGTACCGAATGTTGCGAGTTTTATTTTCTTTTTATGCTGACGGCACTAATTTTGGGACACAGCTGTGGGAACGAAGTTATATCAAACTGAACAATTCCATACACGACATGACTCATGGATTCAGAAGATGAGAAAAACATGTCTCAAATCAGCCAAAGTTTATGTACTATCCTAAAACGAAAAAGCTCACGTGCATGCTTAAAGACAAATCATAAGTTATCCCTTACAATAATAATAGATTTTCTTTTCAATATAAGAATTTTTGATTTTGATTCGCTTATTCTTTCAATTTATAGCATAGTAGTTTTTTTTCCAAAAAGCTATACAACTGTCTTTTTCTAACATTCAATTCTAAATCGTCATGTGCTCACTTTTAATGATTCAGAAATGAAAGTTAGAAAAGGACACAACTTTCATGTATAATAGCAAAAAGGTACTTTGAATAATATGAAAAATATAGTAATTATGATTACTTAGACATTCTTCATATATATCAATATATTTTTCTAAGGCTCTAATAACTATTTCAGTACTAAGAACAGAGAATTTTTCATTGATTTTTTTAACTCTCGAGATTGTGTGTAGAGAAGTAGAGAAAATTGTCTGGATTATCACGTGGTCTTATTTAGAAATAAACTGAAAACATTGATAGAGAAAAGAGATGAGAGAGAGGAAGGAGATGATGATGATGATGATGATGATGATGATGATGATGATGATGATGATGGTGGTGGTGGTGGTGATGATGATGATGATGATGATGATGATGATGATGATGATGATGATGATGATGATGATGATGATGATGATGATGATGATGATGATGATGATGATGATGATAGCGAGGAGGAGAAAAAGGAGAAAAACGACGACGACGACGAAGATGATGGCAAAGACAACTAAAGACGAAAAGCAAAGGGGAAGTACATGTAGTGTTGAAACTTATTCTACATTTAACGAATAAAGTTGTAAATAAATTCAGATGACCAGGGCACTCCGACATCAAATTGGCTAGATGAAATGACGAATGCAGGAAACATGAGAAATATAATATATTAAATGTTGACTAACTCAACTAACTCATACTATAGCTCACTTTGAAGATTTCCCGTCTAAATTTTCTCTCGTCTCATCATCAACCGACATGAGTCAATGAGTCAACGAGCGCGGTTTTCATCACTCTATCATGATTACATTTTTGATTCACCTAGGGGCTTAACCAAAAATGTAATCATGATAACTAGTTATCATGATTACATTTTTGGTTAAGCCCCTAGGTGAATCAAAAATGTAATCATGATAACTCTGAACATTTTCTGCCTTTTTGTCATATCATTTCTAATTTCTGAACCCTTCATATTCATTCTTGACTTGTAATAAGTGAAGTATGTGAATTATATTGCTGTTTTTACAATCTTTTTATTAGTAAATGTACCTTCTTATTTTATCTTCTTCTTTTTTTTTTTTTTTCTTTTTTTTTTCTTCGCTAAGTCAGACATGCAGATATTTTTCTATACAAGCATATGGAAGGCATGTAATAAAATCACTGTCTTCAACTTTTTCGAGCACAATAGTAACTATAATTTCCTTTTTCTCTAATTTCTCTGTCCTTTTACACCTTTTTTTATCAAAGAAAACAATAAAATACTTTTATCTAAAATTGAAAAAAAGACCAGCATTATCAAGTAAAAGTTTCCTTTTTTTTTTTAGAAAAGCACGTCACAACATGTATTCTTCATGTTTAAAATCTATTTAAAAGAAAATTTTTAGTAAGAAACCAAAAATTCATTTGTCTAGCTATGATAAGGTCATTTCTTGTTTTTATTCAGTGTTGCGTCCTTTTGAAATTGAGGAAGCTTTCAGCCAGCCAGGAAGAAAAACAAACTAGCGAATAAAACGAAAGTTGCAATTTTATATTATGTAATTAAATGAAACATGACAGAAACTTGTTTCATTTTATCATTAGGAGATTTTATTAATCAAAAGAATGATAGATAATTCAATGTCTTGTATCACTGCATTGCTTTTACATTTTTTACATGAAATTTAAAAAAAGAAACACATTTCTTTTAATTTTTGTAGAAAACAATTGAATTAGTAAGATATTCTATCATTATGATTTTGTTTTGTTTTATGACTTTTGGCTCAAAACCTACCAGCACGAGGACTGCAAAACAGAAAATAACAAGGAATGGCCTAATCAAAAGAATTTGTATAATCACACGCCCTTGACGATGCGGAGATGTCAAAATTCACAAACCCCACTCCTTAGATTATCGACTTATGAAGCAAAAGCAGGAGCAAAAAGATGCATGCCACTGAGAGGACTAAGCTATTTCTGATTGCTTCATTTATTGGTTAGACTTTTACGAGGGCCTCGTACGTCTATTCACAATATAAAGCCGACGAAAAGGGCGATTTATTATTCTAACATGACTTGATATTTTCTCCCTATATGTACTATAGAACTCGCCTGGTGTAAAATCTCCAACAAACTATAACTACAGCAACCTATAACTGGCGTATGAGTCAATATGGAAAATGCTAAAAGCACTTGAAACGACTTAGTTCTGTTCATATTTGAAAGTCAGATTTTGACCACATTCGATTTAGGCAGCAGATTTATAATAATAAGGTTCGTAATATATTCACAATCTCTTCCGCGAAGAGTGCAAAAATTAATGGCATGGAATTATGTTGTCAATATGCGAGTAATCTCCCTTTGCCGGATGTAAATCTCGGCCTAAACAGCGCAGCGATGACCGTAATAGGCAACGGTCATCATATTGGAAAATGGATGATTAAAACTTTATGTCCGTAATTAACCCCAAGGCTACGGACTTAATTCTATAATGAACATGCCACATTTTCCATGTAATGGTTCCCGTAGGAAGCGTGTGTTTCCCTCGTCAAACATCGATTTATCGCCTTCCCTAGTTATGGACTTTCTCAGGTTGTTTCCGGACTGCGGACCGGGACCATAAAATAGAGGGTCCGCTCATCACAATCTGATATTTTCATCACTTTGTAGGAATATAACTATTCCCTCCGGAACTGTGAAATTGACAACTGTCGGGCATTAAATGACACCCGACTTGATGTGGAATTATCACGCACATCTATCCCTTAAGTACAGACCTAGTGTTTTAAAATTGCAAGAGAATTTTAAACAAATCCGGGTTTTTTTTCCAAAGAAGGATTACAGGGGCGTAGCTGCCTATGCGCCAGCACGCCATGGCGTGCACATCGCGGAGTTAGAAAAAAATGTACACGAAATTTTCAAAGAGAGAGAGAGTTTCTGTGAAATCTATGGAAAATAGCCCAAAAGAAGATTGTCTCCCGCCATACAATTAACTCTTCAAATATCGCCATCTTCTCTAAAATTGCATTTTTTAAGCAAATATACCAATTCCTTTTGGTAAGTCTTTTGACATGCATGTTTCGGTAATGAATTCTCATCAGTGGTACTTCAAATGATTATGATTCAAAGATGACAAAATAATTAAAAAGTATAGCGCCCACATGAAATCAGACAGCTTTTTCGTCAAAAGTGAGCGGCTTCAAATTTTTAGTAGTACCGAGGCGTAATCAAATAAAAAATGTGGCCAACTGCTTACCTCCATTTTTTATCTGAAAATTCAGAATGATGAGACAGGTTTCCTTTAAAATGACCTGTTCAGCGTCTGTGCATTTAACAACTTAAACTATTTCCACGTCTATCAATGACACGATTTTAACCTTGAAAGATGGATTCAAGTCACAACTTAAATTTTTGCAGTTCCTTGATATTGAGAGTAATTTCTTACGAAAAAATAGTCTCACTTTTGTAAAGATGTAATCCAAAAAGCAAGGATTTGGGTTGAAATTTCGAAAATTTTCTCGAACCCCCACAAGCAGGAGGGGTGACCGCCTCCTGCACGCCCCTCCCCCCCCCCCCCCCTCTCGGCGCTACGCGCCTCGGATGAAGCCTTCGGCTTCATATGTTTTATATATTTGGCGTGCACTTCAAAAAGCTCTAGCTACGCCCCTGGATTACACCCTGCAGAAGGACATAATTTGTATTTTGGTCTTACCCAATATACATCTGAATAAAAACATTGATGTATGCGAAACTTTGCAATAATTTAATGAAAACTTAGGCCTGTCCGAATTCCTCTTCGGATTCTTTATCAAAACAGATCTATCCCTTCTCTTCACGTAAAATGTTCTTTATTTGTCCAATATCTCTCTATCTCTCTCTCTCTCTCCTCTCTCTCTCTCTCTCTGTTGCTCATTCAGAAATTTGGTATTCTTAACTCCAAGCACAGAATCTTTTCCTGCAATATATCATTAGTACTTTTTTTTTCAAATATTTGTGGAAGACATCTCCATGACTTTTTTTTATTATAATATGTAGTACACGATTCCAGAGCACGTACTACGTCCCAGTATCGGATTCCTAGAATGGCGCCGAGTCCATGACTCATGGACCAAAACGGTTAATAAATAGTGATCCATCATCAACAATAATGCCTGTATGACTTTACTCCACAATGGTCAATTTGAACAAGCATCGATTCCCATTTCAACAATGACACAATTATGATGTTCGAATTAATCATACACGACATGGCCACTTGCGTTGTCCGGCCGACCGGTCAGTTGTCCGGACAGAGGCACCGTTCCCAAAAGAAAATCCCCTATGGCAGCCTCTTCTTAGAATGTCCGCAATATCGGTATTTTAGAGAGCCTGCTTTTACGAGGAAAGTTTTTGTTTGGAAGGAAAGTGAAAAATGATTTATGTAAGTTGCGCATGAGCAATGACATCTCCACTCTTTGGCCAGAAATTACAGAAAGTTACATTTATTTATTTATTTATTTATTTATTTATTTATTTATTTATTTATTTATTTATTTATTTATTTATTTACAACAATAAAGTCACTTTTACTGATGAAGGCCAATGGCCGAAACGTTTGGAAAAATAAAGGAATGAATTTACTGTTTATTTATTTATTTATTTATTTATTTATTTATTTATTTATTTATTTATTTATTTATTTATTTATTTATTTAATGTTTCTATTTATCCGTGTATTCATACAAGACTTAAACTAGTAAACAATATTGTAAAAAAGAATAAACAAGTTGATTTCTTTTGGAGAGGATGTTCTTAAAATCATATTCAATTTTAAAAATATCAGAAATTTGTTAATCAAATGTTTTGAATAAATATATACAACTAATACTTCAAATGCAGATTTTTTTTCAATATGCAGGTGTATAAAATTTGTTAATTGTAAAGATTTTCTAATTAATGGACTGAAAATGCCTAGAGTCCTCTTACTTTCCAATCTGTCCTTAAGTTTGTACTCTTGTACTAAATATGCTGATCTGTGTTAAATTTGGAAAATATTCTGACGTGCAGTATTATCATGTATCATAGATTTATTATCACATTTGATAAATCAGGGTTGACATTTCTATATATGCCAATCAGTGGCGGATCCAGCGCCCCCTTTGCCGGGGGGTCAAGGGGCGAATTTTGCCGATTTTTACTGAAAATGGGCAAAAATATACCTGTTTTTGGAAAATTTTGGGTCAGTGCCGGGGGGGGGCGCCCCCTCCGCACCCCCCTAAATCCGCCACTGCCAATAAGCAGATATTTGTCATTTATGAATTTTCTATGTAGTCTTTATAAACTACAATGAAAATTTATATATACGAGGGCCATTCAGAAAGCTCGTGGATAATTACATTTGAAGTCGATTGTGAATGAAATTTTCTAGAAATGAAAGGGGTACATTCAGAAAGAGATAACAAAAAATATCAGGTTAGAATGATTTGCGAAAATGGCATAATTGTCACCTTTATACATGAAGGGTAGAGGTTATGGAGCAGTGAAATTTGAGTTGTTGAAATGAACCCATCCCTTTTTTTATTTACATCGCTAAATAAAATGAGAAAGAATACTCGACTATCAATTAAACTTTCTATATCATTAATACTATTATTTGTCTTGACCACTGCGAAGTTTCAACAAAATCTGATCACATTTACGTTTTGTTTATAGAAAAAGGCAGGTATCAAAATATTTCCAGAGAAAATAGAATTTGTCAAAAGTGCACAATGAATGAAGTGGAAGATGAGTACCACTTCACACTTGTTTGTCCTTTTTATAGAGATTTAAGAATTAAGTTTATAAAGAGATATTATGTTAGACCATCTATGTTTAAATTTGTACAATTACTAAGTGTTAAGAATAAGAAGAAATTATGTTGTCTATCTAGATATCTATCTTGTGCTTTCCAAAGAAGAAAATCTTTGTAAATTTTCAGAATTTTTTTTTCTCTCTCTCTCTCTCTGTCCTTCCTCCACTGCTCACTTTCTTGAACGACTTGTTTGGATAATGTAACTTTGTATTTAAGAAATTATATTGTATTATTATATTTATACTTTGTAAATGTATGTTTAGGCTGATGAGTCTAAAGACTCAAGGCAAATAAACCATCAAACCATTAAACAAATTTTATGAGGATTTATGCATGATATTGTTGATCAAACAAACCAAAAATTGATGACGTCAGAGTTCTTCACACAGCACCAGACAGTCATTCAGTTTTGAATTTCGGTTGAATAAAACAGACGAAGACTTATCAGCTGATGGAATGCTGGAAATCTGACGACGTCGTTACTTTTTGTTAGCTGCTCCGTGACGTAGAACCTTACGTTATTCAAAAGGGGATTTGAAAGGTTCTTATTGACCAATCGTGATGAAAATTCGTATATGTATTCAAAATTATCAACATTATAAGGAAATCAATAATTTTTGGTTTTTATCAAATTTTCTAGATCTTTTCTTTAATTGCGTTGTCCATGAACTTTCGGAACAGCCCTCGTATATAACATACCGGTATGGAAACGATGCATCTTTCATAGAAGAACATGAAAGATTATTTTTCTCTCACATCTAAGGGTCAAAACAAAACTGAAAGTTTGAAAAAATGTCAACTTGATACAGCTGTCACGTGATATGTGATACAGAAGTAGCTCACATAGCTGTATTTCATGGGCCTTCTCTGTAACACATACGCGGGTATGAGAGAAAATATATATATTTCTGAAGGCGTGCTATTTCTTATCACTTATAGAACAAGAGAATCCATGTATGGTTACAATCCAGTGGCGTCTTTTTTTTTTCTACTCTTTCCTTTTTGCACGTGTACTTTGATTGTTCGTCGAGGTCAATTCTTGAATTAAATGAAAAGATGAAAAGTGCAGGTCAAGGAATAGATTTCAAGTTTTATTAGAGTTTTAAAAATCATAAGTCTTGTGTCACCAAAAGTGCATTTGCAGCTCAAAAAATGAAAAAGAAAAGAAAAGAAAAGAAAGGAAAAATCTAGCAACAACAAAAAGCTCATTAATTTTGATTTTATTCTTAAAATGTTCATTGACCTTTATACTTGAAGTTCATCTTTTTCGCTTCAAGACAATGCGGACGTGAGTCATCTCGTATAATGTCCCCATTTCCACGTTATCTTCGTTGAACGATGCAAAAAAGGTGTGAATAATTAAAGCAAATAGCACCAATCTTGTAAATTATTGAACATAAAAAGACAGGTTTTCTTCGGTTTAAGTGCCGGATAATTCCTTTTTCTGTCGATACTTTTGTCAAATTAACAAATAATGACTCTGTCGTCGTTATCAACTGTATGGATACTTGAGTTTTGTAGTTTGTTTTCGCTGTATGATTTCTTTCTCTTGTATCAATTTTTAATAATAATGGATGCGGTTACAAAGCAAAACGTGTATCAGTTATAGTGCATGATCAAGTATCAACAAGCATTTTCTTTTCTCTGTAGCACTACAAAGTATCCCCCTACCGAGAGACAAAAAGGGGCGCGTAACTTCAACAAATTTAGGTCAAGCATGATCAAACTCAGACTTGTCTTGTAGAGAAACCAAGCTATATGTATAAGGTTCCAGCTCAAAATCTCTCAAGAAAAGGGTAAGGAAAATTGATTTTTTGCAAGTCACGAAGGAACACATTAATTTAACTCCTCGAAAAAAAAGGTTGCATATGTAGCCAAACACATCTCTTAGGAGAATATTACGATTATATTTCTGATTCACTTAGAGTATAAATATAATCATGAAAGGAATATTTTAAAGATTAAATCATTAATTTTTTTTGACTGAATCATTGTACAAGCATCACTTACCAGAACACATTGGAGCATTGGTGTTTGACATTACTAATGCCGCCAGACAAGTAGAGATTTCCTGAATTAACGCACGTTGCGTGGTCAGCACGGGGACGCGGAAGTGACGCTATGGTCTTCCATTTGTCTTTGACTGGATCATAACATTCACATTGGTCTGTGACTTTGTTACCATGGATTTCACCACCTTGAAATAAAAATTATACATCTACTGAGTATTGTTTCTTGCTAGCTTATGCATGTGTACAGCGAGGAGGCTATTATACAACAATTGTGCATTCCTTGAGACCACTGGAAATCCGGAAAGTAGGAGGGTTCAGCACACGTAATTCGGATAACTACACCATCTGTTACAAACGTGACAGATGTCCACCCTTAGTCGACAGCGGTTGCCTACTGGTGTCGTTGGTTTATGTAGCCTTCGGTTTTGATGCCGTTTTGATGGCGTCTTTAGCCGTTTTGATGCATTATGGTGTTTGGTCTTCCTTTACCCTTCGGGTGTCTCTTTTTGTGCTTGTCTACTCTGTGTTTTGGTCTTCCTTTACCCTTCGGGTGCCTCTTTTTGTGCTTGTCTACTCTGTGTTTGGTCTTCCTTTACCCTTTGGGTGTCTCTTTTTGTGCTTGTCTACTCTGTGTTTGGTCTTCCTTTACCCTTCGAGTGTCCCTTTTTGTGCTTGTCTACTCTGTGTTTGGTCTTCCTTTACCCTTCGGGTGTCTCTTTTTGTGCTTGTCTACTCTGTGTTTGGTCTTCCTTGACCCTTCGGGTGTCTCTTTTTGTGCTTGTCTATTCAGTGTTTGGTCTTCCTTTACCCTTCGGGTGTCTCTTTTTGTGCTTGTCTACTCTGTGTTTGGTCTTCCTTTACCCTTCGGGTGTCTCTTTTTGTGCTTGTCTACTCAGTGTTTGGTCTTCCTTTACCCTTTGGGTTTCTCTTTTTGTGTTTGTCTACTCAGTGTTTGGTCTTCCTTGACCCTTCGGGTGTCTCTTTTTGTGCTTTTCTACTCAGTGCTTGGTCTTCCTTGACCCTTCGCTTGTCTCTTTTTGTGCTTGTCTACTCTGTGTTTGGTCTTCCTTTACCCTTCGGGTGTCCCTTTTTGTGCTTGTCTACTCTGTGTTTGGTCTTCCTTTACCCTTCGGGTGTCTCTTTTTGTGCTTGTCTACTCTGTGTTTTGGTCTTCCTTTACCCTTTGGTGTCTCTTTTTGTGCTTGTCTACTCTGTGATTGTTTTGGTGTACATGTATGTGTTTTGGTATGCAAAGGGGTACTTATGAATCGGGGTGGTATATGTACTGATTATGATTGTCGTGACAGATATGGTAAAATTAGTACGACAGTTACATCATGAAAACAATTTTAGGATTCCTGTCCGATCCAAAACGATACGGATCCAGCAGCCTGTTTCACAAAAATTCTTACGAAAAATTTCAGGAATTTTCGTAACTCTTAATTGCTTAGTTCTACTTTCTAATTAGATTTAACCAGGTTTTGTTTCTGAATTTAAATTTTATATGTAGAAATGATATAAGAAAACGTAATACAATCTAAACAGAAGAACATTTAAACCTTTTATTCAATGATGAAAGTAACGAAAATTCCTGCATTTTTTTTCGTAAGGACTTTTGTGAAACAGGAACCTACTAGTAATCGTCTTGGGGTCTATCTTGTGATTTCGAACAGTGGCTTGTTCAGACATGGGTGAGGTGACCATGTGGTGGTTTGGGTAGTGATCGTAGTAACTGTAGTAATTGTAGTGATCGTAGTGATTGTAGTGATCGTAGTGATCGTAGTTATTATAGTGATCGTAGTGATCGTAGTGATTGTGAGGATCGTAGAGATCGTAGTGATCGTAGTGATCATAGTGATTGTAGTGATCTTAGTGATCGTAGTGACTGTAATGATAGTAGTGATCGTAGTTACCGTAGTGATCATAGTGACTGTAGTGATTGTAGTGATTGTAGTGATTGTAGTGATCGTAGTGATTGTAGTGATTGTAGTGATTGTAGTGATTGTAGTGATCATAGTGACTGTAGTGACTGTAGTGATTGTAGTGATTGTAGTGATTGTAGTGATCGTAGTGATTATAGTGACTGTAGTGATTGTAGTGATTGTAGTGATCATAGTGATTGTAGTGACTGTAGTGATCGTAGTGATCATAGTGACTGTAGTGATTGTAGAGATCGTAGTGATTGTAGTGATTGTAGTGATCGTAGTGATTGTAGTGACTGTAGTGATTGTAGTGATTGTAGTGATCATAGTGATTGTAGTGACTGTAGTGATCGTAGTGATCATAGTGACTGTAGTGATTGTAGTGATCGTAGTGATTGTAGTGATTGTAGTGATTGTAGTGATCGTAGTGATTGTAGTGACTGTAGTGATTGTAGTGATTGTAGTGATCATAGTGATTGTAGTGACTGTAGTGATCGTAGTGATCATAGTGACTGTAGTGATCGTAGTGATCGTAGTTATTATAGTGATCGTAGTGATCGTAGTGATTGTGAGGATCGTAGAGATCGTAGTGATTGTAGTGATCATAGTGATTGTAGTGATCTTAGTGATCGTAGTGACTGTAATGATAGTAGTGATTGTAGTGATCGTAGTGATTGTAGTGATTGTAGTGACTGTAGTGATTGTAGTGATTGTAGTGATCGTAGTGATTGTAGTGATTGTAGTGACTGTAGTGATTGTAGTGATTGTAATGATAGTAGTGATTGTAGTGATTGTAGTGACTGTAGTGATTGTAGTGATTGTAGTGATTGTAGTTATCGTAGTGATTGTAGTGACTGTAGTGATTGTAGTGATTGTAGTGATCATAGTGATTGTAGTGACTGTAGTGATCGTAGTGATCATAGTGACTGTAGTGATTGTAGTGATTGTAGTGATCATAGTGATTGTAGTGATCGTAGTGGTTGTAGTGATTGTAGAGAAATAGTGGCAGTTTCAATGAAAAAGAAAAATAATGTTCAATAGAATGACACATCTTTAGATACAGACATTCTGGAACCCAACACGAACACACAGGTCAATTCGAACATGGTACAATTGTCAATTGGACTATTTCGTTCGATCGACAAAGCAGACAAATGACTGGTGAAAGTTTCGTTGTGATTAATCCAATGATTGATATTTACTTTATTGTTCTTTTCATCGGAATTTCTATTCTATCACAAAATATTATCTAATCTTCATTTACATCGTTGAACACAGGCTCTGGGAATTCTTTCACTCGCCACCATGATTGAATTAGCTTTGCCGTGCTCGCTAAATTCAAGAACCGTAATCGTGTCTTTAGAGATGGGAGCTTTCCGTATGATTAGATTAATTGGGCAATAATTGGCTAAACTTTGAATTTATTGGATGCTATGATACAATTATTTGTAAATGAATAAATCCTGTAAATGGTTAATGATTTTATTATCCGAGAAGAGAAAAGAAATAATAAGTCGTTTGGAAGAATGAATCATCAGAAACTCCAATATCTCATATTTCTTCGCGCAATTTTTCTTCGCTCTTTTCTTCCTTGACATGAGTGTTGCGCATTTTAAAACAGAGACGGCAGACAGAAATTACTAATTTGTCCCAATCTGAAGAAAAACTCCATCCTTATAAACAAAATTTGATATCTGATTATCATCTATTTCGGATAAACTTTTCTCAAATTTCTCCCATTTTCCCTAGATATACCGTCAAACCTCATAAATCAGTGTTTCCGCAAGATTGGGGCGTCTGTATGGACGAACCTCTCGATAGATGCAACATTTGCCTTTAGCTTCATTAGATTCTTTCTCACTTGATTGTATAGAAAAAAAGAGTATGAATCATATTTTCGAGAGAAGATACCTGTGATATAAATACATCCATTGATGACGTCGGCTGTATGACGACATCTTGGTACTTTCATATTCGCCCGGGCGCTCCAGTGTGCGGTGGCCGGGTCATAGCGCCATGTTTCCGGGGTATGTTGCCCAGTCTCCCAATCTTTCCCGCCAATGATATACAGACAGTCATCTAGGACGACGGGACGGAAGTGAACCAAATTCTTCAGTTTCGTAAAATTTATCGTATTGCATCTTGGGAATAATCTATTTTTCATCCAGGGATCCACCATGAAATAGAAGGCTTTCGGACTTCCGGTACTCTTGTTGAACATAAAAACAAAGTCAAAACATTTCAATCCCACGTAAGAGTCATCCAAACTGAACCGTGGTGTATCGACGGACATTTTGTACTGATACAGGAGCGAATCCATTCCAAAGAATGTAATCACTTAGTTTCGGAGCCAAAATTCGAAACCCTCGAAAAAGATTAGCAACATAAATTGCACCGTCCTAACGTAGTCCGTTAAATTGACACCATATCTTCAAGTGATCTTGATGCATATTCTTACAAATGGATTATGAAGATTATTTTTACATGTATTAGGATTACTTGAGTGGAAGTTTAAAAGTTCACTTATATGTATTTGTTAATTATTATATTAATC
The DNA here is from genome assembly GCA_033119305.1 of Pinctada imbricata. Classification (NCBI taxonomy): domain Eukaryota; kingdom Metazoa; phylum Mollusca; class Bivalvia; order Pterioida; family Pteriidae; genus Pinctada; species Pinctada imbricata. Next base: position 47,059,381 of record VSWD01000009.1, on the reverse strand, counting down.
GCCAGTCTCGAGCCTTGAGCCGTCCATTATGTACCTGTATGTATTCCATTGAATACGAGGTTAAAGGATTTACCGTTTTATTTTTGGACTTTACAATCCCCTAACGAAGAATTTTCTTTCATAAAGATCTAATGAAAGTCTTTAATGTCGACATGGATTTGTCAAATGTAACGTACCGTAATGATGGACAATCTTAAATAAATACAATGCGCAGATCCAAAATGGTGAGAGGGGGGGGGGGGGTCTGAACATCATGGTATTCGTCAAATATGCTGAAAATCGGCCTGGATACGCCTCCTGTCTTTATGTAATAAAGAAATCTATGAACGTGGAACATTTAAAGACTTTCTGAAATAAAGGAATTTATTTGAATATAATGTGTGCAAGTAATGTTATGAAATTTTGTCTGACGAAAAATAAAATCTTGCAGAAGTAATTGACTATCGAAATGAATTACATGTACATGTATAATAATGTTTATATACATGTAATCGTAAAAGTACATTTTGTAAATATGAAAGAATTGTCTGACATTAGAATCTCATATAAGTACATTGTCTGACAAAAAAAGAGGGGTGAATTTGAATGAAAAATGGAAATGAATCCAAAATTAGATATCCATTTTATTTGGATTTAGTACGAAATACTGAAAGAGAGATGGCACTGTCTGTTGCCTGAACCGGATCCTGAACCCCACTTTTACCCCCATCCAACCCCTCCATTTTTTTTAATTCATCTCTTTACACTAAACTTTTTCACTTTAATACTTTTGCATTACAATTTAAATATGATTCAAAAATAAATGCATCTATGATATCAAATGATAGGATACATTCTTTTAAAAATTGAAATGAAAAAGTACATTTCTAATTGAGGAAAAATTGCACCTCTTTCGACAAAGGTGCAAGAGGTGTGTCTTTTTAGATACACAGCTCATTGCTTGTCATAAGGGGTGGGGTTAAATAACTCCGTACAACTTGAGTCAGCATAATAAAGGGACACTGTTACTTATTATGATTAACGAACCCGGTAAACAAGATTTAAACCATTTGTTATTTTGGTGTAAACATGTATGCATCGTGCAAGTAAATACATTAATTTTGTCCTCTCTCTCTCTCTCTCTCTCTCTCTCTCTCTCTCTCTCTCTCTCTCTCTCTCTCTCTCTCTCTCCATTAAATCATTTAATGCATTTTCATATTTTTGTTAAAGAATTAATGAATAATTTCACAATTTTAATACAAATGATGTGCATATACAACCTCGCCAATTGTCTTATATTCAGGAAAGGTCACACATGCAGACGACGCCTACCTGTACGTACATGTACAAGGTCTTCGAGGATAACGTTACTTTCGCTTCCTAAATATGAATGCAAAATTTGGGAGGATTCGCATCAAAGGAGAAGTCAATAAGAGGACTTTGGCAGTCACATTTGTCATCAAATTTGTCCAAAAACATGAACTTCGAAAAGATCTTTGCGTATTTGCTAGCAGTTTCTCTTTCGGAACACCTATCTTCATTTGTAACAGAAAAAATAGGCTGATCCGAAATAGTCGGGTCTGAGCCTTTAGCACAGATCTGTTCTTAACAGCAATCTTTGTATAGGACCTCGGATAATTGTTTCCTGAAAAGTTTGATGCAATTTCGTACCATATTTGGTAGACATGAGCTTATATGATGACAGGCCATGACCAGAAGAGGACATTGGGTACTTCCGGCTTCTTTGCATAATCAGACACCCTTGGCTGCAATTTTGTTTGACGTATCGCGTATAAAAAATGTAAGATTTTTGTGGAGGACCTATGGTATTACATTGTAAGACTCAATGAATTTATGCATCAGTTGCAGAGAAGTCCAAAGTACGTAGCCAATCACAGTCCTTGGCAATTTTCTTTGTGTTTATGGATCGGGCAGAACATATTTTTGGCAAGGACATTCCTAATATAGACTTAGAATTCTGTATATCGGTTGCTATGGGAATACGGTGTATACTTTGTATACAGACGGACATCGCCGGACAGACGGACGGTCACATTAGCTGTGAAAACATTTTGTCGATGTGAGATGAGCATTAATTTTCTATTTCTGTTTTGCGTCTGGTTACGCCAATGTTCTGAGAAGAAGAAGAGCACGTCTTTCGAAAATGACAAGCACATACAAATATTATTATATCTTTTATATGACAAATTAATGTTAGTCATCTACACGTAATAGCTATAAATCAAAAAGATATCGCAGTTTTGAGTGTTTTTTTTTTATTTTGGTTTTTTTTTGGGGGGGGGGGGTGTTTGTTTTTATTTTTTGTGGGTTTTTTTTTTTTTTTTTTTTTTTTTTTTTTTTACAAAATGTAATCATTTACTGTGTATCCAAGATTCAAATTTATTCATTTTTCTCTCAATGGCTATGTATTCTTTCTGAGTTCGAATGCAAGTTTTAGAGGTAGAAGTGCAGTGGACAATTCAATGAAAAAAATCCACATCAGACAGGGGAATTTCAGTATTTAATGAAAATGGCCTTTGATTGGCTCTCAATATATATATATATCATTACCTATCCTATTTTCAAACATATAACAACGTAAATGTATGCTTTGTATGTATAATTGCAATGTCTGTAATTTTAGATTAAGGGCATGTAAACTTTGTGACACATGCTGAGCGTACTTTTTATGATGTAGGAAAGGGAGGGGGGTCCTAGACCAAAGGGTTCGATCATGTATGTACTTCCCAACGAATATGTCAAATTAAAAAAACGAATTGCTAATGAATTTAGAAATATACAAGTCCTTTAGTAATTCATATCAAAGGCGCCATTGGAGTTGTCTTTCTTTACCATAAGTAAAATCACTTCACAGTATTGCATCACCTTATTTTTGTCCCCCGCTTTCGCGAAAGCGCGGGGACATTAAAACCGGTTCGTCCGTCCGTCTGTCCGTCTGTCCGTCAGTCACAAAAACTTTAATCTTGTGCATAACTTTTGAATGGTAAGTGATAGGGCTTTGATATTTCACATGTGTATTCCTTGTGACAAGACCTTTCCATGGATACCAAAATTTTTGACCTTGTGACCTTGACCTTGGACTTTGACCTACTTATTAAAAACTTTAACCTTGACCATAACTTTTGAATGGAAAGTGATAGGGCTTTGATATTTCACATGTGTATTCCTTGTGACAAGACCTTTCCATGGATACCAAAATTTTTTACCTTGTGACCTTGACCTTGGACTTTGACCTACTTATTAAAAACTTTAACCTTGACCATTACTTTTGAATGGAAAGTGATAGGGCTTTGATATTTCACATGTGTATTCCTTGTGACAAGACCTTTGGATGGATACCAAAATTTTTGACCTTGTGACCTTGACCTTTGAGTTTGACCTACTTATTAAAAACTTTAACCTTGACCATAACTTTTGAATGAAAAGTGATAGGGCTTTGATATTTCACATGTGTATTCCTTGTGACAAGACCTTTGCATGGATACCAAAATTTTTGACCTTGTGACCTTGACCTTTGAGTTTGACCTACTTTTCAAAAAACTATAACCTTGTCCATAACTTTTTAATGGAAAATGATAGGGCTTTCACATTTCATATGTGTATTCCTTGTGATGAGACCTTTCTGTTGGTAACAACATTCTGACCTTGTGACCTTGTTCATGGAGGTTGACCCACATTTAAAAACTTCAACCTCGACCATAAGTTTTTGATGGTAATTTAAATCATAGGTCTTAAATATTTCACATGTGCATACCTTTTCATAAGCCCTGTCCCTTGGAAACAAAAGTTTGGACCTTTTGACCTTTTCTTTGAGTTAATCTTTCATATTTAGAAAGTTGATAATATATGAGATATATTATTAAAACTTCAGAATGGGGGGGATGTCTGTAAGCATTTCTTTACAGACAAACACCCAAAAGCGGGGGACCACAATTCCTTGAATTTGATTTTTTAAACAGTTAGGGGAAGGATCTAAAACTCGACACTCAATGAAAAAACAGTTTGAAAGAAAACATAACATTTTGAAAGAGAATGATTAGTGGTTGGAATTTCGGACTTATTTTTTAAAACACAACCCAGTGGCGGATTTAGGGGGGTGCGGAGGGGGCGTCCGCCCCCCCCCCGGCACTGACCCAAAATTTTTCAAAAAACCCTATATTTTTGCCAATTTTCAGTAAAAATCGGCAAAATACGCCCCTTGACCCCCCGGCAAAGGGGGCGCTGGATCCGCCACTGCAACCAAGATAAGTGAAAAAAAAAGATAAAAAAGAATATTTTCAAACCCTCCCCCCCTCCTTCCCATAGTATTACTGGTAATTGAATTTTATTGACTTTTTAACATGTGTTTGGGCATTGTTCATAATTATACTCCAGAATCGCTACAACCATGGGTAATTGGTCATTGATGATGGGATGTAGTCATCTGATGATGCACCATCGTGACCATGCTGAACCATGCCATATTACATAACGTCTCAAATGGGGGACAAAGCTTGTAATTCCCCTCCCCTTGAGATTTCATGGGGGACGTCTTCAGTCATTAGTATTTGATCAAATCATAGTTATGAAGGCAGTGCTTAGCTATTTATGATGATCGGTAAAATTAATGAAATCTTTTATCTTATTTATAAAGTAACATGTAATTGAAAATACTTGCCAGTGCATATCGAAGAAAAAAAGCCATGTAGATAAAGAATCACAAAATAACCCAGTTTATATATTTTTTTCAATTCTTTACTCCACTTATTTTATTTATTTATTTATTTATTTATTTATTTATTTATTTATTTATTTATGAGGACATGCGCATGAAAAAAATTGTGGTCGTGCAAACGATCTGATTTTCAAATGAAAAAAAAAATTACAAACACTCTTCCCTCGTTTTGTACAAAATGTACGGTCACGGTCGTATATAAATGACATGCATGTACATTTTGTATGATCAGAAAGATAAACAAATGAAGATTACTCGTCCTGCCCTTGACATTGAGTTACCTGTAAACATACATGACTGAGTCAGATCCACGTGAAATCTAATTTACTTTGAAATATTGATTGAGCTTTAAATAACTTCCTGCTTATCAGCGGAAAGTTCCAGACGTTACTGGTTTCGTCAAATATGTTGTAGTGTACTCGGTACCGTATGCCTTTGATTTAAAATAAAGATAAAAATAGGAAAATGGAAAATAATAAGTGTAAGATGCAAAATCCACGCTATAAGAAAAGCTTACTATCATTAATTTTGTCGAATCCAGCATTTTTCTTTATGAGTCATGGATTATTTATAAAACGAAGTACGATAAGGGGGTATTGGTTTTAAGGTGAATTCAGTAAATATTTACAAGTTGAGGGTACCGGTCATATCTCTTGTTTCAAAACGCCTAAACTCATAAGCGATTTTCAGGATTTTGAACCAAGTAGTACTAGTATATAATTATTTACGATTCATTTAGTAAGCATCGGTTCAGCTAAGACTTAATTTTATAATACTCTCTCTCTCTCTCGGTTTTTTTTTTTTTTTTTTTTTTTTTTTTTTTTTTTTTTTTTTACAAGCAATGGTATAGTTTGATTTTACACATTTTTCATTAATTTGTCAATCTAGAAATTAATAAACAATGATTTCTTCATTTATTCGACATGAGATAAGAAAAAGACATTTCGAGGATTTGAGTTTTTATTTTTCAAGACGACAAAATACATACAGAAGGCATGATACTCTTATTTCCATGGAAACCATAATTCAATTAAGAGAAAAGTTCATTGAGGAAACTTTCTACTATGATACAAAGGAGAGGAGCAACTTAATGTAGATGTCAAACACGATGTTTTCATTATTTTCATTGTTTGCACGTCGTAGTAGAACCCAACCTTGCTCCGTGTCCTAGCAATACACTAACACGCACGACTTCTGACTTCAAATGACATCATCTGTTATCATTGGTCTTAGAACAATTAGTACAATGCGCGCATCCGGGATTCCTCCCCCCCCCCTCCCGCACCACCAACACCAAAAAAGGGGGCGGGGTTCTAGTCTATCATTTTGGGAGTATGATACGCTAATTCTGAAAAAAAAAGCATTAAGCATTTTGAAAAATTCTAGGGGGACTCCCCTCCCCCACTATTTTCCTTTCTAGATCCGCGCATGAGTACCAACCAAGGAGGAATCGATTGAACCAAGGTTATATCTTGACAGGGTGCAGATAAACATCATTATTATATTGTGTTCAAATCTAATCTGTCTCAAGACCTTGGAAGTGCAGGAACAACACGGTGCTGTATTAATTAGTTACACTCTGTCACACTTAAGTCCCCGATTTGTTCAAACTAATAATTTGTGGTCTAGGGAAAAAATCCAGAGGGGGGGAGGGGGTCCCAGCCCATGATTTTGAAGATAATATCATACGCACAAACTGGAAAATCGACATTTAGGCAAATAACAACAAGACCCCATTTTACCCCCCCCCCCCCTCATCTAGTTCCGATCTTTAAAGGGTGCATGTATGATTTTCTTTGTCCCTATATATATTGGTGTATCTATTCAATTATCATTATCGATAAAATGACGTAAAATGAAAATCCATTATTTACGAGGACACTTGTGGAGGACCATGTGTAAGATACAAGTCTGCGGTCTGTTTGAGGATGACCACAAATTACTGATGTCCTTTTGATTGCTCGTGTAATGACCAATGGTCAGTTGATGCGTGTCCGGAGGGGGTCAAATGTTACACTTTTATAATGAATATATCAAAAGGATGACCAGACGGGCCGCATTACATCGTGCGAACAAAGCGACGAACAGTTGCAATGCATATAAAAATCTCATAAAATTGTTCCCTCCAAAAATATCTTTTTAAAATTAAAATCGAGATCGATGTAAATTTCTAATTTATGACTCGATCCCGAAAGTTAACCTTAGTAATCTATAATTAATCGTAAATAGGTCAGTCAAATGTGTCAAAGGATGAATCATAAAAGAAGAAATGCCGACGAGAGTGATTTAAATTACAAACGATCTATTTTCCCTCACATTCTTTTCTTATTGAAACACCGTTTCGATAAGATCAAAGGAGAAACGAACATGTATCACCGGTATTTTGTCGTCCATCAGCGATCGACGGGCCTCTTTCTCAAAATACCACAACAATGAATAATTTTTAAAAATGTGAAAATATATCAGTTGTGAAATTTGTGTAAAATACAATGTACAAAGCCCCCAGGCTGAGCTATTATCCCATGACAATGTAATCCCTTCAGATGTTGAACATTTTTGACTGACATTTTTGTGTCAGAAGGTGGTCCCATTTATAATAAATTCATTGTCGTTTTACTTGTTTTGTGACCTTTCGATTTTATTTATTTATTTATTTATTTATTTATTTATTTATTTATTTATTTATTTATTCATTTATTTATTTATTTATTTATTTATTTATTTATTTATTTATTTATTTATCCATTTTATTTTATTTCATGTTTTACTTTTTAGCTCACCTGAGCCATAGGCTCAAGTGAGCTATTGTCATAGTGTTGCGTCTGTCGTCCGTCGTCCGTCGTCGTCGTCCGTCGTCGTCCGTCGTCGTCCGTCGTCGTCGTAAACTTTTCCGGATCTGTCAACAGGTGGCGCCACCACAGCCAAAAGTAGGTCACGGGGGGTACCCTCCTTTGACAAACTTCTTCTTCAGAACCGAAGCATGTATCGACAAACCGAAAGCATCAGGATGATCTAGAGAGATGTCTTAAGAAGTGTTGTTATTTTTGGTTCCACTTCGAAGTCAAATTTTTGACGCGTTTTTGACGTCTTTTCGGACTTAGTCAGAAATGCACATTTTTGCACTATTTCTTTAAATAACTCAACAAGTGTATGATTTTACACACTCATTTACTACATATTTATCATATTTAACTTACTTAATGCTTTGATATGTATTTTATGCTTAATTTCTATTTTTTTGATTTTTTTATGAATTTTTTTCTTATGTAAAAGGGAAGGGGGGGGGGAGATTTTCATACATTTTCTGCTTCTTTTCTATAACCACTCTTCAGATTGTCATGACAATTTGTAGGTATGAGGTACTCATGCATGGTACCCTACAAGTGAAAGAATTTTGTCAAGATATCCACTTTTGGATTTTTAAGGAATATTTTTTTAAGATTGTACATACTATTAGGTATAATGTATGTTTTCCATGCCCAATGGACCCATGGGGAGTACCTTCAAACCCCAGCGGGACCCCAACAAATTTTTTTTCCCTTTTTAGCTCACCTGAGCCATAGGCTCAAGTGAGCTATTGTCATAGTGTTGCGTCTGTCATCCGTCGTCCGTCGGCGTCGTCGTCGTCGTCGTCGTCCGTCATCGTAAACTTTTCACATTTTAAACTTCTTCTCCAGAACGGCTGAAGGGATTTTGATGAAACTTGGTAGGTATGAAGTACTCATGGTCCCCTACAAGTGTTGTTGTTTTTCGTCCGGATCTGTCAACAGGTGGCGCCACCACAGCCAAAAGTAGGTCACGGGGGTACCCTCCTTTGACAAACTTCTTCTTCAGAACCGAAGCATGTATCGACAAACCGAAAGCATCAGGATGATCTAGAGAGATGTCTTAAGAAGTGTTGTTATTTTTGGTTCCACTTCGAAGTCAAATTTTTGACGCGTTTTTGACGTCTTTTCGGACTTAGTCAGAAATGCACATTTTTGCACTATTTCTTTAAATAACTCAACAAGTGTATGATTTTACACACTCATTTACTACATATTTATCATATTTAACTTACTTAATGCTTTGATATGTATTTTATGCTTAAATTTTATTTTTTTTGATTTTTTTTGAATTTTTTTCTTATGTAAAAGGGAAGGGGGGGGGTGATTTTCATACATTTTCTGCTTCTTTTCTATAACCACTCTTCAGATTGTCATGACAATTTGTAGGTATGAGGTACTCATGCATGGTACCCTACAAGTGAAAGAATTTTGTCAAGATATCCACTTTTGGATTTTTAAGGAATATTTTTTAAGATTGTACGGGGATTGTACATAGGTATGATGTATGTTTTCCATGCCCAATGTTACAGGTGCAACTACAGGAAAAAAACCTTCTTTGTATGATTAATCATTTTTAGATCGACCTTTCATCCATAGTTACAGCTGATAATTCAACAAGTGACACATGCTTCAATGTCTTTATGTGATATGATTCAATTATTTAAATTCTTTATGCTTATTTAGAATTTTATTTTTAAAGTTGGGAACAAAATTTCAAAAGCGGCCATGTTTTGCCGTGTACCCGAAGGGGATTCCCCTGTGATAGAGGTTTCATATTTCACATGTGTATTCCTTGTGACAATACCTTTCCATTGATACCAAAATTTTTGACCTCGTGACCATAACCTTGACCTTTGACGTACTTCTCAAAAACTTTAACATCGGGCATAACTTTTGAATGGTTAGTGATAGAGGTTTCAATTTTCATATGTGTATTCCTTGTGACAAGATCTTTCCATTGATACCAATATTACGCTGACCCTGACCTCTCGCATACTTAACAGAAAATGGCGTTTATACTAACAAAGATGCCGCCGGGGGCATTCTCGTATCACAAACACAGGCTTTATAATTTATGGCATGCTAGCTATCAATAATGAAAGGTTTTGTGTTCAATTTTAAATAAACTTAATTTATGAAATCATTTCATTCTTTTATTCTTTTTCTGCTGCACATTAATGTGGAATTTTACAATATGATTTTATTTTTGATGTTGCATAATTAAACTATACTAGCTGGGCATATGACCTTGGACCACTTTATCCGTCTTTTCAAATCAGTAAAAAAGTTATTGTTTTGAAATGTGACTATTTTTGTGTTGCCTGCGAAGCATAGCGACACTTAGGGATCACTTTGTCCGTTGTCCGTCTGTCTGTCTGTCACACTTTGGGTGTCACAGCCCATAACTTTTGATTGGTAAGTGATAGGGCTTTGATATTTCACATGTGTATTCCTTGTGACAAGACCTTCCTACGCATACCATAATATTTGACCTAGTGACCTTGACCTACATATTTGACCTACTTTTCAAAAAAATTAAGAATGGATATATTTTTTTAGTGGTAGGTGATAGGGCTTTGATATTTCACATGTGCAATCCTTGTGGCAAGACCTTTCTACACATACCATTATTTTTTACCTTGTGACCTTGACCTAGATATTTGACCTACTTTTGAAAAAAAGATAAGATTCGCTATATCTTTTGATTGATAAGTGATAGGGCTTTGATATTTCACATATGTATTCCTTGTGACAAGACCTTCCTACACATACAATAATTTTTGACCTAGTGACCTTGACCTACATATTTGACCTACTTTTCAAAAAAAAGTTAAGAATGGATATATCTTTTTATTGGTAAGTGTTAGGACTTTGATATTTCACATGTGCAATCCTTGTGGCAAGACCTTTCTACAAATACCATAATTTTTTACCTTGTGACCTTGACCTAGATATTTGACCTACTTTTGAAAAAAAGATAAGATTTGCTATATCTTATGATTGGTAAGTGATAGGGCTTCGATATTTCATATGTGTATTCCTTCTGACAAGACCTTTTTTACAGAGACCATTAAATTCGACCTTTTGACCTTGATCTAGATATTTGACCTACTTTTCAAGAAAAGTAATATTGGCTATATCTTTTGATTGGTAGGTGATAGGGCTTTGATATTTCACATGTATTTTCCTTGTAACAATGCCTTTCTACACATACCATTATTTTTTTACCTTTTGACCTTGACCTACATATTTGACCTACTTTTATAAAAAAAATTAAGAATGGATATATCTTTTGATTGGTAAGTGATAGGGCTTTGGTATTTCACATGTGTATTCCTTGTGACAAGACCTTTCTACACAGACCATAAAATTTGACCTTTTGACCTTGATCTAGATATTTGACCTAGACCTACTTTTCAAGAATTTTGATCCACTTTCTAGAATAATAATCAAACCGCTTCGCAGGCGACACAAGCATTCCTTGGATTGCTATTTTTTTCTTTTTTGTACTTTTAAAGGTTGTCTGAAAAAAAAACTTCTCTGCATCCGGCAAAAATCTTTTTAGAAAGGTTGTGGGCTAAAATCCTGGTACTGTCACTATCAGTATTCAATGTCAGTATGTCAATTAGAGTGTGCATGGGTATCAGGTGAGCGTTGTGCCCCCTGGGGCTCTTGTTTATTTCCTCTTTTTCATTTTCTGCTATTTTGACTATTAAATGCACCTTTTCTGTATCACTTCAATGCACTTTTTAAACAAGAAATCATACCTTTTTTATATCAATTGAAAGGTGATTTGCACAACGAAACTGCAAGTGAAAAATGTTGCGCCGTATACAAGTGTACTGTTATGTGCTCACTCTTAATTCAGAATTGAATGTTAGAAAAAGACACATGTGAATTGAAAATGAAAAAAAAAGAGTACCGAAAACATCTAGATACAATCTGAAAACCGGGCATTCGAAAGGAATGCGACTTGAAGACTAAGCCATCGACGATCACAAACTGAGGCAACAATTTCCCAACGCATTTGATGACTAAAATAAGGTTAAATATGAATTCTGCGAGTCAAAAAAAAACAGTGGAATATTTTAACCTATAACCATCCAGACCGTGATCTCTACGAAGAGTGCACCAAAACATTACTCACCTAACATCCCTGACCTAAAACTACGTCAATCTGAATGAAATCTCGCTTTCTAAAGCAGCATCTTATCGCTAAATCACAGATAAGAATTCTATATTTATGTTTTGAAACCCATCTTACGCTCTGTTGTAGCAGCGGGGATTCAGTAAAGACCCACCTGTTTGCGCGCCAAATCTCGAAAATAAGTCGTCTCGTTCGATACTTCTAAAACCTGAAGACACTGGCGCTTGAAGTCAGTTCTTAGCTTTCTAGGAGTATGTAGACTTGCTCAAGTCCTTATATCAAATTAAATTATGTGAAGAGAAATTCAAATATTTTTAATGAAATATTTAATTTGAAAAGAAACGCCAATGTAAAACTTTAGGCAACGAACAATTGGTTGCAGAGGTATAACAGAGAAGAGAACTCTTGCTTGCTAATAAGGGATTTCAATTAAATTCATTAAAATGTATATTCTTTTAAGATTTATTTGATATAAGGTTGTTATAGCTTTGTGATATTTTATAAGTTGATACATTTATTCCTATGTTTCCTTGGGTTTTTTTTTTTCAAATTTTTTTTTTTTTAATTTTTTGGTTTTTTTTTTTTTCATTTTTTTTCAATTTTTTTTTCAAATTGCAGCCTTATCTCTAGATCGTCTATTCTCGATGCTGCTAGGCATGATAAAGTGAACAAAATCATGGTATTCATGTTTTTTTTCAGGAGCATAAATATCAAACATAATTTAAGAATTTCTAAGCAAGCAAACCAAACAAAGCCATGATTGAGAAATATTGCGTATCGCAACTTACCCAATCCCCACCCTTTCCTTGATCAATATTTTCTTTCCCCTTTTCTGTCTTATTTCAACAGCTTTGCATGCTGTCTTGATTTGATGACTGAGTATCATTAGACAATTTTAGGGTCAATAATCTGAACTAGATCTATGATATCTTTTAATGGCGTGATAACCTGATTTGTCTTTCCTTTATCTATAAAGACATCAAAGGCTTTCACTTGAAACAAACTCAAATCTATTTACAATGTATATGTGTCTTTTTGGAACCTCTTTGACTGAACAAAAATACAGAAATAGTTTTATCAGATAACCTTGATACTGAATCTCGCATTGCATGGCTCTATATCGTTCACTTGAAAAGAAGGTATAATTTTTTCTAGGAAAAAATCGGATAATATATTTATCGAGACTTGCATAACACCTCTAGAAACATATCCTTCTTAAAATTTACTGAAATGAATTGCATAGGTGTGGTCTGAACTACAATTCTATTATTAAAATCTAACTTTTTCTCTATTCTATGTCAAGTATTTTAGCTCACCTAGCACAACCAATCATAATACTGCTTACAGTTTGTTTCGACCAATCAAATTTCGAATTGTCCATTTTGTAAATGTTCGAAACAACACCGTGTCCTCAATCGAAGCGCATAAATTGATTATAGAAAAGCTCTCAAATAAATTGTGGTCAGGACATTTTTCAATTTATAATACCTTCATGTGCAAAAATAACCATATATACTATACTTGGCTTTTTTTTGTCATATTACTTAGGCAGTTATCGCACATCCTTTGACCTCTCCGTCGCATGCTCTGAAATGTTGTTTGAAAAACAAATAGTGCGACAGCATGTGCAGATATAGAAAAAAAAATCTTACTTCTAGGGATAGGATCTAGATTGGCCATGAGGACTGAGGGAGGGATGATTTAGGGGGGAAAAAAGATTATTTGTCAATTTCAGAAAAGAGGTGCATGTTTACTGACCATCTCTTTACATTAAGAATACTATAGAATTATCTAATATCTTCAAATCTATGCTATTACCTATAAGCAGAGGAACAACGGTTTAAATTTTTTTTTTTTTGAAAGATTCAAAAGGTTTTTAAGTATTTGTGTTCTTACTCATTTTTTTTTATACTTTTTATACTTTTGATACTCATAATTGAAGGGGAAAAATAAAAATAAATTTCGAGGGAAAATGTGATCGATTTTACATATACCTTTTTTTTTAATCAATTGTCGATTTGTCATCTTTTTATCTGTCTTTTATCTATTGATCATGAAAATGCCAAATTTATATCGAAGCTATATAATTCTAATATTCATATGCAATGAATTTTTTTTTAATTGAATGAGATTTTATTAATTCTGAATATTCGTACTGCGTCATATGCCGTACGTATAGCACGTGAAGAAACAGACATCATGTAGATATCGTTGATTAAGGTGATATTGCAAAATTTAATACTAAGTATGCATCATCGTCATTCATACACATAAAGTCAAGGTGTGAGTGGAATATTTTGTATAAAGGTAACATTCTCGCCCCATTTCGCTCCATTGCGTCCAACTGTAAACAGAATTGGATGACGTCTATCTCTTGTCAGAATTCTTTTTATCAATGACATAACCATATATATTCATAAGAATCCGTTGAATCCGGATTGTGCAAGTTAGACCTTGCGAAATTTAAATTAATGAATCAAATTGTACTTGAGTTACCCCCTCCCGGACAGAAGTGCAAATACTACAAACTGTTAGGAAGCCGAGGTACCGATACCTCTATCTTCTCCATCCCTTTATACCCTTGGTATCTATTCGAACGGTCAAATAATGTAAAATTAATAGTTGGACCCCCTTCCCCACTTTTCCTTGGATCACAAGCTCAACATCAGGTGAAGTACTTGTACCCTATATATAAACTTCATCATCGCTGCGTGGTGCCGCGCCTTCAAATATTTATTTATTTATTTATTTATTTATTTATTTATTTATTTATTTATTTATTTATTTATTTATTTATTTATTCATTCATTATTTATTTATTTATTTATTTATTTATTTATTTATTTATTTATTTATTTATTTATTTATTTATTTATTTAGTTAGTTAGTTAGTTAGTTAGTTTCAATTCTATTTTCAATTCAGATTTAAATGAAGATTACTTATGACATAAAACTTACATGAAGACCTGACAGAAAAAAATACTTTTAAAATTAAAACTAAAAATATATATATAATATCTATTTCCGGAATGACTTGATATTATTTCAATTCAACCATCATCCAATTTTTACACATGTATGAAATATTTCTACAAATTAATCAGCAGGGGCAGAGTGCACATATCAAAGGCTTTGGTGAACCGCAATCCTCGACTTTTCGGCTTCAAACGTGATCCTCTGTGGTGCCGCGTGGTTCCCCAGGGTAGTTGTGGGGTCATGGGGCTGAATCACATAGGGGTAGGGCGGTCTGTTTCTTGTTAAACGTGTGAACACGAAAATCGCCGAGTTCTTAATCAGATTGTGGTTGGCTAAGCCCCTCGCCACGGCATTCTACGGAGATTGCAAATTTTAAATGGTGTGGAATGATGACATATGAAATATTTTTATAAGATAATACTCGTGTACTTTGAAACTGATATGTATGTTTAGCGAATTAGAAACTTATCGTCACGCTGTGAAAACGTATGGATCATTGGAACATTTCGGATAGGGTGGTTTCTCACGCCCAAAATTATCTTGTTTTAAGTGATTTTCATCTTATTTTAAATAGATCTTTTCACTTTCCAAGTTATCTATCTTCTCCTCCGATACCTTCTGCTTTTTTTTCTGCGGGAAAAATCAACATGGTGGACAGTAACCAAGGTCGACACTCCATGCACGGATCTAGATGGTGGTAACGGAGGTAGGGAATTCCCTACCCCTTGGATATTGTCAAAGGGCCTTTTTATATTCTTGTGTACACTTTTGTCAAAATCATGCGCCAGAACCAACCAACCCCCCCCCCCTCCCGCCACCTTCCTTTCTGACCGGGATTGGCCACTGGTAAAAATTGTTGATCTGCAAATGCACTTGCTGAAATTTAATCGTTGAATTCTACTTTCTTTCAGTATTAATTTAAAAAATAATATTATTTCGTATTATGCAAGGATTGCACTGTAGAAGTATACATTGTAAGCCATTAAATGAGTAATGGTGACTCAACTTTTATATATATATATACTGTATATAAAACAAACAAGAACCTTTTGATTCGCCGTGCCGTGCTTTACATCTACCTTAGTGCTAATAAAGAGATAATCAACGTCTTCAATTTTGTGTGAATCATACAATTTGTATTTTAGGAGTTGACAGTAATAAATGTTATATGTTGTCCTTAAATTAGGAATTTTTGTAAGTACAGAGAACTCTTTTGATCTTCTCCTTTTTCTCCGCATGCGCAAATTAAAAAACAAGAGGCCGAGGTTGTCCATATCGCTTATTCGAGCAAGATGCACTCGTGCACATTTCAAAATGTAATAAAATAGAACTTGTTTTCAGTTTGTCCTTAGACTCAGGAAGACTCCCGAAGCTTATGAAAGGAGCCTCCCCTAATGTGCATGTTGTAGATAACACATACCATGCACAATGTTGGTAAAGACTCTAAATGCATCTAGTGAAATAAAACTTGTTTTCAGTTTGTCCTTAGACTCGGGAATACTCCCGAAGTTTATGAAAGGAGCCTCCCCTAATGTGCATGTTGTAGATAACAAATAACATGCACAATGTTGGTAAAGACTCTAAATGCATCTAGATGCGGGCATGTTATATTTATAGGCAGATAAATAGAATCATAAACCTTTGAATAGTTTATTTAATTGCATGCAGTTAAATTCCATATTTGTTAAATCCTCATTTACTCTTTTCATGCTCATAAACTTAACTTGGGCGGAAAAGGAAGTGAGTAAAATAGAACAAAAACGGAAGTTGGTAAAAAAAAATTGATGGCGTATACAGTACTGCTTCTTCTGAATCATTCAAAGTGACTAAGAATCAATCTACTAACATGGCAGTTAAACAAAATCGTGCATAGCCAGATTCTAGTAAGAAAAGTTTGTATTCATATGTATAAAGATGGTTATTGTATATATACCCCCTCCCTCTTTTTTTCCTCTAATACAGAGCTATTGTTCCTTACCATGTACGCTTTTCGCACATGATCCTGGATAGAGAATGCTCCCCCTCCCTCTTCCCCATCCCCAACCCCAATCCCTGTTCGATTTTTTATGTATGTGAGTTTTGTTCGTGTATTGTAGAGGCTTCGAAAGCTCGGGTCCGACCTTTAACATCCATATCCCAACTCATATCAGCTCCGTAATTTCTCTGGATATGCCAGCAAACCCTTACCCGCAATAACCCCCCCCCCCCCCAACCAACTCTTCCCGAATTTGTCAAAAATAGTTCCTTAACGTTTTAGGCTGGACCATCATGACCGGGCTGGACAAATCTTTAGAGAGGCCTTCCATTTATATATACCAAGCGAGGGGTTTTTTTGGGGGGGGGGGTCATCCGTAAAGCTCCAAATATCCCCGCGTCAACCTCCCCCCTTTCTTTTCTTCCTTTTTTCCCTAAAGTGCACAGAACAAACAGACAAAATGACTATATCCTTCCTGCAATCGGATCCAATACGTGAGAATAAGGAATTCATTTTGGACTGCATACGTAACTGCAAACAAATTACGTACGTTGACGCTATTTACGTACGTTATAAGGTGCACATTGACCGGATTTCTTATTGCGGTTTTGGGTCTGTCAATCACCGATTACTCATGATAATGAACACTTAGGCATTGCTCTCCATAATAATCATCTGTAACTCTGTGTATACACCTTAATTTGGTCTCAATTTGCGCCATGCACATGACAATCATACTTTGTTTACTTTTCTCTCTGTTTTTTATTACTCACACTGTGATTCAGATTTTTCCCTTCTTAATTAATTGGATAAACATTACAAAGTGAGGTTTGGACGTGTTTCCTCGTATGGTGTTGATCATACCGATGTTTAAAAAATTTCAGAAATGTTTTCGATGGGAAAGGGTATCTTGTATTATATCTCTGATATGATATGGATGCAAACTTTCACGTGAAATTTATACATATGTCTTTTTCTAACTTTCTAACTAATTTTCTGTTACAAAATTTCTTGAAATTTCTAAAACGTGGGTCCTGTAGCATCATATCCCACCCATTCTGCTACGTCTTTTGGTACATTTTTGGAGATAATAATTTTCATACTTTTTGGCCGTATTACATTGTTTAGACTTAGGATCACTGACGAGGGTTTAGTACCCGAAACGTGCATGTCTGGTCCATGCTGTAAATTTATCAGGTTTTAAATGATGCTATTGAATTTAAAGACGTTTAACATTTCAATTCTGAATCATTAAAAGTGAGCACATGACTAAGTAGAAAAAGACACATAATTTTTGTCCAACTCCTGGAAAAAAGGGGTAAGATCCTAACCCCTTCAACAACCCTTTCCCGGGGTTTTTTTCACTCAAGAACTCTGCACTTTACCTTATTTGTTCCTATACTAGTATATATGTACATCTGTTAAAAACTTTCCCCAAACAAAAAAAAAAAATCATAAGTACACTGTTTTACACGAAACCTTCATTTCAAATAGTATACGTATAAATGTCGTCTAAATGTCTGCGGTTTTCAGATTGCATATGACTATATTTGGAGAAAAAATTCTAATGTGTTTGAGAAGTTGTCATATAGTAATTGAATTAATAACGATCGAAAATAGAGGAGAACAAATAGAAAAGGATGAATAAATTGAATGACTTTTACATAGTAAAGATGAATACATTGTAAATGAATATAATCAACTGATCAAACATGGAAAAGATATATGTACTCATTAATAGATATGAAAAAATGGATATAAAATATTACTTTAAAAATAATAAACTTAATAATCAAATAAATTGAGTTTTGTTTGACGTTTCAGTGTACAGCAAATTATGTTGGTTGGCTGTAAGGTACATGCAAAAAGGTAGTTTTAAACCATGCATAAAAAATAAACATTAAAGACAAAAAAATATAAATAAATGAAAAAAGAAAGAAAGAAAGACATGAAATAATTAAGAAATAGATTACGCTTCTATAAAAAGGGTTTAAATATAAGACGTATGACAATTTTGAACAAAAGAAAATTGTAAATAGAACGGCTACATTAATATTATGTTCATGTAAATAGCTATACCATTCAATACACATCTATTTATAGTTTAAATATTTGGGGTGCTCATCAGAGCCCTGAGTCAAGGGGTTTTACCTCATTAGAAACTTGGTCATAAAGTACAATTTGTAATCTATGTGTTAAGAATGTCCAACTTGACTCTGCATGCATCAGTGCTAAAAATGGACGATCAGATAGAAAAAAGGAGGAGGGGGGGGGGGGCCTCGATGTTGACATATCTGAATTCATTTTTCAATTTTACATTCTTATATCTAAAAAAAAAATCAGAGCTCATGATAAAAGTAATCAGAGATTTTTCTATTCACAATCTAAATAAAAGATAAATTACACCCCCCTTCCACCGAACAACAACCCCCCCCCAAGAAAAATATGAGTATCTACAAGTATGACACAGATAAAATAATGTCAAATCCTGTTATCTAGGTCATACGTTTCACTTAATTTGTCAAAAATAGACCGTTCATTAATTTTAACAGATAACTTCTGTACATAAATTCCTAATTTGCAATTTTGATTGATGACGTTTACCAGCAAATTATCAAAAACAAATCGTTATACAAAAAAATACATTACGCCCAAATGAGTCACACCATTCTTCTGGAAAAAAAGAGAGGGGGGGGGGTTATGTGCATGTAAAAAAGAGGGGGTTTCATGTAAATGGAAGGATCTAATTGTTTTGAAAAGTTATGACATATTAGGAGAAATATATTACCTAGATCACAACCTAAGATCTATTCTGAAAAGAGATAAATATGTGTCATACTTCTTGTTATTTTGTTTTTGAAATTTCAAATTGAATGATAGAAGGAACCCTGTGCTGTTTTGAAAAGAAACATATATCAACCCCTTCTCCTCACATATTGACCTTTGTCATCAAAAGTACGAGTCTTTATAGTCATGACAGTGTACGTCTTGATATTGTAGTATGATAGGTTCATTTGAACAAGATTTTGTTGCAAATTGCTTTGCAAATAATTGATTATTTCAATTTCATTTTTCTAAAAAAAAAAAACATGGACATGTAGAGTAAGACTCTTGAATTCGTACAAATTCTTGGGGGGGGGGGGGGGTTGTTGTTGTTTGTTGTTGTTGTTGTTGTTCTTTTACTTCAATAATTTGACCAGAGTGAACAGCTCGTCATTTTTCATCTTCATACATGTATTAACTTTTATCCAAATTTCGCATCAAGCATGGATCTAGAGAGGGGTTGGAGGAAAGGGGGGGGGGGTGTTCAGCAAAAAACACTAATTCGTACATAGAATTATATAAAATGATAGACTGACTCCCGCATGGTCGCATGATCAGGCTGAACCCCCCCCCCCCCTTTCCGGAATTTTTTTCTTTAAAAAATCTTGATCCTCACTTGTACATGTACATATACATTCATCTAATTTTCAGGGATTTTTGCAATACTCTTAAATTACAATTCATCCAAATCCAGTGCATTTTCAACCAAATTTTTACAACTTCAACTCATACGGAGAACCTTTAGTACATAGTCTTCGTGACCTTATACCTTGGAAAAATAAAGATATGGAAATTTTCTCTGTAGGTGTAAAGCTTTGTAAAGTTTAAAAGTACTGTCATGAAAGAGGAGTCAGAATCATAAAAATATAACCCCGGGACATGAAATGCGAGGACCGTCAATGACAAATTTTCGTGTGGCAATTTAAAGATGATGATTAGTATTATGAGTGGTGTATAATAATTTAAATACACATTACATTATTCATACTTTGGAAGATAAATTGACCCTGGCTATTCATATCTATATTTACAGCTTTAATACATATATGAATACCAATGTGTACTGGTCATTTAATCGTTTATGATTCACTAATTACTCGGACAAACTGACCTTTAATGACCTATTTATCTATCTTTTTTCGCTAAATGAGGGAGAGGGTAGGAGTGAAAAATGTACTGCAAGTAAAAGAAATATTTTTCATCTTTTAATATATATGAGTTTCATTTTTAAAGTACATGTACATTATAAGATTCCAGGATTTGCGTTTTATGCAGTGGCCGAGTGGCGTAGTTACCATGTATACTTGGATGATAAATTGCACTAAAATTATTTTGTTATGAAGTTGTTAGAGCACTTTTCAATGGCTATTTATTGTAGAGCTTCTTGAAACTTCTCACCTTTAACCCTAATCAGGCACCTGCTGAGGTCTCAGAGGCCTTATACATCCTTGCATCATGAAAAATGTCCATTTATGTTTGCCCTAGATACGCCACTGCCAATGCTTTTTTTTCAAGTTGCTGTAACTTTGTTTTCACTTATATTTTGTTTTATTATTACTATATTCTTTTACATTGTCTTATTTGAATTCGTACGTATTGTCTGAAATAAAAAACCAGTAAATCATTGTTTTCATGCATGTTGTATTACAATTGCATAATCATATTGTATGCGAAGTATTTTCAAGTTGCAATTGTAAAGTTTTTATTCTATATATCGTATTATTTCAAATTGCAGTTGTTTGAACATATATTTGTTCTGTTCGTATTCTGTTTATGTTATATTGATACCATAATCGTATTATCTTTTTTTATTGTTATCATATCGATATATGTGTTGATTTCGTATTGTATTTGTATTGTTCTTTTAACTATATATTGTGTTTGTTCTTTTCGTATTCTCTTTATATCATATTGATCTTATATTCGTAATATGATATTTTTGTCAAGACGATTGGTTAATTTCAAATTGTAATTGTATTGTTTTCTACATGTATGGTATTAAAATTGTTATTATTCTATATTGTAATTGTATTTCTTTGATTATACATGCATGTAAATGTATATTGTATAAACATTGTTTTAATTATATATTTAATCATAATATATTTGCATTTGTATTATTTTAATTATAATATTGTATTTGTTCTTTACTTATGATGTTTATATCATATTAATTCATGTATTGTATTCGTATTATCTTATTGTCGTATTGATTTGAATTGATTTCATATAGTATCTGTATTGTTTTATTTCTATATTGCATTAATATTATTTAATCCTATATTGTATAAATATCCTTTTGATATTATATTGTATGAACATTTATTCATTATATATTGTATTTGTATTGTTTTGATTATGTATGCTTGTATATATTTAAATGACCGTTTCTTCTTCTGTTTCTATAATATTTACCTTGTATTAGTGTTATCATATTGTTGCAATATCGATTTGTTGATTTTATATCATAATTGTATTGTTTTAAGTATATATTGTATTTAAATTTTCATTATTCTAAATTGTATTTGTATTGTTTTTATTATATAATGTATTGATATGTTTTTTTAATTATATAATGTATTAATATTTATTTAAATATATATATGGTATTTATATCATCTTAATTATATATTATATATTGTATTTATTCTTTTCGTTTTCTGTTTTAATAATATATTGATATTGTAAACTTATCATCTTATTTTTGTATATTTTATCAATATCGTTTTAATCATATATTGTATTAATATCTTAATTGTATTAGTTCAGTTCATATTCTGCTTACTATATTGATATTGTATTCCTATCATCATATTGTTATCATATAGGGATTTGTGTTGATTTCGTATTGTATTTAAACTATTTCATATTGTATTTAAACTGTTTCAGATTGTATTTGTACATTTATTATATTTCATGTCTTTTTTCATTTGTTTTCACGTTTCTATCCCACTGATGTTGAATTGTATGCTTTTTGATACAAAGTTAACGTTGTGATCTTGAAATTGTATAGAAAATTATTTGTATTTAATACTATATGTTTTTAATATATTGTATCTTTAGATATATACTATAATATTTTTAATAGCCCATTATTTGTATTTGTATTCGCCAACTTTAATATTTTTAAAGAATAATTATACATGCATATTTTCATTTATCATAGATTGTATAAAGTGCATGACGAAATTTCTCTGATTCATCAACCTGCATGGTTAATGTCAAAATCTTGAACGAAACATAGATGGCGCCAATAAAATGAAGAAAGTGAATCATGAACCCGAAAATATGAAAAACCGCACTTGAGGTTTGCATCACGTTATGAATGAGACACTATATGACAACTCTTTCGTTTAAAATATCTAAGATAATAATTATCGAAATATGATTTGTGCAACAAACTGACACCCAAATGATAATAAAAAAAAGTTTATTCAAAGCATTCTTTATTCAAATTGAGTTCTCTATCGCAAGACATTTTAAAATTAGTTTCCATCTGATTTTCGTTTCATTCTAAAACCGCAAAGTGCAGTTTCCATGCGAGATATTTATAGAGGTGCATGTACTTTATTGCTTCTTTCTACAGTGTTTTGGTGGTATTAAATGGGTGGTTGAGAAGTAACAGGGGAAAGGGTAGGGGGGGTGTTGTTTCTTGCGTCCGTCGGTTACATTCTTTTCTTGCGATGTTTTAATAAGTTGAATTACATATAGTGTACACGTAGTCCATCTGTACAAAATCATTGTTCATGTACAAGTAATTTATATAAATCACGAGTGCCCCCCTTCCGCCTTTTATTCTTATGGCATCGATTCATGTTTCCTTGCATAGACATCGACTACTTTCACGTTTTATCTCAAAACAAATAATAGTTACGATCACGTGGTCAAAAGGTCAGGACTGACCAGTTCTAATAATCCACCAAAATCCTGTTTTCTCGTCCCGGAAATTAATAAGCACCGATTATTCATGATCAACCGCGGAAATTTACGAAGTAAGTTTACCTTGTCGAGCGATCTATTTATAGTAATGGAAAGCTATGAGATCATCACTCGTTGAGCGTTGTATAAATATCTTTCGCATGTAAACAACGGTTGAACATTACCGCGTGATAGTGGAAGAATACAGTACGCTCAGGTGGTCGGATAAATATACTATCTGAGATCGAATACTATATACTAGTACATTGTGATCAGGTGATAAAATTCAAGTTATATCGTAAAGTTTGGATTACTACTACTAAAACTTCTGAATTTTTGAAGAAAATTTAGAGGAGTATATTTTATATTTTTGTATGACAACAGGAGATGAAATTGAAAATCGTGGAAGTAAGAGAGATAGTACCGGATCAGTCTTAATGATTTTGCCGGCCAGTGGAATTATAGTGATGCCCGAGTTGGGAGGAGACGTGGATGTGCTACGCCCTTCTTCAGTAACCCCCTCGGAGCTTTTGCCCTGCCGGCGAAGGCTTGGTTTGTCTTTGGACTTGGGGAAAGGAAACGAGTTTCATATGCCGAAGAGGTGTAAAGTTGACCCCATGAATTTTTCTTTGAACGGTTTGACTTCTTTAGGAGGATCTAATTTTTTGTGCTCGGCAAGGACGATGCAACCCCAGGAACTGGCATCCAAACTTCAGAAATCCAAACCGGTGCTATTAGTGGATTGTAGACCGTTTGTTTCTTATAACATAAATCATATTCAGGGAGCTGTGAATGTAAATTGTTCGGACAGATTCAATAGAAAAAGGTTACAGCAGGGGAAAGCTAGTCTTGTGGATCTTGTATCAACGAAAGAGGGTAAAGACTTATTCAAAAGAAGGGGATCAAAAGACATTGTGTTATACGATGACCATACGAAGGACGTTCGGACACTCACTCCGGACAATGGTCTTCATCTGGTTCTGACCTCATTAAAAAGGGAAGGAAAGGAAGCCTTTGTTTTAAGAGGTGCGTATTTATATTTTTTTCAAATTTTTATTTCCAAGTAAAACGTTTACACACTTTAATACGTACATACGTACCACTGGTTATAACGGACATACGGACGGACGTTGAATCATCTTTTTCTGTATACGGAAAAGCTCACCATCAGTCGAGAGCGGGAGGAAATGAATCATAAAAAATGAACAATTATTATTTGTTCAATTCATCCATCCTTTCTCATGACTAATAAGTAGTGTTTCAGAGAAACACTTTTAATAAATTCATATCAAGAGGATGGAATTTTACTTGTTTATTGATTTTATAAAACAAAATTTATCGTCAAGTTTCTAGAATTTAAAGTGATGTAACGCTTTTTGAACCAGGAAGATATAAAAAGTGCAAAATATCGCATTTAACACTTTAGAAAAGAGGATTATCGTAAAATGGCACGTGAGAGTCAGATGAGTTAATTATGTGAGAAATTTCCCCAAAGGAACAAATGACAACAATGCAAATTTTGACAATATAAGTGACAAATCACTGCAAAAAGCCGCCAAAGGGTACAAGGGGAGTTGAAGTACATACACTAAACCTCACTGAGTCACTAACTATGTAATGTTTGGGAATTTAGTCATCACAATTAAAATCCTTAATGCTCGACAAACATTTCGCGTCCACAATGCTTCGCACAATGAAAGGTATGCGGGTAGATTTTGTCAATGCCCGTTCTTATACAGAAGACTTCATGCGAAACGACCAACTCGAAGCTTACCTTTGATCCAATCAAAAAATTCGAATAGGGTTTTGAATATTTGTAAAAATTCGATATTATTCGTTTATTTTTTGCATATTCTGTATCTTTCTTTTATCTGTATTTACGAAATCTACCTTATTGTTAATTATGTCAAAGTATGTAAAAATACGTGACGATTTCAACAAGCGCTGTATAGACATTTTTGTGGTATTTCAATTAGCATGGAATATGCGTCATTGAGTAATTTAAAGACTCCTTAATAATTTTTTCTCAGTTTTAATGAAATGTGAAATAAAAGAAAGGCAATATGAAATTGTTACATATTACTATTTATGAATGATACAGAAATTATTTTAATAAAGAAAAAAATCAGGTTCCCCCACTGTGTGTATAATTATATACGCCACTGACAAAAGAAGAAATATTTGAATTCTTACATAAATATGACTAAAAGATGACAATTTTTCATAACAATAAGACATATCGAAAAGCATGACGTTTGTAAGTGTAAAAACTTGTGATTTTCACCATTTTCAACCCCCATGAAGAAGTTGGGAGAAGATGACTCATTGGAACGCGACAATCGGGCCCCAGTTTGACTTTAGTGATAAAGCAAACATTTTCCTCCAAATCTTAGCTCAAGCTAAAAAGTTCCCTAATGGCATTACATCACATTGCATAAAATATGACCTACTTAAGATAAGAAATATGTTTGGCTATAAGAATATAAAGCCCTGTTTGCCCTAGGCCAATTATGAGTCACCACATTGATCTACAAGCATCCAAGTTAACCTTGCCCATATATTGTACTAATATATGTATTGTGTATATCAAGGTCGGTCGATAGACTCTATATAAACCTGCAGAACGCAATGTAATGAATCAAGGGTGAATCTAGAGGGGTGGGTCACCAGTGGGGCAGGACCCCAAGGAGTTTGCCCAAAAATGCAGATTGTTCCCGTTTAACGCATTCTTTTTTCTAAATCATAGAATGGGCTGGGCTGGGCTTGATCCCCCACCCCGGAAATAAATTCTAGGATTATTTTAGGCTGCACCACCCCTCCAAAATAGCACAGGAGTCTTATCTCTTGTATGTGAAAGGGGGTTTTTTTTTGCGCTTTTCTAGAGCATAGTGCCTGCATTTGCAGTTTCAGTTTCAAATTTCGGATCGTACAAATGTATATTTCCAAACTATGATTGAAAACGGTGCTTAGGTCTGCAAGTTTCTATTCTCTTCGGTATGCTGAGCAAATACAAATATTTACAGAGTTTTTCTTTCATCTGGGTTAATCCGGGCATCTGTTCTATAGTTTCACCTGCGAAGAGCACATGGTAACGCTAAAAAATGACTCACGAGGCGCCAAACTAAATGAAAAAGTTCACATGGGACTAATAAGGCAAGGTTAGGTAACTCACTTTCTTCTTTCCTTCGCTCATTATGCCCCCTCGGTATCACTCATCGCAAAATATGTATCAGAGAGTTCTTCGCAGCGCTTTAGTGTAAAACCGCAAGCATCCCATCATTAGTCTGAGCCGTGATTACGTCACAACCCATCAGAACTCTCGTGTTGTGGGAGATAAGAAGTGATCAGCAACAAGTGTTTGGCATTAATACAAGAAAAAAAAACTTCGATTCCCAAAATATCTCTTGAACTTCGTAAAACAACCTCGTATACATGAATGAATCCCTATGACTCAGGCAGTTGGCTCGTATCTGCCATTGAACTCAAATATAATCTTTCAGCTCCATCTTGTACCCTCATAAACTCTCTTCTATAGATGAGAAAACATTTTACATTGAAGATCGTTTTTCTCTCTCCTACAGGTGGCTTAGAAGAATTCAGAAATCAACATGGAGACCTTTGTAACAGTGATATCAAAACACAGGAATGCCGTCCCCTATATAGTCCCACCACGCCGATTATTGAGCCCCAAATTGAAAATGCTGTCGCCTCACAAATCCTCCCATTTCTGTACTTAGGTAAGCACTATACCCAATACCCTTTCCTATTTTTTTTTTCTATTTACATGTATATATTTTCATTTTTCATCATTTATATATCACGTAATGGACAATCTATTTTCCGAAATTTTCAAATGTCTGATAAAAATACTCACTGCCATCTCAATTTTACTGTCGACAATTTTTGTCGAAATATAATATTTCATATGTTTTCTCTTATTTGCTTGAATAGGAAACGAGAGAGATGCCATGAATTTGCAGCGTTTGAAAGAATTAGACATTACGTATGTTCTGAACACGACGTCACACATACCTAAATATTTTGAAAATCAGGGAATTACATACAAACGAATACCTGCCTCTGATAGCGGATGTCAGAATCTGAAACAGTATTTCGAAGAAGCCATATCTTTTATTGGTAAGTTTTCTCATGAATTATAATTGATTTTTTTCAAGTTTTTATAATTTATTTATTTGTTTATATATTTTTTCTTCTTCCATTTATCACTTCACCCTTTACCTAACCGCATTGAAATTTTTCCACTGCCTCCATATATTGAATTACTACATTTTCGTTTTATCGAAATTCATAATCTAGAAGATACAATTTCGCAATCCGAATAAATAGTCAAAAGTTCAACAGAGGTTGCGTAATCGTTGTCGGGATAACGGTATGTTTACTTTGTGAATGAGAAAGTTATTGTCAATACATTACTCACAGAAACAATTTTAATCTCAACTTGGTCGTTTTAAATTTCAGATACTGCTTAATGGAAAATATTTTACAAATGCTTGTACAGTCGGCTACGACAAAGGTCGAGAAACTACTCTCTGACTCACAGAGCGTAGTCATTGGAAACGCCATAAGACGAGCTTGAATTCACACAATGTACAATTCATAAAATCCGAGTCAAATGGGGTCTTATGTACTGATTGAGATGCTAAGGCATAGGCGGACCTAGGAATTATTTTCCGGGGGTGGGGGTTCAAGCAAACGGGGGATCCAGTCTATGAAATCTAATATATATATATCTACGCAAAATCATGAAAATCAGCATTTTCTAGCAAAATTCAGCGTTCCTGCTCTCCCCTCTAATCTCTCCAGATCTGCGCTTGTTAAGGAATAATTGATACCTGCAAAAGTAATGAAGCCACGCGCCACTGAAGCATTTTCTTCGTATGACTAACCAAAATATGAAAATAAAGAGTGGCGCGAAAAAGCAGGTGTAATTATAAGGAGTATTCCGTATGAAAGGAAAGCATATTTTTATGAATTTTGGGGTGGAAAAAAAATGAATTAATTCTAAAAGCAATATGGAGAACTAATTGAGGTATAAACGTTACTGACGCCGGCGTTCAAAGGATGTTCATAGCGTTGAAGCGTAAAATACGTTAATAGATAACATAGTTAATTAGTGTTCGAAAACCAATAATTAGTTATGTCAACAATCAGTTAATCTGCAGGCTTTAGGCATGGTATTAGCAGCATCTACTGGAAATAACTAGTAACTTTATCTGCTATTGGGATGATTCACCTCAAAGACGGTATAATTAGAAAAATCCGTTACGTAATGTGACAAACGTTACGAAAAAGATAAAGCGCCATGTCACGACTCTTAGATAAACGCTGAAAATGCTTACATCATTCGGCAGCTGTTTTTGAAATGTCAGTACGACAAAAATTCTATATACATCTTAACATGGAGTTAATTTTGCATCAAATATTACTACATCATAGTTCATACGTAGGTAACGATTAGCATAAACGTAATTTACTAAAAATAATGAAGAGATTTTTTTTACAAATATGAAGGATTAATTTCTTCATGCCCACGAGATTTGGCATCAAATTTTGCTAGTTTAGAACCTTATGCGCAGGTCATAATTAACATAAAACGCAATTTACCAAAAATAATGAATTTTTACACTAATATAAAAGATTAACTTCTTCGTGCTTACGTGATTTGTGCGTGATTTCGATTGCTTAAAGTAGAGTATTATTTAAGTATTAAAGATACAAAAATAACAACAACAAAGGTGATTTTGAGGACTAATCCACATGTGTATGTGAGTAATTTTAATGCGTGGAATTTATTTGAATAATTTTTGGCCATAATTCAAACCATAGGTGTCCCCGTCAACACACGCTAACCCCCTTACCTGGCGGATCAATACAAACTGGACTCTTTGTTGACAACGAGATCATGAGTCATATCGACACGAGTGCAAGTCATTCAAAATCTGCATTATCAAGTTTTTAATTATCATCGGGAGAAAAGGGGGAAGCGATTCTGGAACGAACAGATGGTAGTCTCATGTTTATTAGGGTGACCCCCTTATCGGCGCGTACCCTCGGCGCTCAGCTCGGATGACTCACTTACCTAAAATTTTGACCCCTGGTTATTGTCCTCGAGACGCTGTTTTGCTCAATCATTTGTATTATAAAAAGGAGAAAAGGGAAAAGATTTTGCATCCCAGCCAATTCGGTCATGGTTGTGTCGTTTGATAGAAGTTTCGCCTTGATAAATTATCATAAATTTGAGCTGGTTACTACCTACAAATGTAAATGTGTATGTTTGTACCGTAAAACGGCAGCCGTCGCAAAGACAACCCTGAATTGTAACGTAACATATGTCAAAGTCCACGTGTAACACCTGGAGGCCGCGCTAGGTGACTCACACTCAGTATCTCTCCCTAAATCAATATTCTTATATAGTCAATGAAATTATGCATAAAATTATGCATAAAATACACGTTGGGACTTCGTTTTGTTTATTCATATACCCGATTTATTTATTTATTTATTTAATCACTAACCAATGCGTTACTGTTTAATTCATTTGTTTGTTTATCTACTTTTATTCGAGCAATTTTCATTGAATTTTTGTCACGGTATTCTTAATATAAATTCGAGTTTTAAATATATATAACTTCTGTACAAAATACGAAAATAACTATTACAATTTTTATTCTTATTTCTACTTTCACTTTCAGACGAGGCAAGACAAAAAGGTGCTAACGTCCTCATTCACTGCCATGCCGGGGTCTCCCGATCTGCCACCATTACAATAGCCTACCTCCTCAAACACACTAAAATGTCCATGATGGATGCGTACCGATTTGTCAAGGGCAAAAGGGTCATCATATCGCCAAATTTCAACTTCATGGGTCAGCTTATGGAATACGAACAAGCTCTCAACAATGGAATTTCTGAAAGAACATTGCAGCCAAAATTATTGGGCATTGAAAGCGCCGTGTAGCATATGACGGTGTTTTCAGAGAAAGACAGTTTTGGATCGTGAAATCCTCTTTATGGAAGAATACATGTAGACTTCTTCTTGATAAAATAGTGCTCGAAAGTAAAACGGACATGGATATGCAGAATGAGTCTCACCATGCCAGAAGAAACAAATAAATATGTGCAATATTTTGAATATTATTATTCAAACATAATACTCTCGTATCATCTAATATATTTATACCTTAATAATGCTCCATTTTCTCCAATATTGAACAAAATTTTCTTTCCTGTTTGAAGACAAATCTCAAGAAATGTAGAACGTCTATGAGATTTCATTATGTAGAAAAATTCGACGAAGACATGATGATGTCATCGAAATTAGATCTAGTCATAGAAAGATATTCTTGTAGAAATCTATCCTTTATAACAAATAAGACACGAAATTATTGAAGCGCCATGTTGAAAAAAAAGATGGACTTAAATATTGAATTGACCAAAATGACGTCATGAGATTACGTCATGTGTGACAAAACACCTACCTCTTTTTGTTAGTTTAATTTTTTTTCTGTTAGTTTGATATCGTGTTTAAATATTGTGGAAAATGTATATCTTTCTCTAACAGAGATATATCTAGAGATTGAAAATGACGGGATCGGCCTTTCTACTTCAGAGGTTCATAATAATCGCACATTCTCGACTCTTTCCGTCGCACAAAATGTGCGATTGAGGTTCATAAATCACCGTATTGCCTTATTGTTGTAACACTATGCAGTGATAGAGTCGATATAATTTGTATATTATTAGATATATGTAAATATTGTTTAATTTATTATCATTCCAACTGCAGACAATTTAGGGATGTAAGTCGGTAGAACACATATTGAATGAAAGATTTTCGGCTAAAATTACATTATTTGTATGAAGCATTCCAACACGAGATCGTTGTAATATTATCATAACGAGTGACTTCTGAAAACAAAAACATGTGTCATGTGAAATCCATATCATATGAGAGAGATATTGTATATGATATTCATAGTATGTATAGATGGATGTATATCGTAAATTTGTTATAAAGTTGGATTTTGTCTTTGTATGTCTGTATGTATGTGTGTGTTAACATTTGTCATTTCTTCATAATCATTGTGTTCGAAGACGTTAATTCCTAAGTCAAGTCTGTCACGAAACAATAAAATGTCAAAAATGAAGAAAAATTGTTATTTCTGCTTTCTGTAGTACAGATCCCATCTGCTCAGCACACGAGAAGCTTGCATTACGGCGGAGGAATTTTGCGTGTTCAGCAGACATCAATCGGTTTCAGACGGAGAAAACAAGAGAAAATTTCTTACTCGTGTATGGTGGCACATTTCTTAAGCAATGCCGCGGTTCTTGCTTTCTTTACATTCTCAATTGACCTTTATGTAATAGTTGCGGCTATTTTAACATCTTCAAGCAGTCATTTCAGTTTTGATCATCACTGAAAATGACTTCAGCCACTGAAATGACGTCATCTTCCAGGAATATTTGTCTTCCTCTTTTTTTGTGTCATTGAAAACTAAGAATAAAATATGAAAACGAAAATGTCTACCAGCATGTTTCAGTACCTAAGTCCTATATTAGAAATAAAATTAATTCCAAAATCGATATTTATTTTAATATTCACATACATGTATTTCCGTTTTGGTAACGATTAAGACTGATATTCTGTGTGACAAATAGTCCTGGAAAATGACGTTATTTCATCAGTTGAAGTCGTTTCAGAGAAAAATAAACCTCATCTCTTTATTACGGATATGTTTGGGAAACAATATACGTTATACACTCCCGTTTTATTAAAGGAAAGGAACAACAAACATGTTTTTGTAGGTCTGAAAAACTTGATTCTTCCCTTCCTCGAAAGTCCAAATACCATCACCAACACATCTAAGAAGTGGACGTTGCGTCACAGAGCTTCACCAAAAGCTAAAGAGATATTTCAGTGGTGGAATCAGGGAGGGGGCGTCCGCCCCCACCCATTTATTTGAACAACTGAAATAATACAAAAGACAAATAAATCCATACGAATGCGCAGTTTGAAGTTTTAGCCTTTAATCAATATTTCTACTTTATAAAAACTAGAAATATCTTAATTTACTTCATATAAATAAAGAAAAAATAAAGAAATAAAATAGATGAAGACTTCCTTCCTCTTAACAGATGGGGAACTACATATATCCATATGATATTGACTTGAATTAGATCATTGAATATTGTCAACACGCTGAAAATGACTGATTTGTCCGGTCAATACTCCATGTCTGTTTGTCACTTCCGCCTCGTGACGTCACCAGGAAGTTGATCGTTTCCATGGTGATACCAGAAGGATATGTATTTATTTTTCTTAAGATGGTGGTATCAAGCAGAGATTGTGACACGTGACATATTGTATTAAAAGCGAAAAGGGGAAGTTTTAAAAGCTTGTATTTCGCGTCCCATTTTTTAGTTATTTTACCTTATTTTCTCTTGCATGATGTTTTCATAAATACATATTTTTCTACATCTTTACTAAAATTGATTTTCAGCATTATGATGAAGTAAAGTCCTCCATGAAGAGGTTTATATCTGTACAAGTTACAAAAAAAAAACCAATACGAAAAACATATTGATTATTCTTTTCATTTATAGGTACTTCTATATAGATCATACAGGGAAAGAGAGAGAGAGTTCATTTTTAGGATAGGTACACTTTTGCTTAATTCGTGGGGTAAATCCCTTATTTATTAATCTAAATCCAGAGAAAGCTCGCATAACTATTTTTATCCGGTTAGATTATCTGTAATTAATTTTTAAAATGGATTCGTAAAAGGAACGTCTAGAATTATACAGGCTATACATGCATAAAAGTGCATAATTGTCAGTTTGATCGATTGTCTCATATTTTTCAGAACCATTTCCATTTTGATAATTTATTAGCGTCATAGCTTTTCGATTTTGGGAAACTGAAAAAAAAGTCTCCCAATACCCCCTCCCCCATTCCCTAGTCTAACCATCTTGAATCTATGCATACATCTAACATCTCTGATGATTTTATCTTTTTGATACAGGGGTACAGACATCTATGAAAATAATAAAATTACAAATGTACCCTGTCATGTATAACTCATACACCTGAGACATATTATTATTCATTATCACTCGGGACACATATGACGTCACGATTTGTCTCATCTTGGTAACTAGAAAATATTATGCGATTACTGTACGTTACGTCAGTCCTTGTTTACTAATTACTTAAATCGTGACAATTTCCCAAACCTCTTTTTCTGATGAGCAATCCGTCTGTACGATATCGACATTTCAGGGGGTTCATCACCACCATGCCCGATAGGTGGCGCCACAGTTAATTGTTATTTTTGTCCAATCTATATGTAATTTCGTAAAATGACCGATTAACGTGCCTGCATGCTTCGTGAACGAACTTTAGATAACAAGTTATTGATTTCTTTTTATTTCGGTTTTTGTCTTTCCCGTAATGACAAATAAATACAATGGTATATAAAATCGAATAATGTAAATTCGCATACACGTACGTACGTAGATGTGCAATTATAGTGCGTTACAGTCAATAACATCACGACTTCGATTTTATACATGTCATACGTAGTGAAGAAAATAATTTAAAACTAAGCTTATTTTCCTCATTAGTAAGGAAAGGGAGATAATTTTACCCTTATAAGTAAGAGAAGGGAGTCTCATAAGATTTTCTACTTATTTAGAATGACGAAGATATTTTCGATTGATCTTTTTCATACACTGTAAATGGCAAGAAAATAATTTTTTCTATCGGTTATTACGTCAAAGAATTAAATTAACATTTCAACGAGTTTTTTTTTTTTTTCTAATTCTGAAGAATAATTGAGTCTGGCGACCTCCCTTCACTTTTCCTTTATATTATCTATTCTTTCGTATATATACATATCTATGTTCATTTTCAAAAATGATGAAAGAAAGTAAAATGAAAATGAGAGCCGGCTTTTTATATTTTCAATGACCAAAAACATGCAAAAAACCTTGTATGATATAGAATCCATGCAAGAGGAACAAAAAAGGAGAGTTTTATTTACATACAAATTGTATGCTATTTATTTCTCATGAATAATTTCGCTCTCCTCACCTCCCTACCCTATATTTTCAAAACACCATAATGAAAAAAAGCTTTTCTCATGGGTTCTAAGGCACGGTCAATTTGATATACGGGGGGGGGGGGGGGGGGGCTTGGTTTTTTTTTGTCGGAGCAAGATTACTTTTTTCGCCCCGGACCGGGTCAAAATTATTTTTTTCTTGCAAAGTTGGAGCAAGGAATTTTTTTTTATAACAACTGATGTGTATATTAAGGTATCCGTTGTACAATAGAGTCATTTTACATAGCGTCTAAATCATCTCCATTGTAAAGTATGGTAAATTTTATGCCTGGTAAGGTACTATAAACTATATATTTTCTGAAAGATAATGATGCCCTAAGTACAGATATAAGACTCCCAGGTCTTAAAAATCAAAGGGGAAAAACTCTTGTACAACTTTGTTATTTTGCACAAGTTATATAGAGAAAATAAACAACTTAAATGCTTCATCAGTCATTCCCCTTTGTTTTTCTGGCCCAAAAATTATTGTTTCTGATCAGTGGGCATTATAACCTTTCAGAAAATATATAGTTTATAGTACCTTACCAGGCATGGAAATATGCCCTATTGTACATCGGATACCTTAAGAACGTTTGTGTTTTTTTTCAATAGAAATTCTTTATTTTACTTAAATTACTCTAAACATTTCCTTATTTTTACGTAAAACTTGTACATTTGTATTCACTTCTAAACTGAGAGAGATAATTTTTTTACAATATGATTATATATAATTTTCAGTAAACAAAATGTATATAAGGTCATGTAACATGTAAGAGGACCTGAGGGGAGGGTCTTCTAGACAAATTTTTTACATGTAGAAACGAAAACTAGTGAAAAACTTAAGTTCTCCTTCCAAGCTTGTAAATAAAATTAGACACTATGGTGACACATGTATATATTAATAGTAATAAATTAGATATATTGAAAATGTATTTAAGCGTTTAAGGAAGCCCTTTTTTCAAGTCACATGCATACTTCTGATATTTCCAAATATGAACTTGCCATTACAGAAGAAAACTATGGCAAGTGAAGAAAACTATGGCGAGCGAAGCGAGCCAAAACATTTTTATATGAAGTATAAACTGCGGCGAGTAAAGCGAGCGGAAAATTTTTCAGGAATTTTAAGGGAATATTATGGTATTCTTCAAATTCAGATTACTTGTAAGAGCAAGATTATTTTTTTCTGTCACACC
This sequence comes from Pinctada imbricata, assembly GCA_033119305.1. Taxonomy (NCBI): domain Eukaryota; kingdom Metazoa; phylum Mollusca; class Bivalvia; order Pterioida; family Pteriidae; genus Pinctada; species Pinctada imbricata. Next base: position 47,023,687 of record VSWD01000009.1, on the reverse strand, counting down.
ATAAGCACATCAAAATTCAGAGCAAAATTATTTTTTTCGACCCCCCCCCCCCCCCCGAATATCAAATGGACCGTGCCTAAGCAGCCATTTCTACATATATTGTCCCAGAAATCAAAGAATCATCTGTCTTCTTTGTATGTTTTTCTTTATTTTTGAATCGCAACGTCATGTTTAGTTTAAATAATATTTATTCAATATAATATTCAAACAGTTGTATATACATCATATGAAAACCAAAGCCAAAGCTCACGCGCGGATCTAGAGAAGTACCCAAGGCAGTATATACCCCCTCTTGAAAATTGTCAAAAAGGTTTATCCCCCAATCAATACGTGTATTTTTTTTTTCTCAACTTATATCCTGGACTCCAACTGTAGGGTTTATCCACCCCCCCCCAAAAAAAATAATGAAAAAATATCTGCGCATGTATGTCACCTGAACTTGGCCTTATCATGTCACATTCCTAATGAGTTCAGACTTAATTATACAATAGTACTAATATCAAAAGACCGGGTAATACAAGAATGATTTAAAATTCATGCGGTTAAAAAAGAAAGAAGTTATTGTGTGCTTGTTTGTAATCCTGTCCAGAATTATCAAAGAGTAAGCGATAAAACTTTGGGGGTGTACAATATAACAAAGAACTAAAATCCATGACAAAAGTACAAATCTAGTTCAAGTATTTCTGCATTACTTCATCAAATATTTCTTTGTTCTTTTTATTCATTATCAGTTTAGGAGAAGGAGATACAATAAAATGGGTCAAGGGAGGAGGGGCGTGCAAGCCCTATGGATGCAACCAAAATATACTATACTTTATACATGTGTCTCATGGCCAGTTCATCCCCCCTTCCCACTTACTTTTCACCTCTTCCGCTTTGTAAAAATATTTGTTATGTAAAAAAAAAACAACAACAACTAAAAAACAGCACCGCAAAAAAAATTAAGTTAATGGTCATCACAGTATGGCGGTCATGTGATGTGTACCAAAATGACGCTCAAAATTTTCATAGAATATGAAAGGATTTGGCTTCATAAAACAGCATTACTTGAAGGGTCAGACTGGTTTGCGTCATACTTTGATATAGTGGGTTCCGATGCACACCAACGAAGCGAAATTTCAGAGTGAAAAATTCCCGTTCGAAATAGTAAGAAAATAAATTTATCAGAGAAAATTTAATGGCACAAGAATAATACCCCCTCTAACCCCCTCTCCCCGCCCCCTCCCCCTTCTCAAGACTACTGTAACTCTGCCCAGCTTATTTTTCGCGCCACAAACTGACACCTCACGCGCTATGCAAATCATGTTACGATATAACTGCTATTTCATTGGCCAGTTTGAATGAATTTTGAAGTGAACCAGTCTGTCCTCTATATAAGCACGATTCTTTTTCCCGTACCACAGGAAGTCACATTCGAACACTCTGCGTTTTGCTGTTGAGGTGAAAAGAAGTAGGTAAGTTTCAAAGTCTTCCTATTATGATACTGTTGAAAATCGTGTGATTATACGCAAGTTACGAAGCTTATGGCTTTTCATATTTTCATTCGTTTAGTCTCCTCAACGTCGTCTGTCTATCGTTCGTCTGTGGCACTTTTTCATTTCTTCTTTCAGTCATGATACATGTAGTTATAATTGATAAGTTGTATAATCTACCCTGAAAAGTATGGAATTTTGCACTACTTCAGAGTCGGAAAAATCAAAAATGGGAATTTTATTGGCATAATTATGAGAAATAACCTATATTTGTACGTAGAAGTTAGGGTGGGGAGTATTTTTATGATATAAATTATGCGAGTAAAATGTCGAAAATTTTCCAGCAATCGGTCGCTTTTGTTGATCAAAATGTCAAAATGAACTATAATGAGAATATTCAATAAGAAATATCGTGCTAAACAAGATTTTCTCCAAATATTATATTCCGGATTTATCAGACCGTAAGCACGTGGCCAGAGAAATATAATCGAACACTCGCTCTTATGGAAGGGGATAAGGGTCACAATGCTATTTGACTTGCTTACATGCTTCATGCTATGTTGCTTCATTCAATTTTTGATTATTCCAAGTTCATTCGTCTTGCTTTCATTTCAAATTTCTTTGTGTAATTTTGCTTCCGTGCATTTTACATTTGTCCTTCGTCAATGCATAAGGCACGGTCCATTTGATATTCAGGGGGGGGGGGGGGGGGGCTTGGGTTTTTTGTCGGAGCAAGATTATTTTTTTCGCCCCGGACTGGGGCAAAATTATTTTTTTCTTGCAAAGTTGGAGCAAGGAAATTTTTTTAACATAGTGATGCGCATATTTAAAGAATGTTTGTGTTTTATCAATAGAAATTATTTATATTGTTACTCAAAACTCTAAATATTAATATATTAATTTATTTTTATGCAAGTATTCAATTCACTTTTAAACAGAAAGATAAAAGACTTACAGTACAATACAATTCTCAACATTTTATATATTAGGTACATGTATATAACATGTATAAGAGGGTCTGAGGGGAAGGTCTCCTAGACAATTTTTTAAATATTACTAAGATTTGTAAATTGGTGAATAACTGCAGTTCTCGGCCTTCCAAGCTTACAAGAACATAAAATTAGACCCTATGGGATACATGCAACATGTATTAATAACAATACATAAATATTGATAATATATTTAAGCTTTTAAGGAAGCCCTTTTTCATTCACATACATGTATAACTTTTGATATCATGAAATATATGAACATTGCCATTAGTAAATAATGTTTCTATAGAATAGTAGTTATGGCGAGCGGAGCGAGCCAAAATTTTGTGATACAATTTGAAAACTGCGGCGAGCGAAGCGAGCCGGAAAATTTTCATGAATTTTAGCGAAACTTTATGGTAATTCTTCAAATTCAGATTATTTGTAAGAGCAAGATTATTTTTTTCTGTCACATCATAAGCATATTTATTTTTTTCATCAAAATTGAGAGCAAAATTATTTTTTTCGAAAAAAACCCAAGCCCCCCCCCCCCAGAATATCAAATGGACCGTGCCTAATTGTCGTTATGCCATGCGTTATGACATCTTTCATTGTGCCATCATTCTTTCGTACTAATGCTGTGATTGCTTCGTCAATGCTAACTTCAATTTTGATACCAGATGGCGCTTTGCGCGACCGCAAGTGCCCGTTCCTTGAATGAACTTTGAAACATCCCCTGTCGTTGGATCTACCACAGTATCGTTCGAAAAATGACGCTGTATAAATATTTGAAAATTATGAATTAGTAAATACATCAGATTTTTGTAACTTTTAACTCTATAAAATAAATGAGTGTATAAGGAACCTCCGTTGTGTAGTGGTTTTTACACCTTTCCGAGTGGGTTCGCATCCCAGACGAGGATACATTTTTTTCATTTTGTCAATTTCATGTATAGAAGAAAGGAGGGGATGATGTAAACTGTCCATGTTGACCATCTGCCCAGCAGAAGATTTAGAAAAAATTGGGGTACTTATAAAAATAAAATGTTTTTTATGCAAGTTCTTTTTTTTATTCTTTTTTTTCAGTTTTCTTCTTTGGGGGGGGGGGGGGGGGGTTCAGTGTTTTGGAAAAAAAAATATGGCGGGCAGCTGTACATTATCACTATTCAGTTGAAATAAAAAAAACCATTTTTAGCTCACCTCGACGAAGTTGAGATGAGCTTATGCTATAACCCCGGTGTCCGCGTCCCCGTCCGCGTCCGGTTAAAGTTTTTGGGTAACTCAGTATCTGACAAAGTATTGATGCTACAGTAACCAAACTTGCACAAGTGATTCATCTTTGGATGCTGAGGTGAACCCATGCATCAGATGCTGCATCTGACCTACATTTTCCGGTTGAATGACGTTGTCAATGTCTGGTTTAAGTTTTTTGGGTAGCTCAGTATCTGACAAAGTACTGATGCTACAGTAACCAAACTTGCACAAGTGATTCATCTTTGGATGCTGAGGTGAACCCATGCATCGGATGCTGCATCTGACCTACATTTTCCGGTTGAATGACTTTGTCAATGTCTGGTTAAAGTTTTTGGGGTAGCTCAGTATCTGACAAAGTACCGATGCTACAGTAACCAAACTTGCACCAGTGATTCATCTTTGGATGCTGAGGTGAACCCATGCATTGGATGCAGCATCTGACCTACATTTTCCGGTTGAATGATTTTACCTTTAAAGGCCAATATTGAGCAAAGTATAAGTGCTACATAAACCAAACTTGCATATTAGATGTATCTTTGATCAACTTTCAGAAAATGACCTTGACCTACTTTTTCCGCTTGAGTGATTTTGCCTTTAAAGGCTAATATTGTGCAAAGTATAAGTGCTACATGTACCAAACTTGCATATTGGATGTATCTTTGATCAACCTTTCATAAAATGACCTTGACCTACTTTTTCCGCTTGAGTGATTTTGCCTTTAAAGGCTAATATTGAGCAAAGTATAAGAGCTACATGTACCAAACTTGCGTATTGGATGTATCTTTGATCAAACTTTCATAAAATGACCTTGACCTACTTTTTTCCACTTGAGCGATTTTTCTTTTAAAGCCAATATACATGTACCTAGAGATATGTTTCAATTGAATTTTGCTGCCGCGAGGTGAGCTTCGTAATCTTTGATTACACTATGTTTTTTATTACAAAACTTTCCAAAAGCTCGTTGTCGTCGCTTGCAAGTCATCTATGAAAAGTTTAAAGTCACAATTTTAATTAATTGCATGCCCTTTAAAAATTCAATTAAACATATATGCCCTTCAATGTCGTTTCTGTACCATAAATCGGGTGATTCTTGCATAAAAGATAAAACTTCTATAATAATTGACTTTGAAGTATGGACCTATGCAGGTCAATGTTCAAGGTCAATCCTTGCAAGCATCAAAAGCTTGCATTTCTATCTTAACCTTGATCTTGGGTCGACCAACAATGGTGGAATTAGGGGGTGCGGAAGGGGCATCCTTCCCTCCTGCACAGACCCAATATTTTCCCGGCAAAAACAGGTACATATATTTTGGTCCATTTTCAATAAAATCGGCAAAATTCGCCCCTTAACCCCTGGCAAAGGGGGCGCTGGATCCGCCACTGAACAAGAAGAGTCTGACATGTTTGCCATAGTGCAATCTAATCAAATTTAGACCTTCCTTGCGCTCCTAACACGGAGTATAGGATCACAATAAAGGTCTAAAGTTTTGCCAATGTTGAAAAAGGCTGTAAATGACATGTTTTTGTGCCACGTTCCTGAACAGGCGTAGCCCTGGACAACAGCTTGAAGTAATTTTGGCATACAGTGATGTCAAAAGGTAAATTTTCAAGGTCAAAATTATGAAAGGAGACTAGAAACTGCATTATTGACTGAATCAATGGGATCGCGGTATGTTGATATCTAAAAGTTTTCGATATGAAATACCGCCTTTCCCACGATATCTCAGAAAAAAACTGACTTTTCCCACTCACATTTCAGAAGAAAAAATTATGTAACTGATGGAAGTCGAACTCAAGCGGAAGAAGAAGTTAATGGTAGACCGGCACGCTATCCACTGAGCCACGTAACTGTAACTCTCCTTACGGAAAATTTAGAGCTTTTAAATCCCCAAATGGCTATCACTGTATAAATATATACTAAAAAAATTAAAAAAAAAAAAAACCAAACAAACAGAAAAGGCCCAAATATTTATCATTTAATGATTACTTTTTTGTTCAAATATTTTAATTGGCCTTTGCTTTTTTGCGCTATTTATAACTCATTTTTCCAAGTACTGCAGCAGGGGACGTCTCAAAGTTCATTTCAAGGAACGGACACAAACGGAGCGCCACCTGGTATCAAAACTGAGGTTAGCATTGACGAAGCAATAATGGCATTAGGACGAAAGAATGATGGCACAATGAAAGATGTCATAACGCATAGTATAACGACAATCATGCATTGACGAAGGACAAATGTAAAATACACGGAAGCAACATTGCATAAAGAAGAAAGACAAATGCAATAAAGTCAATTTGAAATGAAAGCAAGACAAATGAACATGGAATAATCAAACATTGAATGAAGCAACATAGCATGAAGCATGTAAGCAAGTAAAATAGCACTGTGACCCTAATCCCCCTCCATACGCTCTCACTTGTATTGTACAGTTAACAACGCCGCCGTTATGAAAAATAGTTTGAATAAGCATTTTTTCAGTATGTAAATCATATTTCTTTTACATTTACCATAACTACATTTTCTAAATACTTTGTGAATGTTACCGATGAAGTTTTTTGAGCATTTTTCCAAGATTGACTGATACTTCAGCCATCAACGCTGATTGTTAACTTTTATTGCGAGGAGTTGTTGAAATATCAATGCCCAAAATGAAGATATTAAAGGAATTTGTTGGTGAAAAAAAAAAACAAGGACGAATATTTTTGTTGAAAATTGATTAATTCGAACTATTAAAGAAGTTCTCTAGTCGTCTAGATTTTCATCTATATTACAGCTCATATCAAACTAAATTCCTACAAGAAATTTCCCCATTATGTAATCTCTTTCAGAGCTTATATAGACCAATTTATATTTTACCACCTTTTCCAATTTCTCAAAATAGCTGTACACACCGGAAGTACGTCAGAAGTGTGTAAAAGGGAACCACGTTTCATAAAGCTATATATAGAAATGTACATACATGTTGTGGATACATGTACTAATGTATTCTTATATATGACAAAATAAAAGACATATCAAATGAGAGTATATGAGTGATAAATATGATAAAAGAGCATTTAATAATGAAACCTAAATATTTACATTAAAACTACACGGTAAATATTTATAAGCTCAACTAATGTACATTATTTATATACGTACGTACATGTGTTGATATATTTTAAACAACTTCCACAATCCTAAAGTTTATCTCAGAAAGGCGATTCTAAGGCATAGATAGATAAAAAAAAAATCTTAAGGGAATATATCCTTCCTTTCCCCGGATAGAAAATGGGGGTGGGGATAAGCCGTCTATTTCGGAAAAAAAAATACATTAAAACAAAGAAACAATCTGCGGCAAATCCAAAGGGTCGTGACGTCCTAACCGTCTAGATCACGCTTGAAGATGGTTTGGGTCGGGTAGAGGGTATCCTATTTACAAAATTCTATAATTTCCCCGGCACTCTGACTCCCTCCCGTTCAGCCTATTGATACCACCCTCCTTCGTTGACATTTGTACTTCCCCACTTCAAGTCGGAACGTACGTACTTCAATATTACCTTCCTTACATTGGAAAAAACATGCTATGTACATGTTAAAAGAGGGAGAAAATAGGTCTGTGAAATATAAGTCATCGACATGTTCAATGTACTTGTCTTTATGAGCGTGGAAAATAAGAAAGAAAGAAGGAAAGATACAAGCTAGATTTTATTTTACATACATACAGGCCCCAAGTGCCGACAAAAAAAGTCAGTATGCAACAACTGTTAATGAAAAACATTAATCCCCCCTCCCGCCCGAACATCCAGACATAACTCTCGTCTCCAGACGCCTCCCCCCTCATAAATAACGATGCGATGTTTGATGATTGTTGTTGTGCAAAACAAATTTTTAAATGAATATAAACAAATAAGTGTCCATCAAATGTTTCATCAAACGGACCCGTGTGGAACATCGAAATACAGTCGCAAGAACCTCAGTTTTCAATATACAGAGCATAACCTGTTACATGTTTACACATTTTTCGATAGATTGGGGTGGGGACGCAAATTTTAGCTGCGCAAGGAGTTGCGACTGAATTTCTGATAAAAAAAAAAATATATATATATATATATATTTGATAATCATAAACAAGAAACCATATCAAATACTTGTATATGTATTCCTGGTATCTATTTTCTTATTGTTCTGGGTAACACGGTGAGGCCTAAAATAAAATTTAGTTTGTTTGCCGTTAACCGACCGACCCACGAAAATTGCCGCGACTCCGAGAATTTTATTGCCATTTTCATTCTGATATTTTTTTTTATGCCCCCGGAATCAAAGATTCGGGGGCATATAGTTTTTGGCCTATCCGTCTGTTTGTCTGTCTGTTTGTCCGAAAAACTTTAACATTGGGCATAACTTTTAAATGGTAAGTGATAGGGCTTTCATATTTCACATGTGTATTCCTTGTGACAAGACCTTTCCAGTGATACCAAAATTTGTGACCTCGTGACCTTGACCTTTGACCTACTTTTCAAAAACTTTAACATTGGAAATAACTTTTGAATGGTAAGTGATAGGGCTTTCATATTTCACATGTGTATTCCTTGTGACAAGACCTTTCCATTGATACCAAAATTTGTGACCTCGTGACCTTGACCTTGACCTTTGACCTACTTTTCAAAAACTTTAACATTCGGCATATTTTTGAATGTTAAGTGATAGGGCTTTCATATTTCACATGTGTATTCCTTGTGACAAGACCTTTCCATTGATACCAAAGTTTTTGACCTCATGACCTTGACCTTTGACCTTTTAACCCAGTGACCTCACATACATGTACTTAATAGTGTTCATACTAACAAAGATGCCACCGGGGGCATTCGTGTTTCACAAACACAGGCTTTATTATTGATTATTTCTTTCCGAGATTTTGGAATGTCCAGTTTGGATATAAGATGATTCAAAATGAAAAAAAAACCTTTAGATTTAACAGGGCGTAAAACATTGAAGAGACAGTTAAGTATTATTTCCCTGTAAATGATGTTAGATAGTCGTATTTTATGTACATGTACGACCGCCAAAAATCAATAACTACTTACCACATTTCAATGACAAGAAATGCCCACAAGACAGATGGTCCCATTTAAATCATATTGAGTGCACGGTTTGCTTCAATGATCCATATTTTTTTTTGGGGGGGGGGGGGGGGGGGGGTCTCCAAACTCTCCCACTTCATACTCGCAGAATAGCAGTTGAAATAGGTTTTCATGATCTGTTCCTGAACGAATGCATATGTTGAAAAATTAGATATAGTGTGTTGAACCAAACGGACAATCATAATAATGACAACGCTCCAACTCTCCCCTCGTTCAACTTCTAGTGGGTTTGTGCAATCACGTGGACACTTCTAGGCAGTGGCAAGAGGATCTATCTAACCTATTGATTTTCAAGGTCAGGAGTCAAAAGTCGAGATCACTATTGGTAAAGATAAAACTCTGTGGACAGTCTAAAGATCACAATTTACTTTGGAAATCAATATATTCAATCTTTGCATTGACTTAATCATGTTCAGAGCCAGAGGACGATACCTATTGGGTCTCAAGCAAGGTCAGGGGTCAAAGTTCACATTAGGCAATAATAGATCAACTCTAGAGATTGCAGTTTAATGAAGGCGTTCATCAAACTTTACATGCGAGTTGCCAATGGTGCAGGGGGAGGGGACGCCCATTTGTTTCAAGGTTCACAATAGGCAATAATGCAGATCTATATGGTGTACTTTTGATGCTCTTCAAAATTACATGTGAGTTGCCCATGGGTCAAGGACTATCTACGAGTACACCTTGTGATTTTGAAGGTCAAGGCTCAAAGGTCAAGGTCACAATGTACAGAAATAGATTAACCTTATCAACAGCCTTTAGATAACAAATGAAAGGAAATAAAAGATATTAAAAATTTAGTGTTGTTGTCATGCATGGAGGTGCTACATTTTGTGGGAACTTGTTTTCATTTTGACTATTAATCAATAGACAGTATGCATATAACAATTATCTGTCACTTTTGTAATTACTAGTATTTGAAAAAAAAAACATGTGTTTGTGAAACATGAATGCCCCCGTCGGCATCTTTGTCGGTAAAAATTGTATAATGGTCAAACTCCAAGGTCAAGGTCACAAGGTCAAAAATTTTGGTATCAATGGAAAGGTTTTGTCACAAGGAATACACATTTGAAATATCAAAGCCCTATCCCTTACCATTCAAAAGTTATGGCCAAGGTTAAGTTTTTGCGGACAAACAGACAGACAAACGGACAGGGCAAAAACTATATGCCCCCGTATCTTTGATTAAGGGGGCATAAAAAGAGCTTTCATTGACCATCAGTCTGTTGGATTCAGAAAGTTTAAATTCTTTCAGCATGCAGACTGAAACGATCATACATGTATAGACTATGTAATGAAACTGATTTTAACAATGTCTCAACGCAATACATACAATGATGAATATGAAAATAAAATATAAGGTTATGTCTACTCATATACCATAAAGTTTCTAGACTTCACAATGCCATGCTTCAGTATGCTATTATAAGCTTCTTTTAATTTTAGTTCAAAGAACATTAAAAATAAGCAATATGCTTATATGTTGAATGTAGGAAGTCTTGTGTGGCTAAGTATTTATAAAGTTATTTTCAAATAAAATAAAATATCTTCCCTACCTACCTACCCATAGGTAAAAGGGTAGAGTCGGTTAGCAGCAAACATAAAATATTTTATGTCTGGCCTTAATGGTAGGCATTTTATGTTAAGATGTTATGAAAGCTGAAATTCTTTTACACTATTAATGGTAGGCCTTTCATATTTCATACACACATTCACCATAAATAGCACTACATTTTGGTACCATGACTTTCGACCCTGTGACCTTGTGATCTTGACCTTCACACTGTACAACATTTTATGTTAAGATATTTTGAAAGCAGATTTCTTTTATACTATAAATGGTGGGCCTTTCATATTTCATACACATATTCACCACCAAGAGTACTACAGTTTGGTATCATGACTTTTGACCTTGTGACTTTGACCTTGACTTTGGGTTTATGTTGAAGTAAGGACGGGTTTAGAAATTTTTAAAGCAGATTTCTTTCATACTATAAATGGTAGGCCTTTTATATTTCATACACACATTCACCACAAAGAGTACTACAGTTTGGTATCATGACTTGAAAGCAGATTTGTTGCATGCTACAAATAGTAGGCTTTTCATGTTGCATCATAAATGGTCCCATTTATAAGAACGTCCCGCGGGGGGGGGGGGGGGGTAAAATTCGTCCACTTTAGGGCAGTTCTAGTTGAGGGTTGTTGGCATCGAGCTCCTGTAAGTTGAAGTTATAATTGTTTTGACCATATTATACATGTTAGTTTCTTTTATAATATAGGTATACCGTCAGTCCATTACTACAGGAATAAGGATGTTTGTTGCACTTTCAATTTTGATCCTTCTCGCCTCTACAACAGTGATCTCAGGTTTGTAGCTTTTATATTTTCAGCTCACCTGAGCAAGGCTCAAGTGAGCCATTGTCATAGTAATCCGTCCGGTGTTGCAGCATAGATCATCCCCCCGGATGAACTGGCCCAGTATAGAACATCCCCCCTGTAAGGAGGATATTCTATCCGCACGGTTTATCCCCTTGTAGAGTTTCAGCATAGAACATCCCCCGGGGGGGATAAAGCGGCCCGGGCCCTACCTTCCCCCTTGTCTAATTCCGGATTTCAATTCTTAAACGGAAATCAAACCGTAAACTGTCTTAGTATTATCATAAAACATAGTGTGGTTCAGTTGAATATGGGTATGAATTACAGCCTTTTTTCTTTTGTTTTATGCGTGTCAAGATGTCCCAAGTAAACAAGTAAAAATTTATACACCTTGAAGCATTCAATATTTAAAAGGGTCAGTGAACTCTGATTATTACTCGATACAGTCACAAAGCGCCTTGCATGTACCATTCAATAGGGTATTAAATAAAAAAGATGTCGTTTTGCTATCTATTCCCTATTTTTGGATATCAAAAAATAAATTTTTTGATCTTCGATTTTTAGCTCGACTGCACTTTAGTGCAAAAGAGCTATTGCAATACCCCCGGCGTCGGCGTCGTCCGAACTAGATGATAAGGTAAATGTTAAGATTACACATTTACCTTTCCTATATTCATATTCTGTTGGTTTTTTTTTTTTTTTTTTTTTTTTTTGCAAATGTTTAATTATACATCATTTAATATATCCAGATGAGGATATAGCCCCTGGGGTTGGGATTTTTAAAATTATTTCAAATGATAAGGCAAATGTTGATGATAAGGTAAATGTTAAGATAGCAATAAAGTCTTTAAAAGCCAATATTGAGCAAAGTATAAGTGCTACATGTACCAAACTTACATATTTGATGTATCTTTGATCAAACTGTCAAAAAATGACCTTGACCTACTTTTTTCCGCTTGAATGATTTTGCCTTTAAAAGCCAATATTGAGCAAAGTATAAGTGCTACATGTACCAAACTTGCATATTGGATGTATCTTTGATCAAACTTTCATAAAATGACCTTGACCTACTTTTTCCGCTTGAATGATTTTACCTTTAAAAGCCAATATTGAGAAAAGTATAAGTGCTACATGCACCAGACTTGCATATTGGATGCATCTTGGGTTAGACTATTGAAATATGACCTTGACCTACTTTTTCCGCTTCAGTGATTTTGATTTAAATTGGCAATATTGAGCTAACTATAAGTGCTACATGCACCAGACTTGCATATTGGATGCATCTTGGGTTTGACTATTGAAATCTGACCTTGACCTACTTTTTCTGCTTCAATGATTTTGCTTTAAATTGGCAATATTGAGCAAAGTAGAGTTTAAATTTTTTTATGTGACTTGATATATGTTGTTGCCTGAGAAAGGGAGTTTAAATAAATTGGCTGTCATGAGAGATATTATGCTATGCAGTCGAGCATTAGGTGACTCTGGCAACTATTTTTGATATAAACAATTCCGTCATATTTTCTGATATAAATATACTAGAGATTTTACCTTAAAATTCATTAATTATTAAGATCCATGTATTATTAGATGGTTACATTGCGCTGTGTAATAGAAACATTTTACAGAAAAAAATTATCAAAATCGATTGATCGGGTACAGAGATAATGAAGTTGAAAGCTTGAAGATTGGGGTCATTTTTGTGACACAATTTCCTATAGTATTCAATATATAACTTCTCATGATGTGGCACCATTCAATGGTCAGTCAGCGTACTGAAATAGCTGTAACTTCAATAATCTTACTGCTATTTGAAATATCTGTACATCATTTTGTTTGTAAAGACTTCAGCTATTCATTTTATATTACAATGATAATTTAGTTGCGTTGCCATGGTAACCATTTTAAAACAAAATTAATTCCATCGATTTTTATATAAACAAATTTTGAAAATCTTAAGATTTATAAACTTAATTTTCACGTGTTTGACTTGAAAGATAACGGATAATATTTTAAGAAATACCAAAAATGTGCATGTGATTATTGTTTTTTAAGCACTTCATTTCAGTTGCCATGGCAAAAAAGAAAGGGTTTTTTATGTATCTAAATGTCGATAAAGATATACTTTTGTTTTTTTCGATGAAATTAAGTCGAATTTGAAAAAAAAAAATATAAAGGAAGAAGAAAAAAAAAAGAAAAAAAAAACAAACCCAACATGCGATCTAACAAGTCTACCATTCACAAAGCTTTTGCGTAAATAAGCCCCCTCCCCCTCCCAAAAAAAACCCACGAAGAGCACACGTGACGAGCAATATCCTTTAGAGTACGTACAATAGTTCTGAAAAAAAAGGTTGATCATTTCCTAGCATCGTAAATGAAAGTTTAATGTATAATATTTCCCTTTTTACACTTCACTTTTAAAGTTTATATAAAAGAAATCGAACACTTTCTTGATAACTTGCGTGAAATCGGCATGGAAGACATTATCACGCAGTAAATAATCAAGGGGGTCGAAGCGGGAAAATCGGAATGCAGCTAGGTAAACCATTATAAAATTTGGTGTTCTATATATCAAAATAATCAGAAGTGTTCAAACTTTTAATATTTAAGTGCGCAAAATAGAAAAGATAACATCAAAAGTAATACATATTCCCCTGAAAACTGAAAAATGTCACAACTTTCGTTATATTTGGAGTTCAGCTTTTGCGCAACTTCGGTAATCAATCGGAGAGTCCAATCTATCTAACCATACATGAGTTTTATGATATAAATATTTATAAATAAGCTGAAATAACCGCCAAACAGAACGACTCTCTAATTTCCAATCAGCCGTTCCCCGTGCCATAGATATTTGAAGCGAGAGGTGTACAAATTCGTGCGTTGTCGTCCAAAAACTCGATAACTTCACCGCTTCTGTTCATATTTTCATAAAAAATACAATATATATAGAAAGAATAAATATCGCTTTAAAGGTTAAAGATGGAATCATATATTTTTATCAAAAATCCTTGTAGAAATTGTAAGATAAGTTTAGTGCGGTAACCGGTAGATCAATTTGTCAGCTTGGAGTATCACGTGACTGAAATCCCTAAATATACAATTTTGTGATATCAAAAAATCGTGTGATATTAAGAAAATCTATTTTTTGATATCACAAAATATGACTAAATTTGTAATATCAAAAAATCGAATTTGTGACATACCGGTACATTGACTTTTTTATATCACAAATAATCTATTATTTTATATCAATAAATCGATTATTTTATATCAAAAAATCGATTTTATGATATCAAATAATCGACTTTGGGAATTCGATTATTTCATATAAAAATTCAATTTTGTGATATCAAATATTGTAATTCTTGATATCATAAAATCTTCTCGAATTTTTGATATCAAACTTTGATTTTTTGATATCAAGTAATGGATTTTTTAAAATCAAAAAATGAAAATTTTTGAAATAAAAAAATGAAATTTTTGAAGTAAGAAAATGAAATTTTTGATATCACTTTTTTTATATCAAAATTCAGATTTTGATAAAAAGAATTGTGATATCAAAAAATAAGGAATGAATAATAAAACGGCGCCTCATATAAATATAGAAATTAGTCAGACTTTCTGAAAAATACTTTTCAGTATGAATTTAATCGGAAATACCAATATCTTATATTCTTTGAAAAAAAACAACACTTCTTCGTGTGTATACCTTCTAAATCATTTTGGCAATACATGTACATGTATTGCCCAAGAAAATCGAAATTGCCGAGAAGATCCCCTCCTTTGTTTTATTAATTTGTTTGATATATAAATAGACAAAGAATATTAACCCACTTTTAAGAATAAAAGAACAAAACTTGCTAAAGTATAAAGAAAAGACGTTTTAAAGAATTATCAAATGCTACACAAATTATTGGAAATAAAACAACAGATTCCTTTGCATTCTGGTACTTTCATATTTCGTTAATGTGAAAAGAAAATAAATTAAAATAAAACAAACATAGGAGTGTAAACGAGAGGAAAAAAAAACACAATAAAGAAAACCTAAACCACTGCCCCCCCCCCCCTGCCCCCCCCCCCCCCCCCCACTTTTGAAAGTGGGGGGGCATAAGTATGTTTGTGCCCCCGCCCACCCCCACCCCCCCCACTTTTTGACGTAATTTTTGGTCATACAGATATAAAAAAAACTGCAAAATACCTTTAACTCAAACTATATGAATATCATTACATGTATATGTTAATGATAGAGGACACAGACAGTATTTTCTGATTAGTCAATATTTTGCTTAAAAAAATTCCTGGCTCGCTACCGCTCGCCAGCCATTTATTCATGTACTTAAAATTTAGAATTGCACCAGAAATGTTAAAATTTGTGCATACAGAACATGAAAACCCAATTTTTATTTTTTTTTTCCTCTTCCTCCTCCACCCCCCCCCCCCTTTTTTTTTTTTTTTTTTGTTTGTTAGAAATTTTGGGATGTTGTGCCCCTCCATTTTTTCAAGCAGAGCTACGCCATTGTAAACTGAAGAAAAATCAACTTGGTATATTCTAATATTCAAAGCAAAACGGATTTCCATCTTGAGGGGGGATAAAGCGTACTGTGTTTAGAGGGGATAAGTTACGCTGGGACGTTTCATCCGTGGGGGATAGTCTGTGCTAGACCGCTTTATCCGTGGGGGATGTTCTATAATGGGCCGGTTTATCCGGGGGATGATCTATACTGGGTCAGTTCATCCGGGGGGATGACCTGTACTGGGCCAGTTCATCCGGGGGGATGGCCTAAGCGGGGGGGGATGATCTATGCTACAACACCGGCGTCCGACCGTCCGTCGTAAACTTTTAACATTTTCATCATCTCCTCTGGAACTGCTGGATGGATTTTGATGAAACTTGGTAGACATTATGTACTCATGTACCCATGGGTACCCAAAAATTGTGTTCGGGATCCAGATGCGTTCAGGGGTGGATCCATGACGGGGCCAAAAGTGTCATATAGGGTACCCTCTTCAAAAATCTTCTCCTAAAAACCGCTGCATGAATCTGAAATCTAACTGTATCTATACAATCGACATAGATAGGTTATCAAAAATTGTGTTCGGCATAAAGATCCGACAATGGAAATTGACGTGTTTTTGACGTCTTTTTGGACTTTGTCAGAAATGCTAATTTTTTAACAGTTTCTTTGAATTACTCTATAAATATGTGGTTTTGTGCACTCATTTACTGGATTTTTGTCATACTTAAGTCATTCAATGCTTTCATATTCATTTTGGTTGAAAATTTTATTTTCGGGGTTTTTTTAATGAATTTTTTTCTTATGCAAAAATAGGAAGTCAAATATGTATAAAATACCACCCTATTTTATACATATGATATTGGACTTCTTTTCCAGAACCACTGAAGATAATTTGATGAAACTTGGTACCGTACAAGCGTTGTTGTTGCACGGTAAACCTTGTAGACGGTAATTAACACCTTTCCAGACAGTGCATATTTTTTCATTGTGAAACAATGATTGAATTAATGATTGAACTAATCATTGATTGATCAATTGAGCTGTTAACTGTCATTAACTGACATGACGTCCATGGCCTCCCGTTTTGAGAATACAACACAACAAAAAAAGGACAGGAATGTTCGCCTTGGCATCTCTGAAATGACATTTCATAACAGGAATTAAGAAAAAAAAAAATACCGCGATTTACAGGTAGAACTACTTTTTTCGATGTCTAGATTTTTCCCCCCATAACGTTGATTCATCCCGTTAGGGAAAGAGGTACAACCTATGATTTTGAAAGAAAATACATATAGAAACGGAAAATCATGTTGGTTTTTTTTTACGAATTCCAGGGGGGATTCCCGACTCCCAGCTCGCTCTAGATCCGCTCTTTGTAAAATGTTTCAATATGCATAGGATCAGCTACCAGACAAAACTCACAAGATTTCGATCGAAAAATGTACTGGCTGGTACCCTTGAATAATTTACTGACTGGTACCCTGGAATACTTTTGAAAAGAAACAAAGATATTATAGTATCATAATATTCCCGTAGTTTTGAATATTTATTGGAAAACATGTACAGGGGAATCTTAATCGCATCTCCTTAAATCCGCTTCCTATGTTCTCTAATTACACTCTAGTTTGAAAAATTCAAATATCAGTTTCCCTTTATTTTATTAACTTTAAATCCCCTAATTTAACAACGAATACTTTTTTTACCGTTGTTTTCTTTGAAATCTACATTTGAAATGCGTGAATTCTTAACGGTTTATTGACAATGAGTAGTTTTATCCTACTCGGAATGACGACTTATAATTACTCAATCAACGGTGATAATTGTTTGATGGCGTAACACTTGTCGTGCAACAAGTGGGTTGTTCAACTGCTCCTCGGGCTACGCCCTCGGAGACAGTACAATAACCCTTACTTGTTTTTTGTCCAGATCCGTCAATAGGTGGCGCCACCACAGGTAAAAGTAGATCACAGGGGTACTCACCTTCGACAAACTTCTTCCTCAGGAACGAGCCACATATTGACAAACCAAAGCATCTGGATCATCTAGAAGGATGCTTTAATAAGTGTTCTTGTTTTTGGTTCCAATTCGAAGTAAAGTTTTTGACTTGTTTTTGACATCTTTTCCCGACTTTGTCAATAATGACCATTTTTGACCAAAAAGTGGATGAATGGTGACTTCAGAAGCAGTGAGGATCATACGATCGGATTTCACTTATTCATACCAAACAATATCATGAATGCTGTATGGAAGAAGAGTCAATAGGTCAATGTCATTTCTGTTGTAAGAGTCAAAACTGTTCAGCGGGGGCATATGTTTTACAACATTATTGGTCTAAGTTTTACGTTTTCGACGTCTTTTCCAACTCTGTCCGAAATGCTCATACCATTTCTCATCGTCGAAAACCCGCGACCCCTTCTGATCTAGGTGAGAGGCCATGTGAAGCTTCATTTTCTGATTCGATGTTACAGTAAAGTACTCGGATACTCCATGATTATGTAAAAATGCTACTCCCTATTTCTATGTACTTTACAACATTTTGCATTTATAAAACAATTCTGTATATTTGCCACACGGATTTATCGCGCTTCCTAGTTAGGCACGGTCCATTTGATATTCTGGGGGGGGGGGGGGGGGCTTGGGTTTTTTTTTCGAAAAAAATAATTTTGCTCTGAATTTTGATGAAAAAAATTAATTTGCTTATGGTGTGACAGAAAAAAATAATCTTGCTCTTACAAGTAATCTGAATTTGAAGAATAACCATAAAATTCACTTAAAATTCCTGAAATTTTTTCGGCTCGCTTCGCTCGCCATAGTTTTCTTCTGTAATGGCAAGTTCATATTTGAAAATATCAAAAGAATGCATGTTACTGAAACAATTAAAATGCTTATATACATTATCAATATAATTCATTGCTATAATAGATACATGTATCACCATAGTGTCTGATTTTATATACAAGCTTGGAAGGAGAATTTAAATAAGTTTTTCACTAGTTTTCATTTTTACATGTAAAAACTTGCATCAGGCCCTTTTACATGTTACATGACCTCTTATACATTTTGTTAACTAAACATTATATATCGCATATTGTAAAAATCTTTCACCTCTCTCAGTTTAGATGTGAATACAAGTTTTACATAAAAATAAATAAAAATAATGTTTGGAGTATTTTTAAAAGTAAAAATAAAGAATTTCTATTGAAGAACACAAACATTCTGAATATTCACATCAATTGTTATAAAAAAAAATTTCCTTGCTCCAACTTTGCGAGAAAAAATAATTTTGCCCCAGTCCGGGGCGAAAAAAATAATCTTGCTCCGACAAAAAACCCAAGCCGCCCCCCCCCCCCCCCCCCCAGATTATCAAATGGACCGTGCCTTTAGTACTATCGAGCAACCGGGAAGCGCGATAAATTCCTGTGGTACAAATGTATTTGCGTATATTCAAATAGTAAATGTTGATTCCATTCAAAAACTACATTCTATTTTCTATATTTTGATTTAGGAATTCATCCAACCTGCCTTATGATTCCCACACCGTCACCATCATGTAGACGTAACATACCCGCGTTTACTTTCGATCTACGCAGGCAGATGTGCATACCGGCTCCATTCGGCCGATGTCATGGCGGCGAGAATAACTTCAATTCGCCCATAGAATGTATGTTAAAGTGCAGAAAATGGCCAGGAGAATCACCATAATTTAGAAGATCAACGCAAAGTGTGATCAACTAACTTGTTTGTATTATGTTCCTTTCGTTTGTTATGTTATTGATGGCTTACAGTATAATGAAAATAAAATAAATACTAATGACTTGCTTTGGTCTTTTTCAAATCAAAACATGAATATTCTTTTTGCGCTACTTCCATCTTGGTATCTTCGTCATGTGAATTGTGTTGTGAGCTAGAATTTCCTTATGGTGCAGGGATCAACTCAGCAAAAATACTAGTATGCCAATCACAGATCTTACTCCTCCCGAGCACCTGGTCCCACCTAGCTTGCCAGGGGTCCGTCGGTGCTAAATTTTGTGCTCTATTGTGAGTACTGTTGAGATTATCGTCAGGATCTTTAACTCAATTGAATGAAACTCGAGTTTAGGTGAAAAGAGCATCTACACAACAAAAACATATAGTCCAAGTGGGTTTTATTTCATAATGAATTATATGGCAAGCCAATGTGGACAAAAATATGTATTTTCTAATATAAGAAATTAATTTTCTAATATTTGAAATGCATTTCTTAATATTAGAAATTCATTTTCTTATATTAGAAATTACTTTCTAATATTAAGAATTAATTTTCTAATATTAAAAATTAATTTTCTAATATTTGAAAATCATTTTGTAATATTAGAAAATCATTTTCAAAAATTAGAAAATACCTATTTTTGTCCACATTGGCTTGCCATAGAATTATCTTTACAACTAAAACAAGAGGTACAAATGGAATTTATTTCGTTGTGGCTCGTGCAAAAATATACCGATCACAGATCACAAATGGAACTTAATGTTTTGAAGAAAAGTTGATGTCTTAATTGCATACACAACAAAGTGGGGTTTGATTTTGTTATTGTCCAGGGCTCAAAACTGCGGAGATCAAGGATCACAAATGGAACTTGTAGAAGTTTTGAAGAGGACATCTGAACTGTCTATACAACTAATACAAGAGGCCCAAGTGGGATTATTGCTCACATACAGCTGCTGCCATAAAGTCGTTTACTATAAAGATTATCATGATGTTGGTATGGATCATTTTTTGCAGTCATTACAAAAATGATTCCAAAATGTGTGTTGCACCCCATCGAGATTATTTCTTGTATGTAAGGCTGACGACCGTAGCTAGTTTTCCTATGTACGTTCACATTGTATATGAACTTGGAGTATGTCGCTATTAAACGCAGAGACCAGTTGTCAGAGGAAATTCTAAAATGCAAGTCGCAGAGAATTTCGATCTAAATCGGTATATTTATCATAAAATAGCGCCTACAAACTTAGCCCACTGTTTGATGAAAAGTGATACAGAAATGTACATATATACAGAATATAGCCTTGTTTCCAAATACACGATGTTCATACAATTCTCTTTACTTGCGCTCTAGACTTTCCTGACGGGTCCTGTGACTTTGATCCAATTTTTACGACAAATGATGCACGGCATAAAGTTAATACAAGAAAACTTAGCCTGAAATACAAAATGGGTCGTTCAAATAGACCGGCCGCTTTGGATCTCCAACCAGACTCGGTTGCAGAACCCAGAGCAAAACCCAATGCGACAATCGCAGAAAGGGACATACGACATAAAAACATTAAACACAAAACTACACATAAACCAACGAGTTCAGTGAGCAGTTTGTGCCTACTAAGGACGGTCATCTGCCATGGATTAGCAAATGGTGTGGTTATCCAGATTACGAGCGTACAACCCTCCCACTTTTCCAGTTACCTACAGGTCTCGGAAGAACGCACAATCGTAGTGTAAAATAACCTCACTGTAAGATGACCACACAAACATGGCAGCAAAACACAGGGGCCCAAGCAACACACAAATGAAAATGGAGTACTTGTGGTACTTGCTTCTTGAATAGCCTCTATGGTAGATAGTAAATCACCGTGGGGTATCACGTGATACACAAATGATATGTTCCATGGGAATCTCCTTTGATTGAACCAAGTAAATACTGTCTAAATCTACTTTATATGAATTTATATTAGGCTTATCATATGATCATTATTATAAATTATATGATGGTAATTTATTCTGGTCAAGAATAGACTTGTATTTGGAGAACACTTTTAAAAATAGAAAATTTTGTATCTGTCCGTGCACCATATCATAACATGTGGTAAGCATTGAAAAATTTCTGTTTAAGTGTTCTCCAAATACACGTCTATTCTTGACCAGAATTTACCATCATATAACTGATAATAATGACTATATGATAGGCCTAAAATAAATTCATATAAAGTAGATTTAGACAGTATTAACTTGGTTCAATCAAAGGGGATTCCCGTGGAACATAACATTTGTGTATCACGCTGATACCCCACGGTGGTAAATGATCATTACAAAATATGCAGGTAAAATAAATGTATGTACAAGTATACAATGCACAAGAATACATCTTTACTATAGAAATGTATTCGTACGTAGACGGATATATATCTAAAAAGGATGGGATCTCCAACAGTTAACGCTTCCACTCGTCGGCATAGTGTAAAATGTGGATTGGATTTGATTGGACGATTGGATTGGACTGACAAATTGGACTGGATTATTGGATTGGATGACTATTTAAAAAACTTTGCTCATTCAATTATCTTGCTTTTGAATGTTATTTAACAAAGAACAAATAATTTTTTTTCGAAGCCGAGTCAGCTTATGTTATACCCCGACGTCCGAGTCTGATGAAGAAGTTTGGTAGATCAGTATTGGATAAAGTACTGATGTAATAGTGACCAAACTTGCACAAGTGATCCATATGGGATTATGAGTTGAACACAATGCTTGGGATGCTGCATCTGACCTATATATTTTTATGCCCCCGGAATCAAAGATTCGGGGGCATATAGTTTTTGGCCTGTCCGTCTGTTTGTCTGTTTATCTGTTTGTCTGTCTGTTTGTCCGAAAAACTTTAACATTGGACATAACTTTTGAATGGTAAGTGATAGGGCTTTCATATTTCACATATGTATTCCTTGTGACAAGACCTTTCCATTCATACCAAAATTTTTGACCTCGTGACCTTGACCTTGACCTTTGACCTACTTTTCAAAAACTTTAACATTGGGCATAAATTTTGAATGGGAAGTGATAGGGCTTTCATATTTCACTTGTGTATTCCTTGTGACAAGACCTTTCCATTGATACCAAAATTTTTGACCTCGTGACCTTGACCTTGACCTTTGACCTACTTTTCAAAAACTTTAACATTGGGCATAACTTTTGAATGGGAAGTGATAGGGCTTTCATATTTCACATGTGTACTCCTTGTGACAAGACCTTTCCATTGATACCAAAATGTTAGACCTCATGACCTTGACCTTGACCTTTGACCTACTTTTCAAAAACTTTAACATTTGGCATAACTTTTGAATGGTAAGTGATAGGGCTTTCATATTTCACATGTGTATTCCTTGTGACAAGACCTTTCCATTGATACCAAATTTTTTGACCTCGTGACCTTGACCTTTGACCTTTTAACCCAGTGACCTCACATACATGTACTTAACAGAAAATAGTGTTCATACTAACAAAGATGCCACCGGGGGCATTCGTGTTTCACAAACACAGGCTTTATTTTAATGGCCGCCATCCTCCCCTTCAGCCATCCAACTCCACCATTTCTTAAAATAAATTATTTTTTTTTTACTAATGCTGTTCCGTCAACCATAGATTTGTATGTTCAACAAGTAAAATACTAAGGATTTATTTTGTTGACATTTGTCTAAAGTTAAATTATTAAGGAGATACTTTTATACCCATAGAACTTCATTCATTTCTAATAACTTTGATTAGCATTAATTTTAATGTTACATTAGAATTTCTTTGATTTCAATCTGATCTAGATCAAATTACATCATATCCATAAAAACATAAACTTTGATTAAGATTTCAGAAATCACTTTTTTGGTTGACGGATCAGCATTTACATATATAAAGTTACAGGTGAAGTTTATAGCCCCTCGAGATGGCGTCATCAGCATCTTTGTTGTTTTCTTGAATTAAGCTTGAGTATATGTACTGGTAAAATTACGTAGATGCGAAGCTTTGGTGAACTGAAGTTGCGTAGATATAGAGAAGCGAAATTACAAAGAAGCAAATTAACAAAGAAGCGAAATTGTGAATAAGCGAAGTAACAATGCGAAGGAGCGAAGTTTCAATGCGAGGAAGCGAAGCAGCTTTGCTTCTTCGAATAGTAATTTCGCATTTTGCATCATATCTTGAATTTGATATGCGAAGAAGCAAAGATGCGATGTCTCAAAAAGAACACTGTATTTAACATATTCTTTGTAAATTCGTCAATTCTCATTAGACATCAACTCTCCTATACGTTAGTATAGTTTCATTACATCAGTACATCGCTAAATTTTAACTCAGTATATATACCTAAAGTTTAGTACATGTACAAGATACATTTGAATTTAGCAAAATAAGGATCTCAAAATGAATCACTTGTACGAGTTTGGTTACAGTAATGATCTACCAAACTTCTTAACCAGACTCATACGTCGGTAGCTCACTCAGCTTCGAAAAAAAAGCATTTGTCCTTAGTTAGATAACATTCAAAAGCAAGATAAATGAATGAGCAAAGTTTTTTGAAATGTTCGTCCAATCCAATTATCCAATCCAATTTGTCAGTCCAATCCAATCGTCCAATCCAATCGTCAAATCCATCCAGATTTTACACTATGCCCCACTCGTCCGGTGACTTAGTGGTCTCGAAAGATGAGTTATAATTGTGTATATAAGTCTCCTCACTGTAAGATGACGACATAAACAAAACAAACACAGTTTAGCCAGGTTGTACAAAGATAACCAGACGTCCTCTGACGAGACTGTAGCTCTCCTGGTTGTTTTTTTTTTAAACATCAATTTCCTTTAAAAAAAACAACAACCATAGGGAGCAGGTGCTCTAACAAATTATAGGTAGCACAACAAAACAACATATCCATTAGACTGCAACTAGAACATCACTCATATACTAGTAATTCAAAATACCCGAGATATAGTATTTCAAAAAAGAATGCCACACCCATTTTCCAAGATCCTAGGGACCTGGGGCTTTTAGCTCAAATGAACTAACAATGACACAACAAGACTTCAGATCCATAATATTGTACGAAGAATTAACTCTAAATCGTTAATAGCTTATGAAGAGAAGAGAGCACAATCATATAGGAAAAAAATGACCACACCCATTTTCCAAAACCCTGGGGGTCTGGAGCTCAAACAAAATATCAGGTGCACAACTACACCACAGACCCTTTATATTGCAAAAAGAATTAAGTCTCCATCATTTTTAGTGTCAGAGGAAATGCGATCACAAGATTACATAGAGTTATATACCTGTAGGAGAAAATGACCACACCCATTTTCTAGGAGTTGCCAGCACAAGTATAATGGAAAAAATGAACACACCCATTTTCTAGGACCCTGGGGGTCAGGGGCTTAAACAAAACATCAGGTGCACATCTAGACCACAGACCTATCATATTGCAAAAATAATTAAATTTCCATCATTTCTAGTGTCAGAGGAAATGCGATCACAAGATTACATAGAGTTATATACCTGTAGGAGAAAATGACCACACCCATTTTCTAAGATCCTGGGGG
This sequence comes from Pinctada imbricata, assembly GCA_033119305.1. Taxonomy (NCBI): domain Eukaryota; kingdom Metazoa; phylum Mollusca; class Bivalvia; order Pterioida; family Pteriidae; genus Pinctada; species Pinctada imbricata. Next base: position 46,998,642 of record VSWD01000009.1, on the reverse strand, counting down.
TCAGGGGCTAAAACAAAATATCAGGTGCACAACTAGACCATAGATCCATCATATTGCAAAATGAATTCAACTCCCCAACATTTATAGCGTCGGAGGAGTTGCGAGCACAAGATTACATAGATTTTAAAGACCACGCCCATTTTCTAGGACCCTGGGGGTCAGGGGCTCAAACAAAATGTCAGGTGCACAACTAGACCTGATACCAAGTAGAATGCAAAAAGAATTAACTTTCTATCTCCTATGGTTTCAGATGAGTTGCGAGCACAAGATTTGTTTACGGACAGACGGACGGACGGACGGACGCCGGACGAAGGGTGATGACATAAGCTCGACTGGTCAGAGACCAGTAGAGCTAAAAATGAAACCAGAAGTCTCTGACGAGACTGTAGCTCTCCTGATTGATTTGTTTTATTCACTCATTGACAAGTGAATAATATACATACACATAAATAACAATTTCCATTTTATTTTAAACCAAAGACCATAGGGAGCAGGCATTCCAACAAATTACAAGGAGCACAACAAAACAACATATCCATTAGACTGCAACTAGAATATCACTGAGTCTCATACAATTCATTATATCCGAGATAAAGGATTTAAAAAAATAATGCTACACCAATTTTTCAAGATCCTAGGGGTCAGGGGCTGCTATCTCAAATGACCTATTAATAATACAATAAGACTACAGATCCATTATATTATGCATGAAGAACAAAGTTTTCATCATTAATACCTTGTTGAGAGCACAATTATATAAGAGAAAGTGACCACACCCATTTTCTAAGACCCTGGGGTCAAGGGCTCAAACAAAATATCAGGTGCACAACTAGACCACGGACCCATCATATATTATTTAAAAAGAATCAAGTCTCCATCATTTATAGTGTAAGAGGAGTTGTGTGCACAAGATTACATAGAGTTATATAGGAAAAAAAGACCACATCCATTTTCTAAGACCCTGGGGGACAGGGGCCCAAACAAAATATCAGGTGCACAACTAGACCACAGACCCATCATATTGCAAAAAGAATTAAGTCCCCATCATTTATAGTGTCAGAGGAGTTGCGAGCACAAGATTACACAGAGTTATATAGGTGAAAATGACCACACCAATTTTCTAAGACCCTGGGGGTTAGGGACTCAAACAAAATATCAGGTGCACAACTAGACCACAGACCAATCAATATTGCAAAAAGAATTAAGTCCCCATCATTTCTAGTGTCAGAGGAGTTGCGAGCACAAGATTACACAGAGTTAGATAGGTGAAAATGACCACACCCATTTTCTAATACCCTGGGGGTCAGGGGCTCAAACAAAATATCAGGTGCACAACTAGACCACAGACCCATCATATTGCAAAAATATTTAGGTCTCCATCATTTATAGTGTCAGAGGAGTTGCAAGCACAAAATCACATGGATTTTCATAACCAAGCCAATTTTCTAAGACCCTGGGGGTCAGGGGCTGAAACAAAATGTCAGGTGCACAACTAGACCACATACTTAGTAGGATGCAAAAAGAATTAAGTTTCTATCACCAATGGTTTTAGTGGAGTTGAGAGCACAAGAATTGTTTACGGACGGACAGACGGACGGACGCCGGACGACGGGGTATCGCATAAACTCGACTGGTCTGAGACCAGTAGAGCTAAAAAGGATACCAAAAGCATAACGGCGTACCAAAACAGCCCGTGCTCTGTTGGCTGGAGCGAGCTCATGGATGCAATAACCCGAGGTGTTCGACAATCAATCAGAATGACAGTGGTCGGGGCCCTGATAACTATATCAAGGCTTGGAGTCCCGTTGTCTTGGAAGCTAGCCTTGCGTTCTTAACCCCCCCCCCCCCCCAGCAGGAAAAAGATTGATCGAAAAATAAGAGGCTCAGGTGGGGATATAACGCTCACCTGAAAACTGATCCCAACGTGCATTCTTGCTATACTGACAAATTACCTAAAGGTATTCTGATATTTATACTTTTCTACCCGCCTGCAAAAGTCTTAAACAACATTCCAATACTTTTTTTTTACATGTAAATCATCTCTTTTGATACCCCCTTTTTTTACACTTTTGGTGCCGCCCTGGATCTACCCCTAAAGAGATCTGGATCCTCGACACAAGTTTGGGGGCCTTGAGTACATTATGTATACAAAGTATCAATGAAGTCCCCAAGGTGGTTTCTGGAGAGAAGTTGAAAATATGTACAATATTTATTATAACGAATCCGTTTTTACACAAGAAAACAGAAATATACCCAACAAAAAAAAACGCAAGTTTTTTTTTTTTTTTTATTGGGGGGGGGGGGGGGTCGGGTATATTTCTGTTTTCTTGTGTAAAAACATATATAGCGATTTTACAACCCCCCCCCCCCCCCGCAAACGAAGTTTAGGGGGGGGGGGTTATAGGAATCACCATGTCCGTCTGTATGTCTGTCTGTCCGTCCGTCCGGTTAAGATGTTTTGAAAGCAGATTTCATTTATACTATTAATAGTAGGCCTTTCATATTTCATACATACATTCACCATAAAGAGTACTACTGTCATATGTAATATGGGCAATTTTGATCAATAACCATATTCATTAGGACCACTAGTGCTAATGAATATGATAATTGATCAAAATTGCCCATAGTACATGACACTACATATTAGTACAATGAATTTTGACCCTGTGACCTTCACCTTCACCCTATACCACATTTTATGTTAAGATGTTTTGAAAGCAGATTTCTTTTACACTATTAATGGTAGACCTTTCATATTTCAGACACATATTCACCATAAAGAGTACTACATTTTGGTACCACGAATTTTGACCCTGTGACCTTGAGACCTTGGTCTTCACCCTATATAACATTTTATCTTAAGATGTTTTGAGAGCAGATTTCTTTTATAATATAAATGGTAGGCCTTGCATATTTCATACACACAGTCACCATAAAGTTAAGTACCATGAAATTTGACCTCGAGACCTTGGTCTTCACCCTATACAACATTTTATGTTAATGTTTTGAAATCAGATTTCTTTTATACAATAAATGGTAGATCTTTCATATTTCATACAAACATTCACAACAAAGAGCACTACAGTTTGATATCATGACTGTTGGCCTTGTGACCTTGACTTTGGACTTATGTTGCAGTTTAAGTTAAGAAGATTTGAATGCAGATTTGTTGCATACTATATAAATGGTAGGCTTTTCACGTTGCATCATAAATGGTCCCATTTAAAAAAAAATCCCGCGGGGGTATAATTCGTCCACTTTAAATAGGACAGTTCTATTTTTCAATTGATCAAATATGAAAATTCTGTTTGACATTTGATTATAGTTTTTCCATGCAGCACTCGAATTACCGAGGATAAAACACATTTCGATTATTTTTTCGCAACATATCACAATGATAATGCTGAATTAAGCGTGTTGTTTCTAGTTTCTGTTGCATTGCCGTTGATTTGGTATCCGTCTGAAATTTTGTTGTTTGACCACTTTCGGCAAATTCTCAGTAAAATTGTAGATGAATACTGGTTTCTCCGTTCAAATCTAGTCAAAATATTGGGGTAGGATATCAATATCTTGCAATTCTGATCCCAAAGGAACACTAATTTTGTCATCAGCCATTCTTATTTATCTGTTGCAATGTTCAACATCGCATTGAAATAATTAATCAAATGAAATACCAGAAAAGCTTTTAAGAAACTCATGTCCAAAACCATTGAAAATGCACGACGTCGTAAAAGATGACCTGTCAAGATTGAAATATCGTTTCTGAAAACAAGGCCAGATAGCGTAATTTTGTGCTTAGCGACACGTTTACATATATAAGAGCGAAAAATATCAAGTCATGGACTTCATTTTCAAAAGAGTTGATGTTTGGGATGTTTTTTTTTTTTTTTTTTTTTTTTTTTTTTTTTTTTTTTTTTATCAAATTTAGATTTTGTTTGATGACGTCATTTGAAGCAATTAAAATTAAGTGAATTTGTATTCAGGGAAAATGGTTACTCATCATTGAAAAAAAATGGCAATACATGGTAGATCAATTTGGATAGGTTTAACAGCTTCAATAATTTTCTAAAAAGTGATCGGAATTCTTAAAGGCGATTTTGTGACATTGCAGTTTGATCCAAGTTGTGTCTGATTGTTTGGCGTTTGACATAATAAGTCACTCGTACATTTTGTATACTTATGATAGAAAGGAATAGAATACCTAAACATATTATATCATACATTTTATACAACCATGATGATGGAGTGGTGCGTCTCTATAAGTTAAAAAAATTAATAACCACACAAAAATTGAACAACTTCAGTTGTACAAATATATATGCAGTAAATGAATGCAAAAAAGTCATTTATTACATTTATAATTATTCAGGGAAATAGTTGTACATAATACAAGCTCAATGCGCAACAGATGCAATGTCTATCTATCTATCTATCTATCTATCTATCTATCTATCTCAGTACTATGCATCCTCATTACTGAGTACTCTGCATAGGTGCGCACGCTATTAAAAGGTAAAAGCAAAGATAAATGATAATTTGCAAAAGAAAGATGCAGGAAATGTTACTTGTTAAGGGATAAAAGGAAGAAAGTAAGGAATGTACAATTAAAAGATAAAAACAAACTTGGAGCATTATGGCTTAAGGTGTATGACTTTGCTCACTACCCCTTTGAAGGGTTCAAGAGGAAGTGAGACCATGTTGTGTGGGAGACGGTTCCACTGTACAATAGCTAGTGGAAAAAAGGAGTATTTATATACATTTTTAGTGGTAGCAATTTGTCGGAAGGAAAGATTGTGAGTATAACGGGTGGGACGAGCTGGGGGGATAAGTTGAGAGTTGGGGATTGCTACTGCGGCATTAACAATTTTGTGAAAAAGGATGAGCCGAGCATCACTCCTTCTTTGCTCTAAGGTTCTGTCATTTGCTAACTTTCAATTCTGAATAATTTAAAGTGAGCACATGACAACTAGTTGTCATGTGCTCACTTTAAATTATTCAGAATTGAAAGTTAGCAAATGACAGTTCTCCAGCCCAGGTGATCTAGCATGGAGGTGACTGATGATGTGGGTGAGTAATCACGAGTGACCCACCGAGCAGCTCGCCTCTGGACCATCTCAATCTGGTGAATTTGATTTTTGTGATGAGGGTCCCAGACGCACGAGGCATACTCTAATTGAGGTCTGACCAAGGCCTTATAGGCGGTAGATTTGAGCTGCTGGTGGTTCACCCGGATATTTCTTTTCAGAAAGCCTAAAGTCTTATTAGCTGATGCTGAAATCCTGTCAATATGAGTTTTCCAGGTCAGGTCATTTGATATGTCCACTCCAAGGTACCTAGCTGAAGACGTTGTCTCCAGTACCTGACCATGCAATGTGTACACTGACTTCATAGGATACCTTGAGGTGGACACATGAATGACCTGACATTTACTAGGGTTGAAATTTATGTCCCATAACGCCTCCCAGGCCTCAAGCTTGCGAAGATCGTGTTGCAAAACTTGGGCATCATAATCGGACTGGATGGTGAGATATACAACAGTATCATCGGCGAAAAGACGAACTTGAGATGTAACATTTTCTGGGAGGTCGTTAATATAGGCCAGAAACAGAATCGGACCGAGCACTGATCCTTGAGGGACTCCGGAGGTTACCGGTATTGAATCCGATTTTATCCCGTCAACAACTACTTGTTGTGACCTGTTGCTCAGAAATGCTCGAATCCAACCTAGAATCTGGCCCCTTACTCCATATTGGTGAAGCCTGAGGATGAGCTTTTCATGGGAGACCTTGCCAAAAGGACAAGGTCTGTTTGTCTATTTTGCTGGATGTTTTTAGCAAGCTCATCCACAAGCATCACCAATTGGGTTTCACAACTTCTTTTTTCACGAAACCCATGCTGCAAATCATATAAAATATCATTGTAGGAGAAATGTTTTACAAGGTTGGAAGTAACAATATGCTCTAAGATTTTGCATAGTATACAGGTCAGAGAAATTGGTCGGTAATGTGCAGAGTTCCAAAGAATAATACATTGGTACGTTATTTTATACAGACTAGTCGCCTGTCTGGTATACAACATTCTGTTATATGAAAAGTTGAAAACCATTTTCAATCACGAAATTCATATGACCTTGATCTTTGACTTTTTGATCACAAATCATTCATGGTCATTTTCTGAAAGATCAAGAACACTCAGAAAATCAAACTACTTCGCAGCGCAGCGTCGCACACCATCTCAATACACACATTATAATTAAAATCATCACATAAAAAAAGCAAATCCCCCCTCTTAGCTCTAAATCTTAGGCCATAGTAATTTAACATTTTGTTTTACTTTTTTCTGAAAGGTACCCTCCCACCAGGCATGAAAACACACAAACACAAGATCAACATAAAGCAATTTTGAAAGAAAAACTGAAAACAAAGAAGAACATTATCTTTCTAGTGAAGTTGATAATTTCGACTTTATCTTTTAGAAGAATTACTACATGTATTATCTCTTGATATTAATAATGGAATAGGCATTTCATGCTTTTCAACGTCATTTACTGAAATTTTTTACCTGAAAAATGCATGTTTGTGTGTTTCTTTTTTTTTCTGAGGAATTCTCCTAAAAGGTAACCGCCCGTGGACGTAAAACAAAATATTCAATTATTATGGCCTAACTATGTAACTAAATTCGGCTCATTTTTCGCACCTAAGTACCTCATGCGTTATGCAAATCATGTTTCGATATAACTGCTATTTCATTGGCCCGTTGCGGTATAAATTTGAAATGGACCAATCCGTATTCTGTATATGCACGTGCCTTCCGCAGTGGTCAGAAACGAAGTAGCTAATTCGAACACTCTGTCTGTAGATGTTGAGGTGAATAGAAGTAGGTAAGTTTCAAAGTGTTCACATATCACGGTACTGCGATATTAAAAAATGTGATTCTATGTGCTACAAAGTTTTTTTTTTCATATTTTCATTCGAAGGTTACATGCCGGTATGTCTATACATTTCCACATTTATGACAGGGACATATCTCCCACGCTATACAAAGGAAGCAGTAAAGAAGTTCCCGCGAGGGGTTTGACAGTGTTTTGAATATTTTCCCCCGACATTGTCGTCATAGCACTTTCTATATAGACATAACCTCAGACAGTGCATGTGTTTTATATAGTTTCATTTTCGTGCGTGAACATCGACGGCGGATGCGGCTAGCCAACAGGAAAAGCATTCTCCTCCCGGGCACCTGGTCCCATCCCTAGCTTGCTAGGGGTCTGTCGACGCTCAATTTGTGCACTATTGTGAGTGCTGTTGAGATTATCGTCAGGATCTTCTTTTACTCATTGTTGAACTAAAAATGAATTGAAATAATAATTTTAGCATAATGTACATGTATTTGTTTCTTTTATAGATTAGACATACCACCTATCCATCACTACAGGAATTAGGATGTTTGCTGCACTTTCAATTTTGATCCTCCTCGCCTCTTCAACAGTGATCTCGGGTTTGTAGCTTTGACATTTTGTTTTGTTTGTTTTTGTATCGTAATGTTCAGAGGGTAAAGGGAATCGTCGGCCAAAATCATCGTAATGGTTGACCACAAATGATCAACGGCGATGACCTTCAATGAATCCCGACTTTTTAATTATTTTGAATCAGTGGAAAACAAAACAAGACAAGCAATTATATATAATAAAAATCATATAGAGTGTGTATTGCAATTTCTACCGTCAAATAACTTCCACAAATGTCCCTATAACAGTATAAGTCGAGGATTAGCTCTGTTGATTCTGGGGTCAAAAGGTCAAGGGCATAAAACTTAGATGATTGAAAATGGTTGAATGAGTAATTAATGCTGCTATCATCATGAAACTTTTCAGAAGTGTTCGATTTACAATGTATCTTAGTTATTTTGGGGTCTAAATGTCGCATGACTGATTTTTGAACATGGTTTTATAGGTTGTGTAATGCACTGATCATCATGACCGAGTCAAGGATGCGCTAGACTTAGTTTGGGATCAAAAGGTCAAAGACCAAGGTCATAGGACTTTGATGATTGAAAATGTTTTTAGATCATAACAGTATGTTTAAATAGCCTTAAAATAGTGTAGCAAGATATTATTGACTCACAAGTGCAAGTTTTGCAACTCGGCAGATTGCATCTATGGTGTACATATTGTTTATCTTATTTGTGCCTTCGTAATCGAAGATTCGGTGGCATGTAGTTTATGTCCTGTCCGTTTGTCTGTATGTCTGTCCGCAAAAACTTAACCTTGGCCATAACTTTTGAATTTGGTTAGGGATAGGGCTTTGATATCCTTGTGACAAGCCCTTTCCATGGATACCATAATTTTTTAGCTTGTTACATGCACCCTGACCTTGGAGTTTGACCTACTTTTGAAAAACTTTAACCCTGGCCATAACTTTTAAATGGTAAGGGATAGGGCTTTGATATTTCACATATACATATATTCCTTGTGTTAAGACCTTTCCATGGATACCAAATTTTTTTTTACCTTGTGACCTTGGCATTGGAGTTTAAACATTTTACAAGTTTTACTGACAAAGATGCCGACGGGGCATTCGTGTTTCACAGATGTTTTTTTTTTTTTTATAGTATTTATCTTTTATATAACATTTTTTGTACAATATTTATCTTTTGTATAATATGTATCGTGGCCAAGATATTCTCTTTCGAATATTTTGACATGACTTACTATCTATGTGCAGCGTGCGCGTCTGTGCAATGTTAAAAGGTTGTTTCCTGTGAATTTAGAAATTTAAAAACAGTTACAGATGAAAGGATAAAACAGATGAATTTGGTTTAGGGCCTTGCGAGTCAAAGATGACACAGCAGGCATGATCGAGGCTTCACCCTGACTATATTGTCTGGCAGTAGGTTCCACTGGACAATTGCTAAAGGAAAGAAAGAGAACTTATAATGCAGCTTATTTATGTCACCATGCATGTATAACTTATAATTATCTGATTATCCTGCATGTCAACAGATTTACCTTGTATGTTGACAAAAATAAGTCGCATGTTAACATAACCAATAGAAAAATATCTCGCATGTATAGGAGGCAGCTAGAATGAGTAGTACGTCATGTATTCTTGTATAATCTCGTATTATCTTCTGATTTAGGAATTGATGACGCCTGCTTTGATGCGCCTCGTGTACAAGGACCATGCTTTGCATATATACTTAGATATTATTTCGACCCAGTCAAACAGAGATGCAGGAAGTTTATATACGGTGGATGTGGTGGCAGCAGGAACAACTTCCATACGCTGGAAGATTGCCGTATTAAGTGCACATAATTAATGCATTTTGATTGGTTCACAGACAAGGTGCAATGCATTGTGATTGGTGCAAGGACGATCAACATAAATTTGAATTCAACTCAAAGGATGATCAAATAATTTGTACGTTACATGTACTGTTAAAACATTATGTTATTGTTGGGTTATAGGATTAAACTAATATATTAAAGAAAAATAAGTGACTTACTATTTGGTCTTTTCAAATCAAAACAGAAGTGATAAATCTCTATACTATTTGCTATAGGTCCATCTTGGTTTATACCTTGTCATACAATTATGAACTATGCTATAAATTATGGTTCTGAAGTCAACTCAGCAGCTTATGCCGGTCACGGATCACAAATAGAACTCGATGTTTTTGAAGAAAAGAGCATATGACTTGCCATAAGAGATGCAAACTGGGGTTGGGTGTCATCGATTATGGTTAGGGTTCATAACCGATATGGCAAAAATCCAAACAAAAGGAATTTGATCTTTTGAAGAAGAGAGGATATGAGTTGTCTAAACAAGAGGTCCAAGTGGAGTTCTTGCTGACATACTGCTGGTGTCATAATGTCGTTTGATATTAAGATTATCAAGATGTTAAGGATAATTTTTCAAAGTCGTTGCACAAATTCAAAATGTGTTGTTCTTGACAGATTAAAATCGGTACACTTCATACGCCTTTGCATAGAATACAAAACAGGCTTCCATCTTATTTCTTTAGACTTGCAGCCACCTACGGTGACAAACCATGGAGCACATGCACATGACACTGTCTAGAAAGCGTCATGTTTGATGCATTTGGTAAACTGTGTCGTTTATGATTGCTGAAACTGTCGAAACTTGACAGAACTCGGCATTGTAACATGCTAGAGAATCTTTGTATATTCTTGCTTGATAAAACAGCAGATCATACAGCTTTTTCAGTTGTAAGCAATACAGATAGATATTAATCGCCTGCAACGCAAGAGCGACATCTTTAGGAACCATTCTGACCGTTCGTCTGTCTTTCTGGTAGTCGCACTTTATATAATTGATTGATACTTCTGTCAAACTTTCACTGATGGTCAAGTATGAGACGAGGGTCAAGTTCACCTGCCTGCAAGGCCGAAGTCACATTGAGGGTCATAAAAAATATCTGTCCTATACTGTCAATTTTATTAGAAGAACAGTCATTTCGGTACGTAAAAATGAGTAAAACTAAAACATCAAAATATTTCAAAACGCGTTTTGTCTATCAATTCTATGGTTTAAAAAAACAGATATGCGTTTTTAAATATTTCGATGTTTTACTGGTTTTTTTTTTTTTTTCGTACCGAAATGACTCTGCCTGTTCTTGAATCGTAATATTTTTCCGCAACAGTTCCTACAATAAGGGTTGAATTACCGCAGAACTTCTTATCTATTCGATCAAAAAGATCGTCACTTTTATGGCTCTCTCCATTCATCAAGAATTCCTTCAATAAATATATCGTTATTCATAACGGGGTTTTTTTTTGCCATCAAAAAGATCAAAAGTTGTTGAAAATAAACGACAATATAAAAACCCATTTATACAAGAAACAATACCTTTTTCACCGGTTAACGAGAATGGGTTCTACTTTAACTTTCAACGACTAACAATGGCAAATATCATTCAATTATGAAACATCAATATTTGATTAGCTTCGTATGGTTGTTTGCCTTTTCCTCAATGGCTGGGGAGATGACTAATAATTCCTAATGTTCGTATCACGAAGCAATATTTTACCCAGACAAAATCCAGCTCCTACCTGAATTTCCCACCCAGCCTCCGGTGATGATGAATCATTCGTGCAATTTCTCAGAAAAACTGCAAAATAAGGTAGATTTTTTGGCCGGATTGCAAAGCAATTCCGGTCTATAGATCGACGATGTCCGTCCGTCTGTCGACAACATTTGGTTAAAGTTTCTGGTTGAAGCAAAATCTAAGGAAATGTATGCAGTAGAAACTTTATATTATACATGAAGGTTGCCCATGACAAGACCTTTCAACTTATGTCGTAGCATTTGACCTAGTGACCTTGACCTTGGACTTTTGACCTAGTTAAAGATTTTGGTTAAAGTTTCAGGTTGAAGCAAAATGTAAGGAACTGTATGCATATTAGAAACTTTATATTATACATGTAGGTTGCCTATGACAAGACCTTACAATTTATGCCGCAACGTTTGACCTATTGACCTTGACCTTGTTAAAGATTTTGGTTAAAGTTTCTGGTTGAAGCAAAATGTAAGGAACCGTTTACCTTGACCTTGGACTTTGGCCTTGTGAAAGATACGGTCAAAGTTTCTGGCTTAAGCAAAATCTCCAGAACTATATATTCAGTAGAAACATATTATACAGGTAGGTTTCCCATGACAAGACCTTTCAATTTATGTTGTAACATTTGACCCAGTGACCTTGACCAAGCTAGCGACAAAAACTTACTTTGCAATCCGGCCATACCGTCTTTAGCGGTGTACTGGTATTTTTATTTTTTCAATAATATTTCAAAGTATTTGCAGTGTACGAGGTTGTATCAAATGAAATAGAAAAAGGAACCTTATTGGATGAAAATGAAACATATCCCCCTTTGGTTGTACACATTTGCAAAATATTGCATATGGGACCCGTTATCTCCCGCTACCCCCAACCCCTCCCATAGAAACAAAACTCAAAATCCACGCATTTGCATATATGGTGTACTATGGGAACTTCACAAGTATGTATGCTGTACCAATAAAGTCTAATCCAGATGGGACCATTTCTTTCCTCTCCGTCTGTACCTCTTCCTTTTATTCAAATTCAAACTTTAGTTTGTAAGGAAAGATTTTATTCTGAGGCAGTCCGGTCATTTTTCACACGCTATTATCTATAAATTGTCGAATGCACGTACCATCTTTCGATCAGCAAGCAAGTTACGGGTAACCCCCCCCCCCCCCCCTGAAACTGGAGAACAACCTCCTTAACCAACAATATGCCAAATTAAAGGAAACACACATGCATATTCATCTATACAGACATAAGATGTGGAGGAAATAGTTTACAATTTCTTTTATGAATTCCAGGATTCTGTCAACCCGAAGCGCCCCTCTCTCCCCCCTTTTTTATAAGTTCTTTGTTGTTTCTGAAGAAGAGCAATCGGAGGTCTCAATTTTCATATCGATTTTATATATTTCAAATCCTGTTTATCGGCATGCCTTGGAATTACATATTTGATGTTCCATAAGAAAAAAAAATCCCGAAAATCCCATTTTATATAATACATGTATATATTCAACTAGACGAATAAATTTGTAAAGAGTGCAAGACAAAAATGTGCTCTTTATGATTGGCCTCGTTCAGTGTTTTAGATGCGGTCATGCTAAGACTAGTATAGTATTATATGTACTACATGAATCATTTTTGTCTTGGAATTAGACTAATTGTTCATAACGATGTGGAGAATGCGCATGTATACATGAGCATTGTAAGAAGGCATGTTTCTCAATGATTCACCAATCATTCATGTTTATATATCAATGCTAATTTTCCTTGCAGCAAAGAACTTTCTAAAATATAAATTCCAAATTGTCTAGGTGGAACCATTTCCTAAACGTTTCATCCTCTAAAAATGTAGGTACAATTTCTGCATGATCTTTAACATCGAAGGTCAGTATTAATAGGTCAGTGGCGTAGTTGAGACAAAAATTAAGTTGGTGCATTTATTTTAAAGGGGCTGGGGACAAAAGAAGAGGCCCTAGTCGGTCAGGCCAATATGTATACTGGTGGGAACCGGAGTTCACCCTGGAGGCTACCCATGCGGGATTCTAGAATATTATGAAAACTTAAAATAAGAGTCTCATGTGTAATTTTAGAATTTTTGAAAAAAAAAATGCGGATGCTCTTGAACCTATACTTGTTATATAGCAACGCCAATGAAGGTTTGTCCTGCAACGAGTCCAAAGATGAATTGACCAACACGTAGTTAGCCTATGATCCAAAATAAACAAAATTCCAATGGACATATCAACGGAAAGCCTTATCAATGTCCATTGTGTTTCCTTGCCAACTTCTTGCATGCTTGTACGATGACCATTGGTGCTTGGTTGGTCATTCATACATATCAATTTTGTATCGCGTGATTAAGACGTCATAAGACCTCATATTGTGTTTTAGATTGTATTCTTGCTGACGTTTTTTTGCAGTCGTCTGCACACAAAAGGGCATGGGTACAAGGGAACCCGCTGAGGATGACTCGGAATTCCTCGGAACCTAGTCATCTGGGTGAAAAAACTGAAGGAAGATATATATAGCAACAGCACGTGAGAAAGTACGCCAAAACATCAAAGAAAACACAGCGGCATCGTGTAAACAGGATCCACTTGTAGAGTTTGGTTTGTTATTACGGTATCTTTTACCCAGTGGCTGGGATATTTTGGGAACCCTGGTAAGGATCGCATGTTTCATGATCATTTGACCTCAAAAATGCGGAAGGATTATTCACTTCATTCTTGACCGATAAGATGTACACCGATGACCAAAACAATAATAACGAGCCAAACGTGCTATTTTTAAACACTCGGCAAATAAGCTCATTCATAATGTACTTTAAGCAGATCACATAATCATTAATAAACGATCGAATTAATTTACGTTTACATTAGTCTGGAGCAAGAAATCATTGCTTTTTTAGGCAGAAGAACAAAAATAATAATAAACATGAGAGATTCTAGCTTTTATCACCTTTCAATGAATGCCTAATTGACGTATGACAAATCACATTTATTGATTTTAATATTCAGTTTTGTTTTTTTACATAAAAGAAACGATAAATGTGGTGTAATCTACCTTTTTTGCAAAGCCCCGCGTCATTAAGCATCAAGAGACATCAAATGTTTACTAAAATTGCAAAACGAGTTTTTGATTGAAATTCAATAGCTTTACTAGAAATTAGCTGGTGTCATTTCTTGTACGCTCGCTTCGTCTACATACTAGAAAATGATAAGTAGCATTCTGCATTAATTAACGCGATGATTCATATCGCACTGCAAATTTAGGTATCATGGAAAATTATTTATGCACTAAACACATTGTCAACAGACCTACGTATATACACCTACATTGCACTCACTTAAAAAAATAAATTTATACACATTGACCTTCGTTTTTCGACAAACTACCGCCAAAAAATCAGAGGATGATGCCGTTACGTCATGAAAAAAATTACGAACGAAGGACAGAAATAGCATCTGCACGATCTGTCTTGCGCTAGCGTAATGACGCAAGGAGCGGAGGGGGGACATGAACGCTGGCAGGGGACCAAAATTGGGGGAGGTTCACATGACATTTTCCTGGATTTATGTTAGGTTCTTACGTGAATAGACAGGTAAACAGCGGGGAGCAATTTTCGGGACGGCATACTGTTTGCATCATCGTACGTAACGCAATCAATTTGATTCAAGGATAAGAAGTGCAAGTGACGAGGGATGAAGCTAATCAAGTTATATACCATATGGACGTAAAGGAACTGGGTTTGCGTATAATGTCGTATCCATCAGCTTACGTCCTTCACTTTCTACAGAATCTCCAAGGATACTGAGATGCATTACATCATTGATTGATAAACAATAACACAGTCAAAATGATGATGCATATGATACATGAAACAAAAATTATATTCGTGTTCTTCAAATTATTGCTAAAAAGAGGCGAAACAAATTAAAAATTGGTAGGTAAATTACATTCCCCCCCCCCCAACTTTTTTTCTGGACGAAATCAAAATTTATTCCAACATTTACAAAACACAATGGACGCTTTGACATTGGATTCAGACATGCATTTAATTAAAATACGAAAAAACCTTTTCTACCAGTGTCCGTGTCATCTGTTAGTATGTGTGTCCATGTCATGTGTGTCCATGTCATCTGTTAGTATGTTTGTCCATGTCATCTGTTAGTATGTGTTGCCATGTCATCTGTTAGTATGTGTTGCCATGTCATCTGATAGTATGTGTGTCCATGTCATCTGTTAGTATGTGTGTCCATGTCATCTGTTAGTATGTGTGTCCATGTCATCTGTTAGTATGTGTTGCCATGTCATCTGTTAGTATGTGTTGCCATGTCATCTGATAGTATGTCTGTCCATGTCATCTGTTAGTATGTGCGTCCATCTCATCTGTTAGTATGTGCGTCCATGTCATCTGTTAGTATGTGCGTCCATGTCATCTGTTAGTATGTGTGTCCATGTCATCTGTTAGTATGTGTGTCCATGTCATCTGTTAGTATGTGCGTCCATGTCATCTGTTAGTATATGTGTCCATGTCATCTGTTAGTATGTGTGTCCAAGTCATCTGTTAGTATGTGTGTCCATGTCATCTGTTAGTATGTGCGTCCATGTCATCTGTTAGTATGTGTCCATGTCATCTTTTAGTATGTGTGTCCATGTCACCTGTTTGTGTGTTCATGTCATCTGTTAGTATTTGTGTCCATGTCATCTGTTAGTATGTGTGTCCATGTCACCTGTTAGTTTGTGTGTTCATGTCATCTGTTAGTATATGTGTCCATGTCATCTGTTAGTATGTGTGTCCATGTCACCTGTTAGTTTGTGTGTTCATGTCATCTGTTAGTATTTGTGTCCATGTCATCTTTTAGTATGTGTGTCAAAGTCATCTGTTAGTATGTGTGTCCATGTCATCTTTTAGTATGTGTGTCCAATCTGTGAGTATCTGCGTCGTTGTCATCTGTCTTTACGTATGTCTGTCCACGTGCAAGAATTTTATTATTATAAAAAATCATTCAAATTATGAATTCAAGACAGTAACCGAGATTTATGACATAAAAAGAATATGTAGTCAATTTTATCATGAAAATGATTATTTGTTCATTGTTTTACACCGACTGATCTTAACGACTCTTGAGCAAAACCGTAGTCAGCCATGACTCAATCAAATATTACATGGTGTGTTCGTAAAGATAATCTGACCTTTGTCCGTCTGTCTTATCTAAGACGTATTTCTTAAAAAAAACTATATGCCCCCGAATCTTCGATTACAGGGGCATAATTACAATCAAAAACATATGTAATACAGATACAGTAGTAGATTCGTGGAATTAGTCCGTGAACAAAGGCCTCGTCAAAGTCGTTTTCAGCAGCTAAGCTCCCATCACTGGCGTAAGAAGTTTTTATTATCATTTTATATTAATACGATTATATAAACATGTCAATGTTAGAATTTGGTCTAGTACATGCATGTATTAAATACACTCAAATAATTGTGTTGCTAGTAAATTCGAATAGAAAATTGGCACAATTCAACGTTTGTTTGTTTTTTTTTTTCTTTATTTTGATGCACAGTGTTGTTAAAACGTTACCCTGGGGTCACTTTATAACAAACTTATAAAATACTAGTATTGAATGAAGTCATTTTGTCATAGCGACATGTGCTAAAGGTCAAGAGCATACTTATCACTCAGTGTAAAAACAAACAAACAAAATCATACTTTCATTGTATGACCTAGGGGAAATTTAGACACCTTGATACATGTCAATACAGTATAATGATATAATAACATAAAGATGCCTTAAAAATCATGACTCATCATTTAAGGACATTGAGATTACAGATATATATTCTAAATACTCATCATGTCAAAAGTTACACTTTAAAGTGCAAGTCAGGTACAAAGAAAGCCTCTGGAATCGATACCGACTTCACCTATATAAGTATGATATATGACTCTCTTGTACGTTGTTCCTCGTCAGAGCAGGCCACGTGTCCTCGTGAACTCATGATATCTAGCCTTTATAATGTTCATTTATATCCGTTGCTGGATGGCTGAATCACAAAAGCATCATTCGATCGAGTTATTTCCCTGTAAGAGAATACACTAATATTACACAAGTTTACCTATTATGAAAAAAAAAACTTAAATTCCTTCACCCCGTTTGAAAAGATTCTCCATTATACTTTCATTTCCCGCCATTTGAAATTCCCGCCAAAAATATAAGACCACGTGTCAAAACGTTTGAGAAAGAAATTTCGATTCTTATGCCATTGTGCATTATTATAGATTCATTTTCTACATCCTTCCAATATGTTTTGTTTGTAAACATTCTAGAATGATCAAAATTTCATTAAAGAGACGAATTTTTGACTATATGTCATACATTTTTCACGTTTTAATCTAAGCGGCTCGTTGGTCTAGGGGTATGATTCTCGCTTTGGGTGCGAGAGGTCCCGGGTTCGAATCCCGGACGAGCCCTCTATTTTGAAGTTTTTCGGGGGCATTTTTCATTTTCACTGCATGAGCCAGGTTTTCTCGTTTTAGAGTGAAACATGCGACAGGCCTGATTGTTTTAAAATGTTCAGTTGTTTCCGTTTCGCTCATATTTTCCATGTTATCTATATTTTATCCTCGATATGTCACACTACAATACTAGATCACATTAGTTTTAAAATAGAGATTGGTATATATCATGATCTATAATCTATAAATATGACATAATGATAGTACTGCCGTTGCAGTCGGTCATTAATGACATTATTACAGTGCGAATATGCTCCATACAAGAGAGTTAGGCACTCAAGGAAGAAGAAGGTGTGCGTGTCCAAAAACTACAATATAGTTTAATGGTGTGTAATGTTTAGAAAAGATTCAGTGACATGTGTTGAATGGCGTACCCATCAGGCATCACGAAAAAAAGGGGGGGGGGGGTTAAATTCCTACATAAAGCTAGTGCGACTGGAACGTGGAATTAACATAGATCTATGAGAGGGTATCATCTTGCAATAATGACCGACTACAGTAATTTTTCTGGTGTCCTTTCCGTGTGGGGTGGGGTGAGGGGGTGGAGACGGCTAATGCGGTTGGAAAAAAGACATCAATGTGTATCTATCGAATCAAATAGAAAAATTAAATTCAGAATCAATTACCCCCTCCCTGAAGCGTTGAAATTTGTGAATGGGGAAAGATAGATAACTTTTAGTTGCTTATCCGATCAAGTATTGGTAACTCTCAAGGAGTACAGAATAACACAGATAAGAAGGAAAAAGCCAGAGAACAAAGGAAAGAAAATTTTTGCTGAAAATTTTAAACTTCCGTTGCCATGAAGCCCGCGTAGCTCAGTCGGTAGAGCATCAGACTTTTAATCTGAGGGTCTTGGGTTCGAGTCCCAACGTGGGCGCTTCTGTTTTTTGTTTTCATTTTTAGATGTATTTACATACCAGTGCCCAGTCTCACAAAATTCATTGAATAAAAGGTGTTAAAATATTTCAAAAGAAGGAATCAAAAATTACGAAAAAATTCGTAAAAATTTGTGTGAAAGACGGTACAGTGCTTCAAGATTTTCTTAACTGCAAGATGACAGTTTTCTGCAAGATGACAGTTTTACTCAATTTCAACTCAAAAGTTCGTTCATTTTGAATATACCGTACAGTCATATCTTCCGTGTGTTTATACGATGAATACTCAGCATCGAAGTGCTTTGTTCAAAGTGTTATACTTCCAGCGGCAGACCGTCTGACACATATTCAATCCAATGATTTTGGATGGTCTATATTTTGGGTGTATGGTAGTCAGGTCAGTTGAAGTTCATCTACATAGATCTGTGAACATGACGAAGAAAAATACTTAGTTCTTCAAATCTTTTCAGTAATTCAGTTCAAGAAAGAACCATCACTTTTCACTTAAACATGGAAAACAGATATAAAACCATCGAAATAAAAGAAATAGATCTTTACGCTTCACCGGCCAAGATTTCTAAATTTTCCATGATCGAATAAGTAATGACAAGAAATGTACAATCATGCATAATATGCACATCAAAACGATAGATGTAATGAATCTATACTATCCATCCAAATGAGTGGCTTTCTCGATTGATTACGGACGGGAGATCAATCTGGTCGAGTTTCTGAAAAGAAAATTTTGTGAATTACTTCACCTTAACAACTGATTGCTACCATCACAAAGCAATCCAAATACGACCGAATTTAAATCCAAAGAGAATTGGGTTACACGAGACAAAATCTGTTAGGGTATTTTTTACATAAAAATAGTTTTGAAATGTACAAAATTTAATTTTTCAAAATGATGTTCTTTGTGTTTTCCTTAAATCGTTCGGGGATGGGGTGGATTCAATAATAAAAAGCACATTTATGCGTCACATCATGCATATTCCCGGTTAAAATATATTACGTAGATCTTACTTGCAACTACTTTTTCATTGATTTTTTTTACCCTGTTCTTTAACAGGGCTTGAAAAATAAGTCTTAAGACTCATTAATTGTTCCTCTCCACGGAAATCTTTAGTAAAAGGCGAAAGATTTATGCGTGGTTTGAAGAGAAACCAGAGTACTATACAGACGGGGCAACAGACGATAAGTATCTAACAAAGGTAAAACTAAAGGTAGGTTCGCATCACCAAAAAAGCCGATAAAATATTTACTGGTAGTGTCAGCAATGAAAAAAATTATGCAGTTTGCTTCTAAATAAATTATTTATATGTATACATCATACTAATAAATTCACTTCAATAAAAACACTTCGCTGAAAAAAACGTCAGTTAACTTTATGAAATGTTTTTCTATGAATCAAATGAAGCCTAACTAAGGGGAGTAACTCGTACAGAAGACATTTAAACGATACCGCAGAATGAGGGGGATATGAGGGAAACCTTCAAGATCTTAGCTGCAATTTATGACAGTAGAGTCACAGGTGGATTATTCGAACGTGTCACATCATCTTATATCAGAGGACGCAATCTGAAAATTTCAAAGAGAAAGTCAAATTTGTTCCTTGTGACCAGGGCTTGAACGAGTTCGATCCATATTTTTCATTATGCCTAGCTTGTTCACTCGGAATTTCTCGTGACTTTTTATACACGAAAATGATTGTATTTTATTGAAAATCCCTTTTTTGTCATAAATAACAAAAGTCTGACAAGAAAATTTTGCGTTCAATGTCAATAAAATTGAAAATGCATTTAATGAACATTATTTGGCAAATTGAATATAGATATGCCATTCTAATTTTCTGAACATGTTTAGCAACCCCACCACCCAGAAGCCCGCGTAGCTCAGTCGGTAGAGCATCAGACTTTTAATCTGAGGGTCTAGGGTTCGAGTCCCTACGTGGGCGCTTAATTTTTTCATTGTTTAGGTAAACTCTCTTGCCTCCCCCTTTCCTATTTCTTTCCTCTCCCTTTTACCCTGCCATCCCTTCAATATGTAAAATGAAGTCGCTAAATAAAAGATATCCGATATACATTCTAACTTTAACAGCCAAATTCTAAGTCATTTCAGTATCTCTCTTTCTACAAATATTTCTCGATGTCTATCTAAAAAGTTAACTGTGTATTATTTTTAAGGATTTGTTCAGTCTACAAAACGACAACGAATAAAAAGACAAATAAATCAAAAGGATAATCATGTTAACATGTAATATTCGCTATAATAATAATGATGTTAGCATGCCATCATTGACATTGTGCAATAACTCCATCCCGACATGATGTTGACTTTGACATCATAATGTTGACTACCGGTATGCCAGCATCATATTGCCGATTATCTCCGTTGGATATTGATTATCCCGTTTTCAATCAGAGATCCATCGGCAAATCAATGCTGACAATGCCATTATCCATCGGCAAACTATAATGTTGTTTACGTCATCACCACTGACCACCAATCGCCCATCCTTTGCTACCTAATGTTGCCTACTTTATAATTCATCGGAAATCCATTGAGAAATTAATCCTGACGACTATATCATCCACTGCGTATCAAACTGTAAAATTCTGACTATATGTAGTGATCTAACGGCGATCAACTGCAAACAGATGCTGACTATTTCATCCATCGGCAAAATAAAAATAATTAAAGAAAATGGCTATTCTGTTATTTCACAAATAAACAAGAGAATCATCCGCGTTAAAATGCAAACTTCATCCGGTCATCGACGATCCATTGCGAACTAATATTGACAATGTTGAATCACAATTTCAAATCAATGCTGACAATGTCTATTTCCGTATATCTGTATCCCATTAATCTGCAGTCTAGTGCTTACTATCCCATTACTACCATTAGAGATCCATCGGCCATCTGGTGTTTACTATCCCATTATCCATTAGATATCTATCGGTAATCTGATGTTTACTATCCTATTATCCATTAGTGATCTATCAGCAATCTGGTGTTTACTATCCCATTACTACCATTAGAGATCCATCGGCCATTTGGTGTTTACTATCCCATTATCCATTAGATATCTATCGGTAATCTGATGTTTACTATCCTATTATCCATTAGTAATCTATCAGCAATCTGATGTTTACGATCGCATTATCCATTAGTGTCTATCAGCAATCTCACGTTTACTCTTCTATCCTCAATGAGTGATCTATCGGCAATCTGATGTTTAATATCCTATTACCCATTAGTGATCGATCAACAATCTGATATTTACTATCCCATTATCCATAAATAATTACCAAATGTGTTTGTTTATCTGATTCTAATCATTTTGATTGGTCGATCGCATTTATTGTGACTTCCGTTATGAGATGATAAAATGTCAAAATTGACCGGAACTACTTTCACACTTACGCAACAGAAATCAAGAATTGTCTAACGCATGAAATAAACAATACAAATGGTCTCAAATAATCCATTTAAACTAGAGACAGTTCCATGTGTCGACTCATTAACATCACAGCACAGTACTGTGAATGTTTGCAGAGATTACATCGGTTGCTACGCGCATGATTTGAAAACTGCAACAAGTGAACATGAACGGCCCAGTTTGTTGACGGATTTCTTGTGTTTCTAGGGAAATTTTGATTGACCTATTAGAAATGCATGAAAAAACTTGTCCTTTAATTTTCTAAAATCATCGAAATTAATCTAATATACATGGATATACAACATGTAGGATGAATAAATTTGAAAGTACTGAGCAAAAGCTACGCAATCGCGACTTACCAAACTTGTCATGCCGATTTCATTCTGATTCCTAAGAAATAATTTACAGCCGATATTCTGATACATGTAGATCATAACAACGTGGTTTTTTTTTTCTTCACACATAAGATCTACAGGTACAAGAAATGCTGTCTGAGAGTCCGTATAAATCCCAACACAAATTGCTTCATGTTCTACGTTCAACTGTCATGTCTGCTGCCTTCGATAAACAACGCGTCACAAATTACGTCATAACAGTACAGTAGTAAGTGCAAATAGGTAAAACATGCTGAGGTTCTGAAGGGGGAAATGCTTTTTTCCAGATTAAATGTCGGCTTGTTTTTTTTTTTTTTTTCCTCTCGAACATTTTTGTTGTTATGGAACTAGTTCGTACCAGTTTAATATTTTCATACGCCACGTACTCAATCGTTTATTTTCCTTAAAATTTGTACGAATTCGGAATAAATTCATATGTTTGGTAATTATAAGTATTGAATGTTTATTTTTGTCATTTTATTGGATGATGAAATGTCAGTTGTCGTATCACAAATTTTGCGTAAAACCGCTTCGCTACGCTACGCGGTTTTACACAATTTGTGATACGACAACTGACATTTCATCATCCAATAAAATGACAAAAATAAACATTCAATTCTTAAGTGATCTATCATGACTCTGATGTTTACTATCCTATTATCCATTAGTGATCTATCAGCAATCTGATTTTTACTATTCCATTATCCAATAGAGATCTACCGGTAATCTGATGTTTACTATCCCATTATCCATTAAAGACATATCCGTCAAAGACATATCCGTCATCTGATGTTTACTATCCAATTATCCATTGGAGATTTATCGGTAATCTGATCTTTACTATCCTATTATCCATTAAAGATATATCCGTCATCTGATGTTTACTATCCAATTATCCATTGGAGATCTATCAGCAATCTGATGGTCACTATCCCATTATCCATTAGTGATCTATCATGACTCTGATGTTTACTATTCCATTATCCAATAGAGATCTATCGGTAATCTGGTGTTTACTATCCCATCATCCATTGGAGATCTATCGGTAATCTGATGTTTACTATCGAATTATGCATTTGAGATTTATCGGTAATCTGATGTTTACTATCCCATTATCACTTAGAGATCTATCGGCAATCTGATGTTTACTATACTATTACCCATTCGTGATCGATCAGCAATCTGATGCTTACTATCCTATTATCAATTAGAGATATATCGGTAATCTGATGTTTACTATCCAATAATCCATTAGAGATCTATCAGCAATCTGATGTTTACTATCCAATAATCCACTAGAGATATATCGGTAATCTGATGTTTACTATCTGATGTTTACTATCTCATTATCCATTAAAGTTTATTAATTTGAAGATCAATGGGTAATATGATGTTTACTTTTTAACTATCCATAAGAGATCAATCGGTAATCTGATGTTTACTATCCAATTAGCCATTAGAGATTCATCGGTAATATGGTGTTTACTATCCTAATGTACATTGGTGATGCAACGGTAATCTGATGTTTACCATCTCATTATCCATTAGAGATCAATCGGTAATCTGATGTTTACTATCCAATTATCCATTAGAGATCTATCGGTAATCTGATGTTTACTATCCCCTTATCCATTAGAGATCTATCGGTAATCTGATGATTACTATTCAATTGTCCATTAGAGATCTATCGGTAATCTGATGTTTACTATCCAATAATTCATAAGAGATGTATCGGTAATCTGATGTTTACTATCCCATTATCCATTAGAGATCTATCGGTAATCTTACTATCCCATTGTCCATTAGAGATCTATCAACAATGTGAAGATTCCTATCCAATCATCCATCAGATCTATCGGCAATCTTATGTTTTCTATCCACTATACATTAGAGATTCATCAATAATATTGTGTTTTCTATCCGATCATCCATAAGACATGTTAGAGATCTATCGGTAATCTGATGTTTACTATCTCTCATCCATTGGAGATCTATCAGCAATCCCATGTTTCCTATCCAATCATCCATCAGATCTATCGGCAATCTGATATTTTCTATTCAGTCATCATCCATTACAAATCTATCGGTTATCTGAAGTTTTCTATTCAGTCATCCGTTACAGATCTGTTGGTAATCTGATGTTTTCTTTCCAATCGTAAAGGAGCTGTTAAGATAAGGCGTAAAATCTGCCCTGAAAAGTCGAAATTTCAAAATGCAAAAATTAAGAAAAATTTTCAGTAAAAATAAGAAGTTACTTGGTACAGATATGAATCTTCTATCAGGCTGGATAAATTATTCAAAATAAGACCGATTTTTGGGTAAAAATAAGCGTTTTTCCTATAGAAATCAATGGAAAACGGAAAAGTTTTTCTACAACATTGTTCCCCCCCTCGGTTCAGAATGCCACTTTTACCAAAGGTGTATATCAAAAAAACAAATTTTCTGACGAAGTGGGGTTCTGAACCGAGGGGGGGAACAATGTCCCACAGGCGAACCAGAAGTCTCTGATGAGACTGAAGCTCTCCTGGTTGATTTGTACATATACACTAAAGAGAATGAATGCTGGACTTCACCTTGCCTAATACCACTTTTTTCATCGACCCAATATATTTCTGTATCCCCCCTGTAAAACACTCTATAACGAATTTATCCCGCTGAATCGCTTTTGGTTTGTGTATGTTACGTCAACATATTCTAAAGCATTTTTGTGACGTCAAAAGCATAAAGCATCTTAGTAGAAGCAGGATATCAAAATAATATTCTATTAGTAAAATAATGCAACATAATATTTGGTTCTTCTCGACCAATCAGATTGCAAGAAATTTGCCAGAGGCGGGATAAATGTGTATCAAGTTTTTTTTTATTAGAACCAACAACCACATGCCAATGCATATCCATCAATTCCTAATTAATATTTTTCATCAAAATTCAGAGCAAAATTTTTTTTTTTGAAAAAAACGGAGTCCCCCCTCCCAAGAATATCAAATGGACCGTGCCTTAGATTTCTCTAGAATGTGAGAGAATTACTAAAAACGTGTATATACAACATGTATAACATACCATATGTATCAAAACTAAAATAACAGATGTTTTTATTTTTCAAAATATGTGGGTCAAAGGTCAGTGATGGGGTCAAAGGTTAAAAATTTGGCTCCAAAAGATGAGCCTTCTCAAGGTTCATAGACATGCAATATATGACAGCTCTATTATCTTATACCCTTTCATCAGAATTTAGTTGAATGGAATGATATACTGACAGTCGGATGGATAGACAAACAGATGAACAGACAGACCTACCACTATATGCCCTTTGATAAAATTAAGACTAAAGGCATAAATAACCTCTCATTTGAGCTGAAATAGTATTGCATAGGATACTCTATTATAAGAGATATTTCCTTCTTTCTTATACTGACCAGTGAAAATACTTAGATCAAGTAATCAGGCAGTTTCAGATTGAAATTAAATATAATAGGACATGTGGCCTACCGAGTGAAATTTTAAAAGTATCGGCCATTTTGTTCTAAAACCTAAAAAGGTTTTAGGCTATTTATTTAGTAAATGTAAAACAATGTAAATAGAATATTGAACGAAGAACATGAACTTTTAGGGCGAATGTGGTATTAATGTAGACAGAAGCTAATTATTAAAATATAATACAAAATATTTTTACATACCGGGATGAAATATTTGATCCTCTATAGAAAACATTTCTACCATATATCCCAGTTCAGAAAAATATTTCAAAATCTGCATGAGGTTGAAATGATGTTTTTGATTGGTCAAATTTTAAAAGGACAAAATGACTCGAGGTCCAATTGACAAAAAGGCCTGAAACATTAGTTTATTACCATTAATTTATGGCAGGAACAGGTATCGTACCCAGATAGCTCAGTTGGTAAGAGCGTCTGCCCAGATAGCAGAAGGTCTCGGGTTCAATTCACGGTTCGGTCACATCTTTTCCTCTCCTGTTACAGAATTGGCACCAAACTAAATGACTCAAGGTGAAGTGGAGTTTTGTGTGAGGTTTCCAGTGCATGGAAACCTGAAAAATTGGTAGAGAGGAGTGTGGCAGGAACGGGCATCATGCCCAGATAGCTCAGTTGGTAAGAGCGTCTGCCTTGATAGCAGAAGATCTCGGGTTCAATTCCCGGTACAGTCACATCTCTCCCTCTCCTGTAAAAAATTCAACTTCTATAACTTACACAAGCACCTTTCATTTGGCAATGTGAAGGATGCATTATTGCTATTTTATTTGATAAAATGATCAATCTTTGTGATTCTGGTGTTTCCATTTATCAGAAAGCACAGCTCAATTAGTCCGTGATCACTTAGGACATTCTACTCTTGCAACAAAAAGTCTCACTACTCTCTCTAAAAATCTTACACCTTAAACAATTAAAAAATAAATAAGAATTACATGCATTTTGATTGTTTGTTATCTTCCTTGCACTGTATAAACATAATAGAAAAGATTTTGAAGTTGATTGATTGATCAGAGGAAATTCCGAAACTATCCCCTAGCGTTTCTATAGAATTGAAGATAAAATCCTGGGTCAGGCCCCAAATAAAATATGAGAAAAACTAAATTACAGACTCATCTATGATAATATTGTCAAATGGCAATAAAGGAAAATTTTGGTAGAAGTTTTCCTGGGTTGAAATATTTTTGTATGAGTCGGCTTTTACAAATGATTTTTTTTAGTATTTTATTTTAATTTTTTTTAAATTTGATTAACACATAGTAGATATGCCAATAAGGCATCTCTTGTTATATTATCTTCTATTAAAACATGTGTCACTTGCTTTAATGTAAACATTATGAAAAATTTTATCAAACCACAAAGTTTTACATCCCATTGGGGGTGGTACTCCAAGCAGTGGAGGAGCTTATAAGAAGAAAGAAAGATGTAAGAGTTACCTCCCCCCTCTCCCCCCCCCCAAAAAAAAGCTTACACAAGCACAATATTCCTTTCATTTGGCAATGTGAAGGATGCATTATTGCTATTTTATTTGATAAAAGGATCAATCTTTGTGATTCTGGTGTTCCCATTTAACAGAAAGCACAGCTCAAGTCTGTGATCACTTCGGACATTCTACTCTTGCAACAAAACTTCTCACTACTCTCCCCAAAAATCTTACACCTTAAACATGTTAAACAAATAAAAAATAAGTGAGTAATACATGCATTTTGACTATTTGATATCTTTCTTGCACTGTATAAACACTAAAGAAAAGATTTTCATGTTGATTGATTGATCAGAGGAAATTCCGAAACTATCCCCTAGCGTTTCTATAGAATTGAAGATAAAATCCTGGGTCAGGTCCCAAATAAAATATGAGAAAAACTAAATTTCAGACTCATCTATGATAATATTGTAAAATTGCAATATCTTTGTTTATTTATAGTTTCTGTCACTTATGTACTCTAAATGCATGCAGATAGGGTAAGAGAAAATAGCCATATACCCATTTTCCAGAATCCTAGGGAACAGGGACTGAAGTAAAATACTGTAATGACATCTAAACTGCAAACCGATAATATTTTGGAATAAATCAATTAACTACTATCCATAAATTCTGGGAAATTAGCTATCATGAGATCACATGTAGTTTAATAGAGAGAAAACAACCACACCCATTTTCTAAGACCCTTGGGGTCAGAGACTCAAACAAAATATGAGGTGGACAACGAGATTACAGACCCATCATATTGCATAAAGAATTTAGTCTCCATTATTTATAGTGTCAGCGCTGTAAGCATAAGATTATATGGAATAATATAAAAGAAAATGGCCACACCCTTTTCTAAGACCCTGGGGGTCATTGGCTCAAACAAAATATCAGGTGCACAACTAGACTACAGACCCATCATATTGCAAAAAGAATTATGTCTCTATCATTTATAGTGATAGAAGAGCTATCCGGACAAAATTACATAGAATTTAATGACCATGCCCATTTTCTAAGACCCTGGGAGTCAGGGACTGAAACTGAATGTCAGGTGCACAACTAGACCATGGACCAAGTAAAATACAAAAAGAATTAAGTTTCTATCTCTAACAGTTTCAGAGGAGTTGTCCGGACAAGAATTGTTTACGGACAGACGGACAGACAGACAGACGGACAGACGGACAGACGGACAGACGCCGGACGAAGGGTGATCGCATAAGCTCGACTGGTCTGAGACCAGTAGAGCTAAAAACGAAAAAAAGGGGGGATGGATCACTATTTTAGAATCAGTATTTAGAGCGGTAAAATAAATTAAAATTGCCATTTTTTCTTTTAATATCATGTAACAATCTATTCAGAGTGTGTTCAGATCAAATGATGAACCGTTAGGAAGGAAATGAACGAGAAAGTTGTCTATTTCTACACTGTGCGTATTTCGCGCCTGAAAGCTACATATGTGGCTGATAAATACGAAATATAACCGTTTTTCAGATTCCGGATTGCGATTTTCGCCGATTATATTGATATAATAACATCAAGGTTAATTTCTCTTATCCAAGTTATACATTAAAAGGTAGAGAAGTATCATAAACATCAAATTTGTGTAAACTAATGCATTTTTGTTGATTTTCGCTCCATATTTGACGTTTTCTCTCATCAGTACCCCTACCTCTTCAGCCCGTAATTATAACATCTTTCACCAAATCTTTTTAAATAAAATACCTACTTAGAATCTTCTAATACTTTATATTTTAATCCTGACCACTTTTTACCTGAAATAGAAGGACAGCGCACGAGAAATAATCGGGTGATTTCAGGGCTAAATCAAGCCCTTATCTTAACAGCTCCTTTGAGATTTATTGGTAATCTGATGTTTACTATCACATTATCCATTAGAGATATATCGGTTATCTGATGTTTTCATATCATTATCCATTGGATATCTATCGGTAATTTGATATTCCCAACTAGTTTCAATCATTCCTCGGCAATGTTATGTTTACTATGAAATTATCCATTAGAGATCAATCGATAATCTTATACTTATTATCCAATTATCCCTTAGAGATACATCGGCAATCTGACGTTTATTTTGTTATGAGAGATCCATCGGTAATAATTCAATCCTTGCTTAATTGTCAGATTTGTTAGGACATGATTCTTAAATTCCTAGAATAGATAATTTAACCGGATTTACGAATTCTGACCCGATAAAATAGTCAGGCCCCATTCTCCGAATCAAATAGCCGTCGTGTGGTCATCACCCTCTACATATAGATATTCAGGTGAAATTTGATACACAGCTTACTCTTGGATAGTTACAGAGCAAGTTCAATTTTCGTCACGCTTGACCTATTTCTAGAGGAGTTATGCCCCTTGATGACTTGGAAAATTCAGTTTTTGTCAGTTTTCCAGACTTTTTCCTGCAACAAAGAGAGATATTCAGGTGAAATTTGATACTCAGCTTAGTCTTGGATAGTTACTGGGCAAGTTCGAATTTGATACTCAGCTTACTCTTGGATAGTTACAGAGCAAGTTCAACTTTCGTCACGCTTGACCTCTTTTTCGAATCGATAAAGCAGATAACATCTCAGAACTGAGCTGCACAGACATTAAGTTTAATTAAAACTCGTGTTTAATTGAAGAGTAATTCATAGGCAGAGTTGCAGGATATAAATATATGCCGCCGGTAGGGGACTTATATCACTCAGCGATCATAACATTTTTATTCTAAAAATAATCTTAATAGAAATTTCTAAAAAAAAAAAAATGTCAATTACACACCAACTACCTGCTTTTGTTCTTCAAGTCACAGGGCAAAAAGTTGGAAATTACTTCTTCTTCATGATTGTTAGAGGTTGAAAAAATTATACTTTGAGTTGCTGCAAAATAAATAATCTGGTGGCCAGGCCGGCTCTGCGTTGAAAATAAATAATCAAACCCAAATAAAACTGCCAGCCCCCCCCCCCCCCCCTCCCCCCACCGAATAAAGCTGTACATTTATTATGACAAACACCAAAAAGCAAGGAGGTTACGTTTTTTTCTGGTGTGATCGACTAATCTAGACGATGGTTTTATGTAATCATCAATCCAGATTTTACCCTATGCCTTTTTCACCTTCCATTCGGAACATTTCTGATCGCATTATAACACGTGCTTGTAAAACTTCCCTTTCCTCAAACTTTGAAATAATCCAAATTTACTTGGGATTCATCTTTTTTTTATAGTAGTAATAACTATGTTCGACAGATGGATATATTTTATCATAAATCTAACTTTCTAAAGAAGAAATTTCTGACGGCAAACGCGGCCGGAAGTACTCATGTCACGTGATTTGCTTTTTTATGCAATTTTCATTAATTTAATGCACGTAAATGGGATTCTAATGTAAGAAATTAAATTCACGTTTTCTGAAATTACCAAAGAATGCAAAATAATATCATCTTCATCATTTTCTTCGGCATACTTGTAGGCCCTTGATACTGAAAAAATTGTCGAGTCAGCAAATTCATAGGCCTCAGTAGCGCAGTAGGTAGCGCGTCAGTCTCATAATCACGTATACAGAGCGATCTGAAGGTCGTGAGTTCGATCCTCACCTGGGGCATCTCTTTTTCTTTTTTTTTTCCCCATTGTTAAACACCATCCCCCCTCCCTTATCCTAATTTTCTTCCTGAATGTGTACAACAGTCCCTACTGTGGTCCATCATTTACATTGATATTTTTTTCCATTTTGTACAGAGGATACTAAGGCTGATTTAATAGACTTGCTCAAGTCCTTATATCAAATAATTTTAAAATTACATTAATAGAGTGAAATCTTTGTACAACAACATTTGTCTTCACTGGTTTGTATCTCTGCAACCAATTGCTCACTGCCTGTAGTTTTAAAAGGGGCATTTCTTTTCTACTTGAAAAATTTAATTAATAATTGCAATTCTCTTCATATAACTTTATTTGATACATGTATAAGGACTTGAGCAAGTCTATGTTCAGATAAATGTCGGACAAGGGGTATTTGAACAAACCGAGGTGATGTACATGTACGCGCGAAAGAGTTCAGTATTCCCACTTCATTCTGTAAGGCAAAACTCTACTGGAACATTATTTCATCTTTACAAATCTTTAAATTATCTAATCATCTGCATAACATTTTTAATAAAAATTTCAAAAGAATTAGATTAAGCAGTTTTGGTTTATTAATATTATTTCACGAATTAACGAAATCACTTAGTATATAGAATCTGGTCTACGAGAGATTACTCTTACGGACTTTGAAAACAGTTGCATACAAGGGTAGAACATTTGATGGACACCGAAAGTAATGTGCGTCTTAATTTCAACAGATCTAAAATTCATGTTTGTAAAGATTTGACCTTCTTATCATGAGCATTTGACCTATAATTCTTATAATTCTTAGTAGTTTTAATTTTCCTCTTGTTCACATTCAGAATTATAGAAGACATCATCAGCCCTAGCCCTCCACAAACCACTATAAGGGGACGAAATTTTAGTTATTCTGGGGGGTGGGGGGGTGGTACTTACTTTTAGGTATTTTGAAATATTCTGACCCTGAAATTGTTGAAAATAATTCATCCATAGTAGTAGCAGAGAAATTCAGACGTAACGCTCCTAGGAATTGAACATGACTGTTTTAATACATATACTAGTATCTATATTTTTAAATTAAACAAATAGCTTCTGCATGAATTCTGCTTGAGTCAAATGTAAGAAATTCTCTGTCCCCCCCCCCCCCCCCTACGCTTTCAATCCTTGCTTAATTGTCAGATTTGTTAGGACATGATTCTTAAATTCCTATAGAATAGATAATTAACCGGATTTACGAATTCTGACCCGATAAAATAGTCAGGCCCCATTCTCCGAATCAAATAGCCGTCGTGTGGTCATCGCCCTCTACAATCTGACCGGCGCAACATGAAAATAGCGATGAACGATCTAATAGTATTTAGGCTATCTAAACAAGGTGTTCTGATAAACCCTCGACGCAAAAGACCATAAATTTCCAGGAAAAGAAAATAAGGTGTGTTTGTGAGACACCTTTATCATGCTAATACATCAATGTAACTTATAAACTGTAAACACAGGAGCTCGATGCCAACGACCCGCCCCTACTTTCCTTATGTATAACTTTGAGTATAGAGAGATGGGAAGGGGAGGGTGTCATTGAGGGTTAGTTGGCATCGAGCTCCAGTGACTGTAAACAATCAGAAGTCCAACTAAATAACTTGTGTAATTTTATTTTTAAAAAACCCAACTTTTAGACATCCAAATTACTTTCAAAATTTCACATCCATTACTAATGCGCATTTAAGGGGGGGAGGGGGGCAGAAAGGGGGTACCGCTCTCCCTCCCCTCGTCCCTTTAACTCCCCCCCCCCTTTTTTTTTCTCTCCTCTCTCCCCCTCTCTCCCTCCTCTCGTCCCTTTTCCTCCCCCTCCCTTTCACCCTGTCCATCCCTCATTTATATTGCCATTTCTTGGGCTCAACCTAAAACATTTAGCTAAAATTGGGTGCATAACTAGATCACAAACAAAACTGTATTTTAACCAGAAGTCTCTGATGAGACTGAAGCTCTCCTGGTTGTTTGCTTAAATTAATCTAAGTGCCGCACTCATTTTCTAAGTCCCCGAGATCAGGGGCTCAAACAAAATACAAGACAAGAGAATGATTAATATAATACTAAAAGAATTATCTTTCTATCAATTATACTTTCTGAGAATTGGTGCTCACACGATTAAATAGAGTTATATAGGAGAAAATGACCACACTCATTTTCCAAGACCCTGGGGGTCAGGGGCACAAAGAAAATATCAGATGCACATCTAGACCACAGACTGAGAATAAAGCAAAAACAATTATCTAGTCTAGTACAACAAAATTGGTACTATAGAACATATATTTCAATATTGACATTTTCTATCAATTATATTTTGAATTCTGAGAATTGGTGCTCACAAGATTACATAGAGTTATATAGGAGAAAATGACCACACCCATTTTCCGAGACCCTGGGGGTCAGGGGCTCAAACAAAATATCAGGTGCACATCTAGACCACAGACTGAGAATAAAGCAAAAACAATTATCTAGTCTAGTACAACAAAATTGGTACTATAGAACATATATTTCAATATTGACATTTTCTATCAATTATACTTTGAATTCTGAGAATCGGTGCTCACAAGATTACATAGAGTTATAAAGGAGAAAATGACCACACCCATTTTCCAAGACCCTGGGGGTCAGGGGCTCAAACAAAATATCAGGTGCACATCTAGACCACAGACTGAGAATAAAGCAAAATCGTTTATCTTTCCATCAATTATACTTTCTGAGAATTGGTGCTCACAAGATTACATAGAGTTATAATGGAGAAAATGACCACACCCACTTTCTAAGACCCTCGGGGCCAGGGGCTCAAACAAAATATCAGGTGCACATCTAGACCACAGACTGAGAATAATGCAAAAACAATTATCTTTCTATCAATTATACTTTCTGAGAATTGGTGCTCACAAGATTACATAGAGTTATATAGGAGAAAATGACCACACCCATTTTCATAAGACTCTGGGGGTCAGGGGCCCAAACAAAATATCAGGTGCACATCTAGACCACAGACTGAGAATAAAGCAAAAACAATTATCTTTCATTCCATTTTACTTTCTGAGAATTGGTGCTCACAAGATTACATAGTTATATAGGACTCAGGAGAAAATGACCACACCCATTTTCCAAGACCCTAGGGGTCAGGGGCTCAAACAAAATATCAGGTGCAAATCTAGACCACAGACCGAGAATAAAGCAAAAACAATTATCTTTCTATCAATTATACTTTCTGAGAATTGCTGCTCACAAGATTACATAGAGTTATAATGGAGAAAATGACCAAACCCATTTTCCAAGACCCTAGGGGTCAGGGGCTCAAACAAAATATCAGGTGCCATCTAGACCACAGACTGAGAATAATGCAAAAACAATTATCTTTCTATCAATTATACTTTCTGAGAATTGCTGCTCACAAGATTACATAGAATTATATAGGAGAAAATGACCACACCCATTTCCCAAGACCCTGGGGGTCAGGGGTTAAAACAAAACATCAGGTGCACAACTAGACCAGAGGCCCATTATAATGCAAAACGAATTTATTTTGTACTATTTAAAGATTCAGAGGATTCGCGCTCACAAGAAAAGTTTAAGGGAGCAACCATTTGATTTTTATGGGGGGGGGGGGGGGGGGGGGGCAGGAAGACTTTTGCCAGCCGGAAAATTTTTTTCGGCCATTTTAAGAGCCGGAAAATTTTTTTCGCCGGCCCTTCGGGCCGGATTATTTTTTTTTTGTAATTTTCCAATGTTCAAAATTACTCTAAAGTTTAAATAATTCAGCGTGATTTTTCGGCCATATTAAACACCAAACACAGAATGAGTTCATCTCTTGCCAGCAGATCACTTCATTTTAATTTCTTGAATGGCATATGATGCCTATAATCTATTTACTTAAATGATATTCAACGGAGACAGGCTATATGGTGCTAATGACTTTTGAATTTGATTGATTCACTCAAAATTGCATGAAGTTTGTTCCATTTTTTATACTGAGTTTATGATACACAAAAAAAGTGTTTACTGGGCAGTGGAAAGGTTGGAAGAGAGGGGGGGAGGGGCAATTTCATGATCCGGAAAAAAATTTTTGCCGGCCCTTCGGGCCGGAAAATTTTTTCCCTAAAATTTTGATCCGGAAAATTTTTTTTGCAAAGTCTTCCTGCCCCCCCCCCATAAAAATCAAATGGTTGCTCCCTAACGGACGGACGGACAGACAGACAGACAGACGGCCGGACGCCGGGCGATCGCATAAGCTCGACTGATCTTAGACCAGTAGAGCTCAAAATAATTCGGAAACTTTGGTCAGTGTTTCGGAAAATCACGCAACTCACAAGATGAGCAGCCATACAATCAGACGGTACAATACCAAATACCAAAAATACCTACTTCTTTCTGATTCTGTATAGTGCATATAGGCGAAAAAAACTAAAATCTTGTTTATTTTTTCATTTATTTTTCCTTAAACGTGTATCAGTATCGGTCAATCAAGTAACGATTGGGACGTTTTGCGGCAAATCGGAATCCCGACTCGTAAATTTGCCATTTCAGAAGAATGTCGTTAAAAACTAGTCTGTTACGTTTCCAGGTCACATTGAGGCTCACAGACGTATCGGTACCTGTCGGAGTCGGGAGTGAAGATGTCACGTGTACTCCCCATGCAATCTACCCCAGGGGTTACATCCGACGTCAGAGCAGCTGCGACATGATTTTGTAAATTCCGTACAGACGGACGAACAGCGGACGTTACTGAGAAGCTCGATTAGCTTTCGCCGGATCAGTAGGAGGGAGGGGGGCATTTAAGAACGTAATTAAACCTCTCCATCACGAAATGAATCTAATATTTATAATAATTCGCGAAAGCTTGCATAATTCTCTTGCAATGATTCCTTTTTTCTTTTGTACAAACAAACAGACGGACAGACCAAATCCTTAGAATATTTTAGACATACAAACAATTAGGGGGATTTGGTACCGAGATCCCCAATATTGGGAGAAGAAATCAGTTTCTTACAAGAAGTTATTATTGTCAATATTCTTTCATTGATATACATGTATAAAAATGCAAGTTTCTCAATCAAAATCAAATATAATATTCAAAATAAATTATCTTCTCAGTGCAAGAACTGTCAAATCAAATTACGTAAATTCATTACCTGTTGCTCCGTTCGCACCCTGCCGCGTCGCTGAGTTGTTGATTCCCAGCATCCAGCACTGGTCACACGGTGGGTGAAACAGGGGTCATCTCAAAACAAACGCGCTGTTATGCAACAATTTCTTGACGAAAGATCTCGGGGGTGTATCCCGGGTTGTATGATTTATTGATATTTATTTATTTGTTGATACTCGAAGTTATCATAAATTTCTACATGAACGTTCGCAACTAGACTTTTGATTATAAAATTACTCAAACATTACAATAAGTATATTTCTGTAAAAAAGTCATAGACAAAGAAGTGAAAAAAATCATCCAATGAGCGCATTTTGGAACATTTTCGGTTATTACGTCAAAGTAAAAAAAAACTCTTCAAAGTATTCACATTCACATCAGAGGTGTACGAAATTGATACTTTCGCAAATTGTTATTTGAAATAAGTTATTACCAAAACCTGTTTTAAATAGTTATACAGACGAATTATTACTTATTCAAAAAAGGTAAAAATGTGTGTAGTGTACTTTTGGGGGACTGATTCTAGAATAAGTATCAAAAAGCTGTACCGTACCGTACTACGTAATAATATTCATGTATATCATTGCTAGAGAGATTACAAAATGTACATAGATCTATCCAAGGACTTATAAACATTTTATAAGTCCTTGATCTATCTAGAAAATAAAACACCTATTCGTGAAAAAAAAAAATCCAGACGGGAAACTCCCTAGTACCGCTCCTGATAATGTCAAATTCCATCCAAACTGGCTAAACTTGAAGAGGTCTCGAAAGGGAGTTTGATTTGGGGACCGACTCAAAACATTTTAATAAAACGGTAGACCTAATCTTGGACGAAAAGGCGAAAAAAAAAATGTTGCTGATGCGAGCTTTTCGACGACACATGATTTTGATATACAGTTCTGATTATGATATAAGTCGTATATGAGTGGTACATTCTAGATATCACACGCTGTTGCATCATTTCGCAAGTCCCCAATCTGGGCCCCGCACATCGTTAGCACCGTTAGACAATAATTGGGGTCAACAAGGGAGACAGAGGTCAACAAAAATGCCAATCATTACGGCACCTGAACTGTTGAAATTCTGCAGATACAAATAATGTCATTAATGAAGACAAGCAGAATAAACCAAATGGAGATACATAAGTTTCCTTTTTTCGTCTTGTTCTGTAGGGGTCGGGGCCACATTCTTGTAACAAAATCAAATGAATTGTGAAATTACACGTACACGTTTTTATTTGTTTGGAAATTTTATCACATGTTTATAAATTTGCATTGCCAATCCAAATTGTTATAGTTTTGGTAATGTAATAAGTATCATACAAGACTTAATTGCATGTTCGTTGTTGTTTTGTTTTCTCGATCGTGAATTAAGATTTGATCTCATTTCAGCAAAAAGGAGTAAGGCACTGTCCCTTTGATATTCAGGGGGGGGGGGGGGGGGGGGGGCTTGGGTTTTTTGTCGGAGCAAGATAATTTTTTTCGCCCCGGCAAAATTATTTTTTTCTTGAAAAGTTGGAGCAAGGAAATTTTTTTTTAACAAAGTAATATCTAAAGAATGTTTGTGTTTTATCAACAGAAATTATTTATATTTTTACTCAAAACTCTAAATATTAATATATTAGTTTATTTTCATGCATGCAAGTATTCAATTCACTTTTAAAGAGGAGATAAAAGACTTTACAATACAATTCTCAATATTTTATATAAGGTACATGTATATAACATGTATAAGAGGGTCTGAGGGGAAGGTCTCTTAGACAAATTTTTAAATGTTACTAATCTTTGTAAATTGGTGAATAACTGAAGTTCTTCTTCCTAGCGTACAAGAACATAAAATTAGACTCTATGGGATACATGCAACATGTATTAATAGCAATACATAAATATTGATAATATATTTAAGCTTTTATGGAAGCCCTTTTTAATATATGAACATTGCCTTTAGTAAATAATGTTTTGATAGATTACTATGGCGAGTGAAGCGATCCTAAAATTTGTGATACAATTTGAAAACTGCGGCGAGTGAAGCGAGCCGGAAAATTTCCGTGAATTTTAGCGAAATTTTATGGTATTACTTCAAATTCAGATTATTTGTAAGAGCAAGATTATTTTTTTCTGTCACACCATAAGCAAATTTATTTTTTTCATCAAAATTGAGAGCAAAATTATTTTTTTCGAAAAAAACCCAAGCCCCCCCCCCCCCCCCCCCGAATATCAAATGGACCGTGCCTAATGTCCGACGAGAGTCTTAGATCATTATTACATTATGAAATTTAATTAGATTATAGGTTTACATTGCCAACCCATAATGTAATAATCTCAAATGTAATAAGTTATTTCATTATTGGTTGTGACAGTGGTGCATTAAGGTATCCGATGTACAATAGGGCATTTTTTCATGCCTGGTAAGGCACTATAAACTATATATTTTCTGGAAGGTTGTAATGCCCACTGCTCAGAAATAATAATTTTGGGGTCAGAAAAACAAAGGGGAATAACTGATGAAGCATTTAAATTGTCTTTTTCCCTATATAATATATGCAAAATAACAAAGTTGTACAAGAGTTTTTCCCCTTTGATTTTAAAGGCACTGGAGTCTTACATCTGTACTCGGGGCATCATTACCTTCGAGAAAATATATAGTTTATAGTACCTTACCAGGCATAAAATTTACCATACTTTACGATGGAGATTCTCTGTAAGAACCAAAGAATTTCAAAACATTTTGGCACGGCATGTCATGGATTTTTGAGATTTTTGGTATAGAAGTTCAATATGAAGTACTAGTATGAAAATCAACCCCAGTTTTTTCAAAAAGGTTGTCGTTGCCATGGTAACCGTGTCTGAAGTTTCAAAAATCGGGAAAATCAATAGGACAAGGCATATTTGTAGGCTTCGTTACCATGGAAACAGGTAAATTTTAAATCTTAAATTGCTTTGATTGCTTTCTTTTAATTCTTATTATTATGCATATTTGTAAAGTTTTTTCATTCATCTCGGATGCCTTATGTATACAAGATGAAAAATTGCGCCAAAACAGGGTATCAAAAGGCTTTGTTTTGGGCACTAAAAGACCCTTTTTTGCATGTTTTTACTGTTTTACAAGGTTGAAAATTTCATAAAAGCACCAATTTTTGAAGTCCAAATTCTAGTTATCCAATTAGTATCATCTTTGAACTCTACATGAATATAAAA
The DNA here is from genome assembly GCA_033119305.1 of Pinctada imbricata. Lineage (NCBI taxonomy): Eukaryota > Metazoa > Mollusca > Bivalvia > Pterioida > Pteriidae > Pinctada > Pinctada imbricata. The sequence goes on along the minus strand of VSWD01000009.1, from coordinate 46,959,422 downwards.
AATTAATTGGGCTAATTTGTCCTTTTATATGCAAAGCAGCATCAAATTTAGTTGCTATGGCAACAATCGGCTGAAAGGTTTCAATACGATGAATTTAAACATAACCTCTATCAAACTATCTACGCATGATATTGGAACAGAAGTTCATGTATACATCTATCAGAGGCGTTTTGATATAAAAATGACCTTGAAAATATTTCAAGGTCACCCACTGAATTTTCAAGGTCATTAAACTTTAAGTGACCAGATTTGACGAAAAATCCTGATTTTTCATAAAATGAAGGTGTCAATATTATAAAAACCTTGAAATATTGAACTTAACAGTTATTTGCCATAAAATGATAAATGTATCACTTATTTCTTAGAACTATTGATTACATTTCTTCACATCTTCGAATATCTAAATTCTTGGTGAGTATTTTGATAAAAAAGGGACGAAATCTGTATTTTTCTTGTTTTTTGACGGTAAAATATTTTCTATTGAATGGCTACAATTCAATAAATTCTAAGATTTGTCTTTCTTAAATTCATGTGCTTTCATAATGTATATGACCTATGAAAATATTTAAATAAAAAAATCACTAAAATCGGTAACAAAAAAATTAGAAAATCAATATTTTATGCAAAATTTGAGTCTCAAGGTATAAATGTCCTTGAACATCAAACCAATGACCTTGAACATTTTAATTGTTCTTATGTAAAAGATATAAGTCATATTTATACATGCATACATTTTGACAATCTTATGTAACCCTAAAGAGGAATAAAATCAATTTCAAAGATAATATGAAACAAGCAAAAAGGTCTAATGTTGCCATGGCAACGGTCTTTGACGAAAGAATTTAGGTAAAACTCTTAAATACCTACTCCAATTTTTCGTTCATTTTATTTGTCAATAAACATACATTTCCATTGATGAAAATCACTAGTCTCCTATTGGTGCCTTTTGCGATATTTAAGATTGAAAATGGTCAAAAACACACTAAATTGGCCCTTATTTTCACCTCTATTTTTCGCTTCATTTTGACTTCTTTTAGCTTAATACAATAAGCTTCCTGTAATAAATATCACATATCTAAGTGTACTAGGTAAGAATGGAAGTAAGGAAGAATAGATAATACAAAGATGAACAAGCTGGCACAGTGGTATCCATGGCAACGAAGTCTCCGGAGCTGGCTTATTTCATGGTCCCAAAAGTGCTATAAATAGAATGACCTCGTTACCATGGCAACCAGAAGTCACATTGGCTTAAAAGTGTTATAATCATGGTCAGTACTTAATATATACCCATTATACCGAAAATCATCAAAATCCATGACATGCCGTGCCGAACGATTTTGGTCCTTACAGAGAATGGCTATTCTAATTCATTCTGTTTGTTTCACGCATTCTGATTGGTTCACAGGATTTCTACAAGCATGTATAACGACGATATACATGCCGCAAACCGACTCACTTGACATACTTCAAAATGTATCCCTACGTAAATTTGCACGTTACAAGCTTTAGCGCACTTTTTGCGTATGACGTCATGCATCCCTTTGTTCTTCGCTCCTGTGACGTCATATTGTGACGTAAAACTACAAGGTATGAGCTTGTAAATGGCATTATCCACATGTAAAAAACAGAGCAAGTAATATTGTTATTGATAACACTTTGATGTTTCGCCATTGTAATAAATACGAAGCAGTTGTATTTCATATTTTGCAGCGCAATAATTTCTGTTAGTCGTTGTTAGTCCTCCGTAGCAACGACACCTCTAAAACGATGCGTGAGACCATCTGAGGGGTATAAAAAGTTAAAATATGTCACATGAATTAGAATAGGGATAAACGTACTGTGTTTTGTGGTTCCGACAGGTATATGTTGGATATACTGTTGGAAACATACGTTATACCGTCGGGGACAAGCCCCGACGGTATAACTGCGTTTCCAACAGTATATCCTACATATACCTGTCGGAACCACAAAACATAGTACGTTTATCCCCTAATTAAAATGCTATGTAAAATGACTCTATTGTACAACGGATACCTTAACATTTTTTTCTATTTTGACTAGAGACAGATGGGAAGTGGCGGATGTCATTGAGGGTGGTTGGCTCCTGTGATTTTGCCATAAGAAATATTCATTTGAAATATTAAAGCCACACAGTGAAACAGTTTTGAAGTTATTGAAAAGTTTATCAGATTTCAAGGTCAAGGTCACTAGATCAAAAGTGGATTTTTCATATGAAAGGCCTTGTCGTAAGGAATCCACACGTCAAATATAGATGCTGTATATGGGGGCCGTTTTACTATTTATTCCCTATTTTTTGATATCACAAATTTTTTTTTTTTTTGATATCAAAAAAATAATTTGTGGTATCAAAAATTTTTTGATATCACAAAATCGATTATTTGATATCAAAAATCGATTACTTGATATCAAAAATCGAATTTGTGATATCAAAAATTCGATAAGATTTTGTGATATCAAAAAATACAATTTTTGATATCACAAAATTGATTTTTTGATATCAAATAATGGAATTTGTGATATCACAATTTGAATTTGTGATATCAAAAATCGAATTTGTGATATCACAAAATATGATGGAATTTTTTTATATCAAAAAATCAATTTTGTGATATCACAAAATCGATTTTTTTATATCAAATAATGGATTTTTTTATATAAAAAAAAGCCGTTTTACTATTTATTCCCTATTTCTTGATATCAAAAAAATTGAATTTGTGATATGATGAATTCGACTTTTTTGATATCACAAATTCCGTCATATTTTGTGATATCAAATAATCGATTTTTTGATATCACAAATTCGAATTGTGATATCACGAATTCCATTATTTGATATAAAAAAAATCAATTTTGAATTGTGATATCAAAAAATCAATTCGAATTATGATATCAAAAATTCGATATCACAAAATAGAATTTGTGATATAAAAAAATCGATTTTTTGATATCACTAAATATGACGGAATTATTGATATCAAAAAATCGAATTTGTGATATCACAAAATAGAATTTGTCATATCAAAAAATAAGGAATAAATAGTAAAATGGCGCCTCATAGTATGCTGTATCCATTACTGTTCAAAAGATATAGATGAGGTTAATGTTTTAGAAAAGTAGGTAAAGGTTCAAGGTCTAAAGTAAATGTCACGAATGAAAGGTATAGTCACAATGAAATATAAAAGTCATACGACTTTTTAGTATTGACAAGGTGAGTCAAACATCAAGGTCAATATGTCACTAATTCAAAGGTCAAGGCAAAAATTAATTAGAACACCAGGTTCATTTCATCATGGTCGATTTTGATGTAAAGTAACTTTTCAATACTCCTCATTTTCTACCTACTGGCAAAACACTAATTCTGTATTTTCTTTCTCAAGGTCAAACTTTATTGCTGCCTTTGATTCATCTCATCATGGTTAAATAAAATCTTAAAAAAAAAAACAGTTTTCCCTCGAAGGACTTCAACGCAATAGCTAAACCAAACTGTTGGCGCACTGACGGACCGACAGACGTACTGTGCCTCGCAATCATTAACATTCATACAGCATCAGACACCTGTGGTCAGAAGAGATCGGTCAACTCAAAGAAAACATTCCTTGATCTAGTCAACATCTTAGAATTTCCTGTTCAAGTGTCTATTTTGCAAAGAAAACGGTGAACGATTTAGTCCACTTGGGTCTCTTTTCTTTTTTCATCAGTGAACTTGACTGTTGACCTTGTTTTTCAACTAATAAAGGTATCCTCCCCTCTTGAAAAAAATGGCTTGGATACGTTTTCCATGTACTCCTTCCAAAGTACATGTATTCTATCCTACAATGACCTTGACATGTGACCTACTGAGTTACAGCAATAACAGGTACTCCTGATAAGTACAAACATCTTCATATCCAATTCAGGTTGATACCATGGCAATGACTTTCGATTGGTAAGTGATAGGCCTTTCCATGGATACTAAAGTTATTGACCTTGTGACCTTGACCTACTTTTGAAAAACTTTAAGCATGGTCATAACTTTTAATTGGTAAGTGATAGGGATACAAAAATTATTGACCTTGTGACTTTAGAGTTTGACCTACTTTCAAAAAACTAATCCATGGATACTAAAGTTATTGACCTTGTGACCTTGACCTACTTTTGAAAAACTTTAAGCATGGTCATAACTTTTAATTGGTAAGTGATAGGGATACAAAAATTATTGACCTTGTGACTTTAGAGTTTGACCTACTTTCAAAAAACTAATCCTCGTCATAACTTTAAATTGGTAAGTGATAGGGCCTTCATATTTCACAAATTCCTTGTGACAAAAATGGATACCAGCCTTGTTGACCTTGGAGTTTTATCTACTTTGAAAAACTTTAGCCATGGCCATAACTTTCGAATGGCAAGTGATAGGGCCTTCATATTTCCTCGTGACAAAAACGGATACCAAAATTGTTGACCTTATGATTGACCTACTTTTGAAAAACTTTTACCCTTGTCCATAACTTTTGAATGGTAAGTGATAGGGCTTTCATATTTCACATTTGTAGTCCTTGTGGCAAGACCTTCCCAATGACGTGGATACCAAAATTGTTTACCTTCGCCTTTGAATTTGACTTACGTTTGGAAAATTTCAACCTCGTTCGTAACCTTTTGAATGGCAAGTGATAGGTATTTCACATTTCACATGTGTATTCCTTGTGACAAAAAATTTCCATGAACACCACAATTTGTTACCTTTTACCTTTACCTTGGAGTTTGACTTTTCTTGGAAAAACTTTAACTTACGACATCACTTTTGAATGGTAGGTGATCACATGTGCATTGCCTTGTGACAAGACCTTTTCATTAGTGCAAAAACTGACCTTTTCACCTTGACCACTGAGTATGACCTAATGTTGAATTTGAGCTGTTTCACTGACAAAGATGCCAATGGGGACATTCATGTTTATAAAACACATTTATTTCCAGTCTGACCTTGACCTTTGGACAAGAAATCCTCTTTTTATCATAGTCTACCCTGTATCAGCTTGTGAGGTTTCATTCCTGTTGGTAAAGAATCTAAAATTGAGTTATAGTGCAGAAACGCTGCCTTCCATACATATCAAGTTTGACTTATTTGACATATATCCCTATGTATTTTGTTTTGAAGTAAATAAAAAAGACAATAAAGTTTACTTATCAAAGCTTCATTTCAATATAGATAACATATTGTTCAGATAAATAACATATAAGCCATGAACATAAATGAGGAAAACCCAACATGAAAGCATGATTTTTAAAATGCCTCACAAACTAGGAAGGTAAAATCAGTACTGTATTGGCACTTTGTCTTGCTGGTAGCTGGCTGGAGGTATTGCGGTGAATAAAGCCATCTGAAATCAACCTTAGAATCCCAGGGATGTATTGCAGGTACATATACCTTTAGTAATATCTTTGTCCATGTCAATATCACAGTTTTTAGAGAATGTTTATTTCATCTATATCCACCTCGACCCCGACCCCCTCTTCCACTTCCAGGTCGGCCTCTATGACCTCCTCTTCCTTGGTAACCCCCATCTCCACCTCCACCTTGGTAACCACCTCCTCCTCCACCTTGATATCCACCTCCTCCTCCACCTTGGTAACCACCTCCTCCACCTTGGTAACCACCTCCTCCTCCACCTTGGTAACCACCTCCTCCACCTTGGTAACCACCTCCTCCTCCACCTTGGTAGCCACCTCCACCACCTTGGTAACCACCTCCTCCTCCACCTTGGTAACCACCTTTATCAATAAAAGATAAAAAAATGTAAATTAACAAGGCATGTCACTATGATGTGTTTGTGAAATACAAATGCCCCTTGAGAGAATAACAGAGATACAGGCATGGTCTATCTGGTAACGCTTGTTGTTTTGATAGCTAATTAAATAATTGGATTAACGCTTGGGTTGGATTAATGCTTGCCAGGTAGATAATGAAAGTACACGCTCCGTGATTTACATGTAAGCTACATGTATTAATGTTATTTTTACTGGGTAGATCATAATTGTCTATGTGTCATAATAACTAATTATGAAATATAAATAAAAAGAGAGTTTTTACAGGTAAGCTACAGGTATTAATGTTATTTTTACTGGGTAGATCATAATTGTCTATGTGTCGTAATGACCAATTATGAAATATAAATAAAAAGAGAGTTGGACGAGATTATTTTTAAACAAAAAAGAAGATAAAACTTGTATTTTATCGCCACAAAGTTTTCATCCCTTATTGCGCTAAAATATGTTTGTGCTAAATATTCTCGTTTTACAGAATAAAAGTTGTTCAAAAGTAGGTCAAGGTCACGAGGCTTAAACTTTGGTATCAATAGAAAGGTCTCGTCACTAGGAATATGCATGTGAGATATGAAAACCCTATCACTTACTATTCAAAAGTTAAGTCCAATTCTACTTATTTTCAAAAGTAGGTCAAACTCCAAGGTCAAGGACACGTGGTGAAATATTTTGGTATCAAAAGAAAGGTCTTGCCATTAGGAATGCAAGAATCCATCAATCACAGGTATTGCTTAATTTACCTTGATTTTGGTAATGGTCTCTTCCAAAGCCTCCTCCCCCTCCATATCCCCCTCCTCCCTGATTCCAGCCACCTCCTCCACCACCACCTCCTCCTCCTCCTCCACCATAACCTCCTCTGCCTTGACTCTGTCCATGATCCCATCCCCCCTGCACCTTACCACCACGCCCTCCTCCTCTGTCCCCACCTCCACCTCTTCCTCCACCTCCTCTTCCACCTCGACCACCTGAATATATGAAAAGCAAATTTAGACTGTGTAGTGTTTGTTAAACTATGATTATTGTCAGGAAATTTGATAAGTTTCTGATTTGAATAGATTAGAGACTAATTGAACGACCCTTACAAAGTAATATTTTTAAAATCAAATTTTTCTTTACGCCACGAACTCTGACCTAGAGCAAAAAGATTCATCTTGATAATATCAAAATTTTGTTTTGAATGGTTGTGTGTTTATTTTAGTTGGAGAGCATTAAAATCGCAAATTCAGAATTAAGGAAAGTAACACATGTATACTTTGAGGTCTTTGGCCTTGAGGTTGGTCGACCCTCTTCATAAAGGACGGCATCTCAGGTGGAGGAGGTTCTAATTCCCATGCCCTACCTCCTCTGTCTGGTACCTAAAGATACAACATATCTCTCAGATTACGTCTTTTTAATTTTACAGGCCTACATTCCATTTGTGACGATATCTGACATAAAAGCTTTGTTACCTCATTAAATTCCGCAATATATGTCACGTCTTTTAAAGCTCTATTTCCGTGAATTTTATGCAGGACTCAATAGAATCATTTGATGATTGACTATGCCACAATTATTTGATGTAAGATACCTTCACAAATGGGAAGTAACTCTGTATTTCAAAAACTTCAAGAAAGTATAGAATAAGAGACATAACTCTCATATCTTTAGAAACAAAATAGTGAGTTAATCATAGAATTAGGAGGGATAACTCTTACATACTAACCCTTGGTATGAGAACTTTATTTATTGCACATTTAGTTTTTTCCCTTGCATCACCACTACTTGTTTTATTCAGTCTGGTCAAATCTAAAAAGATACATACAAGGTTTGAAAAATGTAATGGATTGGTAAATTAGACCAGTTCATCCTGTGTCGAGTACCTCTTTTGCTCCTATTGTATGCACTACTCATTTCAGAAATTCGGAAAATCTCAATTTTGTCAGCTATATATTGCAAATATCTCTATATACTGTAACTACAAATCTACCCCCATCATATCAACAAAATATCAGAGAACATTAAATTTTTCAATTTTTGAATATGAATGCCTAAGAACATCTTGTGGCATTATTTTGCTTTCAATATAATGCCACAATTGAAGTTGTCAAACATTTCCAATTAGGACATTTATATATCAGTTCTTTCCATGTTTCATAATTTATGTTAAAAATAAATGAGTGGTTTTTTGAAAAATCTTATATTTAAGAATAAATCTATCATCAAAACAAAGATATCTTTTTTCATAGAAAAAAAACAATTACCATCTCTTGCAGCAAGAATCTGAGGAACTCCTAAACTGCATTTTGCTGTAAGTAATTTTCTAATGGGTTGATATATGGCTGCTATCTCATTTTCCTTCCTCTGCAAAACAATTTGTAACAGTATAGTCTTAATTCCAGAAAAGAATGTCAAGAAGGCAAGAAAAGGCAGAAAATGACTTAACTTCAGTATTATGTGATACTTTGTCTACGAACTAACATTTAAAGTGATTTTTTTAGTTTTTGATGTCAACATTAAGTACAATATAATACATACATTGTGGGTAAACTCCATCCAACATAATATTTTGCAGTGCCTTATCTGCCAAATTCATAGCAAATGTCACTTTAAAAAAAAACGTAACAATACTTAGACAAAGATAATGTCCAGTGTCCATGAAGAAAAAGCATAGAATCTAATGCTTATAACATACCTTTGCAGTATCAGACCACATAAAAGACTGTACAGTAACGTCAAGACGTTTCAGAATCATTTCTCGTCGTGTCGTGTATTCCCTTGTTAATGAGTCGTTTATTTTCATTAGCTGAGCCCATTGTTTGTCAGATAATCGAGCCTTTAGGAGAGGCTTTCCAATCTGATTTGGGTTCTGTGTAATGAGCTCTTTGACCTATGGAATAAAATAGATTAATATATGGCTAGTACACTTCATAGGAGAGCAAAATATTATTTTGAAGTCAGCATAGATTTTATCTTGAAATAGACTGCTCAAGATAAGGTATGATGCCTAATGCATGTCTGATCCTAAATATGTGACCTTGACCTTGATCTTGACCTACATTGGTTGTTGACTCTTATTATGCGTGATCATTTGGCGCAACTTTGGTGGAAGTATGATACATATCAAAGGAAGTTATAGTCTAATTTGTTATTGTTAACCATCAAAAGTTTTGGCCAATACAAATGACGATTACTATCTTGACTTAAACAACACAGTAGCCTACCTTGGCTAAAGGCAAATAGTGACGTACCTTTGCCTCTACTTTGTTAAAGAGTTGTGCTGACGTTATATTTGGTGGAGGCTTAGGAAATCCTAACGCAATACACATCATCTTCAGATGCTTGGCAATGTCAGACTCATGCTAGAATATAAAAGAAGAATGAATTACTTCTCTCAAAATTAGACATCACTGTATTTTTTTTTTTTTGCAGTGACACATTCAATTTCATGTACCGATATGTATTTATGACAAGTATTAGCTTTTACAAAAAGCTTGCCGCCAGTTAGCTGACATTAAATGTTGTAAAATTCTAGTAAGGAAAAAATGGAATAAACGATTTTCATTCTTGTTAGACCAATCGCACATTTCCGGGCTTTTCCGTTTTTATTTCCGAGTCAAGCTACGGAAATTTCCGAGGATCTATGATTTGTTGTAGGACGTATCGGTACAAAGACTTTTCGATGCATCTTTCGGAAGAAAATGCACTGATACGATATGACTTTCATTTGTCAAGTCATCTAGACTCTTTAGCCGACCTGATGGAAGCATCTTATGCACAGATTCAGAATAACCTTGACGAATATTTGCATATTTTGTAGTTGTCCACCAATCATATTGCCAAGAGTTATTTTATCCTTGCAAGTATGTCACGATTGATTACAGTATACCGGCAGTCATGACTGCCGGTAATAAACTTTACTTTCCCTTTAACGAACAGCAAATCCTATTTACCCCACACTTACTTGTAAATGATTTTCAAAAACTTTATGAACTTCTTTTACAACTCTTTAACCCCCTTCTCCCTCCCCAACTTTCAATGATTTTAAAGTTTACTTGTGAGGAAGAATCAGTTTCCATGGGTGAAGGTGTCATTAATGCCGAGGGTCGTTTGAGTGATAGCATCTTGGTGGCTTGTAGCTCAGACGTCAAATAATCTGAAAAATAATATTCATATTAAATTATTATCATATGGCAGCTACATGTATGGTTAGCATACCTGTCAACTCTCCCGCATTTCGCAGCAGACTCCCGCATTTCGCAGGAGACTCCCCCATTTCGCAGGAGACTCCCGCATTTCGCAGGAGACTCCAGCATTTGAACCTTATCTCCCTCGTTCGCATTTCTCCCGCGCGGGAGACTGAAAACTCCCTTATCCATCCTATCATCCGATCCCTCCCTCTATCTAGTTTTAAGCTTCACATAATGTTAGAAAGATAACTCTAGTAGCAAAAACACGATGCCATTTGTTTGTATTACAATTAGGACATGGTGTGTGTATTACAATGCCTAAGGTTAATTTATTAAGTTTAATTGATCATGTATATTAAGTACTTTGTACTGGTTGAGGACCAGTGACCACCTATTTTTCAAGGTTTTTTGCTAATAAAATTTGTAATTAACAGAATTATTCATTAAAACTTGATATGTTTAATGGTTGACTCTTATCACACTTGATTATGAACAATTTTCATGGAAAAATTTCATAATTTTGTTTATAGTGTTTACTGTCAACTGCCAAAGAGGGATCGAGATCTCCCTCTTTTGAAAAATTAAAAGTTGACAAGTATGGGTTAGTAATTAATGGGATTTTAAATAAATATCACAGAAACAATGCAAATAAAATGCTTAGCCATGAAATACCATTTAATATTTGAGAAAAAGTGAAAATAATAGTGTTGAAACATTTTACCTAAAAGTTGTACTGTATTTGTACGTGATCCAAGTCTTTCTGTGACAGGTCCACCCTCATAGAGATGCTTGAAGGGACATTCTGAAAATGAAAATTGGACTAGTAAAAATATGCTTCCAGAGTGTATACTGAGAATTACTACAATTCCTGCCAATAAATTTGAACCTCGTAATTAAAATTTTTGTATCCTAATTCCATCTGGCTTGTGTCTTGTGATTGAGGTACACTCAATAACTACTAAAAGGGTCGCTTAGTTTTAGTGAAACTGCATACAAATTATGCTAAAAGGAAATTTTACCGGCATAAAAATTTACAACAAAGATTTGACATATGCAACATACTTAATTCTCTAAGTACACCACTTAATTCCATCACAAACTCAGCAGCATCATCTGGACCTAGAATGAAATTAATTTTCCATTCAACACACAAGAAGTAAAGTACATTTGCATGATTTTTGTAATATTATAAAGTGCCATTCAGCATGATATAAAAATTTGCCAAAGTAAATCAAATTATGTGTATTTAACGTAATTTACTTGAGATTGTGTTGACATTTTCCTCCAATCCACACAAGCTCCGCAGTTGTTCCACCAGCCACACCACCACTTCCACATACTGCGTGGATCTAGGTCCCTGCTCTAAAGCCACAGAGAGGGACTCATTATCCAGAAGTGGTCCAGTGTACCTAAATATGGAAAGAAATGAAACACTGTCATTAAAGCAAAGTGTAATATGACACATTGAGTCCAGACCTACATAGTTGGATTACCACTCACAAAAACACACTGCATGTACATGTACAAAGAATAGTGTTTAATTCAATCGTTCTCAGAGTATTTGGATTAATTACTGCTACATTTTAAATGCACAAATAATTAACAAAAAGCCAGTAATGATTGTGAAGAAAATATCTTTAGAAAATACCTATATGCAGCTTAATGTGGAAATCTTGACAAAAAATGAGTGGGAATTGAAATCCTCTCACACACAAAAATAAACCATGAACCGCTAAAGGCAGTAAGGCCGGATTGCGAAGTGTTTGTATTAGATGACGTATACATTTTTGCACAGACAGAAAGGTCAAAGGTCATTAATACTATTTTCATGATTTTGCAATGAAAAAAAGCTATAGTCATAAGGAATCTAAATGTGAAATATCAAAGCCCTACTCCTTATATTTAAAACCAGACTTGTCAGAATGACAACATAGCTCGCCGGTGGCAACCATATGTAAATTGCAACAACAACAATAAACAAGAGCCCCAGGGGGCACAACGCTCACCTGATACCCATGCACGCTCTAATTGACATACTGACATTGAATACTGATAGTGCCAGTACCAGGATTTTAGCCCACAACCTTTCTAAAAAGATTTTTGCCGGATGCAGAGAAGTTTTTTTTTCAGACAACCTTTGAAAGTACAAAAAAGAAAAAATAGCCACATTTCAAAACAATAACTTTTTTACTGATTTGAAAAGACGGATAAAGTGGTCCAACATCATATGCCCAGCTAGAATAGTTCAATTATGCAACATCAAATATAAAATCATATTGTACATTAATGTGCAGCAGAAAAAGAATAAAACAATGAAACAATTTCATAAATTAAGTTTATTTAAAATTGAACACAAAACCTTTCATTATTGATAGCTAGCATGCCAGAAATTATAAAGCCTGTGTTTGTGAAACGAGAATGCCCCCAGCGGCATCTTTGTTAGTATAAAGGCCATTTTCTGTTAAGTATGTGAGAGGTCAGGGTCAGCGCAATATTGGTATCAATGGAAAGATCTTGTCACAAGGAATACACATGTAAAAATTGAAACCTCTATCACTAACCATTCAAAAGTTATGCCCAATGTTAAAGTTTTTGAGAAGTACGTCAAAGGTCAAGGTTATGGTCACGAGGTCAAAAATTTTGGTATCAATGGAAAGGTATTGTCACAAGGAATACACATGTGAAATATGAAACCTCTATCACCAGCTTCCATTTAAAAGTTATGCCCATTATGTTAAAGTTTTTCGGAAAACAGACAGACAAACAGACAGACGAACAGGCCAAAAACTATATGCTCCCGAATCTTTTATTCCAGGGGCATAAAAAACAAAGATTTTTCGGTTTTGCCTTTATTCATATTTAAGTATACTGAAATCTATGAATGCTTTTGAATAGTATTGATTTCATCTCAAATACATGAAACGTACAGTTAAAATCGTTTTAATCCAATATTTATCAATTCAAGTGAGTTGCTTGTGCAGAAATTGGGCCAGTTTGTTTTCCAAAAAGCAGTGTATGGTGTATCAAACCTCATGACCCAGTGAAGCCACTTGAACAAATAATTTTCAGTGAATATGCTGAAATGCGGCGCTTCTTGCCTATGCATATTTCAACAGGCGAGAAGGAGCGTCGCATTTCAGCATACGCTGTTCAACAACTCAAGTGATTTCTCTAGGTTTCGTAGTTTGAAACAAATTAAAAGGCCCATGAAATTGTTAAGGTTGTCCAACTAGCAGACCTACAACATCGTTATTTACTGTTAAAAAATTGTTTTACCTCATCAAAGGTCTGTTACACGGACAAGTTGTTAGCGGAGAGAGTTCATGAAATGTATCGGTTGCATAGGATTTGCCGACAAAAAGTTATTTGGTCCGATAAAAACTCATCATGTATCTATTATTTGAACAGATAAAAATTCCCAAATGTCTTATCACAGGAACCTGTCATTTTATGAGAGAAAATGTTTTATTATTCACAACCTCAGGCCTGTGTGTTCCTCTTAGAAATATTATACATACAAGATGTCGAACACAGTGGCTTATGGTTGTAAATAATAATTTATTTACTCTATTTAAACGACAGCTTTCTGTGGTCCAACATTTCATAGGAAGATTTCAGGAACTCTGAACTGAATTATTTATTTCAAGAATTTCAGATATTAAATGTCCTATGCATTCTCAAAATCCGGAGGAAGAGATTACTCATTAGACGTTTCTTCAAGAAATCAGTCCGTAAATTACTTCATCTAAGAGAGTCTAAGACAGAGTAAATTCGAGCAAACTTTATGCATGATAACAAGTTGCAAGTGTTCTAAGTACATGAATGATAACCATTATGAAAGTGTTCCAAGTATAATGCACATTTCATTAAATAAAAATCTATTCCGTTTGCACTGTATCTCCTGAAATGTATCGCAGTACTAAAGGTATCACATTTCTACATGGGGAATCCCCTTCAGGTGTAATCCAAGGAAATCGTTTTTAGCGGGGAATCCCCTCAGTTTTGACTGGTGAACAGGGCAGAATAAAAGGTGTCACACCATTGGTCAAAACTATTGAAAATTTAATAAAGCCTGTGTTTGTGAAACACGAATGCCCCCGGTGGCATCTTTGTTAGTATGAACACTATTTTCTGCTAAGTACATGTATGTGAGGTCACTGGGTTAAGAGGTCAAAGGTCAAGGTCACGAGAACAAAAATTTTGGTATCAATGGAAAGGTCTTGTCACAAGGAATACACATATGAAATATGAAAGCCCTATCACTTCCCATTCAAAAGTTATGCCCAATGTTAAAGTTTTTGAAAAATAGGTCAAAGGTCAAGGTCAAGGTCACGATGTCAAAATTTAAGGCATCAATGGAAAGGTCTTGTGACAAGGAATACACATGTGAAATATGAAAGCCCTATCACTTCCCATTCAAAAGTTATGCCCAATGTTAAAGTTTTTGAAAAGTAGGTCAAAGGTCAAGGTCAAGGTCACGAGGTCAAAAATTTTGGTATCAATGGAAAGGTCTTGTCACAAGGAATACACATGTGAAATATGAAAGCCCTATCACTTCCCATTCAAAAGTTATGCCCAATGTTAAAGTTTTTGAAAAGTAGGTCAAAGGTCAAGGTCAAGGTCACAAGGTCAAAATTTTTGGTATCAATGGAAAGGTCTTGTGACAAGGAATACACATGTGAAATATCAAAGCCCTATCACTTCCCATTCAAAAGTTATGCCCGATGTTAAAGTTTTTGAAAAGTAGGTCAAAGGTCAAGGTCAAGGTGACGAGGTCAAAAATTTTGGTATCAATGGAAAGGTCTTGTCACAAGGAATACACATATGAAATATGAAAGCCCTATCACTTCCCATTCAAAAGTTATGCCCAATGTTAAAGTTTTTGAAAAGTAGGTCAAAGGTCAAGGTCAAGGTCACAAGGTCAAAAATTTTGGTATCAATGGAAAGGTCTTGTCACAAGGAATACACATGTGAAATATGAAAGCCCTATCACTTCCCATTCAAAAGTTATGCCCAATATTAAAGTTTTTGAAAAGTAGGTCAAAGGTCAAGGTCAAGGTCACGAGGTCAAAAATTTTGGTATCAATGGAAAGGTCTTGTGACAAGGAATACACCTGTGAAATATGAAAGCCCTATCACTTCCCATTCAAAAGTTATGCCCAATGTTAAAGTTTTTGAAAAGTAGGTCAAAGGTCAAGGTCAAGGTCACAAGGTCAAAAATTTTGGTATCAATGGAAAGGTCTTGTGACAAGGAATACACATGTGAAATATGAAAGCCCTATCACTTCCCATTCAAAAGTTATGCCCAATGTTAAAGTTTTTGAAAAGTAGGTCAAAGGTCAAGGTCAAGGTGACGAGGTCAAAAATTTTGGTATCAATGGAAAGGTCTTGTCACAAGGAATACACATATGAAATATGAAAGCCCTATCACTTCCCATTCAAAAGTTATGCCCAATGTTAAAGTTTTTGAAAAGTAGGTCAAAGGTCAAGGTCAAGGTCACGAGGTCAAAAATTTTGGTATCAATGGAAAGGTCTTGTCACAAGGAATACACATGTGAAATATGAAAGCCCTATCACTTCCCATTCAAAAGTTATGTCCAATGTTAAAGTTTTTCGGACAAACAGACAGACAAACAGACAAACAGATAAACAGACAAACAGACGGACAGGCCAAAAACTATATGCCCCCGAATCTTTGATTCCGGGGGCATAAAAATAGCACATGAAATCAATGTACCATTCCCTGTAGTCGGGATAAATTGAGTTTTGAACCTGTTTTTGTCTTTTATGCAATCTATTGATCGATTTAAAAATAGATGAAATTTGTAAAATTTTCGAAATGGATAGAGGGGTGATGTAAAAAAGTGGAATTTGTGAGAAAACGGTATGCATGACCCCCCTTTTTTCTATTATTTTTATGTGTGTCAAAGGTGTCCAAATCCAACGAGACCAAATTCATAATTATTGAATGAAGGATTGGAAGTCACTCAAATTGAGCTAAATGGTTGATCATACAAAGAAGGTTTTTATTTCTTTGGATGACACCTTCAGGTACACAGCAAAACATGGCCGCTTTTGAAATCTTGTTCCCGACTTTAAAAATAAAATTCTAAATAAGTATAAAGAATTTAAATAATTGAATCATATCACATAAAAGGTCAATAAATAAGACATTGAAGCATGTGTCACTTGTTGAAATATCAGCTGTAACTATGGACGAAAGGTCGATCAAAAAATGATTAATCATACAAACAAGGTTTTTTTCCTGTAGTTGCACCTGAAGCATTGGGCATGGAAAACATACATTATACCTATGTACAATCTTAAAAAATATTCCTTAAAAATCCAAAAGTGGATATCTTGACAAAATTCTTTCACTTGTAGGGTACCATGCATGAGTACCTCATACCTACAAATTGTCATGACAATCTGAAGAGTGGTTATAGAAAAGAAGCAGAAAATGTATGAAAATCACCCCCCCCCCCTTCCTTTTTTACATAAGAAATAAATTCATAAAAAACCAAAAAAATAAAATTTAAGCATAAAATACATATCAAAGCATTAAGTAAGTTAAATATGATAAATATGTACTAAATGAGTGTGTAAAATCATACACTTATTGAGTTATTTAAAGAAATAGTGCAAAAATGTGCATTTCTGACTAAGTCCGAAAAGACGTCAAAAACCCGTCAAAAATTAGTTATCGGATTTTAACGAAATGAACAAACTTGAATCATACATCCTTCTAGATCACATAGATACAATTAGTTTTTCAATCCATTTAGTGGAACTGGAGAAGAAGATTTTTGAAGAGGGGTACCCTCCGGGGCCTATTTGACCCCGCCCTGGATCCACCCCTGAAGGGATCGAACCGAAATGAACAAACTTGGTAGAGGACCTTTAGTACTTCATGCATACCAAGTTTCATCAAAATCCCTTCAGCCGTTCTTGAGAAGAAGTTGAAAATGTTAAAAGTTTACGACGGACGGACTGATGGACGACGGACGACAGACGACGGAAGACGGACGACGGACGCCGGAAGCCACACTATGACAATAGCTCACTTGAGCCTTTGGCTCAGGTGAGCTAAAAAGGTCTTATCACAAGGAATGCACATGTGAAATATCAAAGCCCTACCACTTACCAATCAAAAAATATGGCCAAGGTTAAAGTTTTTCAAAAGTAGGTCAATCATCTCCAAGGTCAAGGTCACAAGGTCAAAAATTTTGGTATCCATGGAAACATCTTGTCACAACGAATACACATGTGAAATATCAAAGCCCTATCACTTACCAATCAAAAAATATGGCCAAGGTTAAAGTTTTTCAAAAGTAGGTCAATCATCTCCAAGGTCAAGGTCACAAGGTCAAAAATTTTGGTATCCATGGAAACGTCTTGTCACAAGGAATACACATGTGAAATATCAAAGCCCTATCACTTACCATTCAAAAAATATGGCCAAGGTTAAAGTTTTTCAAAAGTAGGTCAATCATCTCCAAGGTCAAGGTCACAAGGTCAAAAATTTTGGTATCCATGGAAACGTCTTGTCACAAGGAATACACATGTGAAATATCAAAGCCCTATCACTTACCATTCAAAAAATATGGCCAAGGTTAAAGTTTTTCAAAAGTAGGTCAATCATCTCCAAGGTCAAGGTCACAAGGTCAAGAATTTTGGTATCCATGGAAACGTCTTGTCACAAGGAATACACATGTGAAATATCAAAGCCCTATCACTTACCATTCAAAAAATATGGCCAAAGGTAAAGTTTTTCAAAAGTAGGTCAATCTCCAAGGTCAAGGTCACAAGGTCTAAAATTTTGGTATCCATGGAAACGTCTTGTCACAAGGAATACACATGTGAAATATCAAAGCCCTATCACTTACCATTCAAAAAATATGGCCAAGGTTAAAGTTTTTCAAAAGTAGGTCAATCTCCAAGGTCAAGGTCACAAGGTCAAAAATTTTGGTATCCATGGAAAGGTCTTGTCACAAGGAATGCACATGTGAAATATGAAAGCCCAATCTGTATTGGTTTAAAAGTTATAAGCAAGGTTACAGTTTTTGTGCACGCGCACGCAGACGCAGACGCCGACACCGGGGGTATGACAATAGCTCTCCGGACATTCGTCCCGGCGAGCTAAAAATGGTCAAAGGTCAATGACAAGGTCATTTTATCAAAAGTCAAGATATCAAATGAAAGGTCTGGTCATGAGGATTCTACAACTGAAATGTCAAAATCCTACCTCTTATAATTTAAAGTAGGTCAAAGGTCAAGGTCACTAGGTCAAAAGGCATGATATCAAATGAAAGATCTCGTCATAAGGAATCTATATGTGAAATACCAAAACCCTAACTCTTATAGTTTAAAAGTAGGTCAAAGGTCAATGTCAAGGTCATCAGATCAAAAGTCATGATATCAAATGAAAGGTCTGGTCATGAGGAATCTAAATGTGAAATATCAAAACCCTACCTCTTATAGTTAAAAAGTAGGTCAAATGTCAGTGTCAAGGTCACTAGGTCAAAAGTCATGATGTCATGAGGAATCTATATGTGAAATATCAAAACCATACCTCTTAATAAAGTCTTATAATTCAAAAGTAGGTCAAAGGTCAATGTCAAGGTCACTAGGTCAAAAGTCATGATACCAAATGAAAGTTCTGGGCATGAGGAATCAATATGTGAAATATCAAAACCCTACTTCTTATAGTTCAAAAGTAGGTCAAAGTCAATGTCAAGGTCACTAGGTCAAAACTCATGATATCCAATGAAAGGTCTGGTCATAAAGATTCTGCATGTGAAATTTCAAAGCCATAGCCTCTATAGTTCATGAGATATAACCCAGATTTATCATTTTTAAAAGTAGGTAAATCTCCAAGCCAAGGTCAAGGTCACAAGGTCAAAACTTTTGGTATGAAATGGTGAGGTCTTGTGACAAGGAATATATATGTGAAATATAAAAGCTCTATCATTTACCATTCAATAGTTATGGCCAAGATTAAAGTTTTTCAAAAGTAGGTCAAAATCCAAGGTCAAGGTCACAAGGTAAAAATTTTTGGTATCCATGGAAAGGTCTTGTCACAAGAAATACACAAGTGAAATATGAAAGCCTCATCACTTATCATTCAAAAGCTTTGGCCAAGGTTAAAAATTTTCAAAAGTAGGTCAGACTCCAAGGTCAAGGTCACTAGGTCAAATTTTGTTGGCGAGTCTGATTCGTCTCATCATGGTCTATCACCATGTCAAGTTTCAAGTTACTGCTTTTAGCAGTTTTCTCTCAACAGACTTAAACGCAACACTTTAACCAAAATGTTGACGCACTGACGGACGGACGGACTGACGGACAGACAGACAGACAGACGGACTGACTTTGCCATTTCATAGACCGGATTTTTCTTCGCAATCCCGCCAATTATTGAATAGAAATTATTTTGAGAGACAGTCGAAATATTGAAGCTTCTATCCACGAAGCTCAGTTCAGAAATTGGAAAATTGAGGTTTCTTTTACTTCGTTGGCAAATTTTGCTAAAAAAAATTTATATTCTTCTTTAGGGTTTCAGCAAAACTTCATTTGATTGAAGATTACTTGCTGTATAGGGGGATACAGTAGATCTTGATCTCTCATAACCAACTGTGTAAGTTATATGTACCTACGACTAATATTATGCTCACAGTGAAAGAATATAGTTTTGGATAGGGAGTTTTCTATGTTAATTTTAGCACTACGTCTCCGATGTTTAACACTGAATTTATGGAGAACATTGAGGACCTTCCGCTAAAATTAACATAGAAATCCTCCCATTTAAAGCTATATTCTAGCTTTCACTGTAAGCATGGTATTGGTCGTACAGCCTACTACTACAGGCATGTATCATACACTGTTAATTATAAGAGTTCGAGATCTATCCCCTGTATAAATTTTAATCAGAAAATATGCTGACAAAGTAGAGAAAACTTCAATTTGCCGATTTCTGAAGTGAGCTGTACGGACAGTTGGCCATGTACTAATTATGATGTAGGCTCAGGTGTCAGAGCTAAAAAGTACAAAAAAGAATGTTGCGAACTCTGGTTATAGAGCAGTCAAACCTGTTATCGTAAAATCTTATGTGTAACATACCCAAGATCCTCAAGAGAATCTAAAACATCGTTTTCCATCGCAGAATAGGCTGAATCGAACCTCAAAGCAAATGTGAAAGTTGCATGTGTGCCGGCACCGGAAGTGACGTTTGTAAGGGGAAAATGTCTTCGTTGAAAGAAATCGTCGTCATGTACCAAAGTTTAAAGCGTGAATGGGACAAGAAACCACAAAATTTAGATCGTTGTGGTGATCTATTGACTAAGCTGAAGGTCTGTTAGAATTTTGACTGAAATCTGAATGAAAATTCCTTTGATTTTTTCTACTTTCACTTTCACGTAGATGCTGATTCACGTTTGTATCTTGAATTTCCTCTGACTGCCGCATTTGTCATGCAGATTTAGCCATCCTCGTGGTAAATTTTCGATATTGCTGTTCCCTTTGTTTTGATTTATTCAAAAACATGTCGTGGTTTCTTTTTGACATTTTGAAACTCAAGGTGATACATGTACTGAGTTCTTTGGTACAATACTTTTCGTTCAAAATTGACGAAAATCGGGATCATTCATGCCCTAGGCTATGGTGGGATTTTTTGTACTGGTCAATTTTTAAACAATTTTCGTAAGAATTTATTTGCAGGGTGTGAATAAAGTTTAGATGTATTCAGGGTTTTTTTTTTTAAAATCTTACTTGCTTGCATGTTTAAGGGTTTACTTGTGGCAGGAACGGGTATCGTACACGAATAGCTCAGTTGGTAAGAGCGTCTGTCCTGATAACAGAAGGTCTCAGAATTGATTCCCCGCTTGCCACATCTTTTCCTCTCCTGTTACAAAATTGGCACCCAACTAAATGACTCACAATTGTGTGGAGTCTCGTGTGAGTCAGGGCGTTGAAACCTGAAAATTTGGTGGAGAGGAGTGTGGCAGGAATGGGCATCGTGCCCGGATAGCTCAGTTGGTAAGAGCGTCTGCCCTGATAGCAGGTCTCGGGTTTGACTCTTAGTCCGGCCACATCTTTTCCTCTCCTGTTACATACTAAACACAAAATTAGCATTTCAGGAATATCTTGACTATTACAAAAACTGTAGAATTATTCTGTAAAACATCTTCAATAACAAATTAGCCGATACAAAAATATTTGGCTGTCATCATGGTCATTAAAATTAAAATCATAGTTTGTACTGTACTATTTTGTGAGTACAAGCATTAATTGAGTTGCTGATTTTCCAAAAAGAAAAAGACCGTAAACATCATTAAACAATATGATTTATGCATAATCTGGAGTGGAAGTCAGAACAAAATGTCCTATTTTTAAGTGCATTTTTAAGTTTAAATTTTATTCATCCCTTGTTCAGTTCGAGCAAATCAATGGATTATCATTGTTAATAAATGATATTTTAGGAATATACTTTGCTGAGAATTTGTATAAAATTTTTCACGATTTCAACAAAATGTCGCAAATTTTCCCAAATGGTACAGGCACCTTCCCCAAAATAAAAGAAAACCCTGTCATGATCCATTATTTCCGCAGAAAAATGATACAAACCACTTAAAATTTGGAACTCATAAATCTAAATGAAGAAGAAATGACGTTATTCAAGATCGTTGAATATACAGTTCATTTGTAGGAATTAAGCAGCTCATTAGAGGGACATGATAAGTAAGATGTACCAAAATGAACAAGTAGACAAGGAACTTTAGCTACAGGAACACTTTGGCCCCTACAATCTATAGACCCTTTCACATTATTATTTGCGGTACTGAATTTGAAGGCCAGTTCCGATGGACAAACAATAGATTGTGCATGCGCCATTTACATAATTCGATTGTTCCAAGATGTTTTCGTGGAACAAATGAAACATGATTCTGCGCTTAATGCCCTAGAACAATCATATAACGTCACTAGTCCATGCGAAATCTATTGCTTGTACCATGGATCTGGCCTTCAAATTTAGTACTGCAGATAATGTGAAAGGGTCAGTAATACATGTAAATAGATGTTGGATGTTATATGCCCTGTTTTAAGAGTGGTATTAGAATTGAATCAAAGCTATGATTTATTGTACTTTTCCACAACATATGCGTTCATGTTACCGTATATTTATTAATTCGCTTATAGATTGCCTTGACAGCTGTAGCCTTCCTACCAACAGATGAGAGCTCCCCATCAAAACAAGAATTACTTGTCGCACGTAAGCTCCTATAACTTATCTGTTATTTTATATATAAATTTCTTCGTTGTTACTGAAAAAAATTAAGGAATGACAGTCTATGTGAAACCTATTGAAATAGGCATCTGACACATAGGAACCTACCTCAGACATTTGGTTAGAAATAGTTCAGGATGTAAATCTGACCAGTCTTAACTTTGCCGGACAAGTCTTACTGTTCAATGCGTTCACATACTCTGGAATGATCGAAAACACAGTTGTTGATTTTGCTGTCATATACATGTACATTGAATATATTTGATGCCTCATTGAAAATAACATTTTTTGAGATGTTCTCTATTCTGTATTGATTTCTCTGCAGGTGATATACTTGAAATTGGAGCACAATGGGCCATAGCCAAGAAAGACATTCCTGCCTTTGAACGTTACATGGCTCAACTTAAATGTTACTATATGGATTATAAGTAGGTAGTCACAGAGTATGAATTAAAATTATCAGAAGTTTATATTCTTTTTCAAGTATACAAACATGTATGTATTGCGTATTGCTAGTGGTGTAACGATATATCGTTTGTACTCGTATCGCGATACAGAAGCTTGACGATACGTATCACGATACATCTTCCATTCAAACGATACACAACGATACAGTATTTATAAACAAAATCAAGCACAGTGTAACAAGTAAAGACATTTTTTTTCTGTATCATTTACTTATAATGTCCCCATCACTGTGTAACTTGTAAGAACCCTCTTTATATTGTTAAGACTAAATTGATGCAAGTAAAGTTCTGTTTTCTTTGGATTCAAGGAATATGAGTGTTGGATGGGATAGAAAAGTGTATCGTGATACGTATCATATCGTGAGCCTTGTATCGTGATACGTATTGTATCGTGATCTAGTGTATCGTTACATCCCTACGTATTGCCCGTCAAAGCAATGTTTGACAGACCAATGAAGATGACATCATAATGTTTTATTCCGCCTTTACTGTTTATTAGTATATTTGACAAACAAGCAATGTTTTTATCCTCTAAACTTTTCGTTTTTTCCTAAAATTTCCAAGTTATTTTTTGACAAATATATTGCCAGTGCAGAACTATTTATTGACACAAATAACACTGAAATTAAATTAGGTCAACGTCATCCAGACCAAGGTATATGTATATATATTTTAACCAGAATTACTGTGTATGAATGTTAACATTTCTGGCATTATATGTTACCATTCTGTGTTACATTTTTCTCCTTTTGAAGTCAGATTGCACTACAATTCAGCAATCTTGTATTCTCAACATGAAGAAAATATCCCTGCGTTGCGTTAGTCACTTTGCACAACTTTTATGTTCAAAAGCTTAGATTGCTTTGCATTTGCATAGGATCAATTAAACTCACGGTGGGTAATCTCGCTACGCAGAACAATCAGTTTTTCAATATTTTTGTGCAATGTTTATTATTTATAACCAACGGGGGAATGTGATGCAGTGTAAGGATGCCATAGCTATGATTTGTATCCAAAATGGGGTGAATATAAGCTTTTTATAACATATTTTCAGCTTTGATAAAGAGATTCTCTTATTTTGGATTAAACTCATAGCTAAGATATCCTTTCACTGCATCATATTCCCCTTTTTGTGATAAAAAAATGTATATTACACGAAATTATAGAAAAAAAATGATTGTTCTGCGTTGCGAGATTACCCACTTTGAAGCTACATTTGACCAAATTATTTAGAAAACCAATTAATAGCTAGGTACATGTAGTTATATCATGGTATTGCAACAAAAGAAAGCAGACTGTAGTAATTTGATGGTTTATCAAGGGAGTTTAAATGTAGATATTTTAATTTTAAAGAGGTATTTTCTTTTTGCTGTTTTAAATTAATTTAATGTCAGCATTTCATTACAAAATTTATGAAAATAAGTTAGTAAAATCCACATGTGTTTGTCTATCCCTACATGTAAGTTTTTTGTTTATAAAACATGTAAGACCTCCAATGCTTCAGTGCTTAGAATCAAACGAAACAATTTTTACAGTTATGGTAAGAACTTTTTGTTATATTATCATGATAGTCCAAAAGATAACTTACCTCTTACATGTATTAATTTGGAAAAGAAAGTTTTTTATACAATGTACTTCTAATAAAAGCATATATTAAGATGAATTTTCAAAAATGCTGAGTTATATTTGCAATCTGTCTTCAATACATAACTTCCGCAATGAATTCTTCTTGACTGACTGTTATGAAAACTTTCTTGAATTGTACATATTGAAATTGAAATGAAAGATAAAATTGTAAAAAAGAAATGTAAAATCATTTTATTATCTTGAGATTTCAAATAAAAAGGAATGAAATGAAACTAAAGAACAAGTCACGGTTAATTTTGTAAAAGTGACATTAATAATTTATGAATGACCTTCCCTATCTATTATTTCTTCAGAATTTTATGCCCTTCTTGATCTAGACCTATAGGATAAATAATGTTCCAGTATATGATAAAACTTCACTTTGCATAAACAATTGACAGTTTATTAATCGAAACATCTTTGTGCAGACGAGCTTGTTTCTTGTTATACATCTATATGTATAGTATATACTAGTATGCTATGTTAACAGAGATTAGACAATTTGCCGTATGTCACCAGAAAGCCTTTTTTAATCAATAATGTAGTTTTGATAGTAACAAATTGACCTACTTTTATAAACCTATCTAAACATTACAGAAATTAAAAACCTTTTCCTTTTCACACTTGCAAGTATTTAATACTTTTTTGAAAGATTTGTCAACAAATGTAGAGGACCATAACTGTATTATTAGCTATGCTTATATTATCTATGATATTTTCAGAGACAACTTACCGGAATCTTCATATAAATACCAGTTGTTGGGCCTGAATCTCCTTTGTTTATTAGCTCAGAACAGATTAGCAGAATTCCACACTGTAAGTTAAAAAATCTCACTTAAGATGGTAGTCTCAGGGTAAGGGACGTAACTCAAAATTGATCTCGCAAACGTTTGTTGTCTGGCGTTACGTTACCATCGTTTGTTTTCATGACAAACATCTGCATGACTTAATCATGACGTCATAATAGGGGAATTTCCCTCGCGGTGCACGGAGGTAAATGGGATTTTTCATGGTTGCTCTATATATCATTATCTATTTTTATAAGTATGCATTTCGTTTTCTCTGTTTTATTGAAATTGAGCATTACTTATAGATTAAATGTGTTTCCGAGATTTCAGTATCTTCACAAATCCCTTGACCTACGTTATTTTCATTCCGTAAATGTCGAAAGAAATCCGACTATATATATAATATATATTGTTATCAGATAATTATGACCATGATTATTTCGATTTTATTTGAGCGTGATTAGTGTAAATAGAGTACATTTAGCTTTATCAGATACCTTCGTTTGATAAGAAGTTCATCTAGAAGAAGAAAAAAATATCGTAGAAAGGGGTTAAAAGTTCTGGTTCGGCATTATCTGGGACGATTACTTTTTAGCTCACCTGAGCAAAGCTCAAGTGAGCTATTGTTATAGCGTGGCGTCCGTCGTCGTCCGTCGTGGTCCATCGTAAACTTTTCACATTTTCAACTTCTTCTTCAGAACGGCTGAAGGGATTTTGATGAAACTTGGTAGGTATCAAGTACTAATGGTCCCCTACAAGTGTTGTTGTTTTTCGTCCGGATCTGTCAACAGGTGGCGCCACCACAGCCAAAAGTAGGTCACGGGGGGTACCCTCCTTTGACAAACTTCTTCTTCAGAACCGAAGCATGTATGGACAAACCGAAAGCATCTGGATGATCTAGAGAGATGTCTTAAGAAGTGTTGTTATTTTTGGTTCCACTCCGAAGTCAAATTTTTGACGCGTTTTTGACGTCTTTTTGGACTTTGTCAGAAATGCACATTTTTGCACTATTTCTTTCAATAACTCAATAAATGTATGATTTAATGCAATCATTTTCTGTATATTTATCATTTTTAAGTTACTTAATGCTTTGATATGTATTTTATGCTAAAATTTTATTTTTTTGATTTTTTATGAATTTTTTTCCTTATGTAAAAAAGGAAGGGGGGGTGATTTAAATACATTTTCAGCTTCTTTTCCAGAACCACTCGGCAGATTTTAATGAAACTTGGTAGGTATGAAGTACTAATGGTCCCCTACAAGTGTTGTTGTTTTTCGTCCGGATCCCTCAATAGGTGGCGCCACCAGAGGCAAAAGTAGGTCCCAGAGGGTACCCTCCTTTGACAAACTTCTTCTTCAGAACTGAAGCATTTTTTGACAAACCGAAAGCATCTGGATGATCTAGAGAGATGTCTTAAGAAGTGTTGTTATTTTTGGTTCCACTCCGAAATCAAATTTTTGACGCGTTTTTGACGTCTTTTTGGACTTTGTCAGAAATGCACATTTTTGCACTATTTCTTTAAATAACTCAATAAGTGTATGATTTTACACAATCATTTACTACATATTTATCATATTTAACTTACTTAATGCTTTGATATGTATTTTATGCTTAAAATTTATTTTTTTGATTTTTTATGAATTTTTAGCTCGCCGGGACGAATGTCCGGAGAGCTATTGTCATACCCCCGGTGTCGGCGTTGGCGTCTGCGTGCGCGTGCACAAAAACTTTAACCTTGCTTATAACTTTTAAACCAATACAGATTGGGCTTTCATATTTCACATGTGCATTCCTTGTGACAAGACCTTTCCATGGATACCAAAATTTTTGACCTTGTGACCTTGACCTTGGAGATTGACCTACTTTTGAAAAACTTTAACCTTGGCCATATTTTTTGAATGGTAAGTGATAGGGCTTTGATATTTCACATGTGTATTCCTTGTGACAAGACGTTTCCATGGATACCAAAATTTTTGACCTTGTGACCTTGACCTTGGAGATGATTGACCTACTTTTGAAAAACTTTAACCTTGGCCATATTTTTGGAATGGTAAGTGATAGGGCTTTGATATTTCACATGTGTATTCCTTGTGACAAGATGTTTCTATGGATACCAAAATTTTTGACCTTGTGACCTTGACCTTGGAGATGATTGACCTACTTTTGAAAAACTTTAACCTTGGCCATATTTTTTTATTGGTAAGTGATAGGGCTTTGATATTTCACATGTGCGTTCCTTGTGATAAGACCTTTTTTATTGTTGTTGTTGCAATTTACATATGGTTGCCACCGGCGAGCTATGTTGTCATTCTGACAAGTCTGGTTTTCTTATGTAAAAAGGAAGGGGGGGGGGTTGATTTTCATACATTTTCTGCTTCTTTTCTATAGCCACTCTTCAGATTGTCATGACAATTTGTAGGTATGAGGTTCTCATGCATGGTACCCTACAAGTGAAAGAATTTTGTCAAGATATCCACTTTTGGATTTTTAAGGAATATTTTTTAAGATTGTACATTGGTATAATGTATGTTTTCCATGCCAAATGGACCCATGGGGAGTAGCTTCAAACCCCGGCGGGACCCCAACAATTTTTTTTTCCCTTTTTCAGTTTTTTTTCTCTTTTTATTTTTATATTTATCGCTAGAAATGAAACTGTGAAAGAATTTTGTCAAAATATCAACTTTTAGATTTTTAATGATTTTTTAAATAAGACAAGCTATAATAGCTAGTTTGGCTTTGTGTACTTATTTTCATACTTCGAATTAACTTGGCCACATACGCTATCAAATATACTCTGAATTTATTTTTAAGATGTTGACTTTTTGTGTCGCCTGCGAAGCACAGCGACACTTAGGGATCACTTTGTCCGTTGTTCGTCTGTCCGTCCATCCGTCCCTCCGTCTGTCTGTCACACTTGGGTGTCACACCCCATAACTTTTCATTGGTAATTGATAGGGCTTTGATATTTCACATGTGTATTCCTTGTGACAAGACCTTTATACACATATCATAATTTTTGACCTTGTGACCTTGACCTAGATATTTGACCTACTTTTCTAAAAATCTAATATTGGCTATATCTCTTGATTGATTAGTGATAGGACTTTGATATTTCACATGTGTATTCCTTGTGATTAGACCTTTCTACACATAAAATGTTTGACCTTGTTACCTTGATCTAGATATTTGACCTACTTTTCTAAAAATCTAATATTGGCTATATCTCTTGATTGGCAAGTGATAGGGCTTTGATATTTCACATGTGTAATCTTTGTGACAAGACCTTTCTACGCAAACCATATTTTTTGACCTCGTGACCTTGACCTAGATATTTGACCTACTTTTCAAAAAATCTAAGATTGGCTATATCTTTTGATTGGTAAGTGATAGGGCTTTGATATTTCACATGTGTATTTCTTGTGACAAGCCCTTTTTTCACATACTATATTTTTTAACCTTATGACCTTAACCTAGATATTTGACCTACTATTTAAAAAAACCAAGATTGGCTATATCTATTGATTGGCAAGTGATAGGGCTTTGATATTTCTCTTGTGTATTCCTTTTGACAATACCTTTCTACACATACCATAATTTTGACCTCATGACCTTGACCTAGATATTTGACCTACTTTTCAAAAAAATTAAGATTTGCTATATCTTTTGATTGGTAAGTGATAGAGCTTTGATATTTCATATGTGTATTCCTTCTTGTGACAAGGCCTTTCTACACATATCATAACTTTTGACCTCATGACCAAGACCTAGATATTTGACCTACTTTTCAAAAAATCTTAGATTGGCTATTTCTTTTGATTGCCGAGTGATAGGCTTTGATATTTCACATGTGCATTCCATGTGACAAGACCTTTCTTCACATACCATCATTTTTAGCTCACCTCGACGAAGTTGAGTGAGCTTATGCTATAACCCCACGCGTCCGCGTCCGGTTAAGAAGTTTGGGGTAGCTCAGTATCTGACAAAGTACTAATGCTACAGTAACCAAACTGGCACAAGTGATTCATCTTTGGATGCTGAGGTGAACCCATGCATCGTATGCAGCATCTGACCTACATTTTCCGCTTGAGTGACTTGGTTAAGAAGTTTGGGGTAGCTCAGTATCTGACAAAGTACTGATGCTACAGTATCCAAACTTGCACAAGTGATTCATCTTTGGATGCTGAGGTGAACCCATGCATCGGATGCAGCATCTGACCTACATTTTCCGCTTGAGTGATTTGGATAAGAAGTTTTGGGTAGCTCAGTATCTGACAAAGTACTAATGCTACAGTAACCAGACTTGCACAAGTGATTCATCTTTGGATGCCGAGATGGACCCATGCATCGGATGCAGCATCTGACCTACTTTTTCCATTTGAGTGATTTCGCTTTTAAAAGCCAATATTGAGCAGAGTATAAGTGCTACATGTACCAAACTTGCATATTGGATGTATCTTTGATCAAACTTTCATAAAATGACCTTGACCTACTTTTTCCGCTTGAGTGATTTTGCCTTTAAAAGCCAATATTGAGCAAAGTATAAGTGCTAGATGTTCCAAACTTGCATATTAGATGTATCTTTGATCAAACTTTCATAAAATGACCTTGACCTACTTTTTCCACTTGAGTGATTTTGCCTTTAAAAGCCAATATTGAGCAAAGTATAAGTGATACATATACCAAACTTGCATATTGGATGTATCTTTGATCAATCTTTCATAAAATGACCTTGACCTACTTTTTCCGCTTGAGTGATTTTGCTCTATAAAGCCAATATTGAGCAAAGTATAACTGCTACATGTACCAAACTTGCATATTGGATGTATCTTTGATCAAGTTTTCATAAAATGACCTTGACCTACTTTTTCTGCTTGAGTGGTTTTGCCTTTAAAAGCCAATATACATGTACTTGATTATTTTCTCTGTCTTATTTCTGTATCTATGGTAAACATAGCCGCCATATATCTTGTCTTACAGATTTGATTGGTTCAATACCTCCTTGCCCCTTTAGTAGGGGTAACTACAGGAAATAAAAAGGTGCACACTAAAAATTTTGACTGACTTGAAATGCCTGGAAGTCTGTAAAATTGGTCTTTTTGGATTGTGAATCTTTGGCACGCATAAAAATGTAAAGAAAAAGGGGGGGGGGGTCATGCATGTCCTTTTTTCGCAAATTTCACTTTTTTTAACGAAAATGTTCCGAATTTTGCATATTTTCAAACCTATCTGTAGATTGCATAAAAGACAAGATCAAGTTTGAAGTTAAATTTATCACGACTATTGATTCAATATGCTAAAAATACATTTCCAAGGGCCGCATTTCAGCATATTTACCGAAAATAATTTGTCCAAGTGGCTTCACTGGGTCATGAGGTTTGATACACTGTACACTGCTGTTTGGAAAATAAATTGGCTCAATTTCTGCACAACTCACTTGAATTAATATTGTCCGCTAACAACTTGTCTGTGTTAATTGGATTAACACGATTTTGACTGTACGTTACATGTATTTAGATGAAATCAGTACTATTCAAAAGCTCTCATTCATAGATTTCTGTATAATTTAATATGAATAAAGGCAAAACCGAAAAGTCTTTGTTTTTTATGCTTCCGGAATCAAAGATACGGGGGCATATAGTTTTTGGCCTGTCCGTCTGTCTGTTTGTCCGAAAAACTTTACATTGGGCATAACTTTTGAATGGAAGGTGATAGAGCTTTCATATTTCACATGTGTATTCCTTGTGACAATACCTTTCCATTGATACCAAAATTTTTGACCTCGTGACCTTGACCTTTGACCTACTTTTCAAAAACTTTAACATTGGGCATAACTTTTGAATGGTTAGTGATAGGGCTTTCATATTGTACATGTGTATTCTTTGTGACAAGATCTTTCCATTGATACCAACATTACTCTGACCCTGACCTCTCACATACTTAACAGAAAATGGTGTTTATACCAACAAAGATGCCACTGCGGGGCATTCGTGTTTCACAAACACAGGCTTTATTATTTTCTGGCATACTAGCTATTAATAATGAAAGGTTTGGTGTTCAATTTTAAATAAACTTAATTTATGAAATCATTTCATTGTTTTATTCTGTTTCTGTTGCACATTAATGTGGAATTTTACAAAATGATTTTATTTTTGATGTTGCAAACTATACTAGCTGGGCATATGACTTTGGATCACATAATCCATCTTTTCAAATCAGCAAAAAAGTTGTTGTTTTGAAATGTGACTATTTTCTCTTGTTTGTCCTTTTAAAGGTTGTCTGAAAAAAAAACTTGTCTGCATCCGGCAAAAATCTTGTTAGAAAGGTTGTGGGCTAAAATCCTGGTAGTGGCACTATCAGTATTCAATGTCAGTATGTCAATTAGAGCGTGCATGGGTATCAGGTGAGCGTTGTGCCCCCTGGGGCTCTTGTTATTAAAGAAGATCGGGATGATAAAAAAATTGTATGAATTATAAAAGGAGAGGTCCAGGATTGGTTGGGTGGGGTGGGGGTGGGGGGGGGGGGGGGGGTTGGTTGGTTCTAAACAACTCAAATACAACTTTATCCGCCCATTGGACAGTCCATCCTATTTTTCCTTTTTTTTTAAATTTTCCTTCTTACTTTTTGAAATTTTACTTTTTGTTCGGTTGCTTCCCGTGTTTAATCGGAATATCAACTGAGTCAAATGTACGAATTACGTCTACATTCCGAAATTATGATAATTGTTATTTATTCAAATTAATTTTACAATTTTGCGTAAGCATGTTGATTATAAATTTGCCGACAAGACATACAACGTTATGCTTAACCTCGACGTAACATATCGTGACGTAAAAAATATAAGGGGTAGGGGTAACCCAAATGGCGCTAACTGGGTAAAAATAGGTTTGATTTCCCTGTAACTTGCACAGATTTAAGATAGACAATTAATCTCTTTTCCATTAGTTTTTTATTGAAATTTAATGATACGTTTATTCATGAGTTGTGTAAATGTGACAATTTTCGGAACTTCAGGCAGGTACATGTTTATCCTTATTTTCTATAAAAATCGCTTCTAAAATAAATATGGTGATATTAAAGCATCAACATTTTACTAAATAAGAATGATGCATGTATTATCTTTGAAATGCAAAGCTGATGATGAATAAATTTACAGGCTCATTGAAAATCTGAGAACAAATTTCATGACAAAGTCGCCATTTTCTGACGGGGACAAATTTGGAGATTTTGAATCGCGACCCACGCAAAACGATTGGTTTGATTTCTTTCAAACTTTAGCAAGAGATGCATAACATCATAGTTACTTAATATTGCAATTATGAAGAAAATTAAATGTAGGGGGTATGGTGAGACTACCACCTTAATAGACCATTTTCCGATCTTCATTAGAAACTCAAAATATCCGAGTCAACATCTTTTGGCGTTGTTTTTCATTATGACGTCACTGTTAAAAGACACAATTCTATTGAGACGTAACAATGAAAAAGTGCGCGAAAGTTGTCTGCCTCGGACATTTTTTGTAATTTTGTCAGCCATTATGGATTTTGGCAAGTGGTCTATTGTGCATTGTCTTTATTGCAAAACAGTCAAGGATTTGGTTATGTTTATGAAAGATCTTACTGGACTATTTTGTCATTGCTGTAAAACAAGTCCAAGTCTACAAATAAATTATACCCAGTCATCTGTAAGCATTGTGCTTCCTTGTCGAAATTTTGATTAAGGTGCGGTTTATTCAAGTAGTTAAAGAACTCTAGAGATAGAAAACTGCAATGAGTCAGTTAATTAATAAAATAATCTAAGTCTTGTTTATCTGCTGGAGAGCTGTATTATGTATAACCAGAAATTTTCGCGAGTATCAGATTTTGTGATTTTATGGTAAAATAGGGTGTCTTTATTTTCGGGAGTACAATTTTTTCGCAATTCCACAAATATGTAGAAATGAGTTCACTGTTCTGTAACTTTCATTATTGAAGTTTCAGTTACTTCTATCATATGAATACACTCGATTTAAATCTTTTTATATTTAATCGGGATATGTGAAGAATGTACAGTAAGAACAAAATGAAACTGATATGCCAATTTATGTTTTAGATACCAAACACAATTTTCGCTAGTAAATTTTTTCTCGATTTCAAATCATTTGCGAAAATAGCAAAAATTTGATTTCGCAAAAATTTCTGGTTATACGGTAGATGAAGGGTAATAAATAATTTTACATTTATATGATTTTGTAGGAGTTAGAACTTCTGCCTGTCAAAGAATTACAAAATAACATCTACATTAAACATCCTGTTTCCATGGAGCAATACCTGATGGAGGGCAGCTACAATAAGGTAAGCATGCAATAAGAATATGGAGTCAGTTTTACAAAAATACTGTACTTACGAAAATTTGAGGAATTTTCGTAAATTTGAGGAATTTTCGTAACTTTCATCATCAAATAAAAGCGTGAAATCTTTTTCACTTTAGATTATGTTGTCCTTTCTTAAAGCATTTCTAATACAAATTCAGAAATAAAACATTGCGAATTTTAGTTTATAAGAAGTACTAAGTTATCGATAGTTACGAAAATTCCTAAAAAATTTTCGTAAGTTTTTTCATAAAACAGGATCATGGTCTTTCAAATCTCCTTTTTGATGTAATGAAATAACTGGTAGCAGTAATTGTAGTATGACACATCCTTAAATTCTTCTAGTACCAGTCGGATATTCTTTGACTGTTCTGACTTTTCAAATGGCTGCAGGAGTCTGTTTGGAAAAGGAATCCAGGAATATTTAACGTGGTTATTTTTGTTGGGGAAAAATTTAGCAATTATAAGATCAAGACCATACACATTTAAAGAAATGTTTGCGATAAAAATGTCTATACCATTGTAGGAATGCAGTGGGGATATTTTCCCTGGGGGGGGGGGGATTTTTTGTGAGGTTCCTTGATTCGTGAAAAACGCGAAAATTACCCCCATGCGAAAATGTCCACGTTTACAGTACTACTTCTACTACTATTTGGAGTGAAAAGTGGGCGTCAAGGTCTCAATTTGAGCCATATTGTTTGACCAAAGGCTTGTAAAGTCCGTCTTGGCTTGATGACCTAATTTCATGCTCTTCTTAAAAGTAGATCTTTTGAAGGTCAGCTCAAATGTTAAGTGCTTTACATGTATCCCCTGTAATTCGTTAAAAGAAATCTCAGTAATTTGCAATAGATCCTTTCACCAGAACAATCAAATGACATCATTGTGCTCCAAACATTAGCATGTACATTACTATTCTGGACGACATCATTCTATTGTTCTGATGGGCAAAAATGTCATACAAAGGGACAAACGTGAACATAATAAACATGATTGTGAAAAGATCTATTATGTGTGATTTCAACTTGCACGTTATCCTGAAGGTGTATATACTATTATGCTTTAATTCAATATTATTGTACTTCCAGGTCTTTCTAGCCAAAGGAAATGTTCCAGCAGAAAATTACAACTTTTTCATAGACATTTTACTGAACACAATAAGGTAATTACGGTATTGTGACACTAATTTTCAAAGGACTCCGATGAGCAATATAAGTCCAATTCTATTTTGTTTTTGGTTATTCAGTGGCGGATCCAGCGCCCCCTTTGCCGGGGGTTTAAGGGGCGAATTTTGCTGATTTTTACTGAAAATGGGCAAAAATATACCTGTTTTTGGAAAATTTTGGGTCAGTGCCGGGGGGGCGGGCGCCCCCTCTGCACCCCCCTAAATCCGCCACTATTATTGCCAACGGCTTTTATTATCACTTTGACCTAAGGTGATGAAACTAATGCACGGGTAAGGTGTGTCTTTGGACTTCAGATACTAGTATGACGATCATTTGAAGTTTAATTTTTTGCGTAGTTGTAAAAGGATAACTCAAATAGTTTGTCTTGAACACGATGAAGAAATGGTTTGTATACAAGTAAATTTACATATTGATTATTGTAGGTACTTGAGAGAGCTTTGCATTTCATTCTTCTGTTTTATTTCAGGAATGAAATTGCCAGTTGCATAGAGAAAGCCTACGACAGAATAGCTCTCAATGAAGCTAGTAGAATGCTCTTCTTCGAATCTGTAAAACCAATGAAAGATTATGCAGTTACGGTACGTAGATTATCAGAAATAAAGCTAATAAGCCTATTGTTTATACTCGCTATTGCATTCCTCATTTACTCTTAGAGGGAAAGATACATGCTGAAATTTCTGATACCATGATGTACTTTTGCTTAGGATACTATCTCTAAGGGTAAAATCATATCTTGAAAGATAATGATAGATTAGACCTTTTCAGTGGCGAAATTTGAAACTTACCCAATGAAGGGCCTGTCATAAATTCATTATTCTCCCATATTCACAGAGTTATCCTCATGAAAAGTGAAAAATGATAAATTGATCATCCACAGGGATGGATGATAAGCTACACTAGACCGAATTCAGGCCATACTGGTAATTGTTGTTTTACACTGATGGGTTGTTTTACAACAATTACGGCCTGAATTCGGTCTAAAGCTACATGACGCGCCTTGTTGCTTCATTCTTGATCAAAAGATGGCAGAAATGCGTAGGATAGTTATTATTTTTAACATTTGCAAGAAATAGGGAGAAAAATAATCAATCACCAGGTGTGATCATTGACAAGAAAATCCAACTCTCGTGTCTGTGATTTGCTTTTGTCCATGACTTGGCAAGCCTCATCATGGTACAAGCAAATCCTGGACACTCAGGTTTGATTTCCGTATCAATGCTCACATCCGGTGATAGATTCTATTATACTCCACTCCTCTGGTATTTGTCCTCGTGCCATGCTGACATTCTTTTGTAAAAACAATATCTTTAAGAGAAAATCCTCCACACATATTTAAAAAAAACTGTATGATTTCTTATAATTACAGAGGGGATGGAATGTCGCCTCTGACGGGTTTTTCCACTATTCTCAAGAGAAGAAGGATCAAGACGAGACGATACCTGCCACTGTGTTAGCCGAACAAACAATAGAATATGCTAGGGAATTAGAAATGATTGTTTGAGTAGTATAGAATATCTGTGATGTGACGATGTCTTCAGGAGGAGGGGGCATTACTCTGTGCTGGACTCTATCAGTAACTACTTACCTAGTGGAGTTAGATGATTCTACAAGTGTTTTAAAGAAAGGCACGGTCAATGATATTTTTGGTGCAGCCGTGATAGAGTAACATCACCTTTATCAGTTGGCAGGATATTTATAGAGGAAAGAGGTCGAGAAAAGGGGCTTCTTTAATCAAAGGCAAACAAAGGAAAAGAAACCATATCAGAGTTGTCTCACCTTGAATCTATTCTATGACTGTGTATTGCAATTTTTTCACTGCATCATTTATAAAAATATGTGAAACTGTTCATTAATCATTACATGAAACTTACCAAATCATTATTGAGTGTTTGTGACTCTTATTTACAACTATTACAGGGAGGCCCTCTGCTAATCGATACAAGACCATTAGCCTTGTTATACCCACAATACAAAACTTGGGAAAGGCATTATTGGAATCACCTTTTCTGTCAGCCTTTTTGTCAATGATGTCCTCGTCATAAGTTTTAAACCCATGCATGGATTCAAGTAATGTTTTCCAATTTCCCTCAGACCTCAAGGTCATACAGTTAAACCTGCTTATGCGGTCACCTCTATATTGAAGTCACCTGCTCATTACGGTCAGTCTCATGCTCTCCCTATCAGTTCTACTACATGTATATATTTAACCTCTATAAAACGGTCCCTGTCTAACGAGGTCAGCGGTCACCCTGTTACATGCATAAATATTGATCACACCTGTTAATTATGGTCACAGGTAGCCATCCTATATAGTTCATTATATATAGACCAATTAAGCGTATCTCGTATGCCTATTATGCAACATGTTTGTTTATAATTCATTGATAGATATCTTTGCAAGAATGTTTTAATAACTATTTTATTAAGTCACAATGGCTTCGAAACGAAAGGAATTATCTTTGAGTGAAAAGATAAATGCTATTAAACTTGTGGATTTGGACGAGAACATAGATAATTGGTATTGTCAAAATGAAAAGGCAACTTTTTGAGGATTTCGAAAATAATTCACAAATAAAAGGAATGTCATCATTTTCCGCACAAAATAGGGAAAAAGCGCAGATGTCGATAACTCGGTAGTTGAAGATAGAAAAGTAAATTAAAAATAATTTTTGAGTTCTTATAATCCGAAAGATGTCTTTTCAAAATATGGACAAGACTAGCATATTTTATGGAGATTTCGGAAACAAATCTTATGTAGCAAATGGAGCGGATTATTATAGAGGTAAACAATCGAAAGAAAGGTTCACCATTCTGAGTTGCACAAACATAGTTGGTTACAAAGAAAAATTTCTTATGACAGGAATATCTAGAAGACCTTGATGTTTCCGAAATAAACGTCAAATCTTTACCCATGAAGTACAGATACATGTATAAGCTTAATTTAAAGAAACTTAGTTGACCTCTGAAATTTTTACCGACTGGCTGAAATCATTCAATCCTGAAATGAAGCAGGAAAACCGCAGTATTTTATTGGGTCTGTAGACAATGCACCATGTCACCCAAAGCTGAACCTAAGCAATGTGACCTTGACGTTTTTTCCTCCGAATACAACTTCTAAATCACAGCCGTTAGACCAAGGTGTGATATAAGCGAGGAAAATGTGTTACCGTTGCCATGATTTACACATATCATATCTAAAACTGTGTCCGATAAAACAATTAACGGCTCTATTTCATTTATAAACATTCAATAATAAATTTAAATTGATTTGTTAGTTTCCATGAAACACGACAGTTTATGTGTCATCACCTCAAAAACAAAGGTCTGGCCACGTTGCAACATGGTACATGTTTGATGGTGCAATTTTTCTCCTGTTAAGAACTGACCCTTTATAAAGAGGTCACCTGTGTAAAGCGGTCACTTTCTGCTTCTCCCAAGACCGACCGCATTATACAGGTTTAGCTGTATCTCCAAATTCAAGGTCATTATGAAATATAAAAGACAAATCTTGTCCGGGCCATAGATTTTTAATCCCAGCATGGATTTGACTTATGTTTCATAGAATTTTTGCCAGGAACCTGAGAATTTGTCATAACTTTGAAGCACCTGTCATATTTCGGATTCAAGGTCATGGTGAAATCTTGTCTGAGTAACAGCTTTCTAACCTCAGCATGGATTTCAAGTTTAAACCACATTTCACAGAATTGTTGCTCAGGATTTAAGGATTTGTCATAACCTTTGAAACATGTATCTCCAAAGTCAAGGTCATTGTGAAATGAAATGAAAAAATCTTGTCCAGGCCATAGTTGTTTAACCCCAGAATAAACTTGATTTGGATTTCACAGAATTTTTGCCAAGGAATCGAGGATTTGTCATATTAAACCTTGAAACAAGGTCATATCTCCAAATTCAAGGTCATTTTGAAATGAAATGTGAAAATCCTCGGCTATTAATCCATGCATGGATTTAAATAAAAAAAATGGACAGAATTGTTGCCAGAACAGAAGTGTGTCTTGACCTTATGAGCTATCTCAAGGTACAAGCTAATAGTGAAAGGAACGGCAAATTCTTACCCAGACCATAACTATTTAACCTCTGCATTTGTTTTGTTTTGATTTGAATACGTAATATTTATCTCATTTGTTGCCTAGGAGGCAAGGGTATGTCATGACATTGAATAAAGTTCATATCTCAAAGGTCACAGAAAAAGAAAAGATGTTCATGCAATCTTTTCATGGCTATGAATCTTGTATGGATTTCAATCAAAAAGCAATTGTTGCCCAGGACCTTATTTTTATGTCGCCTGCAAAGCAAGCGTTTGACTGTCTCTCCATCTGTTTGTCTGGTAGTCACACTTGCATGTAACTGGCAATAATTTTAAAAGGATTTACTAAACATCCAATTGATGCGTTAGGAAAATATCTATTATTACAAAAGTGGGAAATGTTGAAGCAAACCAACCATAATATTGGGTAAAATGATACTTCATTATATGTTTTTCACTAAAATTACACTACCCACCTTTAATTAGTACCCACCTAATACATTTCTCTTGTTTTCAAAAAAAGTGAAGCCTTTGTTTCATTGTTTTGAAAATCTAAAGATTAATCATTCTGCTAACAATTCAAGTAAATTTTACGGCTAAATCTTTGTTTTATTATTTTTTTTCTATTTTTCCCAAAAAATGTCAATTTTTCATATGAAAACAATTCTAAAAATATTGTTAAAATTTTTCCATTTTTTGTATAAAGATAAATGATGCAAATAATATATTGAAAATTTTCGTGCATTTAAAAGCTCAGAAGCGAAAATAATGGGATGAGCTTTTCTTGAAAATTTTTATGTTTTTACTACCTGGAGACTTATTTATGGTGGGTAGTGTATAGTTTCGTGAGCACAAGCATGAATAATGTTGTCTATTTTTCAGAAAAAAAAATCACCAGAACACTTTGAAAACATACTCTCATCAATGTTGCAGCGATGGCCAAGCATGATGAGACTCAACATTCAATGAGAGTCGAGGCAATTTTCAAGGTCAAGGTCATATTATTTAGGGTCAAACATGTGAAAGATTTCTTTGTTAATAAGTTTTCACATTGAAAGGAAATGATACATTGCCAGTATTACGTTAGGAGAGCATTTTATTTACATAATATGCATTTTGTTATTTTATCATATTGAACGTTGCCATAGTAACCAGGGGTGACTACAGTTTTCCTCATTTATCTTGTCTGTAACAGAGTTTATCACAATATGCAATGTGGCACAAAAGCTGAATAACGCACGATGCTTGACTAAGAGTAAATTGTAGGGATGTAACGATACACTAGATCACGATACGATACGTATCACGATACAAGGCTCACGATACGATATGTATCACGA
The DNA here is from genome assembly GCA_033119305.1 of Pinctada imbricata. NCBI lineage: Eukaryota > Metazoa > Mollusca > Bivalvia > Pterioida > Pteriidae > Pinctada > Pinctada imbricata. The sequence continues at coordinate 46,919,361 of VSWD01000009.1, read as the reverse complement.
TACACTTTTCTATCCAACACTCTCATATTATTTGAATCCAAAGAAAAACTGAACATACTTGCTTCAATTTAGTTTAAACAGCATAAAGAGGGTTCTCACAAGTTTCATGGTGAAGGGGATATACTACTGGCTTTATACAATGTGCATTGTAAGTAAATGATACAGAAAATTTTTGTCTCTATTTGTTACACTGTGCTTGATTTTGTTCAAAAATACTGTATCGTTGTGTATCGTTTGAATGGAAGATGTATCGTGATACGTATCGTCAAGCTGCTGTATCGCGATACAAGTACAAATTAACGATATCAGTAAATTGATTTTGTCTTTTTGTGATACGTTTTGGTATTGATGATTTTATCCAATTTTGAATAGAGATGTTTGCGGTCATTACCCCTCGATGACGTCAGAATTTCATCCTGATACAAAATTAATGGCTAAGTAAAATTTGTAAAGGATAAAAATCAAGAAAAAAAAAAAAAACTCCCAGTTTTATTATTATTATTCCAGAGGGATTGGGGTGTACGTCTTGACGACCTTAAATATATATAATGTATATGAGATTAGAATTGATATGTAAGTATTTCCCTACAGAAGTAAAGCGAGACGTATGTTCATAACATGATACTTATATAAGATAACAATGAGAATTGATATAATTTACATAATTTATCAGATAGTAAGTGCTTCCAAGTTTATGTCTCCATTTACATTATCATTCTGTAACTGCAAGTTCGTTCAACCCACGCCCAATGAAGTCATGCTCCATTTGATTAACCGGGGAATTTTACTTTAAAAACTGAAGTAAGCGGATTTACTATTTTTAAACAAGTTTGTTCCATTCAAATCTGCACTTCCTTTATCGTTCATTCGTCATGGAGCTCTATCGTTCAATCGCCTCCTCGGTCATTGATATCGAGACATTAAATGTATACCCATGTGTATCCATTTCAAATTTGAAACACCAATGAATGACTTGAAATATCATGATTTTCACCTTTCTCGCAGGAATGGTAATATCTCAAGTAAATGCTAGTTACATGTAAGTCAGATTTCATGTTAATCAAACCAAAAGGCTTTAATCAGGAACTTATAATGAAATGTATATTTATAACTGTTTTCAATTATTTGATTTCATGAATTATGTAGAAACTATATAAATGTTATACAAAACAGCATCTCGTGTATTACCGGTCTTTTTATCAACAAAAACTTAAAATCGTTGGTCATATATAAGTCTTAGAGGTTCGGGCATCATTCATTGTAAATGTAATTCTTTTCTTACAAGAATTTTTAACTTCTCATAGCTTAAAAAATGCGTGACCTATTTTTTTCTTGACCTTGCCTTGGTCATAGAGCTCTTTTCATGTTCGTATTTTTCAAAAATTTTACCTTGACCCTATAAATTTGACCTGCGATTAACATTTGAACACTCGTTACATATAATATTTGTTCGGGGCTGTCACATTTGACACGTGCTAGACTATAAGCGTCCTTGATTGACCAGCAAGTCCTTGATTGACAAATAGCAAGTATACCTTAAAATTTGACCATTGAGTTTCTCCGGCAGTATTTTAAGGAAACAGCGCTCATAATACTAAATTTCGTGCTTCACAAAAAATCCATGTATAGCTGCCGGAGAGATAAATTTAAAATAATAATCTTATTTCACGAAAAAATTATATTTTAAACTCTCTGTATTTTTAGATATTTATTAGATCTCTATATCGTAACTATGTGAAATCTTTATGATTTCTTCACGATTCAAAATCACTTGTTAAAGCTGAAACCAGATTTTAAAGTATTGATCAATCCAATAAAGAGAGTAATCGTCATAAGGTCATTGCTCAACAGGTCGATCATCGCATGATTTTGAGACGTCCCCTCAGACCATTTAGGGTGAAACCAGAGGAGATCCGAGTGAGAGCACTTGTTGCGCCATTGTGACAGATTGTCAAACCAGAATAGACTGACCAAAGAAAACCTTAAAACAACATTATTCAAACCATTAACACAAAGATCTGAAGATGCCAGAGAAAAATTCAGAACCTCTGAAAACTTTTAAACAAAGGAAGAGCTTTGGTAAGTCGTTATGAATATCTGAAATAAGTTGAAATCAGGCTGACTGTGCACTGTGTCAAAAACTTGTGTAGTCAGTTTACACAGGTGATATGGTCATGGTAATTCAGTAGACTGGTAGGTCTTGTATGATGAAGTGAATTTTAATGATATGAATTTGTAATATGATTTTATACTAAATAATAGATCTACAGAACTCTTCAGACATTGGGAAAAATCATTACTTTGACCCTTAATCCAGTGATTTCGAAAGATTAATGTATCAGTTGTGAGTCTTATATTTATCCAAGCAATTTTTTTTTTTTGTGAAGAATTATTGTGACCCTTGTTTTTGTTAAGAAATATTGTGACCTTCCGTCAACCCATACAGTTTGATAGATTTTATAATTCTTGTACTGACTGTTTGTCATATTGATGTTAGTACAATCATCAACATGTAAATGAATTTTAAAATGTATGTTCCAATTTTATAGACCTCGGTGTGCCAATTTAACGGTAGTAGCTACCAATGCTCAGACACATATATATAGTGTATATTTGGCTGTATCTGTTTTAGTCATCTTCACATTCAAAGATGAAAAAAAATCACGATTTTATAAAAAATTTATGAAGCAAGTTAATTGAGTGAATAGTAAATGAACTTTCAACTTACATTCATGTATGCATGCTTATTGAATCATTGTGTGTGCATGTTGTGATACAGACCGAATTGACAGGCCGTAATTGGTTGTAAAACACATTAGTATAAAACAAAAACAAAAAATAAAAAAACATGGCCTGAATTCAGTCTAGTTGCGACATAGTTTAAAAAGTGACATTTCTTCTGACCAAATTGTGCTCAATTTATATCTGTCCATGTCAAAAGTCAGTTCAGTTTAGTTATTAAATTAATCTATTTACAGCTACAAGAAAGGAGGAGGTGGTTGGAATCAGAACCAAATTTCCAACGAAAGTCCCTGTAAGTTATGACAGCCGTTACATTGTAACTTAAGTTAAATTAAAACTTTCATCTTTACAAAAATCAAAAGTATGACATGCTTGACCAGGGCAATTATTATAATCCTGCAAGTTGCAACAAAAGGGCGGTACTACATGGGAATAACTTTGTCCAATGACCGTCTGTCTCTGCATCTATCAGTTATACATGTACTTTCACTTTAATTGGTATTACATATTATAATTGTACTACATGTACTATCAAACATGAGACTCAACACCCAATGAGGTCAAGGTCACCTTCAAGGTCAAATATGAGACTCTACATCCAATGAGGTCAAGGTCACATACATAACTTGCAAAAGTTGACAAACCTCTTCGCTGATTCTACACCTGCTTATGATAAACAAACAACTGCCTAGGTCAGATTTGTCAGACTAGATTTTACTCCAAGGAAGTTATATATATTGTATCATATGTTCATTAATCTTAGAGCTTAAGCAACTGTAAGGCTTTGAGATTTTATAAATTATATTGAATTTTGTAATAAAAATAGTTTATGACGTACATGTATTGAATGATGTTTCTTTTTAATTTAGCTGATAGTAGAGAGGTATCACAAAGAACAACAGTTACCCATCCTTGATAAAACCAAGTTCCTGGTCCCTCAAGAACTTACAATGTCTCAGTTTGCTTCAATTATTAGGTAATTATCAACAAATTGGAGACTTTAAGAATATCTACCGTAAATAGAAAAGTCACTATAGCCAAAGAATGAGGTGACCTATTTGAACACATATTATTAGTCCCCTACCGGCAACGCCGAAGGGGACTCTTAGTTTCCTCTCGGTCTGTCCGTCTGTCCGTCTGTCCCATTTTCAGTTTTCCGGACTTTTTTTCGCTGTCGTTGCAGATAATGAACTCATTTTTGGTATGTGGATATATCTCAATGTGATACAGATCAAGTTTGAGTTTGCTTTTGATTGACCTAATTTTACAAGAGTTATGACCCTTGGACTTGGCACATTTTATGAAAATTTCAGTTTTCCGGACTTTTTTTCGCTGTCGTTGCAGATATTGAACTCATTTTTGGTATGTGGATATATCTCAATGTGATACAGATCAAGTTTGAGTTTTCTTTTGATTGACCTAATTTTACAAGAGTTATGGCCCTTGGACTTGGCACATTTTATGAAAATTTCAGTTTTCCGGACTTTTTTTCGCTGTTGTTGCAGATATTGAACTCATTTTTGGTATGTGGATATATCTCAATGTGATACAGATCAAGTTTGAGTTTGCTTTTGATTGACCTAATTTTACAAGAGTTATGGCCCTTGGACTTGGCACATTTTATGAAAATTTCAGTTTTCCGGACTTTTTTTCGCTGTTGTTGCAGATATTGAACTCATTTTTGGTATGAAGATATATCTCAATGTGATACAGATCAAGTTTGAGTTTGCTTTTGATTGAGGCCAAAAGAAAGAATACCTTTGTTTCCCATCACCCGACCGACCCTATTCAAACCCGCCGACCTTAACGTTTTTTTTCCCGATTTTTAGTTGCATTTAGGTATTTCTTCACCAATATTTACGACCGTCGCGCTTTACGAAATGTGTGCCAGAAATTTTAAATCTACCGATTTTGACGAAATCTTCTGCTTTTTAACATTATCTATTATCTACCATTTTATATTATTCTATAATTATACGCTCTTAGAAATTGTAAAAATAATCTATAATTCTCTCTCGAAACATTACTTATTGTACGACGGATCAAACGTCTCACTCAGACAAACCAAAGCCCTGATAATTAAGTACATGTATTTCAAATCGACTTCCTCAATAATTTTAACCCCCTTCCCTTGCAACATATCGTTCCCGTCCTTCCGTCACACTTTCGCCTTTAACTCAAGATCCAAACTGATTACTTGCTTCTGACGTTATGTTTTAGGCCAGTAAATGCTGGTTTTTTTTCTGGCAACACGTAAAACGGATGTTTGCACCGTGAAATCAGCACTTACTGGTTGCAAACATAACGTCAGAAGCAAGTTACTTCCATTTTGATGCTATCTCTATTTTCGAAAAATTTAGGACAAAATGGTGACGTATACTTTTAACGGCGAGTATGTTCTCGTTTTATGGCCGTACACAATGAAAATTGGCGTTATTGTGACGTTGCATTTCAAATATAGGGATCAATATGGAAGTAGGCCTATTGGTTTTTAGCTCTACTGGTCTCAGACCAGTCGAGCTTATGCGATCACCCTTCGTCCGGCGTCTGTCCGTCTGTCCGTCTGTCTGTCTGTCCGTCTGTCCGTAAACAATTCTTGTCCGGACAACTCCTCTGAAACTGTTAGAGATAGAAACTTAATTCTTTTTGTATTTTACTTGGTCCATGGTCTAGTTGTGCACCTGACATTCAGTTTCAGTCCCTGACTCCCAGGGTCTTAGAAAATGGGCGTGGTCATTAAATTCTATGTAATTTTGTCCGGATAGCTCTTCTATCACTATAAATGATAGAGACATAATTCTTTTTGCAATATGATGGGTCTGTAGTCTAGTTGTGCACCTGATATTTTGTTTGAGCCAATGACCCCCAGGGTCTTAGAAAAGGGTGTGGCCATTTTCTTTTATATTATTCCATATAATCTTATGCTTACAGCGCTGACATTATAAATAATGGAGACTAAATTCTTTATGCAATATGATGGGTCTGTAATCTCGTTGTCCACCTCATATTTTGTTTGAGTCTCTGACCCCAAGGGTCTTAGAAAATGGGTGTGGTTGTTTTCTCTCTATTAAACTACATGTGATCTCATATGATAGCTAATTTCCCAGAATTTATGGATAATAGTTAATTGATTTATTCCAAAATATTATCGGTTTGCAGTTTAGATGTCATTACAGTATTTTACTTCAGTCCCTGTTCCCTAGGATTCTGGAAAATGGGTATATGGCTATTTTCTCTTACCCTATCTACATGCAGTTAGAGTACATAAGTGACAGAAACTATAAATAAACAAAGATATTGCAATTTTACAATTTTATCATAGATGAGTCTGTAATTTAGTTTTTCTCATATTTTATTTGGGACCTGACCCAGGATTTTATCTTCAATTCTATAGAAACGCTAGGGGATAGTTTCGGAATTTCCTCTGATCAATCAATCTACATGAAAATCTTTTCTATAGTGTTTATACAGTGCAAGAAAGATATCAAATAGTCAAAATGCATGTATTTCTCACTTATTTTTTATTTGTTTAACATGTTTAAGGTGTAAGATTTTTGGGGAGAGTAGTGAGAATTTTTGTTGCAAGAGTAAGAATGTCCGAAGTGATCACAGTCTTGAGCTGTGCTTTCTGTTAAATGGGAACACCAGAATCACAAAGATTGATCATTTTATCAAATAAAATAGCAATAATGCATCCTTCACATTGCCAAATGAAAGGAATATTGTGCTTGTGTAAGCTTTTTTTTTTTTGGGGGGGGGGGGGGGGTGGGAGAGGGGGGAGGTAACTAGAATGTCCTAAGTGATCACTGAGACTTGAGCTGTGCTTTCTGTTAAATGGGAACACCAGAATCACAAAGATTGATCATTTTATCAAATAAAATAGCAATAATGCATCCTTCACATTGCCAAATGAAAGGAATATTGTGCTTGTGTAAGCTTTTTTTTTGGGGGGGGGGGGGAGAGGGGGGAGGTAACTCTTACATCTTTCTTTCTTCTTATAAATTCCTCCACTGCTTGGAGTACCACCCCCAATGGGATGTAACTAAAACTGTGTGGTTTGATAAAATTTTTCATAATGTTTACATTAAAGCAAGTGACACATGTTTTAATAGAAGATAATATAACAAGAGATGCCTTATTGGCATATCTACTATGTGTTAATCAAATTTAAAAAAAATTAAAATAAAATACTAAAAAAAATCATTTGTAAAAGCCGACTCATACAAAAATATTTCAACCCAGGAAAACTTCTACCAAAATTTTCCTTTATTGCCATTTGACAATATTATCATAGATGAGTCTGAAATTTAGTTTTTCTCATATTTTATTTGGGGCCTGACCCAGGATTTTATCTTCAATTCTATAGAAACGCTAGGGGATAGTTTCGGAATTTCCTCTGATCAATCAATCAACTTCAAAATCTTTTCTATTATGTTTATACAGTGCAAGAAAGATAACAAACAATCAAAATGCATGTATTTCTTACTTATTTTTTAATTGTTTAAGGTGTAAGATTTTTAGAGAGAGTAGTGAGAATTTTTGTTGCAAGAGTAGAATGTCCTAAGTGATCACGGACTTGAGCTGTGCTTTCTGATAAATGGAAACACCAGAATCACAAAGATTGATCATTTTATCAAATAAAATAGCAATAATGCATCCTTAACATTGCCAAATGAAAGGTGCTTGTGTAAGTTATAGAAGTTGAATTTGTAACAGGAGAGGGAGAGATGTGACTGTACCGGGAATCGAACCCGAGATCTTCTGCTATCAAGGCAGACGCTCTTACCAACTGAGCTATCTGGGCACGATGCCCGTTCCTGCCACACTCCTCTCTACCAATTTTTCAGGTTTCCATGCACTGGGAACCTCACACAAAACTCCACTTCACCTTGAGTCATTTAGTTAAGTGGTGCCAATTCTGTAACAGGAGAGGAAAAGATGTGACCGAACCGTGAATTGAACCCGAGACCTTCTGCTTTCTGGGCAGACGCTCTTACCAACTGAGCTATCTGGGTACGATACCTGTTCCTGCCATAAATTAATGGTAATAAACTAATGTTTCAGGCCTTTTTGTCAATTGGACCTCGAGTCATTTTGTCCTTTTAAAATTTGACTAATCAAAAACATCATTTCAACCTCATGCAGATTTTGAAATATTTTTCTGAACTGGGATATATGGTAGAAATGTTTTCTATAGAGGATCAAATATTTCATACCGGTATGTAAAAATATTTTGTATTTTATTTTAATAATTAGCTTCTGTCTACATTAATACCACATTCGCCCTAAAAGTTCATGTTCTTCGTTCAATATTCTATTTACATTGTTTTACATTTACTAAATAAATAGCCTAAAACCTTTTTAGGTTTTAGAACAAAATAGCCGATACTTTTAAAATTTCACTCGGTAGGCCACATGTCCTATTATATTTAATTTCAATCTGAAACTGCCTGATTACTTGATCTAAGTATTTTCACTGGTCAGTATAAGAAAGAAGGAAATATCTCTATAGAGTATCCTATGCAATACTATTTCAGCTCAAATGAGAGGTTATTTATGCCTTTAGTCTTAATTTTATCAAAGGGCATATAGTGGTAGGTCTGTCTGTTCATCTGTTTGTCTATCCATCCGACTGTCAGTATATCATTCCATTCAACTAAATTCTGATGAAAGGGTATAAGATAATAGAGCTGTCATATATTGCATGTCTATGAACCTTGAGAAGGCTCATCTTTTGGAGCCAAATTTTTAACCTTTGACCCCATCACTGACCTTTGACCCACATTTTTTGAAAAATAAAAACATCTGTTATTTTAGTTTTGATACATATGGTATGTTATACATGTTGTATATACACGTTTTTAGTAATTCTCTCACATTCTAGAGAAATCTAAGGCACGGTCCATTTGATATTCTTGGGGGGGGGGACTCCGTTTTTTTTCAAAAAAAAAATTTTGCTCTGAATTTTGATGAAAAAAATTAATTAGGAATTGATGGATATGCATTGGCATGTGGTTGTTGGTTCTAATAAAAAAAAACTTGATACACATTTATCCCGCCTCTGGCAAATTTCTTGCAATCTGATTGGTCGAGAAGAACCAAATATTATGTTGTATTATTTTACTAACAGAATATTATTTTGATATCCTGCTTCTACTAAGATGCTTTATGCTTTTGACGTCACCAAAATGCTTTAGAATATGTTGACGTAACATACACAAACCAAAAGCGATTCAGCAGGATAAATTTGTTATAGAGTGTTTTACAGGGGGGATACAGAAATATATTGGGTCGATGAAAAAAGTGGTATTAGGCAAGGTGAAGTCCAGCATTCATTCTCTTGAGTGTATATGTACAAATCAACCAGGAGAGCTTCAGTCTCATCAGAGACTTCTGGTTGGGTAAGGTCAAAGGTCTACGTCCTTGGTGTAGGAAATATTCATTTGAAATATTGGTATCCAAGTGATAAGTCAAGAACCTTTCCATCTAGCGAAACCAAATTTGTGGGGATCTGCTAGTCAGAAATACCCGGCCAAAGCAAGCCTTTGATGACTATTTGGGTGGTATGGGGCTGGGTTGGGTTGGCAGGCCAGCTTCCATTCTCAAAAATAATCGTCGAAGGCTGGATTTGGTATTAAGGTATCTCGGACTAGAAATACGTTTTTTTATCAGGAGGAGAATCCTTTTGATTTGGTGTAATTAAGTCAAAGGTCATGGTCATTGTTATGAAAAAAAAAAAAACTATGAGCTCTAGATAGATCATAAAAATCCAGATTCAAGGTCACCATGCTTGGGAGGCCAGTTTTGAGAAGAGTTATATCATTTAAAAACATTTACTATTTCCCAAAGGTTGCAGGCACAAAATGGCCTCCTTTCCCCCTTTTCTAAATCGTTAAACATTTCTGAGTGTCTTGAATTAAACAGACTACACATATTTGAAGGTCGTGATTCAATTTTTAATCCCTTAAGATCTCTTTTGAAATATAATTATAAGAAGAATAAATAATTGAAAAAAAAATCCAAAAAAAAAAAAAAAAAAATGCCGACCTACCTACCCTATTTTTTTTTCAGCATGTTATGGGAAACACACATATTTTTTTTCTTGGCCTGACCTAATTTTACAAGAGTTATGGCCCTTGGACTTGGCACATTTTATGAAAATTTCAGTTTTCCGGACTTTTTTCGCTGTTGTTGCATAAATTGAACTCATTTTTGGTATGTGGATATATCTCAATGTGATACAGATCAAGTTTGAATTTTCTTTAAATTAACCTATTTTTACAAGAGTTATGGCCCTTGGACTTAGCAAATTTTATGAAAATTTCATTTTTCCGGACTTTTCTTCGGTTCCATTGCACTGATTTTTGGTAAATGAATACATCTCAGTGTGATACAGACCAACTTTAAGTTTGCTTTCCATTGGCCTATTTTTACAAGAGTTATGGCCCTTGGACTTAGCAAATTTCATGAAATTTTCAATTTTCCGGACTTCTTCATGCCTGTTATTGCAGATAATGAACTGGGTTTTTTTTGTATGTGAATACATTATAGTGTGATGCAGATCACGTTTGAGTTTCATTTAAATTGACTGATTTTCACAAGAGTTATGGCCCTTGGACAAATTTCGTGAATTCAAAAAAAAAAAAAAAAAAAAAAATTCGTGAATTCAGTTTCCCAGACTTTTCTTGGCTGTTGTTTCAGATGATGAACTAATGAACAGAGATGCAAGACATAAATTTATGCCGCCGGTAGGGGACTTATATCGCACAGCGATCATTGCATTTTTTAATACAATGTAGTTTGAACAATTTGTTTGACACCATTCCATTTATTTATTACACAGTATTATTTTCAAGTTTTCAATTACTGTGGTCTTTTTTGCACACACTGTATACCAATTTTTGACCTGGTGACCTTGACCTAGATTTTTGACCTCCTTTTGGTAAAGAATTAAGATCAGCGGTAACTTTGAACTGTAAAGGGATAGTTTGTTCACGTAAATATTTATATATTGCAGGAATAGAATGTCATTAAATGCCAATCAAGCCTTCTATCTGATCATTAACAACAAAAGTATATCAAGTATGTCAGTGACAATTGCCGAATTATATCGCGACGAAAAAGATGAAGATGGATTTCTGTATATGACATACGCCTCACAGGAAATGTTCGGTGCATTATAAGTGCGGGTTTGCAACCTGTATGTTATCTGTACGAATTAAGGTTGTTTTATTTGTATATTTCTTGTTCTTTGTTTCACTGATTTCTGAAATATTAATGCTCATATATTTTTTTGAAAAAGATTATTTCTACACAAGACTACTGTTTGTTAACATGTATTATAACTGATCATATCATGTAACGCACATCTGTACGATATCATAATATGTACACGTAGTTGTATGTATATGCAATAGAGTTCACTGATATTTTGCTCTTCAGAGTATAACATTTTCTCATTCTTTTCCTTGGATATTCTATTACTTATAGGGTTAGTTCCTGTCATACTTCCTGCTCAAAGTAGGTGTGTAAATCTGGGGGGGGGGGGGCATCTTCATATTTACACACCTACTTTGAGTAGGAAGTATGACAGCGGAACTAACTCTTAAACGAATTTATCACACCTAGAACCATTTTGCAACTTTTTATTTGTAAGTTTTGAGGTTTGAAAATTTAGTGATCTACTACAGCATCAAGGTAGGACACCACATGACTGTCATACTGCGACTTCATTGGATGAAATGAGTACGAGGTGTGATAATTTGTTTTTACGATACAGTATTTTGCAATCACTAGAAATCCTCTTAATATTTTTCAAGGAAAAGGAAAAGTTTGCAATAAATGTAACATGTGTTCTATATGGATAGAATTTTCATGTATGTAACATATGAAATATGATTAGTTTTGTGCTTTTTTCAAATGTATAGGAGATCAAGAGGCCAAAAGATAAATAGTTGTGTTTAAGGTGTTTTGGTATGAAGAACATTTTCCCAAAGAGTACTTTATATATGTGTATGTAAAATAATGTGGTATTTGTAGTTGATGGAAATTTTTTTCTTCTTCCACCACTGCCTATGATTCACTCTCATATTTTTGTGCGAATAGCACATAGCGATTGCCTGATTTCTTCACTCATGGGAGCCCCGTCTACTGAGTATGTATAAACGATGTTACTCTGTTTACATGTACCTTGGGACTGAGTCAGTGTCATGATCGGTATAAAGTCTGATCACTTTCTGAATCAATGAATTATATCTATATGAATCGAGCTGTTGTGTTACGTACGTGCATGACCTAATGAAAATTTGCATCTGTATGTACTGAGATGAACACAGTGTGTTGGAAACCCCTTTCCATTACCAGGTGATTATCTGTTTTAGTGGACAATATATAAATGAAATGGTGCTATCGATAAAGATATTAAGTTGAATCATTGAAACGTAAAACTAACTTCAAGTAGGCTTATTTTGCCCCTCTTCACAAAATAAAATCTGTATAGGACGGGAAAATTAGGAACTTCCATCATGAAATATGATATTAACAATTATGAAAAATAAAAGATCAAAACATTCCTGTTTAGGATGTATCATATTTTTATATACTAAAAAAGAGGTGAATTTTCCTTCAAATTCTTAGCACACAACTAACATTGAACATGAAAGGTTAAAGAGAGAGTGGGGATCAAATTAGAAAATAAGAGTCGTCTTCTTTCCTTGTATATGGAATCATCAATCGATAGTCATATTGGATTGTTGTATTTTTAGGGGGGAGGGGTAGCTTTAATGTGATGTTATTTAATTTTCATGTTCACTGTCAGACATCATCTTTCAATTCATTACGACAACATTATGCATTTGCATTTTAGTTCTGTCTTTATACTTCCATAAACTGGCATACGAAGGTGTTCAGGAACAAATATAACTTTGAAAACACAATATTTTGTCATACTGTTACATTGTAAGTGATTTTATTCTGGCTATTCGCACTCAGTACCTTCAGTGCTTTGATTTTTAAAAGAACAAATGTATAATTTTTGTAGAAGTTAGAACTTATTACATACTTGTTGGTAAAGAGCTCCCTTTGCACTTATATATTACATGTACATCTATCAAATTGTACAACAATCCTAGGACAAGCTCGACAATCTTTGGTATTAATAATTATTTCAATCTTTAAATGTCTACAGTACTTAATATTAAATTCACATAAAATCAGAAACCAAAATCTGAATCAACGTAAATCGATAGAGGGTGTTTTTTTTTTTTTTTGCTAAAACATTTCACACTTCTTTAAGAAACATAGGTGCTTAGCGCACACATCATACTGTTACGCTAACAAAGGTTGTGCCTTTAGGAATATGATAGTATTGCTCCCTGCCCAGAAGAGTCATCATAATTTCATAAGAGAATGCTTTTAGAATAAGAATACATGTATTTGAATTGTTACTTTTGGTCAGTGTGCCTTTAGAATCTCATGCCATATACGCAAAGTACAGTGCTATATAATCATTCTCATCGTTAAAGTGCTATGTATTTCTTTGATTATCTTTGGTACCACATATTTAATAGGAAAGATACCACATACATATTGTGATAGACGATTTTCACATTACCGCATTTGACTTGTATTTTACACATCCTAAGACCCGACATGACAACATTTAACATAACATTTAACTGTGACGTTGTATCTGAATTACATGTATGACGTCACAATTAGAAATAACGTCGAAAGTAGTGATGTCAGGTCTTGGAGTGTCTAAAATGCAAGTCTAACGGTAATATGAAGAAGGTCTATTGTATGTAATGACTTGAATCCCATTTTGTTCATTTGAAATTTTGAATATTTATTGGACAAAAGTAAGGAAAAAATAACTAATTGCCAAAATTTCAAAAATTGCATATTTCTCAAATTATGCTTCTGTTGTTTCAAGAAAACAAGTAAACATTAGATGGGGTTAGCATTTGAAATATTTCAGAAAGATGCTATTCAGTTTCCTGTATTCAATCATAAATCAATACTACATGTAGTATATCAATAAGATCAATAGATTCTTTGTGGTATCAAGAGTGAAGATTGCAATATGTGCATACCAATTCTCTGTAAGCAACACATGCTATTGAATTTCTTTCGGTTCTTACAGAGAGTTGGTATTAATACATATAATTCAAAATCCCATGAAGATATATACTATACATACATGTATTTTTGTATCATTTTGAGAGGAATTTCATCTATGTATATTCCATGTTCTGTGATATTGTCTGTTCCAAAGGAATATGTATATACAAAAAATATGCAAATAACCCTATTTATGTAAAACCCTGCTTTATCGGTTAATGTTCCTGAAATGGTATATTTTTATGAAAAGTTTATATTGACTGTTGATGACATACCATAAACTGTCTTTTGTACGCGGCATCTTTTATTTGCAAATCCGATAACACTGACCTATTTGCTGCGTTTTATGTTCGCGAGTATTGAGGTCTTGCCAATAATGTAGCTTAATTGAAACATGTTCACAGTGAAACATGTTCACAGTGTTTGATTTTCACGACACAAGCTGACTCGCGAATGTCCCGAAAATAAAACGCTCGTGAATAAAAGACGCTTTACTGTATGTAACCTATCATGGCAAAATGTTTTGACTATCCAACATCAGCTTTAATGCCGTGAACCAATCTTGTGATCTAAAGTGAAAATTCATACAAAGAAAAAAATTGAATTAATGTAAAGATTTGATGATTTTCTAAAAAAAAAAAAAATTATGTCTCTTTTCAGGTCAAGTTTAATATAAGTCTGTAAGAGTTTTGAGTGCATCACATGTATATTTTCTTTGAGAGAAAAAGTCAGGCATAAAAGATATGTACTTAATTTTGATGGAATTTGAATTATTTGTTGAAAAACTTTAATGACACATTAATTACTGGTAATAAAAAATTCTATCTAGTCACTTGTCACAAAACTACTCATCAACTTTTGAAACTTTCATTTTGTGTGATGCGATGCATAATTGTTACGGACCAAATGTGACTTTCTTGTATGATAGAACATGATATAAATGGTAGAATGCTTGTATGTGCCATAGTAGCGGAATAGCGTCATACGGGAAAGGCCATATACCAAAACTACTCATATTAAATGATCAAACTTAAGTTTATTTTCTGTTATTTTGTATGGAGCAATTCATACTCAAACCAGAAGTTTTCATACTGAATCAGAATCATGTTCAGTATCAATAAATACATGTAAAACAATATACAGTTAAAGTATACCATTTAGGGAGTTGGCATGATTCTGGTATCCCGAGACTAGACCTATTTCCCGAGGGGAAGCGCTGTAGCTCTGTCCCATTTCGAAGTCACACACTGTAGCTCCACCCCATTTCGAAGCTATTTCCTTAGGGAAATAGTCTTCTCAACTAACGCACTTTTTTACATAAAATTCGTGTGAAGTTTCTGACATGAATTTTATGTGAATTCAATTTCGCATGAAGGTCACGAAGAAAAAATCATGTGAAGAAAATTTATGTGAAATTCATGTGAAATATTTTTTACATTAATCATAAGTGAAATTTATTTAAATTTCACATGAACTTTCATGTGAAATTTACATGATGCTCATTATATATGAATTTCACGTGAGGCACAATTGGCTGTGTATGATTTGAGAATGTTTTATGTTTAGTCCAATTTTTGCTGAAAGGTCAAAGCAAGGAGCTCTTTAAATATTTTCTCTGTTGAAGCCTATTTAGTTATTTTTGTTGGTCAATATTTGTTAGTAAAACATTTGGTCAGCGAGGGGATAATGTGATCAACGTCTTTATTACCGAGGAGTGATTAACAAAGTTTTGTTGACAATTGTTGATCACTTTAAGTGTCATGATTTTCATTATAGATTACAATTTTTCACAATCAGTTGTTGATGAAAAGGAGCTGTCAATGCTGGAGGTATTTCTTCCGTTTTTAGTTCGGAGATGATCCCTTTCGGAGCTTGTCAAAATAAGTGCATGATTATAAAACCATACTTTGACTAACGTGCTTATACAATCCCCATATTAAAGTGCAGATACTGATAAACTTCAACAACATGTTTATTGGTAGACCAGATATATCAGATTTAGTCACCTCACCATGTATCCGCAGATGGTGATGTACTCGTGTTATCTTGTTTACCGCGATAAAATGTTGACGATATCGTTACTGATAAAAATGCTTGTACAAACATTTAATCGGCAGTCTGACCTTGTAGTGATTTCTAGTTCAAGTTCACTGTCTCCTTCATCAGTTATTCTACTATAGACCTTGTACAAAATGAACTTGAGTTTATGAGTGACACGTTTGTTCCGTCACACTGGTTTAGTGGTCACACAGGGTCCTTCATGTGGTATTTGGACATGTGCATCAAGCAGTGCAAATCATGACAGTGAAAAGATCAACAGGTGTGAGGGATCATCTGTAAAGATCAAGTGAAAGTTCGATCTTGAATTCATGGTGTGGATTTGATAAATGACCAGCAAAACAAGGGCCTGCTAGGCATGAAATCATGTATGAATGATTGTCTTGCTCCCACTCACATTGTACATACAGTTTCAAAACCATTCTGTCAACAGTTATATTTGGGAACCGTTCTGTGGAGGACTAGAGACAGGTCTATCTGCTAGTGCAATATGGATTCATCAATCAAATCAGCATGCATTTAAGTTGCAGCAATGGTTCCATACTCATTTATGAATTGGACATAAATAGTTTGTGATTCACACATACATTTCTATTGTCAGCACTGATATTATATATTACTTTGGTTGGGAGCTTACAAACGTAAAAGTGAAAAACACTTCTACTTGAGGTTTATTGTTGTGAAAAAATTGTTTGACTTTGATGTTAAACAAGACCAGAACCATCCTTTGCTCTCGAATTGAAATATTTACATTACTAGCAGATTTCCCATGTTGAACCACCCATTAGGCAACTAGAATTATATTCCAATAAGTTGCTTATTGTGACATCACATCAAGTTTTGAATGTAGGGAGAATTTACCAATGTAAGAATACTTTTGATGTTGTACCGGTAATTCCCTGGATAAGCGATGTTTGTGCAAAAATAGGGTGTCGAATACAAAAATGTAAATATGAGAAATGACTGTCTTACTTTGGTGTTCGCGATTCACAGGAAATTGGACATGACCAACCGGAATTATACACCCATGAACACTAAAAGTAAGACAGTCATTTCTTAAATGAAGTGGAAGAATTGTAGTATTTTACATGTACAAGTCCTCTCCCAACTTCTACATTTAACCCTTGGCAAGAACTTTTCAGTTCATGGCATTTTCAATTATAAAAGGAGCATGCAAAGCTTAGTGGCTGTATTCAGTGCAAATGGTACATCAATCTTTCACAGCCAGCATGCTTCATGCTTGGCAATGTGGAGTAAGGCAACTTGCCCAAGGTCACAGTGCATGCATTACATTGTTCAGTGATAACAAGATAAAACAGCTGACCAATGAGTTTGTAATTGACCACACCAACCTCTTTCACCTCTCTACAAAATAGTCCTCCTGTGAAAAATTGAATGTGAAGTACATGTATGATCAAAATAGGACAGATTCAGTCGAGTTACAGAAATATATTTGTTCACATGTTTGACTTTTTGATACAGTACAAGTAGTTGTCCTCCTTTAATATTAGGTCATTTTAGGCCAACAAAACCCTGAGTTATGAATAAATACCACATGGGACCTGTTTTTCTTTGATTACACAAACTTTGAGTAGTAAGCCATTGCAGGTCAAGGAATTATTCAGCCTGTGGTGAGGAAATTAGCATCTTCTGTAGACTGACAAACGTGGCAGAATACACTCTTTATTTAATGATGAATTTTTCAAGTTCTGTCATTTCAGCAATCTTCAGCACAATAGTGTAAATCAAAATTACATGGCAACACTATCGACTATTCCTTGACACCAAAGGCAAAGTTTGCACGGAAAATTAATGCATATGATCCAGGTCATAAAGGATAATTTTAAAGACTTTCTTTTTCAGATAAAGAATAAAAACTCCTGAAATTTCTCTTCTACTTTAATATCGCTGAATAATTTTACATTAAATTCCTGAAAATAAATGGACGGAAAAGTCAGAATACAGAGATTACATACTTATATGTAAAACAAATCAAACCAAATTATTGTAAAACAATATATCACAGTCTTTCTTTTGAATATTTTGGTACTGTATAATCTATTCTATACATACATGTACTTCTTGTTATATTTTCTGCAAGACTTGGATTACAAAAAGCCATCAAGCATCTTTTATAGTAATGTCATTTCATTTCTACTGTTCAAAATAATTTGCCGACAAATTTACTCATAATCAGGTTCAATAGCAAATGTCAATGGCAACAATGAAATATATGCAGATAAATCAAAACTGATGAAAATCACAATGATAAATCCCTACACAAGGACTTGAAAATCAATTTTTATCTAGTTTTACAAATGACATGAACAATGTACCTATGATCACGCAGATCTTCCCTTCCAAGGTACATGCATTATACTCTGCACTTTTATTAAAATATATATTACGAAGAAGAGGACAGAAAATCAAATTTCTAATTGATACTTTAAAAAAGAAAACTTTTTCTCATTCACATTACATGGTTTATAGAGCATTCAAATTTTATTAAAAGAAAAACTGCAAAAGAAGCAAAAATATACCCCACCCCCTTCTTCTTCAAGCTTAATGAGATTTGATGAATTTATTGAAAAAAAATCTCAAGCTGCTGAATAAAATCCATAATAATACAGTGATCATAATTTAATTCCTACAAACAATACATAGAATACATGAGTACAAAACAGTAAGTCCTACAAATTATCAGCATAACTAAAACTTTCTCCGAACTCTCCAGTCTCTGCAGTCCCAGACATTCCAAGTGATCCAGATCCTGCCAAACGTTTCAGTTCGGACATGCTATAACTCTCTGATCCCTCGCTCTCAAACGAGTAAGTAAGGCCGAGTGACTTCCCCTTCTTTCTCTGTCTATCCGGACTGATGCCTTGCGACCCCCGTGAACTCCGGAGACTGTTCGCTCCCTGACTGTCGCTGAAGGTCTGGGTCAGATATCCGGATGCTAGCAATTCCTCCATGTTCATTTGGTCTGGAGTGAATGCGTGGGTGCCTCTGTCACTCATACCTAAAATAAAGTATTTGAATTATGATTAACTCGTATTTTTAAAATTATTTGATGAAATATACATGTAATATCTCTTGTTCACCTCTATGATTTAAAATACCTGATAGATTAAATGCTATTGAAAAGAAATATCCTGAAAATAAGTTTATTATTGTCAGGTAAAATAAAATACTCTGTAATTGAAACAGAAAAGCAAATTGATTTTCTCCGATGAATTTCAAAAAGTTGGAGGAGGTCATATAAATGTGAATGTTTTAAATACATGTATAAAGATGAAATAGTTTTACAAAGTGAATTACACAAAAGACATCAACCAGCAATATGAACTATACTGATATGGTGATACATAAAAAGTCTGTGAGTTATATACAGAAGTAACTGAACCAAAGGAACAAAAAAATCTTAAGGGGGTCAATATTTATCATTTTCACAAGCAGAGAGAGACACCACAGAACGGAATTCTGGATGCCATTTCCAAGTTTTTGATAATTGGGAAGCAAAATTTTTCTTTACAGTGGAAAAAAATCATGTTTGCATACAAACTACATGTACATAACAGAAAATTCTGTATAAAAGTATATTCTTACTAAGTCTATCTTCCTGTGAGTATCTCTCATCAGATGCTCTGACATTAAAAGTTCTAGTACCCGACAATGTAACAGACTTCTCCGGGACTCCTTGAGACAGGGGTGGCTTGCGTAATGAGGACTTCACTGAAAATACATGTATGTTATTATAGCTTAGAGTTTAAAACAGATTGTGATGAAAATGGAGGAAAATGTAGTAAATCAAACTCCTCTTTGAGAAGTTTGAATGATTTACATTGCTGTGATATGATCTTTGTTTGCTGATTTGCAGAAGACTTTCATCACATTAGACGATGATTTTTTTTTCATGAACCACAATCCACATAATGAAATGCAGTAAATATAAAATGTCGATTGTGAGGAAAACTGATTCCAAAGTATGAACATTTTTTAATAATTAAATTATTTCCGTAGTGTCTGTATAACGCCTATACAAACACTTTGCAGATTATATAGTTTGTGCATCTATACATCGATAGACAGAAAAATTATTACAGTCATTTCTTGACAAAATATTGAAAAAAAAGACAATGCAGAGAAAGATATGCTTACATGGTGAGGTTCTTCCAGCAGTCAGTGATCCTCCAAGAGACACACCCCCTGGAGTGGAGGGTTTGGTGGGTGTACGACGACCTTGACCTGCTGGCCGGCCTTGACCTGAAGGAGAGTGGTGATGTCGTCTGGTTGTAGTTGTTGTCTCTATAGTTACCTTCTCAACTTCATGACCTGTTAAGTATAACACGTAATTAAATTATAATTAATTATCAACAGGACAACAGTGTCCATGGTAAATATTTGTTAGATGTGTTGAGGTGTAAAGACTATCTCATTGAAAGATATGTTTCCTTCATTGACAATTTTAAATGAGAATGAGATGATCCTGGTACAGGAAATACAAAATTTAAAAAACTCTAAAACAGTTTCAATGCACTAGCCTATTTGCAGTTAACTTCTTAAATAGAGTTTCCTCTCAAATTTTTATCCTTAAATATCCGATTGATCAAATCAATGCAGAATTTTTTTAGTAATATCGGCAGAGAAAATCCTAACAAAAATCTAAGACTGAGGAAAAACTAAATTTTACACAAGTAAGGCCTGAACATCTAATTATCAGAGAAAAAGTAACGCTATAAAAATTGAATACTATTACGTTTGAGTTTTCACCTACCAGGAGACTGTCTGCCACGCCCTGGGGAATCCCTACTTCTTGCCCTCTGTGGTGAAACTCTACCATTCACTTCGTCCTCAAACGATACACTGGGTGATCTACGATCGTTGGTTCTCCGCCTAGTTGGAGATTTTCTGCCGTAGTCCACATCCCTCTCTTGATAATACCCATCCATCGTAGGAGATTCCCCTCTGTAATATTGGTCCCTTTCTGGTGACCTCCTTCCCATACCAGGCGACTGTCGACCTTGACCTGGTGACCACCGACCTTGACCTGGTGACCTTCTCCCATTGTTGTTATACTGTCCTTCTGGAGATTGCCTCCCTTTTCTAGGGGAAGGAGATCGGCTCCCTCTACCTTGATATCTATCAGGAGACTGTCGTCCCTGATATCGATCGGGAGACTGCCGACCTTGATATCTATCGGGAGACTGCAATCCTTGGTATCTGTCTGGAGATTGCCTCCCCTTACTCCGTTTAGGTTTCACATAACTCACTTCACCCATACTTTTTTCCATAGGATGCATACTAAGTTCACCTGAAAAATTTTCAAAGATATATAAATATATATATTTTTAGATAATGAACTTACTTATTGCTCAACTTGATTGTATCATTTCTTGATTCTAATCTAAAAACAAATTGTTGATAAAATTCGATGTTTAATGTTATAATTAGTTACTTTCAAATGATCCATTTGGAATTTTTCTGTTGATATGAAGGTTTTCTTGTAAAATGGTTTAAAAATTGCATTTTTTTTATCAGCTAATAATGTTACATATACATGCCTACATTGTCTCCAAGAGGTTGTTTATTAGGCCAAAATGTGCTTTTAGTAAGTACATTAAAGTATGCAAATTATTATTTCAAAAGTGAAATTTTTTGTAGCAATAAATCAATCCACAAAAGATGATTTGTATCTTTTAATCATGAAGACTCCGACAAAGTTATACACAACAGCTGTAAATTGTTGAACGGAGCATGAAAATGTACTAAGCTATATGCTTAACAAATTGACGCAGAGATAAAAGCTTCATACCGATACTTTTTCCCGTGTGGTCAAGGAAGTCTGCTACTTGGTCAGTGGTCATGTCAAACTGACCAGGCTGGACGGGCTGGTGTTGGAATCTGGACATCAGTAGGAGAAGAGGGTCTTTGTCCGGCATGATGGTCGGCTTATACTGGAACTCACCCTCACTGATGGGAAACTCTGTAGACTCATCCTGTATGTACAGACATATAATACTGTATGATGAAATCATGACAATTTTCATTTGAGGAGGATATTTTTTTAAACTAGAGTTGAAATGAAGTAACTGTAAAAACAATTCATAATGGACTAGACTGACAAGATGCTTTTAACAGGAATCATGAAATGATCAGAAATTATTGCCGATTTTGCTTATTTCTTTTTGGCGGAGACACTGTTTGATAGAGTGTACCTCAGAGTGAGTTGACCGCTAACGCTCCAAAGAGGTCTATTTGGGATTAGCGCGTGCATTACCAGCGCGTGCGTTGATTTTTGTAGTGTTAGACCTTCGGCCTTGGTCAACCAATACCTGACCAGGTCTGTATAGTCACGAGTAGACCTCATCAAAAGTCAATAATTGTATAATGTCAACTTTCCAATTTTGCATTAAACTACAGCATAGAGAATGGCACATTGGCATGTGTTCCTTAAAACTGTTTTAATCCTACATATCAGTACGGGTTTGAAATTTATGATTATTCAGTCATTAAAGATGCCTTAATTTGCCTTTTATTTACATTTGAAATGGACAATTTCAATATTTGCCTGAAAACCTCAGCTTTTGTGCGATATGTGCAGGTATCTGACGTAAAAGCATTGCGACGTCATTAAATTCCTTTGAAAACGTCATATTTGTAATCCCTTTTCCCTGAATTTCATGTTGGTTTCCATAAAAATTGATAATGTCACAATGCGTTGACGTCAGATACCTGCACAAATGGGAAGTAACTCTGCATTTCGAAAATACTGAATATTTAGCTTAATGGACAACGTTTATGTAGGGCAAATTTACAACCTTGCTAGTACTAAACTCTCATATCTTTCTCCAGTGACTAATACTTTATAAACAGTACATCAGTTTTCATGTACCTGTATGTCCTCTGTTCCTCTCATAGTACTGGCTGTACTGATTTCTGCTTGCTGTCTGGCTGTATGCATTAACTTCATCTTTTGTACTGTAACAAATCAGTATAAATACATTTAAATAACCTTAAATTAAGATAAAGTTTTGGGGAAAAAAATCACAAATACTGAACATCTTTTTTTCTAAAATGTTGAATGAATTGTAGATTGGTTGTGAAGACAGGAAAATGTGATAGTGACATGAAATAAAATGAAAACAAACAGAAAACAGATGGTATGGTTCAAAGACCAATTTCTTTTCAGCAAAATCACTTGAGTGTAAAATACTGGTCAAGTCATGACAACAAGTAAATTTTTGGTCCCAGTTTCTCATCCCTATACAAAATATCATAGCTCTTTCCTTGAAATATGAAAAGATACAGTCCAACTAAGATTATACATAAGATTTTTCAAAAGTCAAAGTTCAGGACAAGAGGTAGAAAATCATGGTATAAAATGAAAGTTTAGTTGGATATTGTAAATCTATAGACAAAACTTTCTCAGCAATCTGACTGTAGGATAGATAAGCTGAAAGCTATACATCTCAATACTTTTAATATTTCTATAACTGTATCAAGTACTCAATGGAAGAATTCGGTCTTTTCAAAATACAGAGTTACTTCCCATTTGTGCAGGTATCTGACGTCAACGCATTGTGACGTCATCAATTTTTATGGAAACCAGCCTGAAATTCAGGGAAACAGAGTTACATATATGACGTTTTCAATGGAATTTAATGACGTCACAATGCTTTTACGTCATATACCTGCACAAATCGAACGTAGGCATGTCAAATCGAAAAGACGGAATCCTTGACTTATAAAACACATACACGTAGTACAAAAAAGACATACAAGTAGTACATTGAATATTCTGCATGTTTAATGTACCCTTTTCCCATGTGTTAGAATAAGGCCATGTAAAATTAATTATATGTTTCTCAGATAATTGGGTCTAAAAAAGTGGCAAGGTAGGTAGGGTTTTTATTTTTTGTTTTATTTTTTTTTTCAGCAAGAGTTCTCTTATCATTTATTTAAGGCAAGAAAATCATATGCCAAGTCCTTCATAGAAAACTATCTTTGAACCGTAAATACGGAACGCGCCGTGATTATACTTTACTTTTAAAAGTATTTATCGGGTACCATTTCTACAATTTTACAGGTCGATTTTATTTCCTTTAAACATGTTTTAAGAAATTAATGGACATCTCGTTTTTAACTGACGATCGAGGATGAGACACAAAGGCTATTTTATTCTGAAGTTGCATTAAAAACGTTTTGGCAGCGGCAAATTATAGCACACAGCGGTGTCTGAGAAACATAGATTATATCTGACATGGCCTTAAAGCTACAAATCTAAGCATTATGTTAGTATGAAAAATTACATGCATAATAGTTCAAAACTATATGAGTATGAATGTATGAAATAAATTTTTTATATTGTAAATGCAATTTGAACACATTTTATTTTAATAAGAACAGAGCATGACAACCTTTATAAATGACAATAAGCAGAAACAAAGACAAAACTTCTGAATATTTTAAAAAGAATTGGGTTATCTCCCCTGTACCAACATAAACCTCACCTTCAATATCATCTGAGTAAAATAGTTTATATGTATTTCATTAAAACAGCTAACTACATGTTTTTTTTCTCACTTTTCCAACATAAAGTATGTACCTTCTCCAGTAATTCTATGAATTCTATGATATATTCATTAACCGTTATCTTGGTAACCACCTCAAACTTTATATGTACACTGCCCAACATAAATAAGTATCCAGGTAGTATAAACATTAGAAATTTCATGAAAAGCCCATCCCATTATTTTCTCTTCTGAGATTTTAAATGCATGAATATTTTCAAAAAAATATTTGCATCATTTATCTTTATACAAAATGGAAAAGTTTTAAGAAGACTTTTAGAGTTTCTTCATGTGAATAATTGACATTTTTAGGGGAAAATTGCAAAAAAATAATAAAAGATCTAGCCGAAAAATTTATTTGAATTGATAGCGATTTTCAAAACAATGGAACAAAAATCTTCACTTTTTTGAAAACAAGAGAAATGTATTAGGTTGGTACTTATTAAAGGTGGGTAGTGTATGGTAAAATGCATAATGAAGCATACCATAACTGAAAGCAAAGCTTATATAGAAAGTTGAAAATGATTTGATCCTAAAACATATTATATTTCCAGCTGATGATTTATCTATTTTTCATGAGGAAAGGAAACATGTTCTAGATTGTCAAGAAACAATCTAACCATTATCATAATACAACCTACAATTTTCCGTCTTTTCGATACACATGCAAGAGTTAATTCCCATAATTTGGGATTGTATCTGACGTAAATGCAAATTCCTATAGAATCTATGTATTTGATGCAAGCTTCCCTGATATTTTACAATGGTTTCCATTGAATTTGATGACATTACTGTGCCAATGGGAAGTAACTCAGTATGTTGAAAAGACAAAATTGTGTCTATTCTCACCTTCATCTATAGGGAAATCTGCTATTTCACCTTCACTCTTGTTCAGTAGCCACTGTCCCTCTGATACACTCTGACCAATGGTGTCCGAGATGGAAGATTCTATTACGCTCTCCTCACTCTCTGATGGGGGTGGACTGGTAGTCTTCACTGCGGGAGATTCTATTATGATGGGTGAAAGAGGTCTGTCTACCATTTCTGGCTGTTCTTCATGTTTCTCTCTGAAATGAAAATATCATTACGTTGCCATAATTTTTTAACTTTCTCTTACATATACTAGAGAAAGTTAAAGGGGACTTCTTGTATTAAGTTACTCCAAGTCTGTCTGTCTGTCTGTTGTTTCATTTTAGCTTTCCAGACTTTTCAAATAATCGAAGTAATCGAACTAAAAACTTCATAAAATTGCTTTGTTTGATCAGAAATCCTCTATAAACTATGCAAAAGTATTTAAACTCCGCATTTTCTTAAATTTTCATGTCATTTCTATCCATTATAAATATGCTAAACTCATAAGTATTTTGAAACATGCATTTGACAAACTTGTAACTTGTGTAAGGGAAGAATATCTTCTATTAGTTTAACTTACACAAATTTGGCGGGTTTCCTCTCAGAGACAGGGGACTCCACTTGAGACTTTGGACTCTCTGGTAAGCTGGGAGCCTCTGTCTGTGAGCCCTTCTCGACAGGTTGGGGTACCTCTACCTTAGGGGGAGGTATCGAGACTGGCTTAGCTGCTTCAACCACCTGCTCGTACAGGAAAATTATATCTTATATGAATTGAGAACATAATTATACCAAACTACCATGCAAAATATGAGGAACATCATATTTATTTAGAGTTTCAATTTCAAGACTGGAGAGTTCAGGTTCGATGTAAATCTGTTTGACTTCCCTTGTTTGTGAGCTACAGGTTAGGTATTACCAATATTCACATCAGGAGTTCAGGATAAAGTTCAAGTACAGTAGGAAATATGAACCTCTCTGACTTACCTTGACAGGTATCTCTTGACGAGGTGTAGGTATTGGAGGTGTTATAGAGCTTGTCAATTCAGGTTCTGGCTCAGGTTCAGGAACAGGGATGGGTTGCGGAGTTACTATATTATGGACCTCTCTGACTTACCTTGACAAGTACCTCCTGACAAGGTGTAGGTATTGGAGGTGTTATTGGGCGTGTCAATTCAGGTTCTGGCTCAGGTTCAGAACTTGGTTCAGGAACAGGAGTGGGTACAGGAGTTATTATATTATGGACCTCTCTGACTTACCTTGACAGGTACCTCCTTGTGAGGTGTAGGTATTGGAGGCGTTATAGGGCATGTCACTTCAGGTTCTGGCTCAGGTTCAGGACTGGGTTCAGGAACAGGATTCATTATATCACAGACCTCTCTGACTTACCTTGACAGGTACCTCCTGACGAGGTGTAGGTATTGGAGGTGTTACAGGGCGTGTCACTTCAGGTTCTGGCTCAGGTTCAGAGATGGGTTTAGGAACAGGAGTGGGTACAGGACCTCTATGACTTACCTTGACAGGTACCTCCTGGCGAGGTGTAGGTATTGGAGGTGTTATTGGGCGTGTCACTTCAGGTTCTGGCTCAGGTTCAGGATTTGGTTCAGGAACAGGGGTGGGTACAGGAGTTATAACATCATGGACCTCTCTTGTTGGACTGGTGGATACTGGAGGCTGTGACAGCTTGGCTGGAAAATATATTTCAAATGAAAAAAAATTCAAAATACAAATGTACATTGTATTTAAAAATCTCGGCATGCAAATAACACGATCCAAGAAAATTGTAAAAATAATGAGAATTCCTATTTGAACACAACATACTGTAAGTGTACTTTTTTTTTTTTGGGGGGGGGGGGAGATTCATATTTATGAAGAGTGAGCTAATTCAAAACTACACTAAATACTTTATGTCATCCATATGTACATTATCATGGAGAATGAGTCAAATGTGCCAATTCATGATTATGCTTTTATGTCCCATTGTCCGATTTTGCCCTTTAGGCACTTAATTTTTGTAGCACTAAAAAGTACGCATACATTAGTATGATAACTGTAATAGATAACAAGACAATCAGAGCAAATTGTATCTTGATCTTTTTTTTTTAAATTCAACTCTGGTTATATAGAATTTTTATGCACCAACCTCTTAGATTTCTTAGCTCCTCACTCAAATCTATCGACAAACTCTCAGGCTCTGACTCCACATCTACTGGCGCTGGCTCCGGTAGACTGACTGGTGCTGCACGGGGAGTACGGACTGGGGATAAGGGCGGGGTCATAGGAGGGGAAATAACTCTCTCTGGAGAGCTGATCGGAGTGTATTTAGGCGTAGGCTGAGGAGTTTCTATCTGGTGAGATCTGTAGTCATCTTCCTCCTGAAAGGTAAAGTAGTCTTTTCGTCAAGGTACAAAACACACATACAACTTTGAATTTGCCCAGTCTTATTTTCCCCAATGTAGATAGGACACTGATTCACCCAATATTGAATTCAGACACTTACACATTTTCTTATGAAATCCTTAATGAATAATTTCATTTGCATAGTCTTAAATTTGCCCTCATGGCCCCTTGGTGAAAAGCGAAAATAAAATCCATAGCTGAATTTTAGCTATATATATATTCTAGAGGCAAATTATTTTTTGTTAAAAGATAATAACTTTAAAGAAAATCGAATACTATTCAATAATTATGAATCCCATTATGAAGGATGACAGGCCATAACTAAACTTAGATAGTTATAATTCATAAATGTGTTGCAAATCTACCATAATATACTTGATGATTGTTTCTCAATTGTGTACATCATATTTTGATTCATTATTTGCCAGCAAGTGCCACTTTTTGGAGTTTGGATTTAAAGAGGGACTACCTAATAAAAGGAAGTCAATTACATTTATTTGCCTTCCACAATTTTAGATTAACTAAACTAAATGAGAGTTATCTGCCCTTAGACCATTCATCAGTCTATCATTGCAAAGATTGTCAATCTTTGTCTAGATTTGGAAAATGAATGCACAACTCTTAGCAATAACTCGCTTTATAGTAGGCTCAGATTCCCTGCTTCCAGTCTATAAACGTACATGACGTAAGAATTCCAACAATTTGTGTCAACTATACACAGCCAATTGTGCCTCACATGAAATTCATATGAAATGAGCATTATGTAAATTTTACATGAAAGTTCATGTGAAATTCATATAAATTCATAGCATTTGTGTGAAAAATATTTCACATGAATTTCACATAAATTTCCTTCACATGAATTTCACATGAATTTTTCTAAGTGACCTTCACAGGAAACTGATTTCACATAACATCCATGTAAAAATCTTCACATGAATTTCAGGTGAAAAATTTCATGTAAATTTCATGTTCGTGCTCGTTTCACATAAATTTCATGTGAACTTTCATGTTAAGTTTATGTAAATTTTACATGAATTTCATATGAGGCACAATTGGCTGTATACACCTCATGAATTTACAACTCAGTAAGTTTCCTTGCTTGTATGTACGCACCTCTACAATATTGCGACCTTCCTGAATTCTATCAGCATCCGGAGCAGCTGAGAGTTTTGGCATTGACCTTTGACCTCCCAGCTGAGCCTCTTCATCAGGTCGCTGACCAAGCATGTTGGACACCTTTTCCTCTAGTACTTCCTTTATCAAGGCGTTGACCAGCTCTGCGTCCACTGGCTGACCGGCATCCACAAATATCTGTAGACCTGCCCTGCCGATACAGTCCATCACTTGGGAAAAAAATAATTATAAGAATTATGCATATAACTGCACATTTGTTCAATAGACCCTTTCACACTAATCTTTATTCAGTTCACTTTTAATTCTAATTCTAATTTAGGGCATTTTTCCCCACCAGAACTACCTAATAACGACATATAATGAATTAGTATACACGCTCTCTGTTCATGTTGCTGTTAGAAAATGAAACGTTTCAAATCCATTGCTGTATTATTCTGAAGATGAACCATAAAAGAAATCATTTGTAACATACTTGACCCAAATATTTACATTTTTGAATTTTTATTTCTTTTTTAAAGAAAAAATGACAATTTTTGAAAGAAAATTGTCCTGATGAAAAAAGTTTCTATATGCATATTTAGTATCACAATTCATAATTATGAATTATGTGAAGCCAATTAAAATGAATCTCTCAGTATCAGAATAGAAAAATTTAGGATAAAATTATAAGGAATTTAGAACGAAGTCCTTGTTTGTACAGTTTAGTCTTTTCGAAATAGAGAGTTACTTCCAATTTGTGCAGGTATCTGACGTCAACGCATTGTGACGTCATCAAATTCTATGGAAACCAGCAAGGAATTCAGGGAAACAGGGTTACATATATGATGTTTTCAAAGAAATTTAACGACGTCACAATGCGTTTACGTCAGATACCTGCACAAATCGAACGTAGGACTGTAAAATCGAAAAGACGGAGGTACTTATGGATGGCAGTGTACAAGGTAGTGAAAGCGGCTGGAGCTACATTATATAAGACACACGACATTCTTACTGAACATGGATTGTTCCTTCTCCTCTGCCATACTGTCCTGGGATTCGTCCAATGCCTCGTGAGCTAGTTCCCGGGGACGCGGGGGAGGGGGGTGGTTAATCTCGGGCATATCAGATATAATCCTGGACATTAACTCCTGCTCAATCCTGTAAAATTCAATCAGCAGAAATAAAGATAATGTATGTGTACTTATTTAAGTGGGATTCATATTTCAGCAGATTAAGCGCTGATAAGAGGGTGCTAATTCATTTGACACTTCAAGACTACGCTAATTCATTTAACTCTGATAGTTTATAATCGAAAAAAGGTAAAGTGTACCAATTCATGCTAATACATGTACAGACCAATGGTGCCTCACATGAAATTCATATGAAATGAGCATCATGAAAATATCACATGAAGGTTCATGAAGAAACTCATATAAATTTCACATAAGAATCTCACACATAAATTTTCTTCACATAAATTTCACATGAATTTTTCTTTGTGCGAAATTGAATTCACATAAAATTTATGTCAGAAACTTCACATGAATTTCATGTAAAAAAGTTCATGTAAATTACATGTTTGTGCTCATTTCACATAAATTACATGTGAAATTTTATGTATTCATTTCACATGAATTTCATGTAAGGAACAATTGGCTGTGTATATGTCAATTGTCCATTTTGCTATGTTTCTGCTAAAATAAAGTTGAATGTACATAGAGAATCTGTAGTGAATTGATTTTCTATTTCCTAATGTATTTATGAAACAAATTGTGTAATTTTTACATCCATGAGCCGGGGTGTTGATAATTCACTCATGTACGAAACAGAATTCTGTGTCATAACAAATTACAAAATACATAGTGTTTTAAGTGATGAAATATAGGTGCTACCATGTGAACACATGTTTCATCCCAATATTCAATTTCATAAGCTTCTTTCATAATTTTTGTGTTACGACACAAGTTACATAATGCTTTGAGTAATTGAAACTGGAAAAAAAGCTAAAGATCAATTATGGCGTCACAATAGAAACCGTAACTTTGGCATGTTATTCACATAAAGGGAAAGGCATAGAAAAGGCTTGAGGCTTTAAAAATAACGTAACTCATTTATAAATACATGTACCATATAAAATAGGAAATCAATATAAAAAAAAAATAAGATCTTCAATATAAGAAAAATATATTAATATTATCTGAATAAAAGCACTTTCACCGATATTTTTTTATTTAAGTTAAATATTATCCGAATAAATTAAAGTACTTTACACAGATTTATTTTATCTAAGTGTGTACGTACAAGGAGATTTCTTTTCTTTATACAAAATGTATGAATATGTGAATTTTTTCATTATTTTTAAAGAGGACTGCCAAAATCATTTCAAAGCAGAACAATTATAAAACCCTTATTGTAACATACACACTAAACAATTCTTCACGTACATGTATATTTGTCCTTTAAAATACTTCCCAATTGGGAAGGTACCTGATGTGAACTAATTGTAAATGTCATAAAATTCTATGGAGACAAGCGGAAGACTCAGGATAAGCATCCTTCAAAAACGGCATTTCTATAGGAAACTCATCAAAATATTACATTTTCATCAGATATGGTACTAAATGGGTGGTACCTTTGTATATCGAAAGATGAAATAATCAATGATTAACCTGCAAATATATGGCAGCGTTCCAAGGAATGCATATGCCATCTGCACACTTTTAAAACGATCTCTTTAAGGTGCAATACCAAAAGTGTGACAGACAGACAGACGGAAAGACAAACAAAATACAAAGTGATCCCTAAGTGTCATTACCCTTTGCAGGCCAAGCAAAAAACAAACCATTCGACAGCTTTGTTCTCCAGTAATTCCCTTCTCTGTATGTCTTCATCTAATACGTCCATGGTCTGCGTGATCATCTGTGCTAGGCGTGGGGGCAGGTCCTGTTCTTTAGGGCGGGGCTGTGGGGGTGGGGACGGTGGGTGGTAACCAGGTAGCTCTATACCAGGGGCTTTCTCTGGGGGAAGATCCTCCTCTGATACATCTGTCAGAGTGTTCTGTGTGAAAGATGGGGGAGTGTTGTGACAAGGATTGATAACATGTAGTATCTAATTTCACTTAGTTGAAATCTAATAAAAATCTAGCTCAGTTTTTTGGGGTCGTGTTCAAGTGAATTCTCTGATGTACACCACAAAATAAAGTTGACTCTTCTACGTGATCTTGATAACAATTCAAAAAGGGTGCCATAAACTTATCATATCAAAACATACATGTACATGACTAAAACATATCAGCTAAATAATGAGAAAAAGTTAAATATCGTGATCATTTGAATTAGATACTGGTATTTTTAGCTGTGCTTTCCATTGGTTAGTCTCAGAAATGATTTGACTGGTCTATCATTTTTACAACCAACAAGACTTCCAATAGGTGGTTGTTTAGATCTCCATGTTGTTTACGGAATAAAGAGAGCTCAATTCTAATTCGATAAAATATAGC
The DNA here is from genome assembly GCA_033119305.1 of Pinctada imbricata. Lineage (NCBI taxonomy): Eukaryota > Metazoa > Mollusca > Bivalvia > Pterioida > Pteriidae > Pinctada > Pinctada imbricata. Next base: position 46,887,006 of record VSWD01000009.1, on the reverse strand, counting down.
AGGAAACAAGCTATTACTATGACGCAAAGAAGAAAAATAGCCATAGATTGTCACATAATAAAATGACTCGCATTCAAGGAATATATTCAAAATACTAAGAATATTTTATTCATTATGATACTTTTGTTTATTTTTTCTGATTGAAGCATGTACGGAAGGTTCCAACCAATCAAGGTTGTACTTATTGTACAAAATTTCAATATATGCCGCATCCGTAAAATACAAAATGTACTGTATACAGCTTTGAATTTGCCCAGTCTTATCAAGATAGGACACTGATTCACTGAGTATTGAAAATGACCACATACACATTTTGTTAAGAAATTCTTTATGTGAACCTATATTTGTCGTGTCTTAATTTCGCACTTGTGGCAAAGGGCGAAAAAGGGCAAAAATAAAACAGGGGCAAAAATTTCATTGTATACAGTAATTTGCAACCCCTTATTTTGTGATATTTATGGAATAATTTTGACATCAACAGTGAAACATATTTCTGTTACTAGATCGACCTTTTTTTTTGAGAAATGAAAACAAAATTTGATTTTTGATTTCAGAAGATTTTTTTCCCCCCAGCTTTCTAGGCATTTTTTAAAATTAAGGCAAACCTTGTATTACAAAAATACTTTATGCATCATCACCTACAACACGTAAATCTATATATAGAAACGCCTTCCATGTGGAAACAATATAGAAATACTAATTGGACACCAGATATGCTAATGTCATTGTAACAATACATCATGTCATTATGTTTCTTTCCTACTGTAGAGAAATACAATATCTGTAATTCCTATAAAATCGTGACGTGGGATTTAATAGGTATTTTCCAAAAAAAGACTTTCAAAGATATGGAAAAACTTCTCAGAAATCTCAGATGACTGACTACAAAGAAAGGTCATTTCTTTTCTTTTCTTACTACTAATTTGTTATATGAATATTAAACTCAAATTGCAATGTTGTACATGCTGACAGAAACATAGTGACATAATTTTCAGATGAGCTATGTTTACGTGGCATTGACCGAAGGGAATGTAAGACAATATGGTATAAAGTGGCAGGTAGATAGTTCCTGGATTCTATTGCATGTTCTTGAAAAACCTTATTTCAAACATTAAACTAGTTGCTGAAACGATCATTCAAGTCAGATCTTTTGTTCTTCAAAAATAAAATGATGGTTTACCAATGCAGTATGTCAAATTAGAATATTTGTAGAAATTTCCATCACTTACTAAAGATAATTGCATGATCTGTATTTTGTAGAAAACAAATAATGAATCTTTTTATTATGTCTTAACAAAATACTCTCTATGATGTAATTTTAGCGAACAGTGCATAATGTCATAAAAAATAAACAGAATGGCAGTTATCTCAATAATATTTTTTTAACACCACAATCGTGTAAACATTACATAGACAAGAACTTTTTGTATATTTACACGTATGACATTACATAGAATGGTACATGTAAACCCTACCGCTGACCTAGTGAGGCTCGAAGCAGCAGCCTTTCTGTAACTGGCCCGACGTATTATTGTCGGCACCTTGGTCTAGTGGTCATCAAAATTTAACTTTACAAAGATACAAGACACATGAAACGAACCTCATCTTCCTCTTCTCCTTGTGCCTCGTCTCGATCCTCCAATCTCCGTTTACTCGGTGACATCTGCGGTGACTGGAAATGGACATCTGCTGTAGACTTCCTCTCGGAATTTCGACTAGGTGACTCCACCCTCTCCCCTTTACTCCTGCGATCAGGAGACTTGCTGCCCATGTGACTGGGAGATCTGGTCGTACGTGATAGCTCCTTGCTGGGAGGAGATTTGGAGGTACCGGCACCTTTCTTACTCGTGGCTGCAGTTTTTGTTTTACTGGAGATAGGGGACACCTCAGATATGTCTGTTTCAATGTCCACTGCTGGTAAGACCTGATTTAAATAAATAAGCATTATGTACTTAGTGAAGTTTAAAATACATTCAGAGACGATAAAATTTTATTGGGTACCAAATAAGTTTCCAATCCAAAATAATACTTGAAGGATATTTTTTTAAATTCTCTATAAAATCTGGTTTAATAAACATTCTAAGAGACCTAGGGTTTTTTTTTATTTTGGGGAAGGTGCCTGTGCCTGTCCCATTTGTGAAAATTTGCGACATTTTGCTGGAATTGGGAAAATTTTAATACAAATTCTCACCTCACTATAACCCCAAAGTATCATTTATTCCATTGATTTGCTTGAACTGAACATGGGATGAATGAAAAACTCAAAGATGCACTTAGAAATAGGACATTTTGTGCAGACTTCTAGGTTTTGAGTCTTATTTTCTCTTTGTGATTTTTCATAATTCCTCTTTGGGGATTTTTTGGGAAAAATAGAGGAAATTTGGCATTGTGAAAGGGCAGAAATTCGGCCCCAAAACAAGGGAAAAAACCCTGGAGTCAGATTATTAGATACATGTAGTTCATGATTCCTTTCTTATCAAGTTTCTAAATTTGAAATTTTCAAGATTGTTAGGTCTCTACATCCCACTCTTTTCAAGGAAAGACACATATCCTGTCATATGTATGACCCCATGTTTGTTACCTTGACTGTGAAGGTGACCTTGACCCACACTTAAGTGTTTGGTCTCATCATGCCAGACTATCCCTGCAAGTTTAATGTGGAGGTTCATGTTTAAAGCATACCAAATGAGTTTGAGCTACTGAATAAGTAGAATCATTCGCTGGTACATTCTTTCGTTTTATAAAGTAAGCCATTTTGCATGGACAATGATTCGCGGATCGGCTCCTGCTAGTATTGAGTTATACATTTAGTATTTCAAATTCACTGAGACAAACTTTTGCCTAACAAAGCTGAGCGTGAAAATAGCAAAGGTTAATACACCGCAAATGATTCTACGTATACAGTATATAGGAGTGTATATACCAGACAGATAAACAGTAGATGAAATTACAAACCAACGGACTCTGAACAAAATAATCCTCACGTCGCCCATGCATTGAAGGAGAGATAAAGATCCTTTTTCAGTTTGACACCTGTAATATTTGTTATCTATACTATACCTGCTTGGACAGCTCTGGTTGAGGTGTTGTTTCAAGGTCATCTTCAACAGCAAAGGAAACCATGGCAACATTACCAGCAGCTGTGACCTGTGGCCTTGATGCTGGGGTGGAGGTCAAAGGACCAGAGGGTGTATCTATGGTAACACCCTGGGTTAAGCCTCCCTCTATTCTTGGAGCTCCTAGAGGAACTGCCATAGGCACCAGCTGACCTGCAATGGGGGCTAAAAAGAAATGATTCTAAATGAAAAACTAATCAGTTTTTGAAACTGAAAATGAAATGAAAATTTGTGAATCACACTTTGTGAATTAGATTTTCAAATTCATTTTTTTCCTTATAAAGTGAGACTTTGCTCCATACACTGCAGAAAATGACGTGATAATTGTGAATTATGTAAAAAATGAACTTTTATTTCAAATATCTGAAATATCCTAGATTATGTAATATTCATTTTTTATCATGCCTCAAATCGCAGGAAAACAACAGAGACACAAAAACACAAACAGGGAGGTATTGTACATGTAATCAGCCAATCTACATTCCGAATGGAAAAATACAGCTTGTGAATTTGACACACTAGGAAGTTGTAACAATTTAAGGGAACAATATCCTCGTCAATTTTTTTTTTCTTAAATTCCAGCATGTAATCAGCGAGTTACAGGTTGAAAATTGAATTCTTGGGTGATGCATTAGCAAAGCACTACAATATTCTCTATGATTTCAAATTTCACCCCACACCAATTTCCAAGGACAAGTACTATATAATATAATATGAAAAGCTTTAAGACACAAATTTCCCCACTGCAAAGCTGGTACAACCCAAATCTGCAAGCCGAAGCCTGATTGGATGATGAAATTAGTGTGAAAAATGTACTTAAATGAACAATTATGAAAGTACATGTGTGGGGATGAAAGACAGGTAAACGTGATAATCTGTGATAGTGGTGCTCCGGTGAAGTGATAAGCGTGAATTTCCCTGGTTTTTTTTGGGGGTTTTTTTTGGCAAACAGTGATAACTTTCGGAAAAATTGATGGAAGCAATTGTACTGATGTATAACCAAGAACTGGGAGTTCCATTTTCCGTTTGTCACACATGAAATCGAGGAATGGGGATAGACAAATGAGGAAATATTAGGATGACTGCTCATAAGAATTTTTATTCTAAGATAAAGCTATGACACCCCTTTATATAATTGAGCTATAATAAAGGGGAAATATTGCCTTTATGTTAGCAGACTTACATCATTGAAGTTTTTTCTACTTTAACTAAAGAGGAAGAATATTGACCTTTTCTACATTTATATTGAGTTTCTTTCTCACTTTTCTATAAGAAAATACAACACGTGATTGAAGCAAAATATTAGCTGATGAGCAGTCATCTTTCAGAGAAATGTGAATTATCCGACAATATAATCATAAGGAAGGAAAATGGCACAATAAGCAGGGTCAAACAACCTTCCTGTGACCTAAGGTGGCTGTCCGAATTTACCGCTTCAGCGAATTCTGGCATGCTTGCTGCGTCATCTACATGCATTAGTAAAACCATGCAATGATTCTTGTGTTTTTCTAATGGAATAAATTTCTACGAATGTTTTCTCAACTACTTTTCTAAGGATAAAATTCAAATAAAAGAGAAAAGCAAATTATCAAGAAATTCTAGGAGGTTAGAATACGCTATCTACTTGAAATTATTGTACATGTATCTCCATACAAATTAAGCAAAATTAGTAATTTAACTTAAGATATTTTTCATGTCATAACTTATTGAGAAAAGTGCACATTATTTTAATTTTCATCAAATCTTTTTTTTTTGAACTTCAGATAAATGTATTTACATACCATAAAGCAATTCTTTATAATGTTCAAAACTCAGAATATGAACTTAATAACGATATACTTTAAGGCTTAAATTCATGTGTTTATTTTTGGATAGATTTTTTATCCAAGAATAAACACATAAATTTGATGTTACTTCGAGAAAATGAATTATTTGACGAATCACAGCTTTTACCTGAGGAGGATGCTACGGGAAAATAAGCACCATGGGCAGGACTGAAATAAAACTGCTTGACGAACGGCCCTGTCTGCGTCTTTGCTGATTTCACTACATGAGCATCTACAAATGGGTAACATTATATCACAGAGCTGACTAACAAATATAGTGTTAATGCATCTTTCAAATAATGAGAATAAAATAACAAAGTTGCAAACAAAACGAAAAGGAAATCCGAAGGTAGACATAAATCATTCTTTTATAAAATTTAAAACATCTCCCATCTAATTTACAATGGTCATCTTGTCATTTATATTTCACATTCAATAAGAATTTGAGGCAGTATTTTAACCTTTACATACATTGCCTACTATGTGTTACATATGTGATCTAAGAAAATTTGAAAAGGTGATTTCTTTAATGTCAGGCAGTGACATTTTGTTAGGTTTTTCCTCTTATAAAAATTACTGTTCTTTATCCTTCCCTTACTCCAATTCAGAAGACCTTTTAAATGATACTAACTCTTGGTATCAGGTGCTGCCTGGGGTCTTTCTGCTTTTGTTTTAGGAACATTCTGATAATGGAGGTACGGGACATTCTTCACAGTGCTACGCCCCTTCTGGTGTGACCCCTTACCGTAGACTCTTGTCATATAATCCTCGTCTTCAAACACAGAACGAAGCTTTGGCTGCTGTAATAGTTTGAGGATTTTGGGTAAACATTAAAATCATATTTGAATGGTGAAAAGACCTAAATGGGCATATTCCATTTTTTTTCGACATACATGTGGAGAGTTACTTCCCATTTGTGATAGTATCCATGAGTAATTGACCCTTCCGAGTGTGGGAAAAAAATGCAAAATTTCTTGATGTCACAATGCTTTTACCTTGGACAAACGAGCTTCGAACCTCGGTCAAACATCGAAATTGCATTGTGACGTCATGGAATTTCTCAAATTTTTCCCGCATTCGGAAGGGTCAATTGCATTATGATGTAATTGAATTCCTATAAAAACATCATATTCAAAGCAAGCTTTCCCTGAAATATATGCAGTTTTCAAATAAATTTGATAAAGTCATTATAAGTTAACGTCACAAATCATCCCAAACAGAACTCTCTATCGAAAAGACTGAACATCACTTACTGCTCCTTATTGAAGTCTTTGCGGAATACAGAGTTATTTCCCCTTACAGACTGTATGTGACGTAAAACCATTGTGATGTCATGAAAATGGTATGGTAACGTCAATTTTACACCGTCATTTCCCAGACTTTGACGACTGTTTCCATAGAATTTGATGACGTCATAATCAGTCTACGTCAGATACCATCTCAAATGGGAAGTAACTCTGGGTTTCGAAAATAGCGAATTTCTTAATCAACAAAATGCTCATAAAACTTGTTCTTCATGTTACTATTGTACTTAAAAAGTTCTTTTATGTCACTTCAGTAAGAGGCTTGAACTAGTACTTCAAAATAATTCTAAATGAACCTCAATATCATTACACACCTTTGGAGGAGGAGCTTTTGTCACTGCTGGCCTCAGACTGTCCACATTCTCTTTTCCGACAGCTTTACTAACCAAGGGGGGCCCAAAACTTGGTCCTTTGATCTTGCTAAGCCCTGTATCAATACGAGCCCCTACTCTGCCCCTCCCTATCCCTCTCATAGTGGGTGGGGCTGTGGAGGATGGAATAATACGGGGCTGGTTCTTGTTCATCTCCGCCCGAACTACCTCATCAGTCACTTCTCTCTGGAATGAAGAAAAAGAAAATAATTACTGTTTTCTCTTGAATTATGGTACTTTAAATTTTTAGAAGAGTAAATTTACATATCGAAAAAATTATGTACTGCACAATACTAAACAATAAGATGGAATCCCTTTTTTCTTTAGTTTCTATTTTTTTTGGCATATTCATTTTATATATTTTTCGGTTTGTTTTGTTGCCAATTTAGGAATGGGAAGGGAAAATTAAATTGATAGATGCTAAAAACTATAAGTTGATAAAAGACAATCCTTAATTTTAGACCAGGGGATTATTAATTATTACTATACTTACTTCAACTTGAGACCGTATTATTGCTACTTTCTTGTCCACCATTTTCTTGATGCGATCAAGTTCAGCATTACTGTATAAGGGAATAAAAGAATATTAAAAATCAATTTGAAATATATCAACACAAATGTTGAAGACATATTCACATTTATCAAATACTATGATGCCCCATCACTCAGCCTTATCTCTCCTGAAACATGCTTATCAAAGAGTCTTACCTCTCCTGATACATGTTTTCCATAAACCTTTCTAACTAGTCATAACACCCCCTACTGTCCTGTTCACTAATTCCAGAGCACCCTGTTTTCCCGGTTTTCTCTAAAATGTGATAATGTCATCTTCCAAAAAGATATCAATTTTATAGTACTCCTTTTGTCGTAACAGAAAATACCAGTGTTTCGGCTGTGCGTCGGTTAAGTTAGAAGTAGGACGGCAAATAAAAAGTCTACGGGGATTTTCTATAGTGAAGTCGCTGAAAATGGTTGACATCGGAGGCTTTGACGTCACTGTTTACTATTATTGACACGGAGAACAATATGGCGGCGGCTTGAAATTAACATGGGAATTTCCCGTAGACATTTTCATTTTTTATATTGCGGTATCAAGGCAGCTGATAGGGTAAGTTGAAGTTAATTTCTAGTTACGACTAAAGGAGGTCAATTCTCGGAAACAATAATTTATAGCAGAGTTCATCAGACGACAGAATAAATCGCCAAAACAGGGTGCTCTGGATTGAGTGAACAGGACAGTAATATATATTTTCAATTAAGTCCCATCACTCAAACTTAGCTCTCCTGATACATGTTTTCCAACAAATCCTCATCACTCAGTCTTACCTCTCCGGATACATGTTTTCCATAAAGCCCCATCACTTAGTCTGACATCTCCTGATACATATTTTCCATAAACCTTTCTATCTAGTCTTAACATATCCTATTATAAATTTTCCATGAAGCCCCATCACTCAACCTTATCTCTCCTAATACATGTTTTCCATCAGCCCCATCACTCAGTCTTACATCTCCTGATACACGTTTTCCATCAGCCCCATCACTCAGTCTTACCTCTCCTGATACATGTTTTTCATGAAGCCCCATCACTAACCTGTAGTCTGACATCTCCTGATACATATTTTCTATAAACCTTTCATAAACCTTTCTATCTAGTCTTAACATCTCCTAATATATTATAAATTTTCCATGAAGCCCCATCACTCAGCCTTATCTCTCCTGATACATGCTTACATCTCCTGATTCATGTTTTCCATGATGCCCCAACATTAAGCCTTACCTCTCGTGATACATGTTTTCCATGACGCTGTATACCTCTACCTCTCTCCGTGACCTCTGTACAGCCTCCAGATTCGCCTCCAGACACGCCCTAGTCTGTCGAACCTCACGCAAGATTTCCCTGGCATCACTGAAGTTGGATACAGGCGGAGTTTTAGCCAACTGGAGAGGAACTGCAACTTTTGGCTTATAGGGACTTTGTAGTTCCTTTGAAGGTTGAATCTAAAGATAGAAACATCAAAATAATTAATGTTTATAATTTTTGCATTGTTGTTTCTCTTATCTTTTATATTTTGATGCTGCTACCCCTTTCTAACACGATGAAAATTAAAAAGCATTCCAAGGAATGCATGTGTCGCCTGCGAAACATGGCGACACTCAGGAATCACTTTTAAAGGGTGTGACATCCAAGTGTGACAGACAGACGGACAAAGTGATCCCTAAGTGTCGCTATGCTTTGCAGGCGACACAAAAATTAAGACATGCAAATTCATAGAAAATCCAATCAAAGAGCAGGGCTTTTCAGATTTTCATTACATAGTTCAGATTAGCCTTAGTCCTAGCCTTTGAACAATTAACCAATGTATGGGTAAACTGTGTAATAGGTCAAGAATCACATGAGTTGAGGTGCAAAAAAGACTGTCATTAATTGCCACCTTTAAACTTTACATTTGTTCCAAGATCAACGGGAATCCTCGTTTGAAAGAAAGGCATGATTTACTAGAATTATTATGATGATAAATGCCATGTTTGACCTTTATCTTTGGTCAAAAGATTCATCTAAGATCATGTTCTATAGCACTGTATCTACACGAGTTATATAGGGCAGTACTCATGGTTTCGAAACTACAGATTCATCTACGTAAGAGAAAACAACGAATATTTCACGAATTTTTTTTTCAATAACAACCAAGTTTAAAACAAAAAGAATGATACAATGCCCTCAACCTGTCAAATGAAGGGCAGGTAACTCCAGTCAACCATTACCCACACAAGCCGTAATAAGAATCTTTTCAACAATTCTGAATATATTCAAAATAAGTCGGAAATTGATGAGACTGTGTGAAATGCTGGGTTTCATTTGAAGCTGAAGTGATTTTTATTATAATGACAGATTTCAGCCTACTGAACATGGGTGAATCTAGATTTTCCAAAAAAAAAAAAAAAAAAAAAAAAAAAAAAAGGGGGAAGGGGGGGGGGGGTTAGTATATGAATCTGAAAAAAATACGTACAAACCGAAAAAAATCTGCATTTTGGAAAAAAAAAAACGGTTGGGGGGAGGGGGGTCCTGACCCTCTGACTACCCTTAGATCCGCGCTTGGAAAAATTACGTAACGGATGGTGCACATGGAGTTCCATCGAACAGCTGACTCATCGAAATCTCTTATTGAAATTCTACACACTCATTTGAATTTAAATATGATATAAATTCCGGTGTGTAAATCAAGTAATCAAGGATCCATAAAAATAGCAATTTCCCTTCTCATTCATTTCAGTTTCGAAAATAATAAGGGCCATGAAGAGTCGATTAATCTCAATAAAGTCTGTTTATGGGAGAATTTAATGACAGCTCAGACTTTTCAAGAGCTTGTGTCATTCTGAAACTAGAACAGTTCAATATTCTTAACCGCTTCTTCTACTTTACAGCTGGAGTTCAACACATATGAGTCGTTCGGTATCATTTAAAAATATAGAAACAAAATCATCATTTCTACCAGCAATAATTGCAAAGTTCTGTTTGTGGCCTGAATGAAGGTACAATGCCTGCAAGGCAGCTTGAACGAAGATCATTAGAATGAAATACTTTTTCGCTGCAACTCACATTTAACGAAATGAAAATTTACTTAATTCTGTATATACGGAGGGGAAAAGGACTTAAACAACCAGGAAAGATCAATAAACAAATGACTATTAAAATAGCAATTTCTCGTTATGTTACGTAATTTGTTGCCGAGTACAACAGAGGGTCCTTTGTATTCGGCAGCTGCACAAGCTCCTGTGTTGTTGATTTTTTTTTCATTCTTATTCGACACCATTTGGTATGTCAAATGCTCCGACGACTTGATTGAATATCCAATAGAAAGTACTAGGTTTTATGTGCTATATTGAACTGTACTTTTATTGACATATTGATTTTGCTATATATACATGTATATGCAGACATAATTAAAAAAGAATGGCAGATGAAGTTCTAGATCAAATTCATAAATTGGTAATAGTACATGCATAAAATTTTTGCTATTACATGTGCTTCAATTATTGATATCTAGAGCAATTTGACGTTTGATGAGTTGGTTTTTCCTGTAACATACCTCATCTTAATTGTTTTAAAGATTGAAATCTAAGTAAGATAAAAACAGGAAGCTATAACAAACCTTAAATGAAGAAAGTTTCTAACATTTCAAAATGCCCAAATTTTTTGACTCTATTTTATGATTTGATTGAAATTTGCTATGGAATTGATTCAATATTTCAAAATTCACAAAATAGCTCTACGATGTTAAATAAAAAAAAAAATTATATTTGAACAATCGCTGTGGAGGAATGTAAAATAAGGAACCGAAAACGGATGTTGACAAAAACTCTATGAGTCGTATACGAGTCTACGACTCAGGTGAGCTACAAATGAGGTGTTTTTCCATCGAAATTTCCCGGAAGGTTTTCTATCGCGTAGGTTGTGTGTTGTTTTGGCCTATCATTTATGATAATGTATCTATTACGTAATAAGAGTAAGCATTTTCATCGTTCATTGTTTGCGTAAGAACCGTTATATTTGCCTTGTGTCAAATCACGGCAGACTGGGTATCAATTGTCATAGGAAGGAAGTTCTAAATCAGTCCCTTCTATATAAAGATACGTTATACATAGGTACACGGAGAATAGCCAATATGTCTCCAGCTTCAGTATCATTCCTAGAATGTCTGCTAAAATCAATATGTAACATAGACGCGGATCTAGAGGGAAAAAAAGGGGGGGGGTTCGGGATGATCAGCCCCTTTTGAAATTTTCCAAAACTCCGTTAACTTAATTTTTCCTGGAATGTCTGCTATTAAAATCCATACTATATAACGCATGTGCGGATCTGGTAGAGGATCGGGTCATCAACCCCCCCCTTTTTTTTCTTTTTCTTTAATTCTTCAAAATTGCTGTTTTATATATTTTTTTCAGAGCAACTCTCTTAAAATCATACCTGAAAACCCCCCTTTCCGGATCGAATTGGGCCCACCCCCTTGTAAAGCTGACCTAGATCCGCCCGTGCAGCGATTCAGCCTCTGTATAGATGTGAGTGGGTGTTAAACAGGGATAGATGACATAGCTATGTAGTATCATAGAAAATTACGTGTAGGTTAAGATATCAAGGCAAAACAAGCTATTGAATAAATAAGTATAATGAATAGGTTAATTTCCCTCTCCAGATTCCTCAATAACGAACGCAGCTGAAATTCAATTAAGTCCCACTTGATAATATTCTGTTTCAGTTAGCGTTAATAGGTACTTAAAGATCACTTGCGCTTTCTTACGTAGAGGAAAAGTATCGTACTTTGCATAATGATTCTGGAGTAGATATAAATCTTATCTTTTTTGTTTAAAATTTATGAAAAACTTTTACTGAACTATTTTGTTTTTCACATTCAATTCTCTTTTAAAGTGTCAAGTATGATCGCTATCATACTTTATTTGCTTCCTCGTTTGTGAGAGAACAACGCAATAGGTACACGAAAAACAGTCGATGTAAAACCTTCCCATAAAACAACTATCAAACAATTAAAACATAAAGAGCGTTGTTGAGCTATCGGGAGGCTTCGAGCGTACAAAATGTTCGACGCTTTGTAACTTGTCTAAATACCTGTTAACATGGAGAACTGACGTATTTCTAAGCATTCCAACGCCAATGACGTCATGTTTTTCTTTCACGTTTCATGTTGAAATTTTTGTAACACTGAGATTTTTTTTAATTCTTATTATGCGTACCTGCACTCTAAACAAATTACAGAAAATGCATTTAAGTAAACAAATTGAATGAATTTCTAAGTATTTGCATAACGTCAATGACGTCATATTTTTATTCCACGTTTCATGTAGAAAATTATATTACTAACATTGCTTTTATTTCTTTTTAGTCGTAACTGCACTCAACAAAAAATGAAATATAGAAAATGCATTAAGGTACACATTCAAGCATTTCAAGGTAAAGGCGTCGTGTTTTTCTTTTACATTTTATGTTGAACTATTTACATTATTTTTTCTTGGTAGTCACCAAATCTGCACTCAAAATGGAAATTCGGAAAATGCATTAAAATAAACAGACTCTGAAACACCATTCTTTTGCTCCTTATATATACGTAAGGGATGAAGTTAATAGACCTTTGATATTATCCGAGACATTTGACCTTATCTGGACCTCATCTGGAACATAAGTGTATTATACACATCTTTATATAAGTATGTACACAAGTATTCTCCAAAGCAAGCCAAATTTTGCTGAAAGTTTATATGATATCTTTTTATTTACTAGTATTTTTTTTTTTTTAATTTTGTCTAATAATGGGCTGATCTTAATTCAAGGCTTTGTAATATTGAACCTTTCGCAAATCTGAGATATTACCATCTTTAAGCCGAACAATAAACAGCTTCATCTTTCATCTCTCATATAAAGGTTATATATTTATATCAAGTTTGATCGGAAATAAAAAAAAATATTTTGTCATCTCACGTGCATTGCAATCAATACATTAACAGAAATGAGACTACCAAGAATTTTCATAATGAAGGTAGCTGTGTCAGAAAATAGGTTTTGTCTGAGACCTTATTGGATTCTGGGGGCAATAATCAGATCGCTTCAACTGGAAGTAACTGCATAATGACTGACGGACAGACGGACGTCCTCAATCAATACATCTTTAGAAATGAATATCGCTGTATCAGAAAATCTGGTTCATCTGAGGACTTATTGGAACCAGATTACGTCATATATACATCCATACTAACCGACAGACACACAGACATCCTAAATACATCTATAGGAAATGAGGTCTACGAGAACTTGCTCTTACGAGGGTCAGACAATCGGTTTTGTCTGAAACCCTTTTGGAGTTACTCGTTCAGTACACGCATATACTGACCGACAGACGAGCAGACCTCCTCAATCAATACATCTAGAGAACTGTGGCCTATAAGAACTGATCCTAATGAAGGTCGTTGTGTCAGAAATCGGTTTTGTCTGAGGACTTATTGGATTCTAGGGCAATAACCAGATTGGTTCCACAGATCCGTCGATTTAGCATTATTGCGGAGAACCATCATAATCCAAATTGGGGAACTTTGAATGGAATGAGAAAGATGTGCGGACGACACCAGTGGATTTGTCTGCAAGCTTAAAGAAACTAAAAGCTTGCAAAAATTTGAGCCATTCGGCAGTTTCAGCGTCTTTGCAACGGTTAATAAAATGGTGCGAATTTATTGACATATCGATCTAGAGACATTTCTTACCAAGTACGGGTCAAGTGGGGATGGTCCATAGAGCTGCGCTTCTTTTATTTTGTCGTATTCCAAATCCTGCAAGCATAAATGTCAACATTAACGTTACAAAATAAAGAAGATTTTGACAAATTTGATGGAAATTTATAAAATCTGATTTGTACATTTATCATCATCATATGATAGACTTCAAATTTTAAGGCAGTTTTTGGTTAATTACTTTTGAATCTGTCATTGAAAGCGAACAAGAGATAATGAATTGCTCTAATTAGGAACTTTTGACTTTAGGAACTGATTTAAACCTGTTTTTATTTTTATTTTACATTTTTCTGAATACCCATCATCCGACTTATCAGACAAACAATGATCTCATAAAGGAAATTCCATCATGATACATAATATGTTTTTTGTATGAACCGTTCTCGGTGCAAAAGTCCTACATCGTAAATGAAAAACTGATGAAGTAATTTGGGATTTGAGGCTATTTATACTGATCATGTAACGAAAGTCTGGTCCTTTCGACTTAAGATGATTCCTATACGGTTTCCGCCCAAATATATTCTGTTCGTCAGTCCGACCGTCCGTCAGTCCATTGAACGTTTACATAGACTAGGTTTTACATATACTACGCAACGCAAACTGTATCGCTTTCTCAACAAAAATAATGCTTTTAAACATTTATAGGAAACCGCTGAAGTTGACAATACTCGAGTTTCGAGTTTTATAAATACGAAGTTGATTATATTCGACGATTTTTGTTTTCAATTCTTCATCCAATGACCCTCATCTTTGATCTAGGTTTTAGGTTCTTATCCTCACCTTCAATTTTTTGTCGTGTATTGACTTCCATATGTCCGCATCCTGAGTTCAAATAAAACAAAACTTTATAATAATTATACACATTATCTAAATTATTTCATAAACTTAACATCTCTAATTTTGTTCCACATAATTCAGAAAAAACCACCTCTTGAATAACTAAGAAAAAAAATATGTCATTCTTCAACACCACATGTACATTAAAAATATTTCATTTCATTTCACCTGAGACACATATAAATATATAAACAGTTACTAATGTAAAATTGGGTTGATTTTTTTTTTCATTTGATTTCAAGGCAAAGTAAATCACCTAAGTTGTCACTTACAGCCAAAACGGTGTTCATTTCCGTCTTTATGTCGACCAACTCGTTGACGAGATCGTCTGCTTTTTTGACCGCGGGGGATATTGGTTCCAATTGACTTTTTGCATCCCTGAAAAACAAAATACACAAAAAGTTGTTAACTAGTGACAGATGCAGCGTAACCTCAAGCCAGTAATGATAAGATTCCTTTTTTCTTCTTAAAAGTTGAAGGTCGTAAAGTTCCAGTAGCATCGCTCCATACGAAACTGCTAGAAGTCGGCGTGGCAGTATGCAAAGTTCAATCTTTTCAATGAAAATTGTGGGTCAAGGTCACGACTCACTCAAGGTCTGAGATCTTGAAACCAAATAATTGCTCTGATCACAGAGAATGTGCAGTGGATGTGAAATATCACGGCCATCATAACATGAATTTAAGAGCAACTAAATTTTTTCCTGGAAAAGGATTTCAAAATTCTAGGTCAATGTCACGACGTGAAATGTCAAGGTACAATATGAAATATTTGGTCAAGTAAATCTGTATATGAAATCATAAAACAAAATCTTAGCCCTATTAACATTGATTTTGACGTACTTTTCAGTAAAAAATGTAGATACTCTTTATCTCGCTGTTACTTAGTTACATCTGACCTTGACCTTCACGCTTGGCCTTGACCTTAATGAAATGAGAACCATCGTCATTTTTAAAACAGACGGGTATATGAGAAAGGTATAATGTAAGACGAAACAGATTTGCTTTAAGAAATGAAAATCTTTGGCCAAAAGTACGCGACCATTAGACCAATAGACGACCATTGCAAAAAAAATCTCTACTTCTGAAGAGCTATAGTATCCGGAGTGATTGCCATAATTATGTCATCCCCTCTAGAAATCAATTCTTCATACGAACGATCAGTTTCAGTGTTAGATGGGATGTTAAAAATAAGGCGATTGTTGATACAGAATCGTCTTTGGGATATACATATAAGTTAACATGACACATTAATGGCCACAAGTTTCCCCTCAAATTCAGTTCCAATTCAAAACTCAAAAGTCGGATGATTCTAAATGCGTTCAATGTTCTAACATCCGATCTGAGATAAATTCATGTAGCTTGGTGAGTGACTGCTGTCCAGAAATCAATGTCGCTTTTTTTCAGAATGTACTCTTAGAGTCTCTCTCTCTCTCTCGTGTTGTTTCATACTTCTTGAAATTTCGATACATTTAGCTTTCTCTAGTTTAGTTAAAACTTTTTATACGATCGTGCACAGAATGTAAAACGAGCCAGCCGAAAAAAAAGTAGAATTTTTACGTGAATCCCCATAATAAGCATTCTTCCCGTGTCTGACGACAGCCGATATGTCACACCTGTCTCCTCTGTAATGTCGGTTACATCGGGATATGGCCATTGCATGGTCAGTGGCGGATCTACAGACTGCGGAGTAAAGGGGGTCACGACACACCCTCCACCCTGAAGTTTGCCATAAATCATGATTTCCACCAACTTTACGTAGATCTTTTTAAACCATCGGCTGGAACACCCCTTGACGGGTTGATCCCTCCCCCATCTCCCTAGGAAAAAATCCAGATCCGCCTATGATCGACAGAGAAAATGTGCGAAATGAGTGACACGGCACGTTCCTTTCAGACAATATCGCTCCGCATTGTATCAATCACCTAATACCTGAAAAATCTAATTAATTAATTGGATGTCGAGTATCAATGCCCGCCACCCATCAGAAATATTGCGTGAGCAAGACGCGTAATGAAGCAGGTAGAAGATTCGAGGTGAAGCTTCAGTAAAATTCCCGTCTTATATGACTAATTTCTATCCGGAATTTCGAATTTTGATCTCATTGTTGTCTTTCATTTTATGTTTTGTATGTGTCATCTAATGGAAGGACAATGGTACTGTCAGGTTGATGACATTTAGAACGGATTGTAGTGCAAGAAATCGACTCCTTGTGAGAACATACCAGTCGTATTACAAGGAAATTTTTTGAGTTGAAAAGGAAATATAATATGACGTAGCCTTCTTGTTGCCATGCTCAAGTTCGCCACCTGGTCGGAGGAAAATTTGTTTTTTCGATCGAAGAAACTAAAGAGACGACAAAGAAATTCGTTAAGTTTAAGGATCCCGCACCCTAATAGAGTACTTCCGGTTTAAATTTATCCACATTTTCATAATTTACCGACAAATACCGATGATTTCATGATCGGGAATCTTCGGGGCGAAAGAGTAGATCGTTGTATGAGAAGTGTAATCAGGGACGTATATATTGCGTATTGTATACGTCCCTGGTGTAATCCATAATTTTAGCTAGAAAAGTATATAAAGCCATTCTTTTGAAGAAATTGAAAATTCATATTTCTGGTATTTTTGTTTGAAAATACATTAGGGGTTGAGTACCTTAAAAGTTTCAGCTCAATTCAGCCACTGCGTTATTTCTAATGACAAAGTACTTATTAGAGATTGCTAACTTTGAAGTTCAACATCTCAAAGCATAATTTAAGTCTTTCAATTGCGAATTATTTCTGTGAGCAAGGAGACGACCGAATGCAACGTTAGCCCTATAATAATTTATGTACAATGTACGTACGTAGATTATACCAATCGTCGTCACTCAGACGGACTGACATACCGAGTAACTTTTTTCTTGACATTTTTCATGTAGTTTCAATATAAACTATAGCTAGATGGACTTATATATTCAAAAGTTGAAAAGGGAAACGGCCTTGTATATTATGTAATACAATTCTTTGATATCACGAGAAGCTTTTGAAAGTGCATTCGAAACAAAAATAAGTTTCTTAGTACTTGAGAAGTTACCGAGAAATTCACCTTTCGGTACCGACCAAGAAGATCATCGTTCGAATTTTAGGTTTCTGAATTTTGCATGCACAAACATTCAAAATTTAACAGGTATTGGAGATAGAAGAGCAACCTTAAGGCGGTTTCGTCGTTAGAGTCAACTCGGATTAGACAAATTCGCTATTTCTCTTGTTCGGTCTATTCGCAGCTTGTCAAGATTCAATAGAATCAGGTTGAGACTTCGCTTTGTGAATTCCAAATGAGGTTTATACCATTAACATTGTGTGCCGGACCTGCTCGGAATTTTAACGAAGGGATATGGCGGGGTTTGATCCCTGACAACTGAGAGAATTAGACTCCAATGAGGATTCTAGTCATGTAAACTTTTGATTTGTAATAAAGGGAAACGGCGCGACAAGAATGCCAATGAAAACAGATAATTTTGTATGATATCTGACAATATGAAAATAACCCTCTCCACAATTTATGCACTGTCACAATTTTTTAGCGGCTCGATGCATTTTGAGGTATTGTGAATTGCGTGACATAAGATTCTATCCCCTCCCATATTGACAAACACGTTTATGTCAATGTATTTTTTTTATGTACGTATAGTAATAAGAAAGCACGAAAAAGAAGATGCAGATTACATGGGATTCCCTCTGTCTACCGCACGCAACAAAAAATATATTACATTGTCCCGTGTTTTGTGAAAGTAGGTTTAGTTACAAATTTAAGAATAATATTTTCGCGCAATAGATTTCCTCGTATTTGCATTAGAGGAAAAGGAACTGATTTGTCATAATAAATCCTACTACATATCGAAAAATCATTCGTTCATAATGAACATTGGACGAAAATAAAGAAGGGGGGGGGGTGTGTTCACAAACTGACATATTTAGGTATGTAACAACGACTAGAATGCTAAAGAAAAAGTATTTTTCCTATATGTGTCATGTCGTATAGTTGACCCTATGATCAACCTTGACTTTGAAGCCAGAAGGTGACCTTGACCTTCATTAGATACTGAGTTCCTTCACATTTGACCATCCCTGCAAGTTGGACGAACGTATAATGCATATAAAGTAAGCTAAAGCTATTTATCAATAAGTGTGGCTACTAGACATACAGACGGACATATGGACATAAGACATTATTTTGCCACGGACAAGTTCGAACCAATCAGGGAGCGTAAATCGCGTCACGTGCACGCCGTCTAAATTTCTATAGACCGTCAGCAATTCGCCATTGCCATATAAATGAATTCGCTTCGCCCCGCCTTCTATGGGCTTGATCAACCCGACATATCTCTGTAGACGGTCAGTGACTAACCCTAATAACTAATAATATTACGCCCGTGTGTTGAAGATGACATAATACGGGATTTTTGGATTGAAATAAGAAAAAAAACTCCTAAATGTATAAATAGTTTGAAAATGTTTTAACATTGACATATAAGCACACGTCATTGCCCCTGCAGAAATAAAAAGATCTATCATGGTACAGAAATATTTGACATCGTCAGTTTTGTGGTATGATGTCACTTTTGGATTAAAATAGACACACCTTTTTCATGGTACATCAATTATGAATAAAGCATGTGAGATTGTCATTAGCTGCACAAACTGCAAAATCATGGAAATCGATAAAATTTATAATTTTCCATTGAAATTATCCATTATCTTGCCAATGATAGAAAGTCCAACAACTCTGTAATGATGCAGCAGATTATCTTTTAATAAGCTTAATTAAAATGCATCAAAGATGCAAAGTGCCGAGTTGCAAAACTTGAATGTAAGTATGAATAATTATGCAGACCTAAAATATACACGAATTATAACTATATGGTCTCGACAGATTGGAAACATTACTAGCAAGTTTCAGGTTGATAC
Source organism: Pinctada imbricata (assembly GCA_033119305.1). Lineage (NCBI taxonomy): Eukaryota > Metazoa > Mollusca > Bivalvia > Pterioida > Pteriidae > Pinctada > Pinctada imbricata. Next base: position 46,867,307 of record VSWD01000009.1, on the reverse strand, counting down.
ACATTCACATATAATTCAGAAACCATTTTCAATAACCTGAGTCGTATAAAATTGATCTTTGATCTTTTGATCCCAAAATCAATAGGGGTCATCCTTTATTCATGGGAAACATTTCTAGCAAGTTTCGTGGTCATAGGTGCAATACGGGCTCTAATATGGTCCGGAAACCATTTTCAATCATCTGAGTGCTATGACCTTGACCTTTGGACCCAAAATCAATAGGAGTCATCCTTGTTTCATGGGAAACATTTCTGGCACGTTTCATGATTATAGGTGCAATACAGGCTCAAATGTGGTCCCGAAACCATTTTCAATCATCAGAGTCCTATGACCTTGACCTTTGACATTTTGACCTCAAAATCAATAGGGGTTATCCTTGATTCATGGGAAACATTTCTGCCAAGTTTCGTGATTATCGGTGCTATGCAGGCTCTAATATGGTCCAGAAACCATATTAAATCATCAGAGTTCTTTGACCTTGACTTTTGACCTTTTGACTCCAAAATCAATAGGGGTAATCCTTGATTCAAGGGAAACATTTCTGGCAAGTTTCATGATCGTATGTGCAATACAGGCTCTTATATGGTCCGGAAACCGTTTTCAATAATCAGAGTCCTGTAATCCTTTACCTTTTGACCCAAAAATCAATAGGGGTCATCCTTGACTCACGGTGAGTAAGTGTATGAAGTTTCATTACACTAGCATGTATCATATCTGCCTTATAGGCCGGAAACCAATTGTTGACGCCCGCCCAACCGCCCGCCTCACATCAAATTAAGAGCCGAGTTTTGCAACTCGGCTAAAAATATCTTCCTACGCTTCTTCTAGCTTTATGAAACTTTTTTTTTTTAAATATTCCAGTTAGTATGGCAGAAATTAATAAACAATACATAAGTCGTAGGGGCCTTATGTACGTTACACCAAAAACTCTGTGCATGGAAATCAAAAGCCTTGGGCGGCATGCAAAAATACATTCCGAGCTCTGCTGGCCGAAGCGAGATCGTAATATCATCCGAGAAGTCAAACAAACTTTCAGACAGGACAAAGGTTTTCTGAAGTAGATGCTATACTCGCAGAAGTTCGAAACTTAGAAACAAAAATTTCATTCCTAAAAACAAAATCATAATATTGATCGAAGTCGCCTTTCCAAAGAACAATATTACGCAGCACCCCAAAAAAGCAGATCAAAAGAAAAACAACATTTCTCTAACATTGCATAAGGGCCAACAGGAATGACGTGAGGGCCATATAAAACATCGGTTGCCGCGCAATGAAGATTCCTCCCTACCATAGCGTTCCTACCTCGCTAGGTTACTTTCTAAATTCATCAGGAACTTGAATTTTGATTGGGAATTTTATTGACAGAACCCTTTGATTAATCGGAGAGCCGTAAGCCTCTTCAAAGTCTTATAAATAGCTACTATACACGGGCCATAAAAGTGGAAAGTAACGAAGGTATACAGTTTATCAAACTTTCGAATCCCCATAAATAACGAGCACGACCAGAGGGTGTCGGACTGATAAAAACAGCTAAATATTTCCACAAATTGGTCTTTAAAACAGATTAATATTGGAATTCATATGACGCATGTTTGCTTGTCCTTGCTAGACAAATATTTACAAAACAACCAGAACCTGTTCCGAAACTGTCCCAAGTATCTTGGGCTGATTATGTGTAGGGATACTAAATCAGGCCATTCCAATTTCTATTTCTGTTTATCACCACCTTTAACCCTAAAATCAAAAACAAAAACTCATTTCGATAGGGACAAAATATTATTTAAAATACAGATGAAAACTACAGAATGAAGATTTTTTTATCATTCTGATTTGGCAGTACCAATATACCCAAATACATGATTTGAGAAAGGACGAAAATCGAATTCATAGATGCTCATTGAAATTTTTTTTTATTGATTTGAAATTTTAAAATCCCAAGTTGTTGATGCTAGTTTTTATTTTCGTGTACGTGTAGCTCAAAACCTAGGCTCAAGTGGACTCTAAACAGAAATAAAAGTTGCAATGGCCTCATGAAAACTGTACAGTCTGCACTATTATCTTTTTCACGACGTAATCTCTAACACTAACTCATGTTAGTTACATAAGAATTTCAGTTCAACAACTTATTGATCATATAATATTCTATACATCTACGTGGGTACACTTCTCTATGTAACAAATTCAGCCTAACGCCTACGTTTCCTTTTGCTAAGGGTTTTAACCTACTTAGGAATACAAGTAATTATTATTTTTTGGCTTTTTGATTTGTATATTTCCATAAATATGTAATGTTGCTTTTACTTGGCAAATTATATCGCCCCCACATTAATATGAAATTTGATTTTTTCATACATTTTTTTTTAAATAATATTGCAAACTGTGGGTGTGTCGCACTTGACATTTTGTGGAGGTTTCCGTAGTATATTCATTATACCGCTACTCATAGGCTCCGCAAGAACTTTTTTCTACAGGAGCTTGACACCAACGAACCTTTATGAAATTCACCCCTCTTCAACCAGCTGTCTCCTCCTTATAGTCGAAACAATGTTGTAGAGTAGGGTAACGGAACGTAAACTTAAGCTGCCTGGAGTTTGCCCTCAAAGAAGCCCAATCTCCTACGCATGCGTCCGATTTCAGTTCCGCTTTTCTTCACTTTGAAATCTATATTGCAAGCCTGTGCCGTTTATGACCTTGTTGCAAGTTGAAAGAAGCCTCCTTGTTCCTTTCAGTGAGGGTCGTTGTCGTCGAGCGCATGCTATTTTTTTCTTCAGAAAAAAGTCCGGGAAAACTCACGAAGTAACTGTTTGCTTTTTTCTTCTGAAGAAAAAGAAGTCCAGGAAAACGGTTGCTTTGCTTTTTTTCTCTTCAGAAGAAAAAAAGTTCGGGAAAACTCACGTCATGAGTAGTTTTTTTTTTCTTCGGAACATAATAGTCCGGGAAAACTCACGACATAACTGGTTGCACGGTCAGTTACCTTGGTAGGCTAGGTATGGTGTACGTGATATTTAGTTAAACAGCTGGTGATAGGGGATCAGGGAAGATTTACTTAAGGACAACGCTTCCTGTCTTAGTAATGTGGTACGTAGTGATTGATAAACCTTAAAAACTTCCCTCATACAAAAACAAAATGTAAGGAAGACTTATGAGAACATCAATCGCCTGAAAAAATACTCGAGGACTTTACGGAAGTCATGTTCGATATACAAGAAAAATGCTGTACGTATCCCTCGGGTCTCTTCCATAATTAAGGCATAAGTCTGATAAGATATTCTGTCGGATTTCATTCAATATTTCAGAAGATTAATGTTGTTAGCGGAAAACGGACATCATTTCATCCATTTTTTGAATTACGATCAATGCAAGACAGACTGAGGGACAAAAGATCGATTTTTGCTATGAAATGCATTCTAGTGCTGAAAAGGATGGTGGATTAAAATGAAGATAACCGAGGATGAAGATGAATAATAATAATCCGTTCGTCCTCCACCAAGGGTGATTTATTGCGAAGGTATACAAGATTTTCACGGAAAAGACTTGGTGTAAGTGCACCATCAGAAACTAATTTGTGACATTTGCACTTACGGCAAAGTGCATTTGTAACAAGAAAAGGGTCAAGACTGCATTTACTGGGTACAAAAGAACTGATATATAGTAAATTTATCTGATAACTGCCTTACTATGCCCTACATATTCATAATATGTGTACACATTCTCTGAACTCAAATAAACCGCAAATATATAGTACAAAGAATACATATGAACATAATTTCAAACATGGTTGTAAACACAGCATAGTATTATTTCTAAAAGATTGCACAAATTCCGCCATTTTTTGAGTCCGAAAAGATGACAAAAAAGCTTCGAAAATTTTAACTTCAGCTAACCAATTTTCTCGAGACATCCCTCTATATCGGTTCTGAAGCAGGATTCATCAAGTGAGTTATCCCTTTGGCGGTGCCACCTGAATCCGAACGAATTAAAATTTACTGGGTACAAACGAACTGATATATAGTAATTATAATTACCGTACTATGCCCCACATAATTATTCGTAATATATGTTAGTGTACGCAATAGGCCGCAAAATATCGTACGCGTGGACTCAATTCCAAGACACAGTTGTAAACCAATATTTTTCTATCATATAGCGCAAATCCGCCATCTTCCTCGTCAGAGAATACGAGTCCAAAAAGATGACAATTTGACTTAAACTAACAAATCTTCTCAAGACATCCCTCTGGATCAGTTCTGAAAGAGAATACATCCAGTGAGTTACTTTCCCTTTGGTGGCGCCACCTGTATCCGGACGAAAAACAAGTCTTGTAAGGAATCATATGTATCAGTACTTCATTCCTACCAAGTTTCATAAAAATCTGTCTAAAAGTTCTGCAAAACCATTAAAAATTTATGCAAATTACGTGCGGACGGTAGACCATGACAATAGCTGATTTTAAGCTTCCGAGTCTGTTGAGCTACAATAGGTAGAATTCTCACCGGATGTCAAAGATGCGAGACGGAACCCTGAAGTTACTTTTCGAAGAAAAAAGTCTTAACTCATGCCAAAAATTGTCTGGATATGTGTTGCAATTAAAAAATTCGGTCTGTGGTCTAACTCGATTAAGGTATAGTCAGCATCTCTCTACTTCTGGATCCATTACTTCTTTCATAATTTTAAATAGATATAGCACATATTAATATTACATACAAATTTAGCAAGGGAAGGACATAACTTTGCATAATATTAGTGTCAACTTTCCAATAAATGTAAATGCATTATCATTCAGTGTTTAAAAACATACTTGTCAAGAGGGACCCGGGTAACATCTTGCATGTGGTTTCGAATAAGTGCTATGTCATTCTTTATTAAATAATATATGCAAATGCATATCTGAAATACAACGATATTTGTTTAACATGCAACATCGGTAAAGTAATATTTTTGTGTACACAGCATACTTGTCACGCGTTTGCATGTTACTTTTGTCTAATGGTAGGATCAATGTTGACTCAGGTTACGTACCGAGTCACCCATTGATACAGTTACTGGTTATGAGTGCTCTACATTTTGTGTGAGGAAAAAAATGAGGAAAAGGGTTCTAATTTGTCATAAAGCCCTCGAAAAGTTTCATAAGGGCAGAGCGTCCGTGCGAGTCTGGGAACTTGTGAAGACATTGAGCAATTTTCTAACTAAACAACATAGAAACATCAATCCTTCCACAAATTTAAGTCATAGATAGAGGATGACCTATTTTCAAGGTCAGGGGGTCAACGTTCAAGGTTAAATCTATATTGTGTCAAGGTTTCGAAGTGGTTTGCGCTTTGCGCTGCTCTTATTTTTGTCAATGTTGCCTACAAGTTGAGAGTATAAAGTCATTAGTTTGGAACACTACATCCTGAAAGGGGAGGGGAATCCATAACAGAATTCCCATCTTCTGTTTCTTACATGCACTCGTAAAGTATAGATGATAAAATATCAATTTGCGTGACCATCCATCCAAATCCATCTAATCTGGCGCACCTTATTGTACCTACAACTGATATACCATACGCGAGTTCTTGGAAAATCATGCACACAGAAAGTATGTCAGGTATTCTGAATTTCTATTTCCATCAACTCTACATTTTTGTATCCCGCTTCTTGTGTAGCAGTTACATCGGGAATAAACAAAGTATAATGCGTGGGCGGCCAATACACAGTTTGGCTTAATTTAACCCATCGTACGTGACGCAAACGGGTGCACCTACATCTAAATGTATATAGATATGAAGAAAAGTGGTTATATATTATTCATAGCTGACAGATCATAAAATTCTCCAATGAAGCGAGGCTTTAGTATCAACAAAGTAGTCCGAGATATTTGACAGATAACCGTTGTGAAATTCGAGGTTTTTCCTACAGGATTTGTTCTGACCAAAACCCAATCACTATCAGCCCTAATAACCACAAAAGACTAGGTTTTCATAAGATATTTTGGACTATTTCGAAAGATGAGTTGATAATTTCAACTACTTGGTAAATTCAGCAACTTCATTGCCTTATAACAAAGGACTGACCATTATGGACGTATTTTGAAATTCGATGGTAGTTCACGCGAGTAGTGCACTTGTGGGCCATGGTGAATTCATACACAATTCACGTGAGCTCTCGTTCTTAAATCCATACACCTGTCTATTGGCTGCCCTCTCATTCATCGATTATATTTATTTATTCTGTACCTTAAGTTGAAATAATTGCAAAATTCTTATCTAGATTCCGTACTTATAAATTGGATACTTTCCAATATTTGTCTGAAGTGCTCTATTTAAAAATCATAAAAATGCTTTCGTCATCGAGAGTTTTAAAAAGTTAAGTATCCTCGACTTGCTACACAAAGGAAAATAAAAATCAACATTGTGGAAAATTCTGTTTTTCTTGGCGGATCCAAGATAATAAAGCTGTATATCTGCCTTATTCCGTGGGCGGATTCAGAATTTGTTGTGACAAGCTGTGTTCTGTCGTGTCGTCCCTATTCATTTCTACATGAATTCTCGATAAAGATATATAGAAAGATAAAGCTGAAAGGTTTTGTTAAGCTTAGAAGCGTTTATGATACAGACATATGTAACAAGATACAAACAAAAAAGTTGTAAACAATGTACAAACAGTAAGAGGTATTGAATACATGTTTCTAACAATAAACAAATGCTCATCACTGGCAAATTTAGAATTAAAAACCCGTTCCGAATTCCGCAGTCAAAATCTTTATAATCTTCCGTTAAGAATCTATAAAAATCTAAATTATGAGACATTCCCAAAAAATTCAATTACAACAAATTCACTGGCACTAGTATATAAAATATGATGTTTCTGTACCAAATAATAGGATACATTAAACCCACGTATATAACATACATCTAAAGTTTATCTCTCTATTCTAATAAATATTCTTTTCTTAAACATGTTGATTCTGTAATCTTTGATTACACAAATCGCCAGTTCAAAACGGTCAAAATACCGTTTCTGTTTAAAGCACTATCAAATTTTTGCCTCTGTGATGAATTTTAAAATAAGTTAATAAGAGTATGACACATAAGAAAAGGGTTATTTTTCAGGACTCTCATTACGTTAAAAATACACAAATAGGTTCTACTTTCATGAGAGGAAAAAAAAAAGAAACAATATCACAAATTGATGCTTACAACAAATGAAAGCTGAAACTGTCAAAGTCTAATCCTACACTTACGTTGTAAAAAAAACAACGATGTGTTGAAAGCAAAAAAAGTGTTGTCTGTCCACCTTACAACGGATCGCAAATTACAACCGGTATCAAATCTGCGTACATCTCCCATTTACTATACACTTTATATAGCTGTTACAACATCAATTTAAGCTTATGATGGTTAAAAAGTGTATTCCATTCAACATTCTCTACGCATGACATCCATTTCTCCGTTTCTGGCTACAACTTGTACTGACCAATCAAAAGTCCGCAAGACGCGAGACCTTCCAAACAAATCCATCGACAACGGATCTCATTTCCGGTCACAAAAAGTCGCGTGACCAACGAGATAAAAGGACGAGTCGTCCACGATTTCCAAACCGAGAGCGGCAAAACGAGGGACGAGGGTTCAAGTGTCTCTCTCCTTTTTGATTTTCATATCTTGTTTGTAGTCCTCGCCGAGTATAGTAGCGATCTCCCCCTGCATGAACGCCCATGGAACATTCGAACCGACGAGCGGACATTTCTTTCCGCTTGGGCAGTACACTTCCGATCCTGCGCCTTGACGTTTGATGCTGTCGCGAGAACACGGAAAGCAGAATTTGTGCTCGCTTACCGACGGACACTGAACAAAGTGTGTATCTTCTAGTCGCTCGTGACAAATCGTACATTTCAAAGATTCTGAATTCGGGACCGCAGATTCGTGTCCGTTCGTACTAGAATGTCCGTCATTTACAAGCGTTTGAGACCGACCCCTGCCTGCTTGTGTAGAATTAGGAGACTGTGCGTTGTGTAGATTACTTCTATTGTTTGGAGACCCTGGACCAGAGTTGATATTATCGGTAACGTTCATCAATGCCGCCATCGGAGAGGGCCCGTTGACGGTCTGACCGTTCGGAACTTCCGGTGGTGTCGGAGTGTGGTTACTTAGCGGAGACGCCGATGACGAGCCCGCTGACCCATACCCCGCCGATGAAATAGTCATTTTTAACGCTTCCGACTGACTCTGAATCCACTGTTGGCGTTTTCTCTGCTCGCCAAAATCACTTTCCGGTTCCGGTGATGCTTTACGTTTTTTGCCTTGACCCTCGAAAGAGCCATGGGACCCCTGACTTCTTGTGTGTGCCAGGGGAACATGGGGTCGCGTCGTTGGGGTAGGTAGCGGGGGAAAGTTCGGATTATGATAGGGTGAGGGTATGATTTCTGGTTTTACTGCCTCTTTGAAAAATCGGATTGTTTCCGACAGCAACTCGCTCAAAATTTTCCAGTCGCCCCCTCCATGCTTCATTTCATACTCCAGGTATTTGTAACCAGACGATAAACCTTTGCCTATGTCTTTCATACTTTCAATATGCATTTGTTTTGCCACACTAGAGGCGCTATTGTAAATGTTACCTGAACCGAGTGGGTACTCCATAAACACTTTCAGTTCAAAGTCAATCCCATTCTTGCTAGTTGAGTCGAACGCAAAAACTCTTCCGTACAGGTGATGATCTTTCTTGAAACGAATTTCAAACGGAACAGCAGATGACAAAGCTGCTATGGTTTCGCGCACTATTTGCGGTCGCTTTGCCATTTCCTCCGGAGGTGTGAACTTAAAAATGTTCTCATGTCGATCGTCATTTGTATGGTGTGCTGTTACATCATCGTCATCGTGGTCGATTCGTTTTCCGTTCAAAAGCTGTACTTGTGGATGACCGATACTCGGACCGGCGGACATTCCAAAAACATGTCTACCGGGTGGTGGGGGAGGGTGAACTCCCAGGCCTGACGTTGTGTGTATGGGAGGGTGGTGTATCGGAAATACGGCCGATACAGCCCGAGCTGCTGATGCTGGGATGTTTGGCATACGATGATGATCCACCACTGGATCTTCGGATCGACTATGTATGATATTCGATCCGTTGGCCACTGCCCCTGACAGTCGCTGATTTGAAGGGGTAAAATCGTTCATAACGTTTCTAGATCTATTATCGTACCTGTCAGGGTGGGCCCCGGGGTGTCGGGGAGGGTGATCCATGTGCTCGTGTGAGTTCCTTTGAGACGGTAGTCCATGATGGGGTTTAGACGATGGTTGTCTACTATCAGGAAATCCGTGTGATCGTTTCATTTGTCTGGCGGCGTCAAGAACCACCTCAAGTCTATCTGCTCCCTCATAATTCACACACCCTCGACACACGGGCTCTGAAAAGTCGTGTAACATAGCCCATGGCATCCGAGGTAGATCACACAAATAGCACTGCTGTCTTTGAGCTCTGTGAGGCATCGCCATTGCTGTTTATTTCCAAAAAATCTCAAAAATTCTCATTCCAACATTCAGTTAAACTTCCAAGTTAAACCTTCTTCTTCGCGTAGCCTTCACATTGTGACGGTTATGATTCATAGTCAATAATACACTACCGCCATCCACTTGAAAATTTACAATATGCAATTTATTTACGCATGCGTCGTGACCAATAGTAAACTTGATCGACCCTCTTAATCATATTCACGAATGCATAAAGTATTTCTGCAGCACGCAAACGTCTCAGCCATACACACTAACAACAACAGAACGGAGAAGGTTTAAATCACCAAGGGAAGTCGAATATTGTGTCAGACCAAATTACATCGTTATTATGGTGGAGCTTTTCTATCCATTGAACACGCTATTGTAATGAGCTGTGAAGAATTCAAGTGGGCTGGCGACTTGGAAAAAGGGACGAAATTGTCCTCCGACACGCTAATCCAAATGTCGCAAAATATTCAAGTTATTAAGTTTTCCTAAGCAACGAAAAGATCGCATTGTAAATGCGTTCTTCGATACTGTTTACATTTGGGTTGTCGCGATTTTTTGCTGATAAAGAGATAAAAAGAAGGCGTGGCTTTTCCTTGACGTGACCCGTCAATACACGTAGATTTTCATCACGGTCTTCTGCAAATTTGACGCACCTGAGCGATTCATACATGCTTGATCTGATAAATACTTTTATATCTATGCCCCTCGCGTGGTTAAGACTTCCTTTAACATGATATTGATAAAACGAACAGGTTTCGTGCCTATATAAATTTTCTTGGGGAAGCCTTAATTAAATCGTGTAACGTTACGTGCCTTCGTGTCATTTTGTTACTTTGGACTATCCCGGGATAGATTTTTAAATGATAGACGGCACCGGGCGCCTGTCAATAAAATTGTGTTCGTCAAGAAAACAGAGTTACAGGCCTAGCAAAAAAAAAGAGAAAAGTTTATTTGAGTAGGATAGGATATCTGCAAGAGAGAAAAATCAATACAGGAAAATCTATCGAGTATTATGAAATAACTGCGCGCGTGCTACATTCCCCCTGCCATGGTAACAAATAGGTTTCAGAAGATAATGACGTCACGCAGACGAAGATGAATGGCACGTAGCCAGGGCCCCTTTGATAGATTACTTCGTCTGAATGAATACACAAACAAATTCCGACAATTTCCCGAGGCCCCTAAGTAATCATGACAGTTTATATTCATTACGATTACACAAAAGAATGTACGTTGCCTGTAAGGTCATTAAGAAGTGATGCGCGCGCACCTGTCGGTCTAGTTGCAATACACAAAACTGATGACCTATTTTGACCTACTTAATGCAAATGACGTACTGAACGACATCTATGACAGCTGATTTTTAATGTATGGGTTTATAGCATGTTTATACTATTTACTAGTAACTCAGTCGGAAAAGATTTTAGGAAATGAAATATTTTGATCAAAACATTTTCTCGTCCCAAAAATCTTTTCAAAAGTTTTTACACATTTTTTCTAGAAATTACAAAAGAAAAATATATCGATATCTATTACAACTTTAAAATCAAAATTCAAAAATAAATTGAGAGGATTTTTTTTTCTATTTTCTTTGAAATGGAAGTGTTCAATATACAATTTTAATTTCATCAAACACAAGTTGTTTAAATTACTTCCTTGTCTAAATTGCATGCGTCACACGGTTCATGTGAAGGAAGACCGATAATGATGAAAATGCTCAAGAAGTACTTTTGTGTCTCCTAACGCAACTATCACCAAAGATAGTCTAGAGGGGCATGACTCTACTTTTTCACATTTATGTATTCACTTAAGTTCGCTATTCTATGACATGGATGGTCAATTCACTGAAAAACGGACAATGTTTGATACACTTCTTTGTAGACTAACTAAACTTCTGTTCGATTTCATGGATAGACGCGCACATCCTAGTAGACTTCAGTTTAAATTCACTGATAGACGCACAATGATTCATAGAGTTCAGTGACAATTCACTGATAGAAGCACTTTGCTTTATAGAGTTCAGTTACAATTAACTGATAGACGCACAATGATTTATAGAGTTCAGTGACAATTCACTGAGAGAAGCACTTTGCTTTATAGAGTTCAGTTACAATTCACTGATAGACACAGAATGATTTATAGAGTTCAGTTACAATTCACTGACAGACGCACATTGTTTTAAAGAGTTCAGTTACAATTCACTGACAGACGCACATTGCTTTATAGAGGTCAGATACAATTCACTGATAGACGCACATTGCTCTATAGCGTTCAGTTCCAATTCACTGATAAACACACAATGATTTATAGAGTTCAGTTACAATTCACTGACAGACGCACATTGTTTTAAAGAGTTCAGTTACAATTCACTGACAGACGCACATTGCTTTATAGAGGTCAGATACAATTCACTGATAGACGCACATTGCTCTATAGTGTTCAGTTACAATTCACTGATAGACACACAATGATTTATAGAGTTCAGTTACAATTCACTGACAGACGCACATTGTTTTAAAGAGTTCAGTTACAATTCACTGACAGACGCACATTGCTTTATAGAGGTCAGATACAATTCACTGATAGACGCAAATTGCTTTACAGAGTTCAGTCAAAATTCACTAGTAGGTGCACATTGCTATATAGAGTTCAGTTGCAATTCACTGATAGACACACAATGATTTATAGAGTTCAGTTACAATACACTGACAGATGCACATTGTTTTAAAGAGTTCAGTTACAATTCACTGACAGACGCACATTGCTTTATAGAGGTAAGATACAATTCACTGATAGACGCACATTGCTATATAGAGTTCAGTTGCAATTCACTGATATACACATTGCTTTATAAACTTCAGTTACAATTCATTGAAAGACACACATTGCTTTATAGATTTCAGTTACAATTCACTGATAGACGCACAATAATTTATAGAGTTCAGTTAAAATTAATTGATAGACGCACAATGATTTATAGAGTTCAGTTACAATTCACTGACAGACGCATATTGTTTTAAAGAGTTCAGTTACAATTCACTGACAGACGCACATTGCTTTATAGAGGTCAGATACAATTCACTGATAGACGCAAATTGCTCTATAGTGTTCAGTTACAATTCACTGATAGACGCACAACGATTTATAGAGTTCAGTTACAATTCACTGACAGACGCACATTGTTTTAAAGAGTTCAGTTACAATTCACTGACAGACGCACATTGCTTTATAGAGGTCAGATACAATTCACTGATAGACGTAAATTGCTTTACAGAGTCCAGTCAAAATTCACTAATAGGCGCACAATGTTATATAGAGTTCAGTTGCAATTCACTGATATACACATTGCTTTATAAACTTCAGTTACAATTCATTGAAAGACACACATTGCTTTATAGATTTCAGTTTCAATTCACTGATAGACGCACAATAATTTATAGAGTTCAGTTACAATTCACTGATAGACGCACAATGATTTATAGAGTTCAGTTACAATTCACTGACAGACGCACATTGTTTTAAAGAGTTCAGTTACAATTCACTGACAGACGCACATTGCTTTATAGAGGTCAGATACAATTCACTGATAGACGCACATTGCTCTATAGTGTTCAGTTACAATTCACTGATAGACGCACAACGATTTATAGAGTTCAGTTACAATTCACTGACAGACGCATATTGTTTTAAAGAGTTCAGTTACAATTCACTGACAGACGCACATTGCTTTATAGAGAGAGGTAAGATACAATTCACTGATAGACGCAAATTGCTTTACAGAGTCCAGTCAAAATTCACTAATAGGCGCACATTGCTATATAGAGTTCAGTTGCAATTCACTGATATACACATTGCTTTATAAACTTCAGTTACAATTCATTGAAAGACACACATTGCTTTATAGATTTCAGTTACAATTCACTGATAGACGCACAATGATTTATAGAGTTCAGTTACAATTAATTGATAGACGCAAATTGCTTTACAGAATTAAGTTTCATTTCACCATAGACGCACAATGTTTTGTACATTTCAGTTACAATTCACTGATAGACGCATGATGCCTTGAGTAGTTCATTTACAATTCACTGACCGAGACATAATGGTATTGCACGGTGCTTTATAGGGGTTTAGTTACAATTCACTGATAGACGCACTGCTTTTTGTACAAGTATACACTTTGGTTACAACTCACTGACAGACGAACAGTGCCTTGAGTAATACATGTAGTTTAATTATAATTCAATGAAAGACGCACATTGCTTTAAATTAATTGATTACATGTACAATGTAATGTAACGAGTTACAACCCCAAAAAGACATGTATAGATGTACCGTTTTTTGTTGTTGTTGTTGTTGTTGTTGTTGTTTTTTTTGCATGTTCGCATAGTTCTTTGTACTGTCTGTCTGTTCTGTAAGATGACACCATTAAATTATCAGTACAGTCCCTTGCATTGTCGGCAGACTTATAAATTCTGAATCAGTATTCAAGAAGCATTCTCAACCTGCCTTTCAACATCAGTCAACAGCTTTTTTTGTGCAACACCTCGGGCAAATAGTAACACTGATCTTTAAACCCAAACTAAAACCGTGTCGTGCAGACCAAGTCTACGTGACATTTCAAAGAAGATACGTATGTTGGGGATTATTTGGGGCTTAGTGTGACATGCACCTGCTGCATTTGTATCTGCTAAGTTGACAAAACAAAGATCTGGGGGTTTTTTTTGATAGTCAGATAAAGTTTCATCAAGAAGTCAATGCGATTTGACGCACCTGTCAAGTGTCCGAATGTTAAAGTAAGAGAAGCAATTTAAAAAAAAAAGTATAAACCTACGGTTTAAAGTTTAAATGAAGAATTCTTCATACATTTGTCTTTATACTCTCTGCACGGCTACAGTGACGGGTGTTGCATGCAAGCATGAGATGCTTACACTCCCCGGGTACCTGATCTCATCTCCTTTAAAATTCACTTCTGCTCTTTTGTAGAATAATTTGGTTGTTTGGTTGTGTATTTCTTAAATGATTGTATATGAATCTTGATTGAGATTTTTTTTATTCTGGGGTGCAATCCTTAATGCGGAACGTTCCGGTTGATCCGGCTGTTTCTGGTAATGGAACACGCCGTTCCAGCAGATCGGATCGGATCGTCTGGCACGTCTAGGACCGACGTTCCAGCCTGTTCCAATACGGCGAACATGGTTGCGATCTGCTTACAGTGCTCGGAATTTTTATTGTATTGGAAATTTCCGCATGGACGTCACATGAAATGAAAAACATTTGATAAAAGAAGTAAATGTAGATTATTTCAAGATCTTTATTTTTGGATTTTGTGAATATCAAGATTTTTCTTTAACCAGTGTTGCTATGGTGAAGTCATTCTGGCACCTTTCTCGTTCCATAATCAGAATGGGATAGTTCCGGAACGTTCCGCATAATGGAACGCAGCCCTGGTTTTTGGTTTTTTTGTTACTTTACTTTCATTCATTTATTTCCGCTCTTTCAATAATTTTCCCCAACCCTTTCCTAATGCAAGACAACGATCAAATTTTGGTTAACGCTGTTAGAAATATGATTTCAAACGACCAGACAGACGAACAGACACGACAAGGCCTATATGTTCCCCTTGAGCCTTACTGTTTTCGGGGAGCATCACAAAAATGCAGATGATATTTCATATGAGCACACCTTCATGATGTCTTGTTTACAAGTGCAGCCATCATAGAAACTGACAATGAGGCGAAATATTGTTTTACTTGTACATTGTACCATTTTTTAAGTAAAGGTCATGAAGTCCAAGTACTTAATTACATTAGATATTGGCATTGTGTTTTAGACTATACTATATAAGTATACAATGTACTAACAAGCCCATGACTTGCAGGAAATCTAGATCGCGGTACTTCCGCATGATTTACCCTTACAGAATACAGTCAAAGACAAATTTTCAAGAGCGGATGTAGGAGAGGGGGGTCGTCAAGGGTCTCAGGACCTCCTCCCTGGAATTTTTCAAAAATTATATTTTCAAAAATTATAATTTCCCCTTTTAAAGGTGTATATTTTCTTCAAATTCATAGGTAGGAACAAATCATCCCCCTTTTGAAGAAAAATCTAGATCCGTCCGTGTTTTTAAATGTTTTTAAAAAAGTTCGGAGACAAACATGCTATCAAAGGTCGACAACAGTGTTACCAGGGGACGTTAGAGACTGGTCCTCAAAGGAGGGATAATTGATTGTGTCAAGTAATACAAGTCACACGACATTACAGGGAGCGTGGAATGGTGGAAAAACACGCGATGTTCAGTATCCACAAAAATGGTCCCAACAACTAGTAAATACAAAGCTTTTTAGTCAATCTGAAATCTTCAATAAATCAGTCCGTTTTTCTCTGTAAACTACAGTGGGACATGCAACTTGTGTATTAAGCACATTAAAAAGCCTTTGGTAAAACATCAGGGCTAGGCATTTGTCAAGTCATCTTGAACAGCCAGCTTTTGGAAGATTGTTCGCTGACACGCAGCTTCGTTCAAAAGATTACTGCGCAGGAATGGTCTGAACACGGAACTACACTTAATTCGCCGAGCTAATTAAACAAAATTTGCTTTTTAAAAAAAAGTAGCACTTCGTGTACAAATATCATTACGCATGTACCTTCGAAAGATCTATTCATCTTGAAAATGAAATATTCGATAATAGGAAACGCAAATGACCTTTTTGTAAATATCGTTAAAACACTGAAAGCTATGGTGAAAATGAGGCATTTTTTGTTGCTTTTCTCAAACATTCCTTCACCTCGTTTCAATGTTTTGTTTGTTTGGGGTTCTTTTTTTTGGGGGGGGGGGGGGGTCAATGATACAAACAAGGTGGGGGAACACACTAACGTGTACAAAAGAATGCAATAATCACTAAGAATTCAATTCTACCATTTAGACCATTTACTTTTCAGAGAAATAAGAGTGCTTCGAATATTAGAAGATGATTTCAGAGCAATGCTGTTTACCATATTACGGATAAGTCCCTAAAATTCTAGGTATAAGTGAAGTCTAAAACGAACTTCCTTATTTTGACATAGAACATAGAAATGGTGTTACAATTACGTAAAGTTAATGGGTTAAATGAAAATGTAAATTTATGCCCTATTCATAAGAATCGCAGGTAAGGATAGATCCCAAATCACTTTGCCCCCTCGTTGCTGTGTTTAAACATTCGTATCACTGTAAGATTAGACAATTTCTGTCGAATTCAAGCGATGGGCATTTTGAAAGAGTGACAACTAATTGGTCAACCCCAAATCCCCCTGCACTTTACAGACAAGGATCTAGAGGTTTTGAAGGGGTCATGCCCCCTGGAATTTGCCAAACATTCTGATATTTTTTCTTCTTTTTTTTTTCCGAGATCATTTACGTTGACGGGCTAAACCTCCATCCGACCCACTCATCCCGGATTTTTTTTTTCTTTTCCCTTGATCCGCCTATACTTTATCCAATTCTGTTGTGTTTCACATTACAACTATTCACATTACAACCGTTTATTATCAGAATGCATTCCGAGATCAAAACAACTTTTTAACCGAAGGATCAATGTACTAAAGTACTAATGGACAGACGCTGGGCAGTGGGCGATCGTGTCAAGCTGAAACAAGGAGGGAAATGTCAAGAGCTGAACATTTTCTTCAAAGCTAGAACTATTTCAAATCTGGCAACAAAAATAGATTCTGAAATATCTCGATAACATCCGGCGACAACGTTTAAGATGCAGATTTCATTCATTAGGGAGGACTTAAAGGGGGGTTTAAGAGTTTAAGAAAGACGACTAGATTTGCACTAATAGATCATCGGTATTCTCGTCACATGAAATTCTCTTTACGTTGAATGATTAAGAATAGAACACGGGCGTTAAAAGGCAAACCTTGATATAATAGCGCATCGGTTTTCATGAAATTCAATTTTCAACTAAAGTATTGTCTCTTATTTGACGAACACATTTTTATTTTTTGGGGTGCTGTACGAAAAGACACGGTGGAACGATGTCTGATTTCCTTCTTTCAAGAACAAGCGAAATAGTTCAGGGGTTGTTAGGGTTTTTTATGTTCTTTGATAACATAAAATAGTCGCTTTTATTGTTTGAATGTTATGTAACTTACCTATGTAACTCTAATATCAATAATATTCTCTGAATTTGCAATATGCATACATAAATGATAAATCGCACTTACCAGCTTTATAGTCGTGATTTTTTTCATTTCTGAAATTATTTTTCTTAGAAATAAAAATAGCAATCCAAGGAATGCTTGTGTCGCCTGCGAAGCGGTTTGATTATTATTCTAGAAAGTGGATCAAAATTATTGGTATCAGTAGAAAAGTCTTGTCAAATGAAATTCATTTGAAATATCAGACCTCTTAACTACAAATTAAAAGAAAAGAGTGTCATCATCTAGGTCAAGGTCACTTTGTGAAAATTGGTAACAAAAAGGTCTCGTCATAAGAAATATTAAAGACCTATCACCTACCAATTAAAAGATATATACAACCTTAGAAAAGAAGGTCAAATAGCTAGGTCAAGGTCAAAAGGTAAAAAATTATAGTATGTGTAGAATGGCATTGTTACAAGGAAAATACATGTGAAATATCAAAGCCCTATTACCTACCAATCAAAAGAAATAGTCAATATTACTTTTCTTGAAAAGTAGATCAAATATCTAGATCAAGGTCAAAAGGTCAAATATTATGGTCTGTGTAGAAAGGTCTTGTCACAAGGAATAAACATGTGAAATACCCAAGCCCTATCACTTACCAATCAAAAGATATAGCCATTCTTAATTTTTTTGAAAAGTAGGTCAAATATGTAGGTCAAGGTCAATAGGTAAAAATTATGGTATGTGTAGGAAGGTCTTGTCACAAGGAAAACACATGTGAAATATCAAAGCCCTATCACTTACCAATCAAAAGATATAGTGAATCTTACCTTTTTTTCAAAAGTAGGTCAAATATCGAGGTCAAGGTCACAAGGTCAAAACTTATGGTATGTGTATAAAGGTCTTGCCACAAGGATTGCACATGAGAAATATCAAAGTCCTCACACTAACCAATCAAAAGATATATCCATTTTTAATTTTTTTGAAAAGTAGGTCAAATATGTAGGTCAAGGTCACAAGGTCAAAAATTATGGTATGTGTTAAAAGGTCTTGTCACAAGGAATACACATGTGAAATACCAAAGCCCTATCACTTACCAATCAAAAGATATAGTGAATCTTATCTTTTTTTCAAAAGTAGGTCAAATATCGAGGTCAAGGTCACAAGGTCAAAAATTATGGTATGTGTAGAAAGGTCTTGCCACAAGGATTGCTCATGTGAAATATCAAAGTCCTAACACTTACCAATCAAAAGATATATCCATTTTTAATTTTTTTGAAAAGTAGGTCAAATATGTAGGTCAAGGTCACTAGGTCAAAAATTATGGTATGTGTAGGAAGGTCTTGTCACAAGGAATACACATGTGAAATATCAAAGCCCTATCACTTACCAATCAAAAGTTATGGGCTGTGACACCCAAAGTGTGACAGACAGACAGACGGACGGACGGACGGACGGACGGACAGACGGACAACGGACAAAGTGATCCCTAAGTGTCGCTATGCTTCGCAGGCGACACAAAAATGCGTATATTAATATCTACATTGCAATTTCATTTTTTTTTTTGTCTTTTTAATATTCTTTAAATTCTTCCTGGAAAAATAAATTGTGCTTGAAATACTTTTCTTTAAATTCTACGATTATGAGAATCACAAAAGTACTGTATTTGATTACAAATACACAAAAAATACATGTGCAACTTCATTTTATTAGCTGTCTCCAGGTACATTTTAGGTATATTAAAATGTGTGCTTAGATTATATAAAATTATATGCATCTTTACATATTCTAGGACTGCCAGAAACAAAAGTATCTAATTTAATCTAAAAACGTGGAATTTCATTTTTTATGCCCCCGGAATCACAGATTCGGGGGCATATAGTTTTTGGCCTGTCCGTCTGTTTGTCTGTCTGTTTGTCAGAACTAAAAACTTTAACATTGGGCATAACTTTTGAATGGTAAGTGATAGGGCTTTCATATTTCACATGTGTACTCCTTGTGACAAGACCTTTCCATTGATACCAACATTTTTGACCTCGTGACCTTGACCTTTGACCTACTTTTCAAAAACTTTAACATTGGGCATAACTTTTGAATGGTAAGTGGTAGGGCTTTCATATTTCACATGTGTATTCCTTGCGACAAGAACTTTCCATTGATACCAACATTTTTGACCTTGTGACCTTGACCTTGACCTTTGACCTACTTTTCAAAAACTTTAACATTGGGCATAACTTATGAATGGTAAGTGATAGGGCTTTCATATTTCACATGTGTATTCCTTGTGACAAGACCTTTCCATTGATACCAAAAGTTTTGTCCTCGTGACCTTGATCTTTGACCTACTTTTCAAAAACTTTAACATTGGGCATAACTTTTGAATAGGAAGTGATAGGGCTTTCATATTTCACATGTGTATTCCTTGTGAGAAGACCATTTCATTGATAGCAAAAAGTTTTGACTTCGTCACCTTGACTTTGACCTTTCACGTACTCAACAGAAAATGGCGTTTATACTAACAAAGATGCCACCGGGGGCATTCGTGTTTCACAAACACAGGCTTTATTTTTCTCTCTCTCTCTTTCTTTTTAATAATTTCCTAATTCTTTCTCTTACAAAAATTGCGTGCTTGAAATGCTTAAATTTCGTTTAAAAGGATTAACAAAATCATTTTTAAGTTTCCAATTTTAAATAAGAGCGTGTTGAATTTCATTGTATTTTTCGATATTTTCAAAATCTTACAACCCCTTTTTTTCCTTAAAAAATGCGTGCTTGAAATACTTATGCTTACACATTCTAAGAGTACCATAATCACAGAAATACAGTATTCGATTATATTTGCATACTGAAATGCATGTTGGAATCTATATACTAGTAATTTTTTTTATTTTTTTTTAAGATACTCGAAATTCTTCTAATACTAATACTTCAAATACTTATCTTTACATATTCTAGGATAACGAGAATTACAAAAGTACCGTATTTGAGTACACGCACATACTTAATACATGTCGGAATCTATCAGGTCGTGTCCCAAGACACTGATGACGTCAGCTGGTGTGTATTTTTATGGCAGGTAGGAAAGGTCAGAACGTGGGTGTGTTCTGTAGGTAATGAAAATTTGATCTGACAAGGGCTTTGGGGATACATTCAGAAAAAAAAATTACTAGACTTTGTTCTGAAAAAAATATCATTTACCTTTGTTCTTTTCTTGAAAGAAACACTAGACTTTGTTCTTTCATTTCAGGAAAAAAAAAAACATCAATAACAAGAAAGCCAAGTAATTATTGTCAAGATCATGCAATAAGTTGCAAGTTGTTTTGTCTTCTTTTTAAAAATGTTTTTTCCTAATAAATAATAAATAAAAGAAAAAACAAAACAAAACAACATCTAAAGCAAAACATCAAAGTAAATATCAAGATTACACAATTAATTGCAAAGTTTTTGTCTTCTTTTTTGCATTTTTGTTATAATAAATAAATGAAAAGGTGGGTCGGGAAACTGCAGCGCTCAGACATTTTGAAAATTACAACATCCTACGTATAACAGTTATCTCCTTGCTAATTTTTTTTTTCTGACATTTCAAAGTAAGTTGTAATCAAAACTTCCCACGTAACATTGTTAGGGAACTCTGTCAGTAGAATCTTGGGAGCCAGACTAAAGCTGAAATATTACCACTACAAGCGTGGATCTAGAGGGGTTATAGGGGGCTCAGGACATATCTCCCCTTAGAATTTGCCAAAATGTTTCCGTTTTTACGTATTTTCCCCTCTAAATCATAGACTGTACCCTTTGGAAAAATTAGCTGGACCAGCCTATGCGGCAGTAATATTGCTGCTACAATGGTAAATGATGGGCGGTGATTATAGATTTTCCCGTTTTTAAGTATTTTTTTTAAACAAAAGGCTGAAACCCCCCCCCTTTTTTTAGGACTTGGATCCCCCCTCTTTGTCCGCGCCTAACCGCTAACTATCGATCAGGTACAACATGAGTGCCCGAGTATCAAACTAGAGCGGCAGACACCCACGTTTCACTTGTATTGACAGAGTCGAGTAATTATATCTGTAAGGTTCAAGTTCTACCAAATCATTCCATTCCACGCTCATCTCATGCCCCTACACGAAATTAGAGAGACCATGACATAACGTGCTGCTTTTTGGGGTGAAAATTCCCCAAAGAATGTGAAATACGATAACGACCGTTTACGAAACCGTCTTCCAAAGCTGCAAACTGAAGCCTAAGATTAACAGCGACTTATCATGTAAGGATGGTATTTTTCACGCAATAGAATCGGTTATTACCAAATCATGGATCTATACTGAGAAATCTCTCTGTCATTTGAGCAGCCTCCATGATACTCATTCGCCACTAGTAGTACTGATTTTCTGACCAATCAATAACTCGGTACAGAATTATATGATTTTATACACAGCTGTGTTAAAAAAAACTACAGAATAGGAGTATCAATTTTATCTTTTATCATAATGTTTTGCACATTAATTGGAAATCTATACTAAATTAATGAAAATGTGCAAGTATCAAATAAAACACCGCTTATCGCTACATGAAATCGCCTTAATGTTTCACATATATTTTTCGCGCCCTTTGAAAATGAATACTTATTCAATTAATCCATTTGCAAGCCGAGAAGCCTTACACAACCGATGCTAGCGTAACGACTATGACTTGATCAATTATAAAGAAAATAAAAAATCTGAAGCTATCTCTCTCAGTTTACAACAATTATATGGGAATATTGCAGGATTATTGATAAAGCTAAAACTTCCACCAACTTGGAAACTCGCCCATCAGATAGGAGACATAAACATTGAAGCCCCTGCTACGTAGCATGCGGCAGTTCATCAATATTTTCACCTATTTTTACAAAAATCTTAATTAAAAGAAACTGGGATTGGTGCAGAAACAGGTCATCCATTCTTCAAGGTCACAATATGCCCTTAGAAATGGGTTTATTTGGCACAATCCATCATTTTGTTCTTTACCTGTGAAGCTACAGCAGAATTAGTCTATTGCTTTCACATTTCTTGCAATAATACCAATTTTGTGCAAACTGTCACAAAATTTTTAAAACATTATCTGAGAGGCAATGAGATTTAGATATTTTTAATTCTATCTTAGTTAGATCATCCGTTATAAAGTGTTTCAAAAGTCTCAGAAACTAAAAACAAAAGTCTCAGATACTAAAAATTATTTTAATCATCCTAATTTATTTAAAGAATTTTGCTCTGATTAGAAAAAAAAATATTTCCGGAAGGATGTAAATTAGATCAATTTGTTAACCCAATATTTTCTGGGATGTTTTGAAAGTCATGGTCCTCAACCTTTGATGATTCTAGATAAACCATCCAGATTTATTTGAAAACATGTGTTACACACCCTATCCTAAAACAATGTCAAGGTCAAACCTCAAGGTCAAGGTCAAAGATAGCCTCAAAGCATATGCTTTATCTTTGTACCAAATTGGAATATTGTACCTCTCATAGTTCTTTCACAACTAACCTAAATTCAAAATTACATTTTCAAGCTCAAACCTCGAGGTAAAAAATAATACCTCTTTGGACCAAGTTTGAAGATTGTACAGCTGATAGTTATTTCACAACTAACCTACATGCAAAATTACATTTTTCAAGGTCAAGGGTCAAACATCAAAGTCAAGGTAAAAAACAATACCTGCATACAAATCCTCTCGCCATACTTTATCTTTGTACCAAGTTTGAAGATTGTAACCCTTATACATGTAGTAACCCTTATAGTTCTTTCACAACTAATCTAAACGCAACAGAAAATTGTTTACGCAGATGGACAGACAGACGGACATTGCCATTTCATAAGTCGGACTTTTCTTGTAATCCGGCCAAAAATTTTGAAAGTAAAAGCTACTGTTCTCTTATATATTCAGTTCACCTGACAAATAATTTTCATTCCTTCCCTGAGCATAAACTTGCATCAGGAAATTCAAGCAGACAAAGAGGAGATAACTCTCTTTGTAAAATCGCCATATATAATATAATGGAAGTAAGATTCAATATCTTTAGGCATTTAGTTCTAAAAGTGGATCACATAGGTTGATAGAATAAATTTTCTACAATTTCAAGTCAAACAGGGTTTTGTTAGCAACAAGAATTTGACTTTTCCATAATGATGTATAACTCATTAACTGTCACTCATGAGAGAGGATTGAAAAAGGTTCAATATACAGATATATGCCCCTCAAAGACATAGTTGGACTTTGACACTGGCCTTGAGCTGTGACCTTGATCTTTGACCTTGACAACAATTACGATTTGTCTTTTTTCCATGGCGGTCCTTTTTGGTTATTATAAAATCCTATGATTCAGAGAGAAGCTTTGACTTTGACCTATGACATTAAAAATCTTAGTCTGTATCCCTCCCACGGGGATTTCGGGCCATATTAACAGACATAAAGATGAACAGAACGACTGTGCCCTACCAAATACATGTACATGTATGTCCGTCTGTTCAGGCCACCTACTGATATATTCAACACTGACTGAACATGGTAGAATTAATTTTTTGTATGAAATAAATTTAGGCCTACCTTTCTTGAACCATGGGCATAGGTACATCTCTACGTGGGGAACCATCAGATGCTAAAATCTCCTCAAGTATTCCTTTTGCTGTTCAAATATACAGGGGAAAAAATAATCATTTCTTCCAAAAAGTCATGAAATTTTTTCCATCACATTGAGAAAACATACAACAATTCAATGAACTAAGGGTATGCAAAAATAGCAATCCAAGGAATGCTTGTGTCGCCTGCGAAGCGGTTTGATTATTATTCTAGAAAGTGGATCAAATTATTGGTATCAGTAGAAAAGTCTTGTCAAATGAAATTCATTTGAAATATCAGACCTCTTAATTACTAATTAAAAGTTATGGTCATTCTCAAATTTTCAGAACAGAGTGTCAATCATCTAGGTCAAGGTCACTACGTAAAAATTGGTAACAAAAAGGTCTCATCATAAGAAATATTAAAGACCTATCACCTACCAATTAAAAGATATGTACAACCTTACAAAAGAAGGTCAAATAGCTAGGTCAAGGTCAAAAGGTAAAAAATTATAGTATGTGTAGAATGGCATTGTTACAAGGAAAATACATGTGAAATATCAAAGCCCTATTACCTACCAATCAAAAGATATAGCCAATATTTCTTTTCTTGAAAAGTAGATCAAATATCTAGATCAAGGTCAAAAGGTCAAATATTATGGTCTGTGTAGAAAGGTCTTGTCACAAGGTATACACATGTGAAATACCACAGCCCTTTCACTTACCAATCAAAAGATATATCCATTCTTAATTTTTTTGAAAAGTAGGTCAAATATAAAGGTCAAGGACAATAGGTCAAAAATTATGGTATGTGTAGGAAGGTCTTGTCACAAGGAATACATATGTGAAATATCAAAGCGATCTAGCCCTATCACTTACCAATCAAAAGATATAGTGAATCTCAATCTTTTTTTCAAAAGTAGGTCAAATATCAAGGTCAAGGTCACAAGGTAAAAAATTATGGTATGTGTTGAAAGGTCTTGCCACAAGGATTGCACATGTGAAATATTTAAGTCCTAACACTTACCAATCAAAAGATATATCCATTTGTATTTTTTTGAAAAGTAGGTCAAATATGTAGGTCAAGGTCACAAGGTCAAAAATTATGGTTGTGTAGGAAGGTCTTGTCACAAGGAATACACATGTGAAATATCAAAGCCCTATCACTTACCAATCAAAAGTTATGGGCTGTGACACCCAAAGTGTGACAGACAGACAGACGGACTGACGGACGGACAGACGAACAAAGTGATCCCTAAGTGTCGCTATGCTTCGCAGGCGACACAATAAAATGAGATACTACTCTTGACTTTAATGACCACAAGAAGACCTGGCCACATAAGATCAACATTTCATTCACATTATCTGAGACACAAAATTTGAAGATCAGTTTAATTAAGGGGACTTATTATGAATTTGGTTTAAATAGTTGAATGTAAAAGATTCTTTTCAGGGAACCACTTAATGGAAAAAAATGGCTCTTTCACAACATACTATGAAGGAGTCTAATAGAGTTAATTATGCTTTTGAATTCTTTTTTGATATGTTTTGATATTATCATATGAGCCACTCAGTTTTAAATTGTATTATGATAAAATCAGGAGTACAGTAAACTTCACCTATAACGAACAGGCTTACAGCGAAATTCTGCTTGTAACGAAGTAAAAAACATAGAGTAATCAAAGATTACATAGCTCGCCTATACAGGTTTTTGTCAGAAACCAGGTTAAAGTTTTTGAAAAGTAGGTCAAAGTCCAAGGTCAAGGTCACTAGGTCAAAGGTCATGGTCTCAAATGAAAGGTCTCTTCACAAGGTATCTACATGTGAAATATCAAAGCCCTACCCCTGATAGTTCAAGAGATATAGTCCAGGTTAAAGTTTTGTCTACGGACGACGACGACAACGACGCCGAGGGTATGGCATTAGCTCTCCGGACTTTTTCGTCCCGGCGAGCTAATAAAGTCCCTGCAGAAGTCCTATTACCCTCCATTGATCTCGTACGCTTATAACGAATTTGTATATAGTGAATTATCGGCTTTTACCAAGCCATCTCGTGGTCCCGTGGTCATAGTTTCTTCACTATTTTCACCTGATGTAACAAAATACCCACCAGGTATTCCCAATAAACACACCTAGCAGACTGATAACTACTAATTATCAAATAATTGCTCTCCCCGTCTGTTGTCCCTGTGCTAATTACCTATTAGGAGACGTGTTATAAACATGAGGTTATTGCCAATCATTTAATACTCTATTGGCAAGTCAATTGTAAAGAATGCTTTCTTAATAAATAACAACATAGCTATTGAATACTGGTCTTAACTTTTCATTCATTCAGATTGGCCAGACCAAGGAGACATATTTAGCACAGGAACTCGATGCAAACAACCCTCATTGACACCCGCCCCCTCCCATCTCTCTATAGACAAAGGAAAGTTGGGTTGGATATTATTGTGAATCGTTGGCATCGAGCTCCTGTTATATATAGCAACAAAATGCATGCAACGAAATATGGCTATAACAAATTTGGACCAATGGTCCCTTGGGCTTCGTTATATACGAAGTTTACATTAAATGTTCACTACACTCACACTTCTTTTCTTTTAAAGCTTCATATGCGACTGGTTTTGGTGCCCTTGACCTTGGATTAGGAGTGTCTAACGGTGATTGGAGCTGTGGTTCACTGTCCGCCTTATGGATTTTCCTCCATTCGTCATAGTCTGGTCTCTTTCCAGTCTGACTGGGCCTGATGAATTTTGTCTTGGTAACTGCTGTTTTTGATGGCTCGGTTTTACGCTGCATTTGGGGACTGCGAGGCGGTGACCTTGGAGGGCTCCTTGAAGGTGACCTTATAACTGGTGACCTTGACCTTGATTGAGATAGTGGAATGCTTTGGACGTCTTGAGGATTGCGGCTCATGGAGAGAAGTTGAGCCTGAAATAAAATAATGTCAACTTGTTAAAATGCAAAATCTTTTTTTTTTTTGGTCTGGTGTATAAAGAGAAGGGAAAGAAGGGAAAATTAATACTACCATTAAGTCAAGGTTTTTGTTACTGCCGACTAAATATAAAACTTGCTGATACAGTAGAAACACATTTATAATTGATACGGTTATCCATGCATATAATGATGTAAAATTCACTTCCAAACATAGGATTTATAATGAAAATATGTGCAAATATTACAAACTTATCACAGCACACATTTGAGGTGTTAAAACTAAGTTTTACGAGAATTGCCAGTTTTGAGCGGTTGTGTACTCCTGTACCTTCACATATTGACATGTTAATTACCTGCATGGCAACCTGACTTTCCAGCTGTTTAATCCTCTGTTCAGTAAGATCAGCTAGTCGGTTTTCTAACTCGCTGACTTTTTGTTGTTCTCGACCAGACTCCTGTTGTTCTGGTTTGTTGGAGTGTAGCTCTGCGATTTTCCCCAGTATGTTGGCCATCTTACTCTCCAGCTCCTGTTGTGCCTGAAATTAGATTTAAAACAAATTTATATCATACCATATACATGTACATTTGTAGTGTATCATATATCATACCACGACATACATGTACACTGCCATCCATAAATAATTTAAATTAGTATACACCATTTCTGTTCAAGTTGCCGTTAGAAATTGTTCAAAATATTTGCATTTTTAAAATTTTATTTTTTTTCATATAAAAATGACAATTTCTAGAAAAATATTGTGCTGATGAAAAAAGTCTCTTTTAACATTTTCATTATCACTATTCATAATTTTGAATTATGTGAAGCCAATTATTATGGATCTTTAATGTTCAGAATGGAAAAATTAGGATAAACTGATAAAGAATTTAGAGTGATTTCCTTATTTGTATAGTTATTTATGGATGGCAGTGTATCATATGTCATGTCATGTAATTCCCCTCGTCGCATGAACCAATCAAATTATCACCTTGCCGCTTCGTGGCTGGGTGATAATTCGATTGGTTCATGTGACTCAATTACAAATCAAACAAAATGACTGGTAGAAATAAGATTCTATAAATCTTTTTACAAAAAAAACTCTGATTTAATAAAGCAGTTATAAATTTTTGATTTCTTTCTATTTTTGACTACAGGGCGATATCAGGTATTGAATGACCAAGGTCTGAAACTCCAAATTCTAAACCCTACAGTTGCTGGACATACTGGCGGTCATACCTTCAAGAAAGGTTGTGTTACGGCTATAGCTGCACTAGCGGCGACTGCTGCGGTAACGGCTTCCGTTGTCTGGTTGTTAGGCGCGTTACTTGGCTGCCTGGTATCTACTTCACGGCTTTGTCTTTGATTACCTATGATCTTTGGCTGTATCACTCTCTTCTTTGGACCTCCTTGTTCAAACCTAGGGTAAAATTAGCATTTTTATTAAATGATCTAAAAGTATGAAGTAAATGTACTTAAACATGTATGATATCCGTGATAATGGATCTTGGAGTCTGAATGTAGACTCTATAGAAACACATTTGCCCTTATTGGCAGTCTTTCTCTTATTACAGCCAAGTTTAAGAGGAAAATATTGAAACATAAAACATTAATTCCTTGATACCTTCATTTTTCAATCTAAACAATAAAATTCAGTTTTTGATAGCTTAAATGGAACTGGAATTATCATTAGGAATCTAATGATTAAAGGGGTAGGGCCACGAAGCCCTAATATTGGCCCTAATTTTGATAAATTTTGAACATTGTACATCATAGAATTTCTTACTGTTATTTGACATTTTAAAACGTTCTCTACTGAATCACCAATCTACTTTTTGTAAACATTGCTTTTATCAACACCTTTTAGCCCTTTGAAAACACCAAAATAGGTCATATTCGGCGAAATTGATGCAAAAACTCAATATTTCTATTAAATTAGCACTGGCCGCATGCATTAACTATGATGGAAAATTTATATGTGAAAGATGATCATTATATCCTTTTCATGGGTGGATCCAGGAATTTTTTTCAGGGGGGGTCCTAAAGTCCAAATTTTTTGAAGAGCAAAAAAAAAAAAAAAAAAAAAAAAAAAAAAAAAAAAAAAAAAAAATAGGCAAACGCAAGAAAATAAAGTTATTAATTGATGATTGTCAGTTCTGTCTCTATTTATTTAAAAAAAAAAAAAGACCAGGTGACTGGAGAGCAATGGCGAGCAAACAGCTTAACATTTTGAATTTTCATATCATAGTAATTGATTTAAATCTTACATGTCTTATATGCAAATACAACAAATGGCAGCTATAGCGAGCCAGCGAAATCTTTTTCCAAGAATTATAATAAAATCCATATTCGTGTCTTTTTTAGTTTCTTTTCGTTTCCTTAGTGCCCTTGTGTATTGACCTAGGTGTAATGTATATGTGTTGTATACCGTATAGGAAAGCACAGTATCATTTGAAAATAACATACATGTATGTATTAAATTCTGGCGAGCGGAAGCGAGCCAGAGAAAATTTTTTAAATACTGACGGCAAAATATTATCAAAATGAATGATTTCTAATACAAATTCATGATATATTTTTCAAATATTATGACAACAAAAGGGGAATTGGGACTTAATCTTATGAAATATGTATATTAATAACAAAAAATTAGCAATGTTTCGAAAATTCCAGGGGGGGTCCGGACCCCCCCGACCCCCCCTCTAGATCCGCGCTTGCTTTTGTCATAAACGTTTTATCTAAGTTAACGCATGCGGCCACATTGAATTCTACGACAAAAGACAAAATTCCCAGCGATTTTCGCCATATTTTGTCAATAACGTCAAAATGACGTCACTTCATGACGTCATTACAGTTAAATGGCACATTGTTTGGCGATATTATTCTTTTCATGAAAAGCGGTAAACATTCGTGTATTTTCATGAGAGATATCAAGTATTCCTCATGAAATTTATTTTAAGAGAAAAATCAAGGGCCGATTTAGGGGTCTCGTGGCCCTACCCCTTTGTTCTGAGTATAAAAAACCTTGCCCTTGAGCTTTGAAATTATAGGCACTATCCTCTCATGAGAGCTTCCATTTAACACAATTTTGTACAGATAGGTTCTCATTTTTGTTACCCCAAATCTATTAGCACCTTTCCAGTACATGTATGTATCTATGGAACTACCGGTAAATAGGTTTGGATACATGTAAACACATAAAAACTAACAGTACAATGTATTATAATAAGGCACTATAAATTCCATTACAGAACCAATGTCTTTTTTAATAAAGGTAATTTCACATTTTTAAATTTTTACATGTCATCTGCACTAGCCTATTGTCGTGGCAACTTACCTCACGGGGCGGGGCTTATTTTCGCCTGGTCATCAGAAGAGTTTACTTCTGACCAGGTGATACATGTATAAGCTATTGAAATAATGGGTAATTAGTATTTACTCTAATTATTACTACTACATGCAATTCATAGTCTATCTATCCTAAAATTCAATTGACTCGTCTCATTCACTTGATTGAATTAGCTCCGCCCTGTCAGGTAACTTTGCGACAACAATATGAATACTCAAATTACCTTTTAGCAAACGACTCTTTGATCAATCTCTGTTTTTCAGATAGCTTGAAATCTGAGACCATGATGTCTGAGGATTTCTTATCAGGGGCAGTTACTCCGTCCATCTGTGACCCCTGTTTTAAACTAGGTCCTTGGTTCTAGTGAAGACAATTGATTATTATGGTTAGTCAAAGGAAACTTTTCATGATGATATCATATGATGTTATTGCATTGGTTTGGTTTGACCTAGCAATAATAACGGTAGATGATACAAGGAAAACAATAAATTTCACTAGAGAAATTCATACGATTTATCAACTCATCAATTAGAAAATGACTATGACTATGGCCATGAAATCATGTAGTTTTTTTCTTGTTTTCTTTAATCAGGACCATTATATGAACCTTTCTAAAAGAAAATTTCATTGATTTCCCCCTAATTTGCCTATTTTTTTCCGAAATATTGATCTTTTACCTATTGAGTTAATGAAACAAATACATTTTCAATTGAGAAGCCACGGGAACATTTTAAAAGATAAAAAAAATCCACTGTATAATACAAGTATATATTTCAATTTTCAACATCAAACCTTATTTCCATGCAGAAATCTGTCCAGAAGTGCAGGAGGTATTTTCTCATCTAGACTCTCCGACTGTTCACCGCTACTGGAAACCTCGTCAGACATCGGAGGCTGAGAAGATATGGTGATGACCTTTTCAACGATAGTCTCAACATTTTCTGATCCTACATCGCTGACAGAGTTATCTGTCGATACAGAATTGCGAGCGGAGACCGTTACGATCCTCTCCGGAACTGTGACTATTTCTGGTTGACTGCTTGTGGCACTTTGTATGCTGTTTTCATTGGACACTGAAACTATATGAGACATAATTGTCTGAATTATTTTACTGTTGCAGAAATTGCTTCTGTAATAAACAAAAGACAGTGTGCAAAATTAACAGTGGCCCGATGGCCAATGTCTACAGTAAATTGGATCGGTCTATAGTGATAAAAAATGCTACGGACCAACTTCTCTATAAGAAATTTGAGCATTTTTAGAAATATTAGCTTCATAAACTTAACATCCGTGTACTAAAAGTACATGTAACATCTGAATTGTGCAGCATTCCACAAAATTGTATTACATGCAGTACAAATGGAGGAAAATAATGAAATGATCAGAGAAATTGTTTGAGATTGAAAAAGAGTATGAGTATTGTTTTATCAAATAAAATGCATAAAAGATTAGATTTTAGGGGTCTTTTCATTTTGGTCTACAGGAAATTGCTGCGGTCTATAGGAACTGAAATTATTGTAGACCAAATGTCTATAAGACTTTAAAAGTCAATTTCACACACTAAAAAGAATGTTCAAAACATCATACATATTTGTAAAAAAACATGTTTTTCTACAGTGTTCTATATAACCTGAATTTCTCATACCATGTAGAGCACATTCAGCTACATTATCATACTACATGGACATATTTGGCTTAATTTATATGCAATAAATTTAAGAAAAGACGTTTACGTTTAAATGGAATTATCTTCAATGATACAATGTAGATGTCATTTCTTTGGCATTACTGTAAATTGCTTTATTTTCGTCAGTACAAATTTTCGTCAATTCGTTCAAACTGACCATTTCGTCAGTACGTAAATTCGTCATCCAAGGGTCCCTAAAATGTAAATTTGTCTGTTCAAATGCCAGCTTAACATTTTGATAGGCCGTATGCATTTGTTTTCATTGTTTGTTTAACAATTATTGGTAAACAAACAATTAGAGACATGTATACCATCTACCTTGTTGTGAAAACAGATCATTTGGTAATTAGAAACACATTATAAGCGACTTTGTTTGGGTATTCACTTTTCAGTGATTTGTCATTTGCCTGTCGTAATAACTCCTGAGATTAATTTTTTCCTTTCTACACTATACTTTGTCAGGAGTATTTATATTCGTTGATACGTAATTTCGTCAAGGGAGGCACTGACGAAAATGACGAAAATTGGTACCTGACGAATAAAAACCAATTTACAGTATCTCGTAATATGGAAGTTAATCTTGAGTGTTCGTTAGGAAAACAAATTCTAGACAAGAGAAGTTTCTAACCTTATAATAATAAAATTATAGGGGAAACTTTAATTCCTTAACAAATAATAAAATATTTCCTAACATCCATAACATATATACCTTGCTTCCCACTATCAAAGCTCAAATCTAATTTCTTCTGCAACATATCAAAAGCGAATCTGTCGTCATCATCATCAACATGATTTATGGCACTTGACGTCTTTTTCGGTGGAGTGTGTCGTTCTATAAATACAGGTTTTGCTGAATCTACATCTGTATCATGTACTGGAGGACTATGTGTATGTGTGTCAACGTCTTTTATTCCGTTCGCTTGAGGAAACACTCTGCTCATTGTCTTTTTACCTTGAGGTGTGCTCTGTAATGTAATGATATCTTTAGGATTGTTCGTCACTGTTGCACTCGACACTGAAGTCTGCATTTTCTCCTGCATCGAAATTCTATGACCTTGTCTGCTGCCTGCTGACCTTGCACTAGTGCCACTAGATGGCCTTGACCCTGACGGTCTCTGACTACCGCCACTTTGAGGCCTTGACCCTCCTACACTAGATGGATGGGATCCAGTACCACTACGTGGCTGAATACTTGCACCACCTTGATGCAGTGCACCGCTAGTTCGTGATGAGACGGAATGTCTTGAACTACCCCCGCTTCCAGGTCTTGATCCTGCTACACTAGAATGCTTTGATCCTGCAACACTTGAATGCTTTGATCCTTCTACACTTGAATGCTTTGATCCTACTGAATTCTGTGACCGATCTACACCTACTGAACGTTGTGAACTCCTTGCACTATTCAAAGGTGAACTTCTTGCACTTGAATCTTGTGACCTTTGTGTACTAAGTTGCCCTGGTGCCCCATTTAACGGCTTGCCATTCCCATCTGTAATCTGAACTCCATCTCTGGGACTTTCATATGGAGACTTGATCTCCCGAAGTTTCTTTGTAGAGATTTTCACCTTTTGTGGCCCAGAGCTGTTAAAATTGTCCATCCCATATGACGACCTTGAGCATTTAGATACACTACTGGCATCGTTAGCTGCCTCCTCTTGTACACTTTTTCCCTCTAATAAGCTTTTCTCGTGAGGATCTCCCAATGTAGACCTAATCAGTACATCACTTGCAGTGGTGCTCTCATCCGAGCTCCTATCCCACACCTCCCTCCCAGTGACAGGTTGGTAGGGTTCAGATGGGTGCGTTTTTTGCTCAGATCTAACTATTCCACTGTCATGGCTTGGCTCGGTCTTATCTCTGTCCGTCTGACGTCCAGATCCTCTACTGCTGGTAGGATGACTGAGACCTAAGTGATCAAATTAAATTAAGTACATTGTAATGTATATCTCTTTACATTTAGGTGTTTATGTAATATTCATTATTTGATAACAGATGATAAGACAGGTATTTATTCCATTGTCTTTTATTGAAATCTAGGAAAGAAACAACAGAATAATTTTAAATTGATGCTCCTTACATACAGGGCAATATATCATCACATTAGATTTACATGTATAAATACTATTCATGCTGCATTTATATAATGCAAACGTGGAAATTTTCGTGTAGGGATAATTTTTTCACGTTTTTCGCGAAAATATTCCCCACGTGAAAATTACAAAATGTATTCAACTTAGGGGAATACTGCCGATTTTGCCAAAATTACCCCTACATGTACTGTTGCAATGGTAATTTCGTGAAAATTTCCCCCATCGAAAAAAACCACGTTTATAGGAAAATGTTGATCTTTTCAATTATTTTGCATGTTTCAATCTTTCAAAACACATTTAATATCTTGACCTGTCTCATACATCTGTATCTACCATGTCTACTTACTACATGTACGTACAGTCCACACTGGATGTTGATCCAACAAGAGAATGAATATTATGAAAGTAGTATAGACTGTGCTTTGAAATTAATAGTATACAATACCATACCAGTACATGTATGAAAAGTGCTCTAACCTTGATGATTTGTCCAGGGCTTTGACAGCAGCGTCTGTTGTGGACAGGAGTTCTAACATACCCTCCATCATCTATAAATAATAAGGCTTCCTATTGCATGATGGTTTTGTACCATAAATAACATCACATGTCCTCAGATACCGTAGAACCTGTAAATATAATAGATATTGAAGTACTATGCAGTAATGCAAATCAGTTGACATAATTTTCAAATATGAATTCTGTCTCCTTAATACCTGTATACTGAGATTCTTCCTATTTGGGAATACATCTGAAGTAACATGTTATATTTGAGGTACCTACTAGGAGAATTTTCTATTTTGTATACATTAAACTTGTATACTGGTACCAGGTTACAACTTCTTTGTGTCTTTGGATACCGGAGCATCCTAGAAGCGGGATAAGGGTTGTTGGCAAGTTATCTGGATAAGCACACCATTTGCCTTGGATGTAGAAAAAATCCTTTTACAAGTTGTTCTTCATGATCAAATGATCAAAATTGTGTCTTGAACATCTTGAACATGCTCAATAGTTCAGATCCATATAATAAAATTGGGAAGACAATTTCATGAAACAAATATATCTTGTCTTCAGTTGACAAATTTGCGAGTAAGTTTAGTTGAGTATTGGCACTATCAATGCAAGTGATCTCTTTGAAAATGTGGCTGATTTTGCAAGGTGTCTGCCAGCTGTGGTCATCCATCAATATCTGGTTGTGTTGAATATCTTTTCCTCATACTTAAGGACTGGATAGTGCTAAAAGTATTAACTACTGTTCGCACAACTCACAA
This sequence comes from Pinctada imbricata, assembly GCA_033119305.1. Lineage (NCBI taxonomy): Eukaryota > Metazoa > Mollusca > Bivalvia > Pterioida > Pteriidae > Pinctada > Pinctada imbricata. The sequence continues at coordinate 46,831,781 of VSWD01000009.1, read as the reverse complement.
ACTGGATGGACACGAATTGGATTATTTTGTCATGCAAAAATTAAATAAAATTTTTATCATGGAATAGATTTCACTAAGTTGCACGGTAAATCATGATCAATGTTATATGGCTGTGGGTTTATGCAATCATATTATACAGACAAAATACTATAAGATCTGGCATTTTCAATGTCAAATATCAGCATGACTTCATCGAGGTTGATATTGAGCCTACAGACATCATAACGTAAAAAGAAAAATTAGCATGGGAAAATGGCCCATCTAAAACTTATTTTGTCTATAAAGATTGCGTGCACTAACTATCATTTTTCTTCGACTGAAATTTACAACTAAGTGAGATCTATTGAATGGTATGAATGTCATTTAAATTTTTGCACGATAAATTAGTCAAAAATCGTGTTTGTCCAGTTTCCGAAGTGAGACGCATGGACAGTAGAGGGTGATCTGGCTATTGTAATCAGGACTGACTCAGAGCAAGTGAACACCTGACCAGGCAACCAGACCCAAAGTTCCAGTAGTGGTTCAGCAGGCCTTGAAACTCGTGAAAATCTTTGGTTGTCATTCGGGCAACCTGCTTTGAATATCAGGTTGCCCGAAACCATTTTCACTTGCCCGAAATCATTGAACTGAAAAACTAAGCTGTCATTCTTTATTTCCGCTAATTTGAACATTTTACATAAATTCAATTTCTTTTTCAATTTCTTTTTCAACAAATTTCTCATATAATTCATCATGCTTGTTTACATCAGCTAGAGGACTCATTAATCTTTACAGATTCCAATCTCAATGATTTACATCGTTTGACAAACTTTGCTTTAAGTTTTACTTTGCCAATCTCTGTGCATACCGTAATTTACAAATCATTGAGGGCGCATCACCTTCATTGTCCCTAAACTCCAGCCAAGGCCGATTCGTTTTCCATGCCTCTTTGAGCGACCTTGGTGTAATTCCTATGACTTTCATAGTCCCTTTTTGTTTTCTTATCAGGTTGTTCAACACCTTGTATAAATATCCACTTCACTGTTAAAAAAGATTTAACATGCAGGAAATCTACAACCGTATTATAAAATTCGGGCTATAACGGACCGTCGTACGGAAACTTTAAACCGATCATGAAGTCTGCTATCTGAAAACTCCTAGCTTTTCTGATTCTGACTTAAAGCAAAGATGATTTAAAATTTTTATTCATTATTTCATCGAGGTAAGCATACATTGAATGTCTGAAAATAGGTCGTCATTCGGACGAATTGGTCTCAATTCCAGGTCGTCCCAAAGGTAAGTAGGTTGTTTTTGACGATCGGACGACCCAAAATTTCGAGCCCTGGTTCAGGTTCAGTGTCTCTTCTAAACGGTTGACCCTTTAGCTCATTTTGGTAATGTACTGGATCACAAATCCTTCAACCACGGTTCAAGTACACTACTTTACAGGCTGCTACACCTCGAAATACTTCAATGGCGATGACTTGAAGAATTGATACGTGTGGGCCAGTTCAGTCTGCTCAGGGAGATGGCGTAGTAAAGAAAAGCACAAGGAGAGGACAAATCACAGTCAACCGTGCCTCATGGAAAGGAGGGAAGGGTGTAATGGTTCCGGAAGTACAATTTCAGTGTGTTAAATGACTGAGCTATAGAGGTGACATTTAACAACTTATTCGGTAATGCAGTGAACTTATTATCCGCGTTGACCAAGGTTCGAGTAAAGACTGCGGTGCCTGAACATACCTCAGTGCAGAGGAAACTCGGCCAAAATTAAATTCATCGTTGCTATTTTGTAAAAGTCAAAGATTGCTTACCTCCAATATGATAAATAAAAGCCATAAAGGAAAGCATTGATGCCTAGTTTAATGACGCTTTTTTAATTCCCGCTGACATTTTTCATCAACAACGTCGTCTCCAAGATGCCAAAATAAGAGTTGTTCTGATTGGTTGTTCATTTTATATTTCGGTAGTCGTTCACTAATTTTTAATATAAAAATTGTCAAAATTCTAATTGGAAGTACAAAATTTAATTTTTACAATAATTGCGATTAATATTGAATAAAATTTGAATATTTTCACGAATCACAAAAATTAGACATAATCACGACAATTATTTCGTCCAATGGAAACGATTCTTACATAAACTGAATTTATTTTGCTTTACGTTACTACTTTCATTTTCAAGTTTGAACTTGAACTAACCCACGTGGGTTTAAAAAGGTAAACAAAGTTATAACAGCAGTACATGTCATCCCTTATACAGTTTAAATATACGATAATACAATACATTCAATTTCTGTTTATTTTGCCCTACCAGCTTCGGTACTGGGTGTAGAAAACTCGAGACTACCCCCACCTGGGCCGGGAGCGAACACGCAACCTTCTGACAGTCTGATGTTAAGTCCGACACTCTACCCAGTGAGCCAAAGAGACGGCCCAGTCAAGTACAAGCGCCAGTTTACTACACTACTCTCCCCTTTCAATTGATTTTTCAATTTTTGGCCTCTCTGCCCCTCCTCGACAACCCTACTACCCACCACCTCTCCGTGGGATTTACGTTAGGCGCCATTGTAGAAAACACGAGACTACCCCCACCTAGGATCGAACTCGCAACCTGCTGATATTCTGTCCGACGCTCTACAGAGTGAGCCAAAGAGACGTCCCACTGGCCCAGTCTAGTACAAGCGCCAGTTTACTACAGTAGTTTCACTACACATTCCTCTTGCCAAGAGTCTTGGGATTGGATACAGAATAGCAGCTGTTTCCTCGTTTGCCCTTCAAGAGGTGTCAGGATTTTTCGTACTAATGTCTCTTTGTACTGAGTTCTTTCGTACTTTTTGTTCTGAAAATTTGGTATAATCCTTGTTTGAGATTCGTGGACACGTGACGTCTTAATATTTACTCTGCTGTTTTTTACTTCTTATGTTCACGTGGGGAGTGTAGTAGTAAAAAAACAGCATAGTAATAGCATGTCCACAAATCTCAAAGGTAGTAGTGAAAAACTGCATAGTAATGATGAGAAGTGTCCTCGAATCTTAAATGAGTTAAAGATTGGGATCTTTCGTACCGATCAGTGATCATTGACATACCAGTCATAGACTCATACCTGTCAACTCTCCCTCTTTTGGAGGGAGACTCCCTCTTTTTGATCTCATCTCCCTCCTTGGCATTCCTCCCTTGAGGGAGACCAAAATCACCTCTTTTTGACTCAATCCTCTTTTGGCATATCCAATGAAGAATACTCTAGATAGCGACATTTCATGAAAATTTAAATTGCATGACAAAATGCAAAAAAAAAAAAAATGATTAGAATGCCAGGGTTTTTTTTTTTATTTTGGGGAAGGTGCCTGTGCCTGTCCCATTTGGGACATTTTGCTAAAATTGGGAAAATTTGGGAACAAATTCTCACCAAAGTATAACCCTGAAGTATCATTTACCTGTATTAACACTGATAATCTATTGATTTGCTTGAACTGAACAAGGGATGAATAAAAAACTTTAAAAAATGCACTTCGAAATAGGACATTTTGTGCTGACTTCCAGGTTTTGAGTCTTATTTTCTCAGGTGATTTTTTCATAATTCCTTTTTGGGAATTTCAGGGTGATTTTTTGGGAAAAATAGAGGAAATTTGGCATTGGGAAGGGGCCGAAATTCGGCCCCAAAACAAGGGAAAAAAAAACCCTGAATGCAATGAATTAATTGATACATGTTTCATTGTTTAGAAATGTTTTTGCATTGAAAATTTCAGCACAATGAAATTAATTGAAAATTAGTTTTGTGCTAAATGTCGCGATTCACTGAACATGTACCAAATAAGTTGAAATATGCATACTTTAACTGAAAACATTGGTGAAATGGCATCTGTTTGTTATAGAGCCTAAAGTTGTAATAAAAACAATCATTTCATGCTGTATATTAGAATTTTGAAAGTATTTCTGTATTCCATCTTACATTTAAGTATGAACAATCCCACAATCAAAATTTGTTAGGTGCTCAAGTTAATCATATCTTTATTCCAATCAGCTACGAAAAATCTCGTTACGAAACGGTATTGGTATGAATGATCCCAGAACCCTTTAAGATGCAGATGACTTGTTTTTCCCTTATCTTTAAAGGCTGAATTAAAAAAAACATCCAAACTTTAAAACTGGTGATTTTGGTATCCGAAAAATGGTACATGAATGTAAGTTTGTGAAAGTGTCGCCATTCTTTTTTTCTTGCTTCCGTTTTGGCAGAACAGTATTCATCTTGCATTTAGTTGCAGGAAACTCATTGTGCAACTGTCCATTGCAGAGTTCTCCTTTAGGGTGACTCATAACCCTAGCTTTTGTACATGTACATGTAAGATGTGATCTTGACCTTTTATGTTAAATCTGTCATCTACCTCATAAAAATAAACTTTTTTCAAAGGAGTGATATAGCTAAAACTGGCCTGTTATTTAAATTTACACCGAAGCATGTATTTCTTTGGCACTACATGTAGACTTTGAGCATTTTTTGTCTTTCAGAAAAATGGATCCAAATATGATGCAGATAGATCCTGATCAAGCTGTCAAACAGGTACATGAATGGCTGATGATAAGGCGACACAAATTTAATTCTTAGTTTTACGGATCCTCCGACCCTAATTTTACCACAATGGGAAAAAAAATAAAATGAACTGATTGTACTTTTTTTCTTCCGCTCATCCGAATTACTGATTATTACTTTACATTCTAACTTCATCTTTATTGTGCAAGTGTTTTAGAGAATGCGGCTTTGAAAACAAGCTGAATTAAGATCTTTATTGTGGCACAAAATATGAAATTCACTGATTTTAATTTTATTTCCTCCTCCTACCCTATTTTGAAAAAATAAAATACGTAAAACTAAAAATTAAATTTCTGTCGCCTAATCTTTTAGGGTACAATTGTCAGAGGACATTTTATAGATATGTATCATATGATTACCAATAGACAATTTTCACATTTATACCACAGTTGACTTGCATTTGACATATCTGAAGACCCGACATCGCAACATATGAGTTATGACGTAACTTTTAACTGTGACATGGTAGCAGATTTATGACGTTACAATTAGAAATAACGTAAAAAAGTAGTGATGTCATGTCTTGGCGTGTCTAAAATGCAAGTCTAGCGGTAATGTGAAGAAGGTCTATTGTGGAATATGAGTGAGTTTTATGCCTAGCAAAATACTACATGTATAAACTATTTAAATGTCTTAAATAAGAAATTCAAATGACATGGTCAAAGATATTAGCAATTGAATGGTGCTTTCTATCTTGATTCCTCAATGAACATTTGAACATGAGGATGGATGGACTTTGTATCTCAACAATTTCTATTTTATCATTTTGTAGTAATTGATAAATAAATGCTTTCTTCTTTTCCAGTTTAAAGAATTTTTTGGAGTTTACAACAAGATCACACAGATGTGCTTCACTGACTGTATACATGATTTTACAACGAGAAAAGTTCTTAAAGACGAGGTAAGATTTGGAACAATATGTCTTGACAAAATCTAAATGCTATTTTGAAAAGTTTCTGGAATGATTGCAGTTTGAATTTTTTAAAAGAACAATGTCTTGCATGCAGAGCAAAAAGTCTTATTTTGCGCAAAGTTTAATGTGGTTTCAAATCTAGACTTTGTTGCCTGTCTTATGTGTGACCTTGACCTTGATGGTGACCTTGACCCACATTTGTGATGTGTCTCATCATGCTTGACCTTCCCTGCAAGTTTGGTGGAAATATACAGAATATGATTTGATTTATTGTCATTTATGTGACCATGACTACTAGAGAGACACACAGACAGACAGACAGACCCTGGACAACATTATGCCTATTATGTCGCACTTGCATAACAGAAACATAAAAAAATACATTTTTTGTCATTGTTTGATCTTGAGTCCCTCTTTTTATACTATAATATGTGCTTACAATCATGTTCAATTTTGTTGTTGTTGATATTTTCATGTGTGGATCGACAATCAAGTTTTACAAATATTTATTTTTGTTTTTTTAAAGATGGTGCCAGAAAATCTAAGAAATACATAAATTCCATCATGCCGCCTTATTCATAAATTAACATTGCAACATTTTTAATTTCAGGATACATGTACCATAAATTGCCTAGAGAAATACCTGAAAATGACTCAGAGGATATCCCAGCGCTTTCAGGAGCACCACCTTCAACATGCGGATGACTCGCCCCTCGGCAAAGCCCTCAAGGGCAAAACATGATCGTCAATGATGCTCTAGGAAATATTTTATTTGTGATTGGTACTAACATATTGTTTTCTTATCTATGAACATTGTGCAATGGTAGAACACTTATTGATGAAGGTTCTAAAGTTCTGTAACCATACTTAATAGTCAAATTGTATGTAGAAAATCATAACCATACAGTTAGAAATTTTTCACATTTATGTGTTCAGAATTCCATTGAATAGTGTTTTATGACTGTGAAATACTTATGTGTTCAGAGTATGTTTTGTTACACTAAGATATTTTCATTTGTAAAATGTGAAATAAACAGTAATAAAGATTGATTTTAATGCTATGAATCTTGCTTCAATTTGTTTCTTTTAATATAATGAATTAATGAGTAGGCGAAATAATTTTCATCTGCCAAAATGAAAACAAGGTTTTATCAAAGTCCAAGAACTTGGGAAAATTTAACCAAAGTTTCCCATAAATAATCAATAATTAGTCTTGTATTTGAAGTCATAATTTGTGATAGTTAATTCATTTACCACATCACTCACTCTATTTCCTCTGCCAAAAGAAGTGTAGACCTTTATGAAACTTCACTCCTCTCCTGAACTAAACACGCCAAATTACAAATCTCAACTATACTGCATCATTGATTTAAAACAAAGGTCAAGGTCATGAAGTGCAAGTCTGACGAGTGCTTCAAAATTAAAAATGCCCATCAGATGCAGCATAAAAAGAATTCCATCTTTGAATGTCCAATTGATCATTTAAGTTGCTAGAGTTATCTGCCTCCTTGGATTGCAACTCTCGAAAGTACTTTATCCATCCCTGCTATGTAAAAATTGCTCTACTTGAACAATTTTTCTGATTTTTTAAATTGTATACATCAATGTCCTGATAAGAATTACAAGCAATATGATATTTTTAAAGAACAGTCAGAAGGTTAGATATGGAATCTCTCATAGAAAGGAGCTGATAAGATAAGGCGTAAAATCTGCCCTGAAAAAGTGGAATTTTCAAAATGGGAACTTCAAAAAAATTCTTTCACAAAATTGAAGCCAGTTTTTGGTTTCATCATAATCAGCAGTTGCATAAGATTTATCATGCATAGTTTTTCTAAATTTTGGGGAAACATATGTCTTTTTTCTATAGAAACCAATGGAAAATGGAAAAGTTTTTTAAAACATTGTTCCCCCCTCAGCTACAGAACGCCACTTTTACAGAAGGTGTATATCACTAATACACATCTTTTGACAAAATGGGGTTCTGTAGCTAAGGGGGGAACGATGCCCCAGAGACAAAAAACTGAAAAAGGGAGGGCGGGGGGCTTTTTACAAATCTGTGTTTAGGCCATAATATAAGCAAAATTTAATTTTTTTCCCTTTTAAAGTCATTCATTTATTTATTCTAAACATGTTCACATGAAATGCACAAGATTTTGGAATGAAATAAACAGGAGTGTGCAGTTTATTTCTACACAATGTGTATTTTGCGGTAAAATGCCTACTTTGTAGTCAATGAGTACAAAATACAACCATATTTCAGATTCAAGATTTTAAAATTTATGGAAAAAATTGATACCAGTCTTTTGAATTTAATTTCTAGTATCTTGTTTAGACTATAACTTTGTTTTAAAGTTTATAGATATCCATATTAGCCAGATTGTTCTTAATTTTCAACGTTTTTTGATTGATATTAGCTTTTCAACATGGCCACCCCCTACTCTTTGGACTGTAATTTAAGTATCTAGAAATAAGCTTACCAAAATAAAAGTTGTATGAGGAATCTCCAAATACATTACATTTTAGTAATTATCAAGTTTTTCTTGCATACAGATCATTGTGTAGAAGAAATAATCGATGAGATTCAGGGCTAAATACAGCCCTTATCTTATCAGCTCCTTTATTTATAAAATTGTTGATGTCAACGTTTTGCATGGTAGAAATGGATAAAGCCCGAAAATTGTAATCCAATATGGCGGTTAACTTCGATGTATAATATCATCAGGGGAAGACACTATACACCAACTCAAAACCAACCTCACCATAACTTATAACCTGGTCTAGCAACCAAATGTATATTGGATGCAGCATAGCAATATCATACCACATGTAAATCATAATATTCAAGTTTCCGACCTTGTCAAAAATTCTTTAAACCGTACACTGGAGGTAAAGTATAAGCTCCCTGAAGCTTTGTTGAGCTAAATATATGACCAAATTATGCTTGATGCAAAGTGATAGGGGTTTCTTATTTCCTGTTGTGACAAGCCCTAACGATTGATACACAGCTTGGTTGGTCTTGGATATTTGCAGAGCAAATATTACCTTTGTCATGGTTGACCTAATTTTGGAGGAGTTGTGTGCCTGAATGACTTGTTGATCAGTGATACCAGATTATCACCAGACACCAACCTAGAAATGCAGCGCTTTTGAAAAGGGCAGCAGGGGGTATATCTCGGCTACTAGGGAGGTACTGATATCAAATTTTGTATGAAGATCCAGTATGAATATACCAAAGAAAAGGAGTTTTGAAATTGACTTAGTTATTTTTAAAGACCGAATCGATGCCTTATCGATTTTTCGATATAATAGGAGTTAGAACCAGCCAGGGCTTTATATACCGGTAACCCATAGTACATCAAGCAAGTGGGAAGCGCGATAAATCGCTGTGATCTACATGTATGTGAAAAACTTAATTGAACATGTTCAGTCATACATCCTCATAATCAAAGTGCAAAACATGATAAGGCAATATGAGTTAATGAAATTCAATACAGAAACACAAGTTTTGCATTTTAATGTTGCAACCCGATTATGTATGACTATGCATATATACTGGTACATTTCTAACAATATACATGGTAAAAATATATCACATATAAATGCCATTTCTCAACACCAAGGTAAAAAGAAATCTACAAATTCATTGTCGTTTTGAAAAAGACAAGTTCACTTGTCAGACACATATTTCAATGTTCAGAGATTATGAATGGACTCATGATTGGATTAATTCAAAATTCATAAGGCGACAGAAATTAAATTCTTAGTTTTACGGCTCCGCCGACCCTAAGTTTTCCACTATTGGAAAAAAAAATAAAATGAACTGATTGTACATTTTTTTTCTTCCGCTCATCCAAATTACTGGTTATTACTGTTAAAAGAATCATTCTCACTTCATCTTTATATCGTTCAAGTGTTTTAAAGAATGCGGCTTTGAAAACATGATAAACAACCATTAGCATAGTACTTGAATACATGTACTGGTATTGATGACTATTTCCCTGATAGTTTTCATATGCTTTTTGATCGAAGTGTTTAGTTTAAACACATTTTGTATCTCAAAATCCAAAGATGGAAATTGGGCAAAAGTTTCCCAACACTACATGAAATTGTTTCCGGAAAATACATCTTGATACAAACTGATCATAAGTTCTAAAGAGCAGAAAAAATTTTGCCCAATTTCCATCAAATTACCACTTAAAACTCATCGCAATCATGGATCAGAAGCTAGTCATTCCCTAAATACTGATTCCAGATGAGGGAAATTGATTCCACATTATTCATACGACCTACTGTCCTGCAGCCTATTTCACAAAAATACTTATGAATTTCAGGAATTTTCGTAACTTTTGATATCTCATTTCTACTAACTTACTCAATTTTGAGAACTTTTGTATTTTGATTTATTTTTAGTAAGTAAAAATAATATTAGAAAACATGAAACATGAAAACATGTTGAACCTTCTATAAAAGGACAAAAGTTACGAAATTCCATAAAATTGACGTACGAATTTTTGTGAAACTGGGCACTGCTCACTAAATCCACTGAGCACCCTGTTTTCCCGGTTTCCTCTGAAATATGCTATTGTCATCTTCCAAAAAGATAAAATTTTTATAGTACTCCTTTAGTCATAACAGAAAATACCATTGTTTTGGCTGTACGTCTATTAAGTTAGAAATAGGATGGAAAATAAAAAGTCTACTGGGATTTTCTAGAGTAAAATCAATGAAAATGCGTGACCTCGGAAGCTTTGACATCACTGTTTACTATTGTTGACACGGAGAACAATATGGCGGAGGCTTGAAATTAACATGGAAATTTCCCGTAGACATTTTATTTTTCATATTGCGGTTTGAAGGCAGCTGATAGGGTAAGTTGAAGTTAATTTCCAGTTACGACTAAAGGAAGTCAATTCTCGGAAACTATAATTTATAGGAAAATCCTTCAGATGACAGAATAAATCGCCAAAACAGGCTGCTCTGGATTTAGTGAACAGGACAGTAATACTCTAGTGTATATGTACATGTCCAGATCATATATAAGGTGACAATATGTTTATGTACAGATCACAAAAGATATCCATCTATATTCTAAATTCTCAAATATATTTTTATTATATTTTTTTACAAAAAAAAAAAAAAATCTATTCTATAGCAAAACACACAAGGTACATGATCAGGTTTGAAAGGCATTCATCAGTGTGTAAAAATTTACAAATACATGTATATAACAATAACAATTTAACAACAAACAATAATGCTAAAGATAGCATGGTCAGAATGTAACAAATGTTTCTAAAATCAATCGGTGACAATAAATTGACACTTTTGGTTACTGCTAGAGATTTGCTACATAAGGATACACTGACTAGAAGATAAACATTAACATCTACACTGACTAATATGTAACGCATTATACACAGAAGGCGTACATTTTTTAGTGCAAGCAAATTTAACGGAAACAACAAAATTAAAATTTATATAATGCTGTTATCATGAATAAGCCCACTTGATTTATTTTCATTTAATCCATTACAGGTACAAATGGTTTCATGTAGTACTGTAAACCATCTTTTATTCACGAGCGTATTATTTTTGCGATATTCGCGAGGTCAATGCTGCAAATATGTCCTAATACATATGTAGTAAGTTACGTATATATGATGTTGCAAAAAAAAAAACCCTGCTAGCTAGTCACTTCACTCGTGTTTGCGAACTTAGACGCTGCGAATAAAAAAGGGTTTAGTCAGTATTTAAAATTTGCTGATTCTTAACAGTAAAACCTCAACTAAAATTATAAGATTCCGTCTTAAATATGTGCATGTACAGTAATGAAACTTCCAATGAAAAAAAATCATTCCAAGGAATGCATGTGTCACCTTCGAAACATAGCCACACTCAGGAATCACTCTTATAGGGTGTGACATCCAAGTGTGACAGACAGACAGACGGACAAAGCGATCCCTACGTGTCGCTATGCTTCGCAGGTGCAACAAAAAGGAGGGAATTTAAGTTTAGTACAAATGTACCTCAATATTTACATAATGGCAAGAAAGTTGAGCTTAATCACATTTCTGTGAGAACATATAGAGGTATCACTTCAATTTTTTGGATGGATTTTACTTATGAGAATAATGCCTGACTTAATACTACTTTGTCCGTTATAATCTAAGTAAATTGTATTTTCATTCATTTAGTATGTTAAATGGATTAACATTGAAATTGTGCTTACTTATTTTGTACATCTAAGATCATCATTATCAATTCCATTGTATAGGAAAAAATTATGACATTTAAGTAATAAGACATATAGCATGCCTAGCTCTACAAATAAAATACATATTCTGAAACATCATTATGCACCATATCAAAATCAATTTCATTCGAACTAATGCATATTTTATATATATGTATCAAAATACTGAGTTTTTTCATTAATATAACAAATATATATAATAACAAATTAACAAGATTACAAAGTAACTAATTAACATATCAAAGTATGACAGATCTCTTACTTTTTTCATTTTTTTCCTTCCTAATTTTCTTTCTTATTTTTTTTGTAAAAAATATTGAGCAAGTAAAAAAATCTGGCAATATGACTTAAGAACATACAATGTATATAATCAATTGAAATAACTGACAAATCACAGAGGGTTTCGTTGTTAACTTCTAATGCTAGAAACCAAGAAACGTTGATGAAGTGACCTTGTCCTTGGCCTTCGACCTCAAAACCATCAAATATCATTCATCATAGTGCAAGCAAGCAGAATAGAACTGAAAGCTTTTACACGTATATCCTTTTCTTATTTTACAACCAAAGCCGTATAAAATATTTATTCAGCTATGACCTTGACCATTGCCTTTTGACCTCAACATTGATACTGTAAAACGAGAATATTTAGCGCAAACATATTTTAGCGCAATGAGGGATGAGAACCTTTTGGCGCAAACTTAATTTAGCGCATTGACACCATCTGGTCAATAAAATTAGCGCACAGTGACTTTAGGACTTTGTTTCTCAGACATCGCCGGTAGCAAATTGCCGTCGATGAATCGTAATTTTTTTGTAACGTCAGACAAAAAATATCCGTCGTGTCTCATGTTCGGACGATCGTTGGTAATACGAACTAATCATCAATTCAATTTAAAGTGATAAAAGAAAATAACGCTGTTCTGGATGTAACATGGATGAATATATATCGTCCCAATTCTTCAACTTGGCATAACGAATCATTTTACGGAAACGGCGCTAACATCCCGATTTTATTCAAGTTGTGTAAATAAATCCTTTTTAAGACTGCATGCGCATCTAATGTACATGTTCACAGCGATATACATAGAGGTATTGACTACTTGCCGGCACGTGTCTTGGACAATTAAATTGCCTATTCGTATGCTTGTATTTTTCTTTATAGATCTCTTTTTTAACGTATAATGTACCTAGACCTTGTGTTATAAAGTACTGTGTTTTCACACAAATGTTACGCCATCTACATTTTTTGTAAATGTAAGCGAGAGAGAAGTCTTCTCGTTAGAAAAAATACATATAAACGTCTATTCCTCCATTTAGATACGACTACAATTTTTTTATCTGATTGGTTGGAATGAAAATTTGTTCCGATTAAAGACAACTTCAGTTTTTCTTTTTTTTTTATTTTTTTGGTTAAAGAATAATCTCGTGCGACTCTTATTTATACATGTATTTCATGATTGGTTTTTAGTTTAATCATATTTTATCTCAAGTAGCAGAAAAAGGATTGGGCTAAAGTTTTCACAACATTATATAATGCCCTCTCCTTACCATGATTGGTTATTACGACACGAAGACAATCATGATATACCCAGTACAAATGTTCATGTAAATCAAGACGCGTGTACTATCATTATCTACCCAAGCGCTAGCGTTAATCCAATTATCTAATTAGCTATAAAAACAACAAGCGTTGCCGGATAGGCCATGCCGTGGACAAGATGTAATGCACTTTGAATAAAATGTCGAATACTTTCTTATCAAAATGTGATGTTTCATCTGAAAATTTTAGCGCACTACTTAATTTAGCGCAACCATGCCTTTGCGCTAATGGCGCTAAAATGAATCGAGCGCTAAATATTCTCGTTTTACAGTAGCTTCACTTCCTACCATCATAGAGCTATTTTTTATATTTTAAAAGTAACTATAAACTTAAAATAATTATGAAAATTCTATACCTTCAATACTATTTGACCTATTGCAGGGCTCTCACACACATTTTTGGGACTGGGGCCCAGGGCCTTTGAAATTGGGAAAAATAGCAGCATTTTCTCAAAAATTGGGAAATATTTAACATAACTTTGGATGCCTTTTGACTTGAAAATTAGAATTTTTAACTCACTTTTTAAAATATTTTCCATGAAGTGTCAAATTGGGAAAAATGGTCAATAAATTGGGGGAAAATTGGGACTGGGGCCGAATATGGGCCCCAAATCAGGCTGATCGAGAGCCTTGTATTGTGTCACAACCACAGTGTTGTATAATCTAAATTCTGTTTCAAACTTGAATCTCTTATATGAAATATGCTCATGACAGCTCCATCCTTAGAAATTATTAAGGTATTCCACCCCTAATGCATTTTCAATAATAAATCACCAGAAATAAGAATTTTCAATATCTTCAAAAAGAATGCTAAACATACTTTTCTAGCTAAACTGGAGGATTACACTTCTCAAACAATCATCTACTCTGCCATCCCGAAGATTTCCGATTATGAAATCATCGGATTTTGTCGGGAAATTATGAAAATGCGCATAAATTTTAACCGGAAGTACTCTATTAGGGTGCGGGATCCTTAAATCATTGTATTAAAAATCTACAGATGGACAGTCTTATAGATAAAAAATGTGATTCCTATAGGGATTCCACACTTCGAATATAGACTCACAAATTTAAATCTGAATGCTGATATTTCTTTGACAATTGTGGTCAATCAGAACAGATGATTGTACTATATATGACTATTTTGAGTTCCATCTTAATTTTTCCCCTTCTGTAGCTCTGCATGTTTATCTACGATGACGTCTACGATTGAGGGATCAAACAGTGTAGAAGTGTCTCCTAATTCGTCTGGTTTGTTTGCTGCAATCTTACGCAGAATTCTTCTCATTATTTTTCCAGATCTTGTCTTAGGCAGACCAGGAGTAAACTGCAATACATGTGCATGTATGATTAGGTCATTTGTGTACCTTTTCACAAAAATTTCTTAAGATTTCTATTTTAAATTTTGTCATATTTTTTCAGTGCTTTGGTTTTTTTTATAAAATTCATTATTATGGAGTTTTGTTTTGAATTTCTATTTAGTTTCTTGAAAGGATATCGATATTAGAAATATGATACAATCTGAATGGAAATATCCTTTAACCTTTTACTTACCGACAAGAGTTAACAGAATTCCAAAAACTTTTCATAATTTTTTGTTTTCCTTAAACTTGGCATACATTCGTTAAAGTACTCATTAATGCATAACTTACCGTATAACCAGTAGTCTCCGCAAGATACTAATTTTCGCGAGTGGAAAAGAATCGCAAAAAATTAATTCTCGCGAAAAATTGTGCTTGGTAAGGTATAACATCAAATGGCTTATTGGGGACATTTTTAATTATTGTACATGTGTCATTCTTTACTTTCTAAAATTTAACGTAAAGAGAAGTATATTGAATGTACATGTATTCTTGTGATCGAACTAACTAAAACTTCAATAATGAAAGGTCCAGTAACATCATATGAACATCTTTGCTTGTAATTTAGGCATCGCGAAAAATTATACTCGCGAAAATAAAGACACCCTATTTTACCATAAAACCGCGAAATTTGATACTCGCGAAAATTTCTGGTTATACGGTATCGTATCAAAAGAATAGCAAACTACATACCACTATAACGTCTGGTTGAGCGAAGGCAGTGATTCTTTGTTTGATGGAAGCTTTTAACTCTGTCTCCAGTTGGTCTAAATTATGTTTCTCCAAGCCTTTCAGCACAACAAAGGCACAAATACCTGCAGATTTAATACGAATAGAAAGCTATACATGATAGCAGAGACAGACCCTTGAAGTGAATACTGTATGTGTACTTATTTTAGCGTGACTCATATTTTAGGGGAGTTAGCGCTGCTATGACTGCCCTAATTCAAGAATACCCTAAATCATGAATCTCTTATACATTAATGTGGAAAATAAGTCAAAGTGCTAATTCATGATTACGCTAATAAGTCAATTTACCCTATTCTGCTCTTCTTCTGCTAAAATTTTTTGATGCGCTTAAATAAGTATACCTACAGTGTCTGTATTCTATCCTTTCTTCATCAACGCATGTAAATATGTATGCTAAAAATATACCATCTTTGGTTATGCGAGCAAGCTCAGATATGTATACTTTGGTTCGAATTTTTGTGACAAACAGAGAGAAATTCAATTATCATTGAAACAAATAGCAAAGATGAAATCAGTTTTAAATCCTAGCCCTGTTTGATGACAAACTTCTACAAGTGTATGATTTATCATAAATTCTCAATCTGCTTGTTGAAAAACTGTACAAGTAAATAACTAGAAGAAATCATAAATACCTTCTCCTTTGATGTCATGAGGAAAGCCAACCACAGCTGTTTCAGCTACCTCTACATGATCATCCTATAATAAAAATTATACCAGATGTACATGTAACAAGAGGCCTAAATGGGCCTATATAGCTCACCTGAGGTTCATGTTCTTCAATCTCATCAAGTGTGTTTTTTTTAAACAAACTACTGTATACATGGCAATAGCCTATAAAGCTTAATGATATTCTATGCATCATTATCAGTGAAGTTGAAAATACACACTTATCAAAACAGTGAGATTAATGGGAGGCCATTTTGTCTTAGAAATTGGTTTGAAAAAAAAATATCTAGGTAACAGATGACGTTCAGATTTGCTTCCTGGAAAGTATGACAAAATTCTATGCAAAAATTGCATAGGAGGTGTCAAATTAGCATCATTCAGATTAAACGAAGTCATCTTCTTTGATAAGTTGGTCAAAAACAATAATTTTCATAGGTCTATGAACAGTTTTAAATCATTTCCTGTAAAGTTTCATGAAATTCTGTGCAGATAATTCATAACATAACACTTACAAAGTATTCTTACTCTGCACATTTTCTACTGTGATTTCCTCAATCTTTTCTACAAGAATTTCCAACTATCTGATACTGTATCCCTGTACAAGTCATGAACTACACTCAAAATCACCGCGAAATTCAGAATTACGCAAACAGTTATCTTAAGACTCACCAGAACATCCTCTATTTCTGCAGTGCCCAGTCTATGTCCGCTAACATTAAGGACGTCATCCATTCTGCCGGTTATTTGGTAATATCCTTTCTTATTACGAGCTGCTCCGTCTCCAGAGAAGTAGTATCCTATGTACATAATGATGGTATACGTTAACTTTGTGATCACAGTCATTTAATAATTACCCCCTCGTAACTCTGTTACTGACAGGACATCGCATTGCTGCCATGCGTCCACGTGTTTGTTTGTTCGGATTCTTGAGGACAGCATTGAAGACATAGTAATGATCATTGAAATATAAAACCTTACACAAATGTTCCCCATGGGAAAAGGATAACCCTACTGATTTTCAAGGTCAAGGGTCAAAGGTCAAGATCACTGTGGAGTTCCGGCTTATCCTTGTGAAAAGCATAGAAGACAAAGCAAGCATCATAGAAACATAAAACCTTAATATACATGTACAAATGTTCCTTATGGGTAGAGGATGAACCCTATTGATTTTCAAGGTCAAGGTCACTGTGGACTTTCCGCTTATCCTTGTGAACAGCATAGAAGACAAAGCAAGCATCATGGAAACATAAAACCTTAATATACATGTACAAGGAAACTGTGGACTTGATTTTAAAATAATTTTGCTGATAATATAGAACATGCAGTTGCAAGGGGATGCTATGTTTGCATTGCCTTTATCTAATTTCTCTCTTTATAATGAGTCTGATAAATAGGGCTGTCATGGATAGCTTAAAATTATTCAGTTCAGTTCGGTTCAGGAAAATGAACCTCCGTTTTCATTTTTTTTTTTTCGGTTCGGTTTGAACTTGTGTTGTTTAATTAATGAATGTTTCTAAAATTCTTTTTGGTTATGGGAAATAACCTCAAAAAGCCGATGCACAAACCTGGTATAATTCGCTATTTTAGAAACATTCCTTATAATTTAATTTTAAGTTATATAATATATTATGTGCATCTTATTAGATCTTGGAAAATCACGAAAATGCTCAATGCAAAGTTCATGCGTAGGGATTATTTCCCTCGTTGCTAATAACAACAGCCGACAGTACAAGAATGGAGGCTGGTAGTTGAACGGCGCCAGCGTTTGTTTTCATACATTTCAGCCCGAGTTATTCGATATATTTTAAACGATAGGAATAGAATGGCTCTGGATGGGGTGGCAAAGCATCTGACAATCAGGTACATGTTTGATAGTGGTAGATTTTGATTAAAATGCAGTCTTTCATCAGCATGACCTATCATTGCACCGACGCGATATGTTTACCTACAAATCTCGTGGTAAGTTCTTCATTTAATCGTTTACCTGTTGCTACAATCGATTATGTTTGTATATCTAAAGATGAAAATAGTATAAATAACGTGTATCTTGTATTAAGTCTTCGTTTTCGAGGTAAAATTCAGTGTATCAAGTTTACGGGATCCGCCATTTTGCTTAATTTGGGAAGTAGTTCCAGAAAAGGGGGCGTGTCCTAATATTTTTCAGGTTATGGAAAATAACCTCAACTTTTAAGCCAGTGAAAATCATTGTTACATGCAAAATTAAATTATTACCATATAAGAGTGAAATAATGGTAAGAATAACAAATCAAGAAATTATTTTTTCATTTTTCTGCTTTGAAAGCATTTTCTGTGAGACCTTATCAACACTCAACAAAGTAACCAAACTAGAACACTTGGAAGACTTCTTATACGCCATCTGTCAAACAAACAGGTTTACATGTATGTTTACAATCGAGAAGTGAAACATGGTCATTTCATCGCGTGTGATACGACAAATTAGCCAGTCACAGTCTGTGTATCATACAAAATTGATAAACTACTGCTTATCCGATATAGCCAAAACAAAAAAAAAAACCGAACCGAAATCCGTAAACTATGATCCGAATCGACCGATCAAGCTTGAACTGTGGGTAACCAAATTTTCAGTTAACCGTGACAGCCCTACTGATAAAGCAATTTACATGTACAAATATATGACACACATGCTCAACAACTGAGCCCATGTTCGATACTTTAAAGATTTCCTTAATTTCTATTAATTTACCTGGATAAGGATTGTAGTACGTATTAAGGAATCGTTCGTGGTCGCCCCAGATCGTTCTCGCCATTCCAGGCCACACTGACTTGATACACAGCGCCCCCTGTACTCCATTATCTGTCAACTCCTTACCCTATTGAGAATAAATCAATCATTCAAAAAGAAATATTAAAATCTTAATTTATTTGCATTCTCATCTCTATTAATAAATTTTCTAATGAAAGGAACATTGCAAAATTTAACGTAATATTACATGTAATACCAAGTTTAGATTTGAAAACTTTTGCAAATCTGAATTCAACATGTTATACATTCTTACTGCATTTTAATACGTTGGTTTTGATATCCTGAATATGGACCGCAGCTATTTGGTTTTTAAACACAGATTTCAGGTCACGTGGGACTGCTAACATTTCGCAGTATGGCAAGTTGATGGGCCGCCTTTTTTTGAATTTTTATAAAATTAAAGAGTAAAAATATGAGCTTCCAGGATACGCTTACTGCCTTTCTGAATATTACAAAAGTATGAATTGACACTTTATAGGCATTTAGTTTAAGTATAGATTGAGATCAAGTGATTCAAAGTGAGCAGTACTTGTCAATGATTACTGTCGATTTTCCATGTTCAAATCCTAATATCGGCAATTATTTATCTTAAAATGATCTTCTTATGCTGTAGAATTTTTTCAGTCTGCTTTCTAAATTAATTCTGACTGTTGGTGTCTTACGATTTTGCACTATTTGTGAAATTTTCTAGATGTTACCGGTACATTACGCAATATCGACAGGTGTCCCACCTTTTGTCAATGGTGCACGTAAAAGTTGAAAAATTCTGGTCCGTAACAGGATCTCGAAACTCGCGTATTAGAAGTAACAATGAGCAATGAGCATTCATGGGTTACCGTGTATAATTCTGGTTGGTCAAGTGCAAATTCTGCGAACCACTTTGCATCAACTCGAATTATATTCCAATGTACACCCAAAATAAGACTTTCATTATTCTTACTAACATGAATATTAATTCTATATTAGTACTGGATATCAGGCACCCAAAATTAGTACATGTACCAATAGTAAGCATATTGCATGTTATAATTAAAAGTAATGAGAGAACAACGAGCCCTTTCATATAAGTAATAACTACAGTCAATCCAGATCACATGATCAAATTTTTTGTTATCAAGAAAAATAACTTGTCAGTGACGTACACATTCCTATTATGAAAGTTTAACTGTAAAATTTTAAAGCCTTTTACTGACAGACAGATCGCCGGACAGATGGACGCAGTGACTATATAGGTCACTTACCCACTTGTGGGGCCCTCATGATGCATATTAAGAATGCAGTGTAAGATTGCTACAGAAAAGTCAGGAGCTGCTTCACTTCTTGGCCATTTGTTTTAGATATACATACATTATCTATATTAGAATCATCTCTAATAAATAATCTTCTTATATATAGATGGAGATCATGAAAGAATATGAAATGCATGGTATTTGACTAAGAATCTATTCAATCAAAAATGTGTTTGCAAAGTCTCATTAGTATACGCACGCATAAGCAAGTTTTTTTATGATGCTTTGATTAGTATTCCGACCAATAAAAAAACAACACATTGTACAAGTGAAAAGACGCCACAAAACATTATTAAATTTTCATGCATTTTAAAAAAAATGCATACATATCACGAACTTTTGAAATATGGCTAAGCATGCCAGTAAATACATAAGTCAAGAGGTCTATAAAATCTGTCAGTCATTTTAAAGGTGCAAAATTTCTTCCATTAATAGTCATCTGAAATAAGAAAAGTTTGCTCTTCTACATAAATACTGGCGCATAGCACGTGGAGCCACATTAAAATTTTAAAGCGAATCAGCGCAAAAAAGCAATTGCAAACTATACAATAAATATTTTGTACAGTAGTGACATTTACTTGGCTTTCGGAGTCTCCTTTGGATTTAAGCTGAATGGAAAAAGGAATTACATAAAAATTTCTCTTGAAAATCAAAATAATTTATAAAATTTTTGTTTTTAAGTAAAGTTGAGCTAGCATGTACTTGTAAATCCTGCGCATGAAAACATTGGTTGCATTTTATTTCTAGAATTTCTTAAAATATTAAATTTTCTAAAAATATCCTTTAAATAAAGTTCAAAATATCAAACTACATAATTTATATTATTATGATCTAGTTTTTAGATACAATTTATCCATGAAATTTCCAACAAAAAAAACTATCAAATTGATGTTCTACAATATCTTGTAACGGTTTTTAAAAGTAGTAAACTTATCAATAATGACAATATCAAAGCAAAGGATTTCATTTATTTTCTAGCTTACTTAATACATGTAGCTGGGTAGCAAGGACAAGAAGAACAATCTTGAATCAAGCATTTTAACGTACTGTAAAATGCTTTATTTTCGTCAGTACCAATTTTCGTCAATTCGTTTAAAATGACCACTTCGTCAGTACGTAAATTCGTCATCCAAGGGTCCCTTAAATGTAAATTCGTCTTTTCATATGCCAACTTAACATTTAGATCCGCCGTCAAATAGTCAAATCCGTCGTATATGCTTGTTATCATTGTTTGTTTAACAATTATTGGTAAACAAATAATTAGAGACATGTATATCGCCTACCTTGCTGTGAAAACATCTTAAATTGTAATTAGAAATAAATTATATGCGACTTTGTGTTCATATTTAGTTTTCATTGCCTTTTGCGTGTCGTAATAGCACTATTTAACGATGTCTTTAAACTCGGAACCTTAAGGGGTTTTTTTTTCTCCCACCTCCGCAGTGCTTCAAATTTATATTGAAGTTTACCAAGAGACTGATTCAGTTTTTCCTTACTACAATTTACTTTTTGTCAGGAGTATTTATATTCGTCGGTACGTAAATTCGTCAAGGAAGGCACTGACGAAAATGACGAAAATTGGTATCTGACGAATAAAAACCAATTTACAGTATATCCCAAAATCCTTACCCCTGCATCCATCAAGGCCGGCTGAATTCCAAAGAATGGTCTCATAGGCATGGCAGGTGAAATCTCCGCACCTTCCTCAGATGGGCGTGGCGTTATACATATCCCACCTGTCTCTGTCTGCCACCAAGTGTCCACTAAGTCACATCTTTTCTCCCCAACAACATTGTTAAACCACTCCCATGCTTCACGGTTTAGAGGTTCACCAACTACAATATGTGAATATAGAAATATTAGTCTCCATCTACATAAATTGCACGCTTAAGGTTTTCAAGAATTGACTGAAAATTATCTTTTTGGACCTGACTTAATCTTATATTTTTTCTGTTGATGCAGGTATCACTCGAAAAATTGAACAGAAAACTGCATCAATGCATGTAGCGTGTTGATGCAAAAGTTTTCTGTCCAATTTTTCGGGTGATACCTGCACCAACAGAAAAATATAAGATTCATTTCTTATCAATTTATTATCATCTACTTATGGAAAACAGACTGTTTTCTCAAATCTAAGAACAATCAACCACCACACTATGTTTGGTAAGTTGGAGGGTTTCGCAGTGATACATGTACGTCTGCCAAAACAAGTTATGGCAGCTGCCATTATTGGCAATCATCTCTCTATATCTTTGGAATAAGGACCAGTTTGAGCAAATTCTACATGCAAAGTTAATTTTTAGCAAGTAGAAAAGAAATGGTACCCTTGAAATTATCAGCAAACATCAGCAAATTATATTTTCAGCAACGAGTTCATTCATGTTTGAGGGAACCCCCGGTTCTAAAAATAGAGCTATAAATAGACTTCCATGAAAAATTGTGTTGATCGATGTATCAACAAACCCTCTAAGCCAATCAGAATCTTTGTTTCTTGAAAATGACGATGGAAATTAAATGATATGTTATTCTTCCAAAATTCATATCATCATATAATAATGCTTTGTTTATCCAATTTTACACATTTGCAGTGTAGGTTTGAAATGTAGGCTTTAACATAGTCACGTAACTGCTATTGAACTTCTGCAAAATGCACTATACATGCAATTAGAAATTCTATTTTCTATGTTAGAAGTCAAAATCAAATCTCAACATGAATGTTCAACAGAGATTTGTTGGTCCAGCTGACTTCTGCAACATGCATTCTGATGCTCAATGACCAGGCAATTTACATGTAGTATGACAAAATTGCCATTTCGTTATTTCTAAACTGAGCCCAATAATGGATGGTACTTTATTTCTGAAAATACATGTACATAATTATTCACGTACATGTACATGCAAGTAATAACAATGGAGTTACAAAAACCCTTCTTTGTTATCTGAGTCTTCAAAGTCTTACCACAACCAAGTTTCCTGAGAGAAGATCTATCATATTTCTTCACATATTCGTCCCCATCCTTCAGTAACATCCTGAGAGCCGTAGGTGCCAAGTAGATATGCTGTAGCTTAAGGCGTTCTGTCATTTCCCAGTACCTACCTGTATAACCAAATAACAGATCAATGAATTTAAAAGATTCTCGATTCCGTTCTCTCTCTACTTCAATCTACTGTATCTAATAATTTGTGTTTAAATGAAGTAAAAAAGACTATCTTGGCAAAAAATGGGCAGACAGTTTAGGCTAGCAAAGTTTCAACAGAGCATTAAAATCTGCTGATGAAGGCAATTTAGTCAAACTTACTACAAAAATAAAGTGTTTTTACTCAAATAATCTGAATAATATACTGATTTGTAACGTGCAATCTTGACAATGCTAAATGTACATTATATCACATTCTTTAAATAAAGAATTTTAACAGAGTCAGCTTTTCATTCAGGGATGTGACATTATGGTTGACAAATTATAGTCAACGGTAAGTTGATATACAGTTCAAGTACATAATTTTCAATCTAACATATGTTATGTACACTATTCTAACCAGTCATAACATACCAACCATCCAATCACTCACCAGGGTCTGGGTATATTGGAGTACTCTCAAAGAGAACCGTGGTGGCACCATTACTGAGTGGACCGTACACCACATACGAATGCCCTGTAATCCATCCGATGTCTGCCACACAACCAAACCTCTCACCAACTTGGTAGTCAAATACATGCTTAAAATGGAAAAGTTGAACACATTCACATTTTCTAATCAATACTTATTTTAAATTTCCATAGATAATGATCAGGTTTAAATACTGTAAACAGGTTTAATTTCGCGGTGTTAAAAGTTCACGGTTTTCCGAATGTAGCCAATTGCAGTGGTTTTAATTTCGCGGCATCGAAAGTTGCAGAAGAAAAAAAACTTTTGATACATCTATAAAGATTTCGTCGCACAAGCACACGTGTAATTTGATTGTTGTTTGTAGTTTTAAGTGTTTCACGTGGTAATCAATGACAAACACATAGTAATTAGGGATAATTACACAGAAACGATTGAATATCAATAATTAAAGAATATGGAAAAGTAGATTGAAACCAAGTAATTGGGTGCGTTTTCACTAGAAATCTTAAGCGCGATAAGTGTGTCGTCTTCCTTTTTATAAAAATATAGATGCATTATAAGTTCAATTGTCGATACCCTTTACTGTACAAACTATTTTACCAACATAAAGGAAAACCATGTTTAGAGAAATGAACGATTCATCTGTACATGCACCATAGCTTTCATGCATCAAATGCATTTGAAAATCTTTGCCTCTATTATTTGTTTTGTCTATTATACAAAATTATTGCGGGGGTTTAATGTTTGCAGAAAATTTGAAAACCGCGAACATAGCGAAAATAAAACCACCGCAATCATTTCCCCGTTTACAGTATGTTGCTTCAATTTCTGTTTTTCAACTGACCCTATCAACTGCAGAAAAAAAGTGCTAAACTTCATGACATAACAATGTTATAACCTTAGATAAACAAACTTTAAACATCGGTCAAACTCCAAAAATGCCTTTTTCTCAAAAAACATTGTTTTTGCAAGATCAAAAAAGTCAATGGTAAATGGGGGTAAAACAGCGTATTTTGCAATTTTGTAATCTTAAATCTGAAATCTTAAAACATGAAATTTCAAATTCTTGACTTAAATTTATAATGAAAGACAAATACATGTAATATTTATAGTTTTGCCTTTGATTTGAGCTTTATATGACTCTATTGCAGAAATCAAATACATGTATTACTTTTTGAGTAATGCTGGCGTACAGTAAATAACCAGCTGTAGAGTGAGCAATGCCTTTGGGTTTTCCTGTAGATCCAGAGGTGTACAGCATGAACAGGTAGTCCTCACTGTCCATCTGCTCAGGTGTGCACTCGTCAGACTGCTGGGCCATTTCCTGAATAGAATGCAATCAATGTCAGGAAATTATATGAAATCTGACTAAACTTATATACAAGAATAATTTCATTCTAGCTCTCTGACCTCATTTGAAATCTTGCTTCTCTTTCTATGAAATTGATATCTTACGCTCTTTTCTATTTTTATGGAGCATATAGCTTTTTGTCTGTCCGTTTGTCTGTTTATCTGTTTGTCAATAAAAACTTCAATATTGGTCAGAACTCTACAATGGAGAATGATAGGGTTTTCATATTTCACATGTGTACATGTATATTCCTTGTGACAAGATCTTCTAATAGATACAAGATTTTAGGACATCGTGACCTAAGTCACCTTGACCTTGAAGTTTGACCTACTTATTGAATTGAAGAACAGGAAAAAAACTTGAAGCTTATATTTATTGCAAGTAAAAACTAAACAATGATAAGACTTTCTATGGAAATCTCTTAAGGCATTAGAATAAACTACATGTACTTCCAGTTTGTTTTGACTGTGTTGAAAGGCGTTAGATAAAAATGTCAAAATGCAAGGAATAATAGGTTCGATCATGATTTACTTAAGTGAGACATAAAAATTTACATGAGTGATGGAAATTTTGTCTTTCCCTGAGTGGAGCGTAGCGGAACGAGGGAAAAGATGAAAAATTTCCGTCACTCATGTAAATTTTTATGTCTCACTCAGTAGAAAGAGATGGAATCTACTGGTATTTCTTCTTCCATGAAACATAAGAAAAAAGGGAATTCAAACAACGTTTCATGCCATTTAACGCCATTTTTTCTGACGACGATATTGTGACGTCACAATAAGATTCTCTTTCATCATTGGTCAATTGGAGCCTTTGAGACAACTTATATGTCTCACATTAGTCTAGGTGCCATTCATGAAACCCAAAAATTTCTTACGCACAAAATGTTTTTGCATGAAAGTGTTGTCAATGCCCTCTTATTTGATAATCCGGCGGATGCCACTCTGGCATCCTTGGGCATTTCGAAATTTTGGGGTAAAATGGTATTTTTCGAAGAAAAACCATTAAAAATAGGAAAAGTTCAATTACTTTTTCCATGCTGCTGCTAGATCAACAAAATTGGTACCAAAAGAACGATAATTTAATTGTCTTTAAGTCTCAAGCTCAATTTACCAATCTACCTGTCAAAAAATGGGGAAAACTATGGATTTTCGATGAAAAATTGTTGAAAATTGGGAAAATACAATATCTTTTTTTATTCTTTAGCTAAATAAACAATTTTTTGTACCAAACACACAATTAATTTAGGCACGGTCCATTTGATATTCTGGGGGGGGCTTGGGTTTTTTTCGAAAAAAATTATTTTGCTCTCAATTTTGATGAAAAAAATAAATTTGCTTATGGTGTGACAGATAAAAATAATCTTGCTCGTGCAAATAATCTGAATTTTAAGAATTACCATAAAATTTCGCTAAAATTCATGAAAATTTTGCGGCTCGCTTCGCTCGCCGCAGTTTTCAAATTGTATCACAAATTTTTGGCTCGCTTCGCTCGCCATAGTATTATATCAAAACATTATTTACTTATGGCAATGTTCATATATATGAAGATACCAAAGTTATACATGTATGTGAATGAAAAAGGGCTTCCATAATAGCTTAAACATATCATCAATATAATGTATTGCTATTAATACATGTTGCATGTATCCCATAAAGTCTAATTTTATGTTCTTGTTAGCTTGGAAGAAGAACTTCAGTTATTCACCAATTTACAAATATTAGTAACATTTAAAAAAATTTCTAGGAGACCTTCCCCTCAGACCCTCTTATACATGTTACATACATGTACCTTATATAAAATATTGAGAATTGTATTAAAGTCTTTTATCTCTCTGTTTAAAAGTGAATTGAATACTGCATAAAAATAAACTAATACATTAATATTTAAAGCTGAGTAAAAATATAAATAATTTCTATTGATAAAACACAAACATTCTTTAAATATGCGCATCACTTAATTAAAAAAAATTTCCTTGCTCCAACTTTGCAAGAAAAAAATAATTTTTCGCCGGTCCGGGGCGAAAAAATAATCTTGCTCCGACAAAAAACCCAAGCCCCCCCCCCCCCCCCCCCCCGAATATCAAATGGACTGTGCCTTATTGCCTTTCATTTTAAGTAATACCGAAGGCTGACTCACAATTTGCTTGTACGAAAAATTGGGAAAAACAACTACTCTTGGATGTAAAAACGCTGAAAATGTGCAAAATGCAATGAACTTTTTTCAAATTGTAGTTAGTATGAGGTACAGCAATTATGGTACCAAACGCAATTTTTTTTATTGTCTTTTATTCTGAATTCGTATTAAGCAACTTGCTCATAAATAAAGTGGGAGAAGACCAATGAGGGAGAAAACTTTGATTTTTGAAGGGTATTTTCCATAAAAAGTTGGGACTTTGAAAAATGCAAAACGTTTACAGAAAAACTAGAACAAAGATATGTGTATTCAAATGAGTTAAAGAAGATCCTGACGATAATCTCAACAGCACTCAAAATAGAGCACCAAATTGAGCATCGACGGACCCCAACAAGCTAGAGGTGGGACCAGGTGCCCGGGAGGAGTAAGCATCCCCTGTTGGCTAGTCGCATCCGCCGTCGATGTTCATGCACGACAAAATATAGAATACATGCATTGCACTGTCTGAGGTTATATCTATATAGAAAGTGCTATGGCGACCATGTCAGGGAAAATATTCAAAACACTTACAGTCAAACCCCTCGCGGGGAACTTTTTTACGAGCTCCATACGGCAAAGGGCATAAGTGTGACACAAATGAGTTAAAGAAGATCCTGACGATAATCTCAACAGCACTCACAAGTCAACACTCTTTTTAAACAATTTACTGGTACATGAAGTCTTGTAGCAAGCTTTTGAAAGACGTGGGTGAAATTAGAGGCATTGTTCAAAGGAAAGTGGCTACTGTCTATGATACATAACGTGCATGTCTGGTCCACGCTGTTAATTAATCTGCTTTTAAATGATGCTAATGAATTTGAAGACGTTTAAAATTTGTACCACTTGGTGAGTGTCACGAATGGTGGACCAGGAGTCTCCAAGGGCACATGTAGCCAAGATCGATCAATTTTGGTTGGTTGTTTCTTCAAAAGCATTCGAAAACTTCTGTTTACAAAATTGTCACAAATTTCTAAAACATGGGTCCTGTAGCATCATATCTCAGTCATCTTGCTCCGTCTTTTGGTATATTTTGGACATAATTATCACACATTTTGGCCATATTTCATTGGTTGGATTGAGGATCACTGACGAGGGTTAAATACCCGAACGTGCATGTCTGGTCCATGCTGTTAATTAATCTGCTTTTAGATGATGCTAATGAATTTGAAGACGTTTTTAAAACATAGATGATTTCTGCCAGGGTTGTGTAGTTGTTTTCATTTAATGAAGTGGATCTTAAAGACCTGCTTAGTCATGACGTTGTTCTAGTCCCTACGTCTGTTTTGCAACTTCCAAACTTTGCAATGTATTTTTTTAAAAGACAGTGCATGAATCTTATATATTCTTTTTATTTTCGTGCGTGAACATCGACGGCGGGTGCGCTTAGTCAACAGGGGATGCTTACTCCTCCCGGGCACCTGGACCCACCTCTAGCTTCCTAGGGGTCCGTCGATGCTCAATTTTTTGCTCTTTTGTAAATGCTGTTGAGATTATCGTTAGGACATTCTTTAACGCATTCGAAATATGTTCTTAAAATAAGCTCCAGGTTATTCATTCAACAAGGATGCCTAGGAGCTGATGATCGATTGATGTATGCAGGACTCTCATTTATGCAGAATTAATACCTTGAATGTTTCTGGTCGTATCATCAACATATGATGGTATTGGAGAGACTAAGGTAAAAAAAATTGTTCTGTGGGAAGTTTTTGAAGTGGTGTTCCGAGTCAAATTTGAGAGAAGTTAATTCAGATATTGAAAAGATGGTGACTGAGACCATGATATTCATGAAGACTTACTATGGTTTAGAGAATCTAGACAGTATATATGATGTAAGGTCCAGTGTACGATTAAATGAAATGGGCTATAAGAGTTCAAAACTCTAAGATGACTATTGCCACCAACAGTTAATTGAATAATTTCGATAACATGTCAAGAAAAACGAAATATTAGGAAACATTCTTAAGATGTAGTTCAATCAAACCTTGATCTGCTGAAAGAATTTTAAAAATTAAAAAAAAATGTTGAGACCTATTGTGATAATATTTTGCCAATCGCGTCTGTATCTCTATCTGTTATCCTGTTGATTTGTTGCAGTCGCACTTGAAATCTGAGTTGTGTAACAAACAGATGTGACAAATTCTGTGTTCATATTTCTTTAAAATTTAATTCTGTAAATGTTTTGGAGTAGAGAATTGTCAGAGTTCGATGCAAAGGAGGCGTTTTGATCAACCATGTAAGAAGGGTTCTTTGTTGTTAGAAGTAGATGCACACAAGTATTGCAATTGTATGTTGATGAAACAACAAGGCAATAAGAAAGGAGGTGATCTCCAGCAAAACTGGGTTCCAGCACCAATATCAACACATCAAAACACCTAAAGTAAAAGCACAGAGAAGACACACACAGCAAGAGAAACCAGAGAATCTAGAGTAGAAAAAGGGGTAATAAGAAAGTGCAAAATCTAAAACTATCAGTATGCAATCAATTTGATACGAAAATTGTTGTTCTAGAATCTCTTTAAACCAATTATATTTTTACAATTTAAAAACTTTTTTTCAGAAAAAAAAAAACAACAAATCAAAGCACTGAAGGTACTGAGAGCGAATAGCTACATTTGTAAATATCAGAATATGCATCATTTATGCTGTATGTCATCAAACTTTACTTCGTAGACAAGTTTATCCATAATGATGTCATTAGAATTAAAAGATGACCGTCCTCGAACTAGCAAGTTCAAAAGCTTTAATACAAGTGGCCGACCTAGTGGGTTGACTTCGGGGGTATAGGGAAGGTAAGTATAGCGGAAAGGGGGAGTTGGTTGTCGAACAATCTGAGACAGTCTGTTGAATATCTTCCATTTCTATAAAGATCAAATGAAAAAAAAAAATTGGATTCTTTAAAGATCGAATGAAAAAATAAATTGCAGTTCAATCAAAATAGCTTCCAGGTTCTGGTTCCGTAGTGTTATTAGAGTTTTCGTTTCTTAACATTTCCAATCTTAACCTCAAACCCGATACGTATTCTTGCTGTTTGGTATGTACAAAACTGGCGACGTTTATTATGTAAATTTTAATACTCTACGCATGTCGTGGGGAAGTGGTAATTATCATCTACAAATAAAAAAGTTTGCTCATTGCAAGGATTTATTTGAGAAAGAACTTTTTGATATATAATTAACAACTAATACTTATCTTCTCGATTATTTTTAGACTTGGATCGAAATTTAGAAAGGGGGAACGGGTCGGTGCATACAACTAATATGGTTCTAAATATCTTTGTTTTACATTTACATTCTGAAAATGACATGAAAATTGACGAGGGTATAACAAGCTGAAAAAAAATTAACAAATAAAGAATGAAAAGTGCTAAATTCAGTATTCTGTAAGAACAGTTTTATTTTTCAAAGCGGCGAGCGCGGCGCGAGAGGATAAGTTTTCGATTATATGTACATGTATATATCAATTTTCTTCCAAGGCGTTTTTCTGCAAAGTTTCTTGAAAACAATATGGTGTGCGACTGTACGTAATAATGAACAATTTTTCTTAAAAAATTTTAACGTCGGATTTTTGAAAACTTTAACAACAATAAAACATATCCCGTAAAAATAGTTTGATGCATATACATGTAGATCTAGTTGTATACCCCTCTCTCGGGCTCTCTTACTTCACACTAGGGACGTACGTATACATACACCAGTCCAACAGAAAAAGGACAGGGAATTGGATCAGTACAGCTACTTAAAATTAGTTATGAAACATACCCCCGATTAGTATAAGGTAGGTCGTACAGTGTATACATAATTTTACCTTCCTCGTCAACGACCCGTAATGCTTTCAATGACCCCTTCCCGACAATGAAATAAACGCGTATCCACGGATGTACATTTTAACATGTTCTATCTATCGTGTTTAAAGCAGTTAGTGTTCATCTCATTACATAAACATGCGATACTACGTAACAAAACAGCTTGATTCTAAAGTAAACAGAGTTACATCGTTTATACATAGAAGCAGCATTGGCCCTTCACTTTATCCGGCGGAAGAAGATTAGAATATTCATACGTCACGATGCTGAAAACCCTGTGATTTGATTGGTTCGTGTTTCAAATTATACATGTACGGCATTGGGGCCCTCTAGCGTGAAACAAATCAGGCAATCACTTAGAGCTATTCGCTCAAAAAACAAAACAAAACAAGAAGATAACATTTGCTTGAGTGGAAATCTGAATTTAAATCAATGAAATAATTTTTCCTGTCGTTGTTCTACCTACAGCATAAAAAAGCATTACAATATCCCCATTTTCAGCGATTTTTTTTATTCAACATGCATTTTTTTTCCTCATTTAGTACTTGCAAATTGCTAATCTGATATTTAAAATGAAAGGCAATACATTTATTGTGCGTTTGGTACCAACTACAGTATGAAAAAAGATATGACATTTTCCCAATTTTCAACGGTTTTTCATCGAAATAGTTCTACTCCGGAAAACTGATAAACAACAGCTGGAGTCTGTCTACGGCGCGTGACCCCGGGACAAACTCAGCAGTCTGCGGCGATTTTATCTATAGATACATAATAGCGAACATGCACGTTTAGCGGAGTGTATCTTCTTCTTCCCTGTTTTCTTTTGGGCTCATATGTTCGTTTTCCGTCCCAAAGTTTGATTTTCTTAGCGGGCTCTTTTACCCATTCAAATATTCCTATTAAAGTTTTTCTATTTGGTACTCCAGTGTATCTAAAACAGGAAGCATCGGTTGATTTTACTTCACAAATAAACGACTTTCTCCTTAATTTTTTCACAAACTTTTTATTTCGAAATAAATCCGTCCCACACTGAAAGCACTTTAGTTCTGTTTGCTCGTTTTCGTCGTCCTGATGTATATGTATATTCTGTTCTGCTGCGAGATTGTTATCATTAGTCGTCGGTCCTGCAGTGTGGGTTACAACATTTTCCTGTAATGACATATCGTCTAGTACACCTGATGACTGTGATTGCATTTCTGTAGACGATGCCGGCACCTTACTAATTTTGGTCTTTTTTGGTAACGGCCCACGTTCCTTTGGTGCCTTCCTTTTTTGCCTTTGTTTTGCCATCAACGGATCTGCTGGTTCGGGATCAGGAAATTCATCTGTAGGCAATTTACCATCTTTGAAGTGCTAAAATATATAAAATTATCATTTTGATAGTAATTTCACTTCACCATGTTTCCTTGTTTCAGTTTATTTAAATCTCATAAAGTCAAATAAGTTCAAATTCTATTCATAATCATTTCAAATACAATAAATTATAATTATTTACCTTTGTACAAACGAACCTCCACTCGTTGATTTTTGACACATTCAGTTGGTCATGGGGTCTCCCGCACAACTTGATCCATCTTAAGCATTTTTCCAAGTTTGTCTTAGGCTTTGGAAATGGCACAAATTGGACATTGTACATGTGTGGCCTATCACTGTATCTATTGTCACTGTTACACGTTCCCCAGGAACATCTTTTGGTCGGCATGTTGCAGGGCAACAAAACACCTATGTTTATTAAGTTAACTTTAATATTTTCGATATTTTATTAAATACTGACTTTCTTATAACATTAAGCTGCCGAATGAGGTTCTTTTGGTCGTGTTTATCTCCACAGAATGATGGTTAATGAGTTAGGAATGTGCTTACACCATATGCATTACATAGCATCTGCATAGATAAAACGTGCGATAGCTGCTGTGTTTGTACCGGGGTCACGGCCACATCTGGCGCCCGTAAGTTTTCCGGATAACAACTATTCCATACTTTTCCCCATTTTATGGACGAGTAAATTGATAAAATGAGCTTGAGACTTAAAGGAAATGACATTGCTGTTCTTGAGATACAAAAACTGTTGTTCTAGCTACAACTTTGACAAAGTAATTGCGTTTTCCAATTTTTAACGTTTTTTCTTTTAAAAATCACACTTTTTCCCAAAAATTTCGAAATGCCCAAGGATGCCAGAGTGGCATCCGCCGGATTATCAAAGTAGAGGGTATTAACATCATTTTCATGCAAAAACATTTTGTGCGTAACATTTTTTTGGGTTCCCCCCAAAATAGCCATTTGGCAACTAGACTACATTGGCTGTCTCACAGGGTACGAGCAGAACTGGAGAAGAATACTTCATTAGGTCTTCCGTCGGAAGACCTATTGTTTTCATAACCATGGAAAATTGGATCAGCGATTTCTCAAGAACCCTGAAAGCTAGGACAATGAAAGTTCTCCAACGTTACGTTTGGAGTAAAAGCTAGATTGGTCTTTTTTATTTTTGGTCTCTGTTTTTTTTTATTATGTTTTTTAGTAGATTCAAATATTTGACGGGAGCATCGAATTACTCAAAAGGACCGAAAATTTCATGTTTTGCTATTTGTAAGCTTAAATATCTCGTATTTTGCTATCTACAATTTCCATTCTTTTTGAAAGTCGACAGCCATGCAAGATATGAAATGCTAGATGCACACTGTAACGATTTATTACGATGACGTCCTTCGCCGTCCTTCATATTTCCAAATTCAGAAGTTCATAGGAGGAAGACACTTTTTTGCTTATAATAGTAAACAAAAATTAAGCTTATGAAGTTTCCTAAAAATTTCAATATTATTATTTTTTATCCATATATCTGTCTTATTTAGTCTTTCTGATTTTTCCTATCTCTTACTGTTGAAAAGATATGAGCATCGAAATTTTGAGTTGGGTATTTCGATACACCTTCACGCCAACAGATCGGGCGCACACTAAAATTGGTAGTCCGATTCCGACTCGAGAAAAGCAGTGTTGAGATTTTCAAATTCCGATTTCACGGCAATGATGAATATGCATTTCATAAATACATTTCGATATACACAATTTGATTTTAAAACAGTTGATTAATTTAGAAGAGATCAGCTACAAACCAGAATTTACACACAAAAAGTGGTAGTTTGATTCCGATTTCTATCAGAGACCTAATACGCATAGGCACAAAAATCTAGATAAAGGTTCTATTTAAACATCATACAATCTGTCTGATTGCAAAGAGACATCTGAAGGAACGGTTATTAACTCATACTCTGTAACAGCGGGGAGTTTAACTTACACAGACATTCACAACATTTGACAATTTGTTTAAATCCGGCCCGAAGAACCGGCGAAGATTTTTCTCCGACTCTGGTAATGGCTGAAAAAAATGGCCTGCTCAGAAAATTGCTGAAAAAATTTTACCGGCTGGCAATAGAATTCCTGCCCCCCCCCCCCCCCCCCCCCCCCAAAAAAAAAAATCAAATGGTTGCTCACCAACAATTATTGGTTTGAAAAGTTAATGTCACTGCTATTTGAAAACTTAAATATATAATATAAATACATGTAATGTGACGTCCTTCATATTTCCAAACCAAAAATTGTATAGGAGGAAGACACTCTTGTTGCAACCGCAACAAGAAACCTTTCTAGTTCATACTATTATCTGAACAACAAAAGTACTGCCTGGTTTTGCACGATAATTCTCATCATAAATCTAATAAATGTACCTTAACTGTACAGTTTTTTATCTTTTCTGAAGAAATTACCTCTCTTGTAATTAGTAGCTTACCTTCTCAATGCTGACATCCAGTTTTCCCATGCGGACCTCTTTATTTCCTGTACGCTCGTAGACAAACACTCTTTTAACACAGGGGCACTTACTGACGGCAGTATCCACCACCTGTTTGAGGGGTATCGTCTTCCCTCCTCTCACCCCTTCATCAGACGTTATAACTGTAGCTGCATTAGCTGTTAATATATTGGAGAACAGATTCTCTAAGAGCTAGTTTACTAGGTAATAATTATGAAAATTCATCAAATTTCTTGTTACTTGAATTAATCATTTACAGAACTTTTTATATTCTTCTACTCAAAGAAGTAAAGGACATTAACAAATATTTTTCATTATTCAATATTTTCACAATTTTAAATGTGTAATCATGTTTTCAATAGTTACGTACTAGCAAAATTCTAACACTGCACGAATTGGGTATCAATAGACCATTTAATTTTTCATATTACTGCTAGACTTGCATTTTAGGCACTCTAAGAACCGACATCACAATTTTTTACTTTATTTTTTATTATGATGCCATAAATATGTTTCAATGTAGCAGCTTAAACTTTTGTCAAATGTTGTGGTGTTGGCTCTTGGTCTGTATAAAATACAGGTCTACTCCGGTAATATGAAAATCATCCATTGAGTATGAAAATTTGGTATCAATAATTGGTAAAGATTCAGTTTAATTTTCATATTACTATCAAATGATTTAGTATTTGTAATATTCCTGTTTTAACATCATAAGCAATTGATGCAAAATTTTGATTGCGTGCTAATCCTGTAAAAAAAAATTTATTTTACCGTCAATTATTCTATCTGCAAGCGCTTCCGCACTGAATCCTGCGAACACGACACTGTGTATAGCTCCAATTCGTGCGCAGGCCAGCATAGCAGCTACTGCTATGGGTGAAGTGGGTAAGTATATGGCCACACGATCTCCGCGTCCCACCCCATGGGCACGCAGCATGTTAGCCATCTGGTTAACCATCTTATACAGCTCCCTGAAATTGAAAAAAATATTTTAGCATCATCTCTGAGGTGATATTGTATCCCTTATACTTTTTGTAATTATTTATAGTAGAATTGTCTCATTTGTATTGTGTTACCTCAGATGTATGAAACACATTTTAGCAAGTGTATTAATCATACATATCATTTATGTTGAGTTATCTGTATGAAACACATTTTAGCAAGTGTATTAATCATACATATTATTTATGTTGAGTTACCTGTATGAAACACATTTTAGCAAGTGTATTAACCATACATTATCATTTGTTTTGTGTTACCTGTATGATTACAGTATGAAACACATTTTAGCAAGTGCATTTATCATACATATTATGTGTACTAGTATTTTCACGTTATATGTGATAAATGTTGCATATACCCTTAACAAAAAAAATTATGGCATTTCCAATATATTTCATACAACACAATTGCAAGTTTTAATCTTCTTTCCGAAATCTCCACTTTCCATGTAAAAATCAATTTGCCTTTCTCATGCTTAACTTAAGGTATAGCAAATATCAATAGTTCAATGGAATAACATGCTTAAAACAACTACTATACTTGATCATAAGCTTACAATAATATATTATTCAGTATTTTTTCATTACGCTTCAGATTATATTAATATTACCTGTAAGCATGATAAGTAAAACCTATAATATTACCTATTCCTATAACTATTTGCCTGTAGAAAAGTATTACCTATAAACATAACTATAACATGTAGAAGTATTACCTGTATAAGTATGACCTGTAGTATCATCTGTAGTATTACCTGTATAAGTATGACCTGTAGTATCATCTGTAGTATTACCTGTATACCTATGACCTGTAGTATCATCTGTAGTATTACCTGTATACGTATCACCTGTAGTATCATCTGTAGTATTACCTGTATACGTATCACCTATGGTATTATCTGTAGTATTACCTGTATAAGTATTACCTGTAGCATTATCTGTAGTATTACCTGTATAAGTATTATCTGTAGTATTATCTGTAGTATTACCTGTATACGTATCACCTATGGTATTATCTGTAGTGTTACCTGTATAAGTATTACCTGTAGTATTATCTGTAGTATTACCTGTATAAGTATTACCTGTAGTATTTTCTGTAGTATTACCTGTATAAGTATTACCTGTAGTATTATCTGTAGTATTACCTGTATAAGTATCACCTGTAGTATTATCTGTAGTATTACCAGTACAAGTACATTGTGTATTACCTGTAGTATTTTCTGTAGTATTACCTGTATAAGTATTACCAGTATAAGCATTACCTGCAGTATCACCTATATAAGTATAACATGTATAAGTATTACCGATATAACCTTAAGTATTACCTGTGTAAGTATTACCTATATAAGTATTACCTGTATATATATTATCTGTATTAGTATTACCTGTATAAGTATTATTTGTATAAGTATTACCTGCAAACATTACCTATATCTTAATTTAGTATTATATGTACCAGTATTACCTACATGAGCATTACCTGTATGTAAGTATTACCTAAATAAGTCTTACCTGTGTAAATATTACCTATATATGTATTACCTATATAAGTTTTACCCTGTATAAGTATTACCTGTAAGTATTATTTGTATATTGTTATCTGTATAAGTATTACCGGTATTAGTAATACATGTATATTAAGTTATGCTGTATTGAGTATTACCTGTATGTCGAGAATTACCTGTAAGTAACATACTCCTCTGTGCCTGGCTCATCTTTCTCCCATATAAGGGCAGGGCTGTCCCCTAACTTATCTAGGTGTCTGTCTACACAGTTAACTGTAAATAAAAGATATGAAAATAATTATATAGGTAATGTATTTAGCATTTATATATACCGTATAAAGAAAATTATGATCAACAAATATTTTGGTACAAAACTAAATTGTAAGAAGACATGGCCAGCTATAAGGTGCTAATTGATCAAATTTTAACCAAGCTGAATTTAGCTACAATGATATATTTTAACAGTATAATTATTAATTTTTTAAAAAGTTATTTGATTTTCAATACCAGATGCATTGAGTGATCCTCCTAGAAACCATCTAATGTGTCCCTCTGTAATGTTGCAGTCTTTGGTCTGAGTGAAATCTTTGTACCATTGTAACCTGCTTCTTGCAAGAGTTCCCCAAAACGTGTCAGGATCCTGCAAGCTCAACTTGTGCAAACTTTCATGTGATTGCAACTCGCGATTTCCAATGAATTCAGGAAAATTAGTCGTTGTCACAGAGCGAAATTGCAAACATTGACATTTGGGATGCTTAGAAACGACTGTCAGCAAATTTGTACTCCTCAAAAATGTATGCAATCTTGTCATTTTCAGCAAGCTTTGACCGCTTTGTGACTCTCTTGTCTTTTATCTCGGTCAGTGAAGCGATTTTGCTAAATACAATGGCGTAAGGTCCCCTATGCAAAAAAATAGATTTATCGGTTATAATACAATACTGAGGGGACCTTACGCCATTGACTTTCGTGTTAACCATAGTAAAGAGGGAACCTTACGACATTGAA
This sequence comes from Pinctada imbricata, assembly GCA_033119305.1. NCBI lineage: Eukaryota > Metazoa > Mollusca > Bivalvia > Pterioida > Pteriidae > Pinctada > Pinctada imbricata. The sequence continues at coordinate 46,793,342 of VSWD01000009.1, read as the reverse complement.
TTTAATAAAAAAAGGATCCTTACGCTTTTGACTTTTCATAATTGGAGGAGGGGGCGACAGAACTGGGAGAATGATATCAGAAAGGGATGAGGGAGGGGAAGGAAAGGGGCGGAGAAGGGAGAAAAGGGTGGGAGGTGGGAGGAAGAGAGGAGGTGACCTTACGCCATTGACTTTCTACATCAACCATAATAATGAGGGGACCTTACGCCATTGACTTTCTATATGGACCATAATATAGCGGGGACCTTACGCCATTTACTTACTCTATGTATCATAATACAGAGGGGAACCTTACGTCATTGACTTTCTATATGGACCATAATAAAGAGGGGACCTTACGCCATAGACTTTCTTTATGGATTATAATACAGAGGGGACCTTACGCCATTGACTTTCTATATGGATTATAATACAGAGGGGACCTTACACCATTGACTTTCTACATGGACCATAATAAAGAGGGGACCTTACGCCATTGACTTTCTATATGGATTATAATACAGAGGGGACCTTATGCCATTGACTTTCTATATGGATTATAATACAGAGGGGGACCTTACGCCATTGACTTTCTCTATGTGGACCATAATACAGAGGGGACCTTACGCCATTGACATTCTATATGGATTATAATACAGGGGGGACCTTGCGCCATTGACTTTCTACATGGACCATAATAAAGAGGGGACCTTACGCCATTGACTTTCTCTATGTATTATAATACAGAGGGGACGTTACGCCATTGACTTTCTATATGGACCATAATAAAGAGGGGACCTTACGCCATTGACTTTCTCTATGTATTATAATACAGAGGGGACCTTACGCCATTTACTTTCTATATGGACCATAATAAAGAGGGGACCTTACACCATTGACTTTCTATATGGATTATAATACAGAGGGGACCTTACGCCATTGACTTTCTCTATGTGGACCATAATACAGAGGGGACCTTACGCCATTAACATTCTATATGGATTATAATACAGGGGGGATCTTGCGCCATTGACTTTCTACATGGACCATAATAAAGAGGGGACCTTACGCCATTGGCTTTCTATATGTATTATAACACAGAGGGGACCTTACGCAATTGACTTTCTATATGGACCATAATAAAGAGGGGACCTTACGCCATTGACTTTCTCTATGTATTATAACACAGAGGGGACCTTACGCCATTGACTTTCTATATGGACCATAATAAAGAGGGGACCTTACACCATTGACTTTCTATATGGATTATAATACAGAGGGGACCTTACGCCAATGACTTTCTATATGGATTATAATACAGAGGGGACCTTACACCATTGACTTTCTACATGGACCATAATAAAGAGGGGACCTTACGCCATTGACTTTATATATGGATTATAATACAGAGGGGACCTTACGCCATTGACTTTCTCTATGTATTATAATACAGAGGGGACCTTACGCCATTGACATTCTATATGTATTATAATACAGGGGGGACCTTGCGCCATTGACTTTCTACATGGACCATAACAAAGAGGGGACCTTACGCCATTGACTTTCTCTATGTATTATAATACAGAGGGGACCTTACGCCATTGACTTTCTATATGGACCATAATAAAGAGGGGACCTTACGCCATTGACTTTCTCTATGTATTATAATACAGAGGGGACCTTACGCCATTGACTTTCTATATGGACCATAATAAAGAGGGTACCTTACACCATTGACTTTCTATATGGATTATAATACAGAGGGGACCTTACGCCATTGACTTTCTTTATGGATTATAATACAGAGGGGACCTTACGCCATTGACTTTCTCTATGTGGACCATAATACAGAGGGGACCTTACGCCATTGACATTCTATATGGATTATAATACAGGGGGGACCTTGCGCCATTGACTTTCTACATGGACCATAATAAAGAGGGGACCTTACGCCATTGACTTTCTCTATGTATTATAATACAGAGGGGACCTTACGCCATTGACTTTCTATATGGACCATAATAAAGAGGGGACCTTGCGCCATTGACTTTCTACATGGACCATAATAAAGAGGGGACCTTACGCCATTGACTTTCTCTATGTATTATAATACAGAGGGGACCTTACGCCATTGACTTTCTATATGGACCATAATAAAGAGGGGACCTTATGCCATTGACTTTCTCTATGTATTATAATACAGAGGGGACCTTACGCCATTGACTTTCTATATGGACCATAATAAAGAGGGTACCTTACACCATTGACTTTCTATATGGATTATAATACAGAGGGGACCTTACGCCATTGACTTTCTTTATGGATTATAATACAGAGGGGACCTTACGCCATTGACTTTCTCTATGTGGACCATAATACAGAGGGGACCTTACGCCATTGACATTCTATATGGATTATAATACAGGGGGGACCTTGCGCCATTGACTTTCTACATGGACCATAATAAAGAGGGGACCTTACGCCATTGACTTTCTCTATGTATTATAATACAGAGGGGACCTTACGCCATTGACTTTCTATATGGACCATAATAAAGAGGGGACCTTACACCATTGACTTTCTATATGGATTATAATACAGAGGGGACCTTACGCCATTGACTTTCTATATGGATTATAATACAGAGGGGACCTTACACCATTGACTTTCTACATGGACCATAATAAAGAGGGGACCTTACACCATTGACTTTCTATATGGATTATAATACAGAGGGGACCTTACGCCATTGACTTTCTTTATGGATTATAATACAGAGGGGACCTTACGCCATTGACTTTATACATGGACCATAGTAAAGAGGGGACCTTACGCCATTGACTTTCTCTATGTATTATAATACAGAGGGGGCCTTACGCCATTGACTTTCTATATTGATTATAATACAGAGGGGACCTTACGCCATTGACTTTCTATATGGGCCATAAGAAAGAGGGGACCTTACGCCATTGACTTTCTTTATGGATTATAATACAGAGGGGACCTTACGCCATTGACTTTCTATATGGATTATAATACAGAGGGGACCTTACACCATTGACCTTCTACATGGACCATAATAAAGAGGGGACGTTACGCCATTGACTTTCTATATGGATTATAATATAGAGGGGACCTTACGCCATTGACTTTCTATGTTCATCATAATACAGAGGGGACCTTAAACCATTGACTTTCTATATGGATTATAATAAAGAGGGGACCTTACGCCATTGATTTTCATAATGTATTATAATACAGAGGGGACCTTACGCCATTGACTTTCTATATTGATAATAATACAGAGGGGACCTTACACCATTGACTTTCTATATGGACCATAATAAAGAGGGGACCTTACGCCATTGACTTTCTTTATGGATTATAATACAGGGGACCTTACGCCATTGACCTTCTATATGGATTATAATACAGAGGGAACCTTACACCATTGACTTAAAGAAAAGGGGATCCTTTTATGCTATTGAATGCATTGACTATAAGAGGAGGGGCGACAGAGGGGAATAATGGGTGCAAGATGGGAGGAGGGGATCACAGGATTATGACACATGTTTTATACAGAGGGGACCTTTCTAACAGAGGGGACCTTACGCCATTGACTTTCTATATGGACAATTATATACAGAGGGGACCTTACGCCATTGACTTTCTATATGGACAATTATACAGAGGGGACCTTACGCCATTGACTTTCTATATGGACAATTATAAACAGAGGGGACTTTACGCCATTGTCTTTCTATATGGACAATTATATACAGAGGGGACCTTACGCCATTGACTTCCTATATGGACAATAATATACAGAGGGGACCTTACGCTATTGTCTTCCTATATGGACAATTATAACAGAGGGGACCTTACGCCATTGACTTCCTATATTGACAATTATAACGGAGGGGACCTTACGCCACTGACTTTCTATATGGACAATTATAACAGAGGGGACCTTACGCCGTTGTCTTCCTATATGGACAATTATAACAGAGGGGACCTTACTCCATTGTCTTCCTATATGGACAATTACATAACAGAGGGGACCTTACGCCATTAACTTCCTATATGGACAATTATATACAAAGGGGACCTTACGCCATTTACTTTCTATATGGACAATTATATACAAAGGGGACCTTACACCATTGACTTTCTATATGGACAATTATATACAAAGGGGACCTTACGCCATTGATTTTCTATATGGACAATTATATACAAAGGGGACCTTACGCCATTGTCTTTCTATATGGACAATGATTATATACATAGGGGACCTTACGCCATTGTCTTCCTATTTGGACAATTATATACAGAGGGGACCTTACGCCATTGTCTTTCTATATGGACAATTATAAGTGGGGACCTTACGACATTGACTTTCTATATGGACAATTATATACAGAGGGGACCTTACGCCATTGACTTTCTATATGGAGAATACTATGCAGAGGGGACCGTACGCCATTGACTTTCTTTATGGACAATTATACACAGAGGGGACCTTACACAATTGACTTTTTTTATGGACAATACTATACAGAGGGGACCTTACACCATTGACTTTCTTTATGGATTATAATAAAGAGGGGACCTTACGCCATTTACTTTCTATATGGATTATAATACAGAGGGGACCTTACGCCATTGTCTTCCTATATGGACAATTATAACAGAGGCCCGGGACCTTACACCATTGATTTCCTATATGGACAATTATATACAGAGGGAACCTTACGCCATTGTCTTTCTATATGGACAATTATAAAGAGGGCACCTTACGCCATTGACTTTCTATATGGACAATTATATACAGAGGGGACCTTACGCCATTGACTTTCTTTATGGACAATACTATACAGAGGGGACCTTACACAATTGACGTTCTTTATGGATTATAATAAATAGGGGACCTTACGCCATTTACTTTCTATATGGATTATAATACAGAGGGGACCTTACGCCATTGTCTTCCTATATGGACAATTATAACAGAGGGGACCTTACACCACTGACTTCCTATATGAACAATTATATACAGAGGGAACCTTACGCCATTGTCTTTCTATATGGACAATTATAAAGAGGGGACCTTACGCCATTGACTTTCTATATGGACAATTATATACAGAGGGGACCTTACACCATTGACTTTCTTTATGAACAATAATATACAGAGGGGATCTTACACCATTGACTTTCTTTATGGACAATAATATACAGAGGGGACCTTACACCATTGACTTTCTTTATGGATTATAATAAAGAGGGGACCTTACGCCATTTACTTTCTATATGGATTATAATACAGAGGGGACCTTACGCCATTGTTTTCCTATATGGACAATTATAACAGAGGGGACCTTACACCATTGATTTGCTATATGGACAATTATATACAGAGGGAATCTTACGCTTTTGTCTTTCTATATGGACAATTATAAACAGAGGGGACCTTACGCCATTGACTTTCTATATGGACAACTATATGCAGAGGGGACCTTACACCATTGACTTTCTTTATGGACAATAATATACAGAGGGGACCTTACACCATTGACTTTCCCTATGGATTATAATACAGAGGGGAACTTACGTCATTGACTTTTTATACGGACAATTTTACGAGAGGAACTTTACGCCATTGACTTCCTAAGGTCGAAAAGGGACGAGAAAGGGGAGAAGTGGTACCTCCTTGTCTCTCTCTCCCCACCCCCATAACAGAGGGACCTTCCGACCTTGTCTGGACAATAAGTTAAGTTGGTAAAGCGTTAAGTACGTCGTGGTCAGTGAAGCATGAGACTGACAGGTTCGAATCCGACGAGCGCCAGGTGAAGGGACGATTACCAACTTAGAGCCTCGCCAGGTGATGTGGGCCTACACCTTGTATATAGACAAGTAACCCCAGCCTAGTCTTTCTGAAGGGACTATAAAACGGGGGTCCCCTGTCTCGGATAGGCGTAGGAACGTAAAAGAACCCTCATTGCTTCGGTGGGTCCGTTGCATAGGTCAAAATTCCAACATACAGCTTATTTCTGACGGTACGCCTATCAAACTGAACTGAGCAGAGGGGACCTAACGCCATTGACTTCTGTTTCGATATGCAGTAATACGAAGGGGACCTTACGCCATTGAAAAAATTTACAGAGGGACATTACGTCATCGACTTCCAATAATCTTAAATAGATAGGGGACCTTACGCCATTGACTTCTTATATGGACACTTATATTGACTTTCTAGAAGGACAGTAATATAGAGGGGGCTTATGGCATTGACTTTTTATATGGACGATTATTGTTCAGAGGATACATTTTGACATTTCCTTTCCATATTGACTGTAATACTGAGGGTACCCTTATACTCCAAATTCTTTCTATATTGACTAAATACATTTGTTACTTCACGCAACAAAAGTAATGATTGGGTATTCAAGAAGACTCGGTATCAGCATCCATATGAAAGGAGGGAGGGGATCTCCAACATGACTCTGTTGCAGTACCAACAGGAAAACGCCAAACATCCCATACAAAAACACAAAGACGAGCACCCGACACAGAAACATGAAACACAAAATCTACACATAAACCAAAGAGACCAACAGGTAACCGGTGCCGACTTAGGACGGCCATTTAATACGCAAGTAGCAGAAATGGTGTGGTTATCAAGATTACGTGCGCACAACCCTCCCACGTTTGCAGTTACCAAAATATATCGAAGAACGCAAAATTGTAGTGTAAAACGAGACCAATGGGTAACCGGTGCCGACTTAGGACGGTCATTTGTTACGAAAGTTGCAGAAATGGTGTGGTTATCCAGATTACGTGCGCACAACCCTCCCACGTTTGCATTTGCCAAAATATCTCGAAGAACGCAAAATTGTAGTGTAAAACAACCTCCTCACTGTTTGATGACCACACAAACAAGACAGTTATATGCAGAGGCCAAAGCAACGCAGATTAATACTGGTATATAAATGGATGGGGTTAGGGGCCCGTACGTAATACCGGTACAGTCCGTGCTCTGCCGGCTGCAGCTAGCTCATGCTTTTTTTTACACGAGGAGTCCGACTGACATTCAGAGGAGCTATCGGGCCCAGTCTTCTCTAAAGAAGTTTGGAAAGGACCCGGCTTGGATTCCCATCGTCACATTTAATCAGAGCGCAATTCTTACAAATGTGCTGACACAAGGCTGTAGATTGGTCAAGTACCATGTCGAGTGTCCGTTCACTGACAGCGGGATCATATCCACGATACAAATGACAAATATGGACAATGACCATATCCCAAAATACAGTAATAAAAGGATGATTCAGAAAATCATAAACCGGGCCATACAAATCAGGATAAAAAAGGAACCAAAGCAAACAAACAAAAATAGCAATCCAAGAGATGCTTGTGTCTCCTGCGAAGCGGCCTATTTTTAAAAAGTTGATAAAATATGTAGGTCTAGGTCACTTGGTTCAATATTTGTACATTTATCAGTGGGAAAGTCTTGTCAAATGAAGTCGCATGTGAAATATAAAACCTCTTACTTATCAATTAAAAGCTATGGTCAATCTGTTACTCTCAGAAAAGGTCAATCATCTAGGTGAAGTCACTGGGTACAAATTTTTGGGAATAAAAGAAAGGACTCATCATAAGAAATACATGTTTGAAATATCAAAGCCGTGTCACTTATAAAATAAAACATATAGCCATTCTTAATTTTTTTTCAAATGTAAGTCAAATACCTAGGTCAAGGTCACTAGGTAAAAAAAATGGTATCTGTAATAAGGTCTTATGAAAAGGAATACACATGTTAATTATAAAATTCATATCACTTACCAATCAAAAGTTATAGCCAATGTTAATTGTTTGGAAAAGTAGGTCAAATATCTAGGTCAAGGTCACTAGGTCAAAATTTATAGTACATGTTGTAAGGTTATGTCACAGGAAATACACATGTGAATTATAAAATCCCTATCACTTACCAATCAAAAGATATAGCAAATGTTTTTTTTTTTTTTTGGAAAAGTAGGTCAACTATCTAGGTCAAGGTCACTAGATAAAAAGAATTTGGTATCTGTACAAAGGTCTTATGAAAAGGAATACACATGTGAATTATAAAATCCCTATCACTTACCAATCAAATGATATAGCCAATGTTAATTTTTTGAAAAGTAGGACAAATATCTAGGTCAAGGTCACTAGGTCAAAAATTATGGTATGTGTAAAAAGGTCTCATCACAGGAAATACACATGTGAAATATCAAAGCCCTATCACTTACCGATGAAAAGTTATGGGGTGTGACACCCAAAGTGTGACAGACAGACGGACGGACGGACGGACTGACTGACAGACGGACAACGGACAAAGTGATCCCTGCGCTTCCACTACATGGAAAGAAGCGAACTCCCATTACATGAGAGTGAGACCAGGTGCCCAGAAAGAGTCAGCATCTCCTGCTTGCATCTATCAAAATCTATATATTGTGTACTTTATCTGGCATATTAACACGCCATAAGCAGGCGCTGAAAGAATGTTGCTACTCAGAAAAGGGAAGTTTGTGATGCTGAAACTTAAGTCGTCACGTTTGTCACAGAGTGAGATGTTCATGTGACCATCAGAGTCGTGGGACAGCATAGAGTGTAACTTTTAATGTCTCAGTAGAAAGTGATAGAATCTATTTCTTCTTCCATGAAACATAATGGTGTAAGGTCCCCTCTGTATTACAGTTCTTATATAAAGTCAATGGTGTAAGGTCCCCTCTGTACTATGATTCATATAGAAAGACAATGGAGTAAGGACCCCTTTGTATTATGATTCATATAGTAGTCAAGGGTGTAAGGTCCCCATTGTATTATTGTCCATATAGAAAGTCAATGGTGTAAGGTCCCTTCTGTATTATTGTCTATGTATAAAGTCAATGGTGTAAGGTCCCCTCTGTATTATGGTCCGTGTAGAAATTCAATGGTGTAAGTTACCATCTGTATTATGGTCCATATAGTAAGTCAATGGTGTAAGGTCCACTCTGTATTAAGGTCCATACAGATTTCGTTAATAGTGTTATGTTCCCCTCTGTATTATTGTGAACATAGAAAGTCAATGGCGTAGGGTCCCCTCTGTATTATAATCAATATAGAATGTCAATGGCGTAAGGTCCCCTCTTTATTATGGTCCATGTAGAAAGTCAATGGCGTAAGGTCCCCTCTGTATTATAATACACATAGAGAAAGTCAATGGCGTAAGGTCCCCTCTTTATTATGGTCCATATAGAAAGTCAATGGCGTAAGGTCCCCTCTGTATTATAATACACATAGAGAAAGTCAATGGTTGAAGGTCCCCTCTTTATTATGGTCCATATAGAAAGTCAATGACGTAAGGTCCCCTCTGTGTTATAATACATAGAGAAAGTCAATGGCGTAAGGTCCCCTCTTTATTATGGTCCATGTAGAAAGTCAATGGCGTAAGGTACCCTCTTTATTATGGTCCATGTAGAAAGTCAATGGTGTAACGTCCCCTCTGTATTATAATACATAGAGAAAGTCAATGGCGTAAGGTCCCCTCTGTATTATAATCCATACAGAAAGTCAATGGCGTAAGGTCCCCTCTGTATTATAAGCCATATAGAATGTCAATGGCGCAAGGTCCCCTCTGTATTATAATACATAGATAAATGTCAATGGCGTAAGGTCCCCTCTTTATTATGGTCCATATACAAAGTCAATGGCGTAAGGTCCCCTCTGTATTATAATACATAGAGAAAGTCAATGGTGTAAGGTCCCCTCTTTATTATGGTCCATATAGAAAGTCAATGGCGTAAGGTCCCCTCTGTATTATAATACATAGAGAAAGTCAATGGCGTAAGGTCCCCTCTTTATTATGGTCCATGTAGAAAGTCAATGGCGTAAGGTCCCCTCTTTATTATAATCCATATAGAATGTCAATGGCGTAAGGTCCCCTCTGTATTATAATACATAGAGAAAGTCAATGGCGTAAGGTCCCCTCTTTATTATGGTCCATATAGACAGTCAATGGCGTAAGGTCCCCTCTGTATTATAATACATAGAGAAAGTCAATGGCGTAAGGTCCCCTCTTTATTATGGTCCATATAGAAAGTCAATGGCGTAAGGTCCCCTCTGTATTATGATACATAGAGAAAGTCAATGGCGTAAGGTCCCCTCTTTATTATGATCCATGTAGAAAGTCAATGGCGTAAGGTCCCCTCTGTATTATAATCCATATAGAATATCAATGGCGTAAGGTCCCCTCTGTATTATAATACATAGAGAAAGTCAATGGCGTAAGGTCCCCTCTATATTATGGTCCATATAGACAGTCAATGGCGTAAGGTCCCCTCTGTATTATAATACATAGAGAAAGTCAATGGCGTAAGGTCCCCTCTTTATTATGGTCCATATAGAAAATCAATGGCGTAAGGTCCCCTCTGTATTATAATACATAGAGAAAGTCAATGGCGTAAGGTACCCTCTTTATTATGGTCCATGTAGAAAGTCAATGGTGTAAGGTCCCCTCTGTATTATAATCCATATAGAAAGTCAATGGCGTAAGGTCCCCTCTGAATTATAATACATAGAGAAAGTCAATGGCGTAAGGTCCCCTCTTTATTATGGTCCATATAGAAAGTCAATGGCGTAAGGTCCCCTCTGTATTATAATACATAGAGAAAGTCAATGGCGTAAGGTACCCTCTTTATTATGGTCCATGTAGAAAGTCAATGGTGTAAGGTCCCCTCTGTATTATAATCCATAGAGAAAGTCAATGGCGTAAGGTCCCCTCTGTATTATAATCAATACAGAAAGTCAATGGCGTAAGGTCCCCTCCTGTATTATAAGCCATATAGAATGTCAATGGCGTAAGGTCCCCTCTGTATTATAATACATAGAGAAAGTCAATGGCGTAAGGTCCCCTCTTTATTATGGTCCATATACAAAGTCAATGGCGTAAGGTCCCCTGTGTATTATAATACATAGAGAAAGTCAATGGTGTAAGGTCCCCTCTTTATTATGGTCCATATAGAAAGTCAATGGCGTAAGGTTCCCTCTGTATTATAGTACATAGAGAAAGTCAATGGCGTAAGGTCCCCTCTTTATTATGGTCCATGTAGAAAGTCAATAGCGTAAGGTCCCCTCTGTATTATAATCAATATAGAATGTCAATGGCGTAAGGTCCCCTCTGTATTATAATACATGTACATAGAGAAAGTCAATGGCGTATGGTCCCCTCTTTATTATGGTCCATATAGAAAGTCAATAGCGTAAGGTCCCCTCTGTATTATAATACACATAGAGAAAGTCAATGGCGTAAGGTCCCCTCTTTATTATGGTCCATGTAGAAAGTCAATGGTTTAAGGTCCCCTCTTTATTATGGTCCATATAGAAAGGCAATGGCGTAAGGTCCCCTCTGTATTATAATACATAGAGAAAGAAAATGGCGTAAGGTCCCCTCTTTATTATGGTCCATATAGAAAGTCAATGACGTAAGGTTCCCCTCATTATTATGGTCCATGTAGAAAGTCAATGGCGTAAGGTCCCCTCTTTATTATGGTCCATATAGAAAGTCAATGACGTAAGGTTCCCCTCATTATTATGGTTGATGTAGAAAGTCAATGGCGTAAGGTCCCCTCCTCTCCTCCTACCACCTCCCACCCTTTTCTCCCTTTTCCGCCCCTTTCCTCCCCCCTCATCCCTTTCTGATATCCTTCGCCCAGTTCTGTCGCCCCCTCCTCCAATTATGAAAAGTCAATAGCGTAAGGATCCCTTTTTATTAAATTCAATGTCGTAAGGTTCCCTCTTTACTATGGTCAACACGAAAGTCAATGGCGTAAGGTCCCCTCAGTATTGTATTATAACCGATAAATCTATTTTTTTGCATAGGGGACCTTACGCCATTGCAAATAGCGACATTCGTCAGTGAAGCGCCCTCTGTAAACAAATTTTCTACTTTCACTTTCGGCTACAAGAGAAAGGCGCAGAGTTGCAGACTGGCAGGGTTGGCTCAGAGTTGCCCCGTTGTGTCAGAAATTTTGATAACTATTTTGTACTGTATACTAAGTAGATGACATCAATTATGTAAGAGTAAGAGCTCTTTTCTCCTTTGAACAACTGAATATCAAATATGAGTGTCAATGTTTCAGTCCGCGTCTGGTGACTGTCAACAGCTATATAGGATCATGAGGATAATAATGTACATGCCATCATGATTCATACATTGACTCATTGTCATTAGCTTTGTGTAACAATAATTATTTACAAATGGTCAGATTCAGCCTGAGGTGGGGGTCTCAACCCCAGTGCAAGGTGGTGCCCTAAGAAGGGAGGGGTCAAAAATATATTGTCCAATCATGTCTGATCATGTAGGATGCAGCAGACCCCGGCCAGGTCCTACTGTTGAATAGCACAGACCTTTCATTTTGGACCTTGACTTTTGACCCAGTGACAGGAAGTTTGAGTGGATTTTGGATATTGCGAATCAAAATATAAACCACTGGAAGAAGATGCTAGTAGAAAAATTTATTTCATTTATGATCTCCACTCAAGTTTTTCAAATCCCTTTTCAGTTGTCTCAAATTTATGATTTGTAGTCCCAATTTGGCCTTAAGTAAACGCTTGAATTATATCTACTACATGTAGTACAGTCATTCTATACAGTGGCGGATTTAGGGGGGTGCGGAGGGGGCGTCCGCCCCCCTGGCACTGACCCAAAATTTTTCAAAAAACCCTATATTTTGGCCCATTTTCAGTAAAAATTAGCAAAATTCGGCCCTTGACCCCCCGGCAGAGGGGGCGCTGGATCCGCCACTGCTATACGTAAAACTTTTCGATAATGTGATTCCTGAAACCATGGAAACTTGCATATGAATCATTGGATTCATACTTTTTTTCTTAATCTTGACTTTGGCTTGTAGATTTTGGATTTTAGCTCAAGGAAATTTCTCCCACAAGCTTATTTTAGCTTGTGGCAGTAAAAGTTAATTTCAAGGCCTGAGTGACTTAGCTTTACCTTAGAGGTTGACCTACTTTTGAAAAACTTTAATCAGGGCAATATTTCATTAAATAAAAGGAGTAGGATTTTGATGTTTCACATGTGAATTCCATATGAACAGACCTTTCATTTTGGACCCTGACTTTTGACCTAGTGGCCTTGACCTTAGAGTTTGATCTACTTTTGAAAAACTTAAAACGGGGTTATATCTCATTAATTATAAGGGGTAGGGCTGTGATATTTCATAATTTGGATTCCCCATGACCAGACCTTTCATTCCAGACCTTGACTTTTGACTATCCACCTTGACCTTGAAGTTTGAACTACTGTTGGAAAACTTTTAACCTTTGTTATATCTCATGAACTATAAGGTGTAGGACTTTGATATTTCACATGTGTATTCCTCATGACCAGACCTTTCATTTGTGACCTTGATTTTTGACCTAGTGATTTTACCTTGGAGTTTGACCTACTTTGGGAAATTTTAACCTGCATTAAATCTCCTAAAGTATAAGGGGTAGGGCTTTCATATTTTCACATGTGTATTCTTCATGACCAGACCTTTCATTTGTTACTTTAATTTTCGACCTAGTGACCTTGAACTTGGAAATTGACCTACTTTTAAAAAACTTTAACCTGGGCTTTATCTTCTGAACTATAAGGGGTAGGGCTTTGATATTTCACATGTGTATTCCTTATGACCAGAACTTTCATTTTGGACCTTGACTATTGACCTAGTGACCTTGACCTTGGAATTTGATCTACTTTTAAAAAACTTTAACATGGGTTTTATCTCATGAACTTTAAGGGATACAGCTTTGAAATTTTGCATGTCAATTCTTCATGACTAGACCTTTGATTTTTTTCTTTGGCTATTGACCTAGTGACTTTGTCCTTGAAGTTTGACCTACTTTTAAACTTTTAAACCTTGCCATATCAGTCTTTCCAAAACATGCTAGCCCAACGTCTGAGGCTACCAAATTTTTTGCTCTGCTAGTAGAAATTCTTTAAGAAACTATACAAAAAACTAAGTTTTTGGAAAGACTGATATCACTATGTTAAATAATTACCATTTTACTATCAAGCAATCCATGTTGTCTTCTGACAAGTCTTAGTTCAATTTACATAAAAAATAAGCTCAAACAGAGATTTTTCAAAAATAAAATGTCATGCAAATAGTCAAATTTTAAAAGCAAGTATGTATTGTCAAGTAGATGGCTGAATAATGTAAAAATGATTGAGCTTTGATATTTTTAAAGTTGTTTGAAATACCTGTATAAAAATTGTAACTGTTTACATATCAGTTGCAGATAATCTCATGCAGTTGTCTGAAGGAAGGACCGATTTAGGACAAAATGACGGAGCCTGCTCAGACGGCACGCTTCAGACTTCTTACCATCGGGATCTCAACAGTCGTGGTATTAACTCTATCAACCTCCACCATAACCACTCCATTATGGCTTGATTCCATAAGCGCAGGAGATGCCGACGGTCAAAACGGCACAAATTCTACAGGCATTACAAACAGCTCAAGTTCAAATTCAACAGCTTTGACTCACAGACTGGATAATTTCACCATTGTTTTTCTTGTTAATGTAATATACTTTATAATATCTGGAGCCGTTTTACTTGTTTTAACACTGTGTGTTAAAGGTACAATTCCAGCAAGTAACCATAAATATCCAAAGTCTCAGTTTATGTTGATAGGATTCTCTGATGCGGTATCATCTATTTTCTTTGTGTATGCTGCTGACGGGTCAAGGACAGCACCTTACCTACAATCCTTAGTTACAAACTTTGCTATTCCTGTAACATTTATAGTCAGGTTAGAAAATTTATGTTAGAATAAAGTGCAAACATTCCGCAAAGCACATTCTTTTTATGCCCCCGTAATCAAAGATTCAGGGGCATATAGTTTTTGGTCTTTTGGTCTGTCTGTCTGTCCGTCTGTCTGTCTGTCCGTCTGTCTGTCTGTCTGTCTGTCTGTCTGTCTGTCTGTCTGTCTGCAAAAACTTTAACCGTGGCTTCCCATGTGTATTCCTTGTGACAAGACCTTTCCATGGATACCAAAATTTTTGACCTTGTGACCTTGACCTTGGAGTTTGACCTACATTTGAAAAACATTAACCTTGGGCATACTTTTTGAATGGTAAGTGATAGGGCTTTCATATTTCACATGTGCATTCCATGTGACAAGACCTTTCCACTGATACCAACATTTTTGACCTTGAACTTGGAGTTTGACCTAATTTTGAAAAACTTTGACTGTGGCCATAACTTTCGAATGGTAAGTGAAAGGGCTTTCATATTTCACAAGTGTATTCCTTGCAACAAGACCTTTTCATGGATGGATACCAAAAATGTTTACCTTGTGACCTTGACCTTGGAGTTTGACCTACTTTTGAAAAACTTTAACCTTGGCCATAACTTTCAAATGGTAAGTGACAGGGCTTTCATTTTTCACATGTGCATTCCTTGTAACAAGACCTTTTCATGGATACAAATTTTTTTTTACCTTGTGACCTTGACCTTGGAGTTTGACCTACTTTTGAAAAACTTTAACCTTGGCCATAACTTCTGAATGGTAAGTATTAAGGCTTTCATAATTCGCATGTTTTTCCTTGTGACAAGATCTTTCCATGGATACCAAAATTATTTACCTCTTGACCTTGACTTTTGAGTTTGACCTAATTTCGAACATTTAAACTTTAGCCATAACTTATGAATGTTAAGTGATAGGGCTTTCATATTTCACATATGAATTCCATGTTGCAAGACTTTTCCATGGATACCAAATTTGACCTTGTGATCTTGACCTCAAATGTGAAACTACTTTTCATCTGTTTTACAGTGTTTCACAAACACAGGTTTTTTTATTCAACATCATTTGATTTTCTAATCATTCTCAATCAAAAAATTATCAACATTGTGCTTAAACAATTTTTATCCATATTGCTCTGAACTTTGCATGTCAGTATATTCAAAGATTGATATTTGATTTATGGTACATGTATTTCAAATTAGTAATACTGAAATGCCCTGAAAAAAGCTTAATTACTTATATTGTCACAGATCTATAGTTTTTCAACATCACAGTTACAAAATTCAATTTGTTCTATTCTAGTTATAATTTAACTTAAAACATTTGAAATTTTCAGATTTATCATTCTACGAAAGAGGCCTACGGCATGGAAGGCTTCGTTTGCAGGATTAGTGTTATGTGCAGAGTTCATTGCCCTTGTTCCTAGCATATTTCCGTCCCTGGAAAGTAATTCCTCCAAGAAAGACGATGGTGGAGCAACTGGCATAGCTGGTGTTCTCTGGCCTCTTTGCTACTTTATAGGATATGTAAGAAATTGTTTGGTTTCTTACCAGATAAACAATATTTTGTTTGTTATACATTTTTGCATCTTGATCTAAGTGAGTGGATAAATATTTATTAAATAAAAAAAAATTCATATAAGGTTGGTAAACTCCCTATGGCGGCTTTGCCTAGCATACAAAGCAGGCTGCTCATACCGCAACACCATGGTGACAACCCTAAAAAGAGTTGTTCCTATGACGTCCATATGAATACGGCCTACTCAGCACACACCGGAAATGGGAATTCCTTGTTATTTGAATTTGATTGCACTTGGGTTCATCTGAGGCAGCAGACCCTGTCCTTTATCGACCAGTGGACTTCTATATAGGTGCAGATATTATATATAAAGTCAATTAAATTCAAACAACAACAAAATTTTGTGATAAATAATCTCTACCTTTTAAAATTCATTTTTTAAAGTACTTGTGGAACAACCATACATGTATTTAAGCTGAAACATGCAATAAAAAGGCAAAGTGGCATAATGAAGGGTAATCATGGATAATAACACATGCCAAGGGAAGATTTGCTGATGAAATCTTTTGTCATGCTGTTCTATTTACAAATCAATTAAAATTATAATGAAATTTTCATTCTATACACGTTAAAATTACAAAATACAAATTTATGCTCTATGCTTACTGCATGTTTTAAAATTTATAGTAATGAGATATTTTTCAGATCCCACAGGCCATTGTGATTGTTGTATTAGAGAAGTCTACTAAAGCCAAAGTGACATCGTCCAATGAGAAGGATCTTAGAGACGAGGAGCTCCACCCAGCGTACTTACTGTTCTGGACCTATCTGTTCTGTTTACTCAGTGTCGTACTGCTGTTCTGGACCAATATCATTCCTGGTTTTGGAAATACAAGCAGTATAGATGAATTCTGGGAAGTGTGAGTATCAATGTAGAGATAAATGCATAAAAAAACTATTTGACAAGCTATAGACTGGTAGAGTAGATGAAGAAGTTTTTTCTTCTCTGTTCTGCATATATGTATATTTACACATCTCGTATAATGTACAGGTGATGCATGTTTCTATGGTGTAATCAATTTAAGTTCTGTAGAATTGGGGACATCTATATATACGTCCCTGGTAGAATCTAGAGAATGTCATTTTATTGAGGTATTGCCTAATGTCCAACATAGCTCTTGCTGACATACTTTTACATTACTTTTCCATTATAACGTCATAAATCAGTGGCCTGTCCTACAATACTGTGACGGACCATTGGTTATGATGTCACAATGTATAAGTCTGTTATCAGGTTTGATGTTGGACATTTGGCAGGTGACCTTGACAAATTGCTTATCTCATTGACATGTATCTTCGGAAACCCACAGCCTATTGCCCTAGTACAACTATAACGCAATATAACAAAGAAGATGCCATGGGTTTCCGACGATGAATGACATGACAATAAGTAAAAGGAGCTGTAACGATAAGACGTAAAATTTGCCCTGAAAATTTCAAAATGGAAAATTGAAGAAATTTTCATTAGAAATATCAATTCACTAAATGCATATCTGAATCTAATGTCTGATTTAATAAATTATCAATAACAATACAGATATTTGGGTTGATATGTGCGTTTTTTCTATAGAAATCAATGGAAAACGGATAAGTTTTCTACAACATTGTTCCACCCCAAGTTGCTAAATGTCACTTTTACCAAAGGTGTATATTATTAATACCAATTTGTTGACCAAATGTGTTTCTGTAACTTGGGGTGGAACAATGTCCCAAAGACGAAAAACGAAAAAGGGGGGATTGGCCATTTTTTAAGAATCTGACTTAAAAGCAGTTAGATAGATAAAAATTGCCCATTTCTTCTTGTTATACAATGGAACAATCTTTTCTGAGTGGATTCTGATGAAATATACAACATACACAAATGAAATAAACGATATAAAGATGGTTATTTCTACACAGTGTGTATTTCACGCATGAAAGCTTACAATGTGGCTTTTTAGTGCAAAATATAAGTTTTCAGTCTCCGTATTGCGTATTTTACCGATTACATTGACATACTGGTTTCGATGTCATCCTTTTTTTTTTCATTTTTAAATTAAGAGGGGATTATAAAACATAAAACACTTAAACTTTAGGTAAAAAATACATTTTTTTGTATATTTTCGTTCACTATTTGACGTTTTCAAACATTGTTACCCCCTACCTTTTTAAGCCGTAATTATCAAATCTTACATCAATTTTTAAAAAATAAAATACTTACGAGAAATCTTCTAATATATAATATTTTTCTCCTGAACAACCTTTTCCTTCAAAGGAAGGAAAGTGCACGAGAAATAATCGAATGATTTCAGGGCTAAATCAAGCCCTTATCGTTACAGCTCCTTATGTGTTGTATTTTTGAATAAGTCAAGTCTAAAATCATACTTTCAGGTTTGTGTTCAATATGAAGTGTTTTTGGGGAGCTGCAGACTGCCCAAGTAAGGTCCATATATTTTCTGCTGTGTGTATAACTGCCATGTTGCTCAACAGATTAGCAACCATTTTGTTTCTCCGTTTGACTGAGGGAGCCAGTTATCTTATCATTATCATGGTGAGTTATTGACTGATAAATCACTTAGTGTTTGTGTACTTATTTTAGTGGGATTCATATCTTCGTGGATTTAAGTGCTGTTAAGAATGCTCTTATTTAAGACTACGCCAAATCAAGTAATGCTTATAGAGTATAATAGAAATAAGTCAAGAGCGTGTGTGATGACACTAATATCTCAATATGCCTATTTTTGACCCATTTCTGCAAAAATTTGGTTGCGCTAAAATAAGTACGCATACTATTATAAATTTCTTCTATGTAATGATTGTATGTTTAAGTAATTCTTATTTAAAAAAAAAAGGTAAAATCATTTTGTCTTTATAATATTTAGAAATGTATTCAGCAAAATTTTACATAAAGTACATCAATGGCTTTCACTGCATCTGAGCTGCATAATATTTGACCATAACTATAGTAGAGTCAAACTTAAACTCAACTACAAAATTTGTGTTTTTGAATTTGATGTATCAGCAAGAACAATGTCTGACTCTTTAAGCATTTAATTGGTCATTCATGTATCTTATTTTAAAATCAAATCGTTCCCATATTATTTGTCACATTTTCCCTTTAAGAGCCTCCAGACTCCACTAGTACTGCTTTTCTGGACCTTATTTGATGAGACACCATTTGTTTGGCACCCACATGCACACCTCTCTACATGGCTCAGCATTGTTGCCGTGGTGATTTTGATGCCATCTATTTATCTGTATAATAGAGGGTAAGTTAAAACTTTGGTATTCCTTCAATGTTTTCAGCATATTGATTATACCTCTTTGTTAAATTAATTTATTAAATTTTTTTTTAACAAAGGACCGAAAATTAGACAAAGAATGTTTAAAATACACATTTGTAATTTTCAATTTTCTTGATTTGTTTGTTTGGTCAGTTAGTCAAGGTCAATTATGTAAGAAAAGAAAAGAAGAAATGAATCAATGACACTTCACACACCTTAACCAAAGTTATGTAAGGGTCAAGGGGTGCCTTTTTATGTAGGGGTCATAGGGTCAAGGTCATATTTCTTAATTTCTCATACATTGTTTTTGTAAAAGACAAACTGCTGCAGGAGGGACTACTCTTTTTATAAACATTCTATCATAGGGAAGTTTTTGATATTTTGCAACAAAAAAGGGAATTAAATAAAATGATATATATATCAATCACAATCTTTCTCTTCAAGGTCATTCAGGAGTTCTGTAGTTTCATCAAACAGAGAACATTCTCTTAGCGTTAACGACGGCGATCGGAAGCGTCTCCTGATGTACTCAACAGAGAGCTATCAGTCCATTGATGCAAGTAATCCGAATATCAACGACACAATGTTTGAATATCAGACCCAAGATTTCCAGCCTGTGGAACCTTATTATCTGGACAGCTCAATTAACTCTAATGACAGCTTTAGATAGATCTGCTATCTCTTAATAAAGGAGCCAGCTGTTGTAGTAAAATAGACATCTACCATTTTGAGCCAACCGTTCTTTTTTTTTTCAATTTTAAGTCCATGAATTCATATAAGGTCAGTGCAAGGTTATGAGAAAAATTTTTGTAGTAAAAATAATTTTTTCTCTAATGTGTGCTTAAGATTTTTGTAAAGTGGGACCACTTTACAATCATAATATAAAGGTTGTTCTTTTATACAGTATCTGTAATTTCTGATATTTTAGTACAGCTAATCTGTAGTCTTAGTTTCATAGTCCACTTTCAAGTTCTTGGATAGTTGACCATTTCCAACCTTGGGACAATTTGAGTTATTTTTTTTAAGTATTAAAACATTGAGTTTTTTTTTTAACAGTATTTTATGCACATGCATATACATTATGCCTGATACATTTATATTGTTTAAGTCTTTGACTTTCTAGTCAAAAAGTTGTAGAATTATTATGAAATGTTAGTGTATACAAAAAACTTTACTCATATTCTTATATTCATATCTGACAGTTTTTAATTTTGATATTCCATGTTGATTTTAATGATGTACAACAAAATACATGTATATTCATGTAAGATTTACATGTATAGATATCTTCAATAGAGTGTTCACATTAATGATTTTATTATGAATTATGTATGAAAAATTGTCTGTATGTACCAGTATAACAATGTATATGAGACATTCCACATTCCAAATCTGTGATATTTTATATACATGTATATGTAGGTTGTCATGAAACCGTTTATAATAGCAATCGTCAACAGTGCTATTAGATATATATTTTTTTTCAAAGTGTTCATTCAACTTTTTGTCTCATATAACCTGATCAAAAGCATTCAATATGATCCACATAATAATGTTCTATAACTATGACCTTGACCTAGGTTTTTAGCTCTACTGGTCTCAGACCAGTCAAGCTTATGCGATCACCCTTCGTCTGGCGTCCGGCCATCTGTCTGTCTGTCTGTCCGTCTGTCTGTAAACAATTCTTGTCCGGACAACTCCTCTGAAATTGTTAGAGATAGAAAGTTAATTCTTTTTGCATTTTACTTGGTCCATGGTCTTGTTGTGCACCTGACATTTAGTTTCAGTCCCTGACCCCCAGGTCTTAGAAAATGGGCGTGGTCATTAGATTCTATGTAATCTTGTCCGGACAACTCTTCTGACACTATAAATGATAGAGACATAATTCTTTTTGCAATATGATGGGTCTGTGGTCTTGTTGTGCACCTGATATTTTGTTTGAGCCCCTGACCCCCAGGGTCTTAGAAATGGGTGTGGTCATTTTCTCCTATATAACTCTATATAATCTTGTGCTTGCAACTCCTCTGACACTATTAATGATGGAGACTTAATTCTTTTTACAAGATGATGGGTCTTTAGTCTAGTTGTTCACCTGATATTTTGTTTGAGCCCCTGACCCTTAGGGTCTTAGAAATGGGTGTGGTCATTTTCTCCTATTTAAGTCAATGTAATCTTGTGCTTGCAACTCCTCTGACACTATAAATGATGTAGAATTAATTTTGTTTGCAATGATTGGTCTGTGGTCTAGTTGTGCACCTGATATTTTGTTTTAGCCCTATACCCCCAGGGTCTTTGAAAATGGGTGTGGTAATTTTTTCCTATATAGTTGTGCCCTCTACTCGTTTAAAGCTATTAATGATGGGGAGTTAATTCTTTATCCAATATTATGGATCTGTAGTCTTGATGTGTCATTGATAGTTCATTTGAGCTAGCAGCCCTTGGCCCCTAGGATCTTGGAGAATGGTTGTGGCATTCTTTTTTGAAATACTTTATCTCGGATATTATGAATTATATGAGTGCTATTATAGTTTTAGTCTTATGGATATGTTGTTTTGTCATGCTACTTATAATTTGTTAGAGCGCCTGCTCCCTATGGTCTTGGTTTTAAAAAAAAGGAAGGAAAAAAGAAGGAAATTGATGTTTCAGAAAAGAAAAAAACAACCAGGAGAGCTACAGTCTCGTCAGAGACTTCTGGTTTTCTTCAAGGTCAATGCACACATGGTTTGAATTTTGTCTCATTACTCCTTATGACCAATTTTTGTATTGCGACCTTGTTGTGAAGTTGCCTTGGGGCTTTTTATGTTTCTGTAGAGAAATTGTTGTAAGTGTTGTACCGTAAGTGAGTCTCTCAAGGAGTTATAGCTCTTATACTGGCAAAATTATAATGGACTATTTATATATTTACATATATATATGCACAACCAATGTTATACCCTGAGATGAAACTATTGAAAGGAACATGTAATTTTCACATGAAAACGCTTGTGACGTAACAGTGCATAAGATATAAAGAAACATGCTGCGACGGTTGTTCCAACTTGCAAACTGAACCCGCGGTGACCTTAATATTAACGTTATATTTCCCTGACATTGTCGCCATAGCACTTTCTATATAGACATAACATCAGACAGTGCATGAATTTTATATATTGTTTTCATTTTCGTGCTTAAACATTGACGGCAGGTGCGGCTAGCCAACAGGGGATGCTTACTACTCCCTGGGACCTGGTCCCACCTCTAGCTTGCTAGCGGTCCGTTGTTGCTTAATTTTGTGCTCTATTGTGAGTGCTGTTGAGATTATCTTCAGGATCTTCTTTAAATCATTTGTTTCACACTTATGCCCTTTGCCATGTGGAGCTTTTAAAAAAGTTCCCTGCAAGGGATTTGACAGTAAGTGTTTTTAATATATTTCCCTGACATTGTCGCCATAGCACTTTCTATATAGACATAATGTCGGACAGTGCATGAATTTTATATTTGTTTTCATTTTTGTGCTTTTTAAACGTCGACGGCAGGTGCGGCTAGCCAACAGGGGATGCTCATTCCTCCCTGGCACCTGGTCCCACCTATAGCTTGCTAGGGGTCCGTCGATTCTCATTTTTGTGCTCTTTAGTGAGTGCTGTTGAGATTATCATCATGATCTTCTCTAACTCACTTGTTACCTAGAAAAACGTGATTTCAGAAATCAAGAATGAAACTGACAACTATGGTGCATATATAAAGAATAGATGTCAAACTTGTGTTTTGTTACCGGGTAAGCAACACACAGCAAGTGCATTTATCGCACGAAATGCACTAACGCGCATTACATGTACTATAAAAGCACTTGCTGTGTGTTGCATACCCGTAACAAAACACAAATTAAAACACTTATTCTCTATGTATTTCTTTGTAGGAAACAAAGATGTATTCAAGCTTTAAGCACACATTCCTTATTGTTTTAATTGCCATTTCTTGGTGGAAGTATATCTTTTTCACTTGTTGTTAATGTTAGTTATTCAATGTGATAGTTATATATTTCAAGTTTTATTTTAATTTTGTTAACAGTCTAGTCGTGATTTTTACAATTCATTCCTACTTAGTATTATATGAGATCAATTATTTACTGTTGATATATATGCATGCCTAATGACAAATAGTATATACATGTAACTTGTTGCACTGTTTTCAGAAAGGTTGCACACTATAATAATTGCATATAATCAATTCTCTAAACACTTTGTTTGCTTCTATCCCTTAACTCTTCCTTTTAAAAAACATGACATTTTACTATATTTTATTTCAAATTTTGTTATCTAGTAACAAAGGGTGTTAATGCACTTATGAAATAAAAAAAAATATATACAACAACAAGCCTTAATGATCACTAATTACATGTATTTGTCTTTGCGATACAATCATGTTTGACATACAGCTAAGTTATCATGGTTTATGGCAGAAAAAGTCCTCAACTTTTACTCTTTTTTTTAAATAAAGAGATTGGTCCCATTTTTACATCTAACATGTACACAACATTGATTTCATTCAAATTTTATGGAAAGGACTCCTTATAACGGTATGACACTCCGTTTCATTATGGCAGAGTCTTACTCATTAGCACTAGAATATTCATACTTTCTACAGAGAATTATTTTAAATTGCCTTGACAAGAGCTTATTCTGACAGACCTGTGCTTCTCGCAATACAGCAGTAAAGAAGCCTGTTGCAGATTTACTAGGGAAGTACAAAGGGGGAATATCCAGACAGAATATTTATCTTTTCCTTCCTTTGGCTAATAAGAAAATGGTCCTTGGAAGGGAATGGAACAGGGAACGTTCCTCATGTCTCATTATGGTCAAAAGTCAAGGTCATTGGCATTTATTCATTACTTAAATTTCTTAACTTCAACTGAAGTTACTCTTGACCAACATTCATCGATAATACTGTTAACAGTCATGAACCAGGGAACTGATATTGATTAAGTGTTCAAATAGGTCGACGGTCAAGGTCAGTCTGGACAATGCATTGTCAAGCAAAAATTCTGCATTCATTCAACACTGCGTTTTTCCTCTTTTGACTCCACCATCATGAATACTACTACACGCATAGCTAATACCCATGGACCAGGGGAGAACCAATACTGATTTTGTGCTCAGATGGGTCAACAGTCTAGGTCAGTCTCCATGGGACATGATTCAAAAACTCTACTTGAGTGCTTATTTAATAGAAATACATTGTACTGGTTTACACATTGGGCTTGTGGATAATCGGCGTAAATATTGACCAACATTGGGGGGGGGGGGTGGTATTTGTCTCTATATGGCATGTTTTTTCTTGTTTTACTTTTTTAGTAGGTCATACTTCCGTGCATGTTCAAGATCACTCAATCAAAAGTCATGATGCGGCGTAATCTTTTTTCTATCTAGAGTCAAGCCTAAATGACATTTAAAAAATTGATATGCTGATTGATTCAAGTTACAATATAAAGTTACTTCACTGATGAAGTATGAAAAAAATGTGTCATTTGAAGATATGGGGCGGGGGCGGACACAGGGGTACCTCTCTCCCCTCCCCTCCCACCCCTAATACCTCCCTCCTCCCGCCCCCTTCCTCCCCCTCCCTCCCCTTTATCCCCCTTCCATCCCTCCCCTTACCTCCCTCCTCCCGCCTCCTTCCTCCCCTCACTCCCCTTCCCTCCTTCGGGGAGTCCCCCTCTCTCCTTCCTCCCTCTTCCTTCCTCGCCCTCCCTGTCAACTTGTCCACCCCCTCAGATATTACATTGTATATGGCACTTTTCTAAACTTTGGATTTTGCCCTTTTGATCAGGATGTAAATCACGATGTATCTTATCCGTTATGAGGGAAATTACGTGCAATCCCCAGCTCTCGTCTAAAAAAAATACCAGCGGAAAAACTGAAGAAACTCACAGTGGGTCGAAACAAACTTGTTTATAATTCGTTATACAAAAAATATACTTTATATGTATTTCATTGTCGAATTTTCAATTTACAATTATCGTTACTCATTTAGTACATACAGTCTTATCAAAGGAAGGAGTTGCAAAACAAGATTTATATGTCGGGTAATCTGATAATATGACAATCATTCGAAACTTTTGAAAAATTCACATCTGACTGATGCAATGTAAACGCTTAGAATTATGTAGTAATTAATGCGCTCTAATTATTCTTAATTCATTCAAATTTGCTCTGTCACGATGTTTCGGGGCATCTCAGAAGCATGCTTCTCGAATGCAAGCTTACGAGTTCTTGTACGTAAAAATGTTTGACTTAAAACAATATTTCCATAAACCGAAGAATGTTTTTTTGTAAAAATGACCTAAAACCTGCAGAAAAATTACGAAAAAAAAAAGAAGAAGAAGAAAAAAAAAAAAAAAAGGAAAACTCATTGCGTAAAGCACAGGTTCGAAATGTGAAAAAGCTTGCAATCGGAAATTGAGCGAAATGACATTAATATTTAACAAGCCAAGCGTGCAATTATGTCATAAATACTCAAGTATGATTTTAGAACGTACTTCATTTCATACTTTAATTCTAATATTTTGGTATCACAGTTTCTTTTTTCGTTCGTATATAATCTTCATCACTGTGGAGTATCACGTGATACACAAATGATATGTTCCACGGGAATCCCCTTTGATTAAACCAAGTAAAGTGTCTAAATCTACTTTATATGAATTTACTTTAGGCCTATCATATGGCCTTTATCATCAATGATTTGATGGTTATCTATTCTGGTCAAGAATAGACGTATATTTAGAGAACAATTAAACATAAAATTTTGTATCTGCCAGTGCACCATATCATAACATGTGGTGAGCGCTGAAAAAATTCTGTTTAAGTGCTCTCCGAATACACGTCTATTCTTGACCAGAATAGATAACCATCATATCAATGATGATAATGGCCATATGACAGGCCTAAGGTAAATTCATATCATACGGAGAAATGATGCCACTCTGACATCGCGTCATGGCTCGCAGCCAGATTTGAAAATACTATTGTCGCATATGGACATCACTGTAACTAAGATTGTTAAACGGCTTCCGGGTATTGGATATGATACTCCGTTATCTTCCGAAGAAGTTGATGTAAAAAACTTTATTTTCCGTGTTTAATTCGCGGTTCCCACATGAGTTGAAAATTAGTAAGATTCTGTCCATAGGCTGTACAGTAATTTCATAGGAAGACAGCATGATTTTGCGAGTTTTGGCAACTTCAATGTCCGTTTTATTAAGTTTCTAGTTTAATAATTCGTGTTCCGGGCATCGCAACTGAAAGTTTATAACACATAGTTGAAGTCAGGTATCGTCGTTTTTTCGGATAACTGATTTTGGCGGTTCCCACATATTTTTAAAATTCCTTCTTTCTACGAAATTTCCTCTATTTTCTAGTATCAAATCATTATGTTTTCTTATAAAATTGAAAATATGTCATGAATCATCGTTACATAACAAATTGAAAATAATATGAATAACAGAAATTAAATAAAACGAAGATTTACGGAGAAAAGCTACTAACTGATATTAATGGGAGTTTCGCCGAACTTCGTCACGTGACTGAGATAAGTGGCATCATTTCTCCACATGTAGAGAAGATTTAGGCAGTGTTTACTTGGTTTAAACAAAGGGGATTCCCGTGGAACATATCATTTGCGTATTACGTGATACGCCACAGTGTCCATGTACGCAACGAAACTTATCTTACTGAAACTTGGTAAACGTACTATATAAGATTGGAAAACTTTTTTCCCTTACAGAGCGCACTGGTAAGAGGAGGCTCGTGGAGCGCCTCCAAATAAATAAATAAATAAATAAAATATGGTTTTGATATTTTGAAACCCGTTTAAATACGTAGGTTTTCTTTTACAGTGATGATCAGAAGTTTTGACGTTTACGGTATAAAAAGGAAATATAGCCTGTATCACATGAAAAGGGAAACAAAAATCCAGAAAATTGATATCTTAATTTTGACCTCTTCCCAAAGTGAACCAGAACTCCTGTAAATTATTGTGATATAATCCGCCTTTCCTTTCTGATTAATTTTGAATGTTGACTTTATTTAGCAGATTTGAATTGATTTTTTTTAAATTAAATCTTTTTAAAAATTCTTTACTACTAAGATTTTTTTTTTAGTTTTCATATATCGTCATGAAAAGTCATATTGCTTAAATATTACTCCTTTGAAGTTTCTTATAAAAACTAAAATATTTGGGCAAGAACATATAAAAACAAACTTCTTACAAAGTCTTTGAGTTATCTTTGAGCAACGATTGAAAAATTGCTCATTTCAAGTTGAGTTATTTCTCTTGCGAGTTTATTTAGATCGAACCGAAGTTTTACGAATACAACCGAGTAACCGGAGCAGGTTCCCGCCGTTTATGACGTCAAAAATTTCCTTGCGCACTCTTTTGCCAATGAATGGCCGAACTGAGAGAACGTGTACTGAAAATACAATCATGAACGGCGACGTTCAGACCAAAAAACCAAGACTAACACCCCATAATCCCGTCACAGTAGTTCTGGGCACACAATGGGGAGACGAGGGGAAGGGGAAAATTGTCGATATGTTGGCTTCCGATGTCGATATCTGCTGTCGTTGTCAGGTAAGTTTCTGTTTTTGCATTTTTTGTAACCAATGATTCGTTGAAGAAAAACATCGCGGCGTTTAATATGCAATGAAGAGTTTTCTTAAAAGCCTGTGCATTAAATGATCGCGATATATGTGCCAATAAATAACTGCAGACGGTCGCAGAGTCCCCGATTCATGGTGGTAACTCGATCACCTTGAGCGACCTCGCCGCAACCATGTTTACATCATTACGCAATAAGTGCCAATACACAAAGCTTTCGCGCTTTTACTTTGAAATCAGCATGACAGCAACTTTTGAAAAATTTGTGCAAGTTCTGATACAACTAAACTGCATTTAAAGAAATTGCAATATAAAAGAACAATACTGGAATCCCTGGATCCCCCCCCCCCCCCCCACAAAAAATGGAAATATTTCAGCATATTACAGATATCGTGGTGAAAAAAAAAATGAACAAAATTGATATCAATATCATGTATAAGTAAACTGGATCACAAAAAAAGAAAAAAGGATAGCTTGCAAGGATACCCTGCTGTCACATGCAATGCACTGGTTCATGTTGAATGTGCCTCTGGCAGTTTGACTTCTAGCCAACTGGCCTAGATTACTGAAGTGCACTACTCTATGTACAAATGTATTAATTAACAGCAAATGAACAGATTCTTGGAGCAAGTTGTATGGGCAAGCAGTGCTCTCGATCAGCCTAATTTTGGTCCCATATATAATATATTCGGCCCCAGTTCCAATAGTATCTTTTTTTCCCATTTATTGACCATTTTTCCCAATTTGACATCTTATGGAAAATTTAACAAAATGAGTTAGAAGTTCTCATAAATTTTCAAATGAAAAGGCATCCATGCTTATTTTATATATTTTCCCAATTTTCTATGTTGTATGATTTTGTACGTGTACGTACTATTTCAAATTGACCATTTCTTTTAAGTACAATAAGTACACTTTTAAAAACTATGATGTAGGCCATCTTTCAAATTATTGTGATGGTGTTTCATTTACAAAAACATTTACACAATTTTGAATATCAAGGTCAAGGTCACTGTATGATTTAGGAAAAATCTTGAAAGCAGTACGCAAGATTGAAGAAAATCTTGATGTAGAAATCATCAAACCATCCACAGTGTTCTAGGATTTTGTTCAAAAACAACTTACCAACAGGTAAGTGCCCACCAAAAATGTGGTTACCCAGCACGGAAACTCACTTACCCCAAAAATTTTTCAATCAGATTGCTCATCCTAGCCATTTCCATGAAAATGAATTTTCATGCCAGAAATATTGTCACATTAATTTGAAAATATAGGACACACTGCAAACAATTTTTTTATTATTATCATGTATTTTGGGGTCGATATTTCATTAATCCGATATCATAAAATGGATATAAGTGTTTATATTCACTTACCAACAGTTAAGTGGCATTCAGTTTTCCTATTACCCGACCACAATTTTCACTTACCTCGGGTAACGGGTAATGGAATCCTAGAACACTGCATCCATCAATGTTGGCCTTGGGGATGGACGTCCCCTATTGATTCTTTGCAAGGTCTGAAGCCAGGTTCAGAGTTGTAGGAACAGAATAAAAGACAATCAAAACAGTGAAGAATCGTCAACCATTTCATAAGTGTTGGTCAGTGGAGAGGAAGAGTCCTTTTGATTTTGAAGGTCAGAGGTCAAGGTCACATTTTGCAAAATACTAAAGTCTGAGGTAAAAGTACGTCTTCTGAAGTTCTGATGTACATTGTGCTCAAGAGCAAAATAAATGTAAAAATCAAGTCTTTCACGAATAATGTTGGGCATACTAGGGGACCAAGAGGATGAGCTCTCAGTCTCTTAAATTCAAGGTTTGAAGTCAAGTTACATGCATTTTTGAATATATGCTGTTTCAAGGGGATGCTTCAGTGCAAGAATCTACATTTTGGGGACATTGATAATCTATTTAATTGGAAAAGAAGGACTTTTAATGATAGAAAATCCTGCATGTTGGGTGTCAGTTTGTTCATCACTTATCCTAGGGCTCAGCACTACATCATGTACATATACATTTGTACTGCTATTGAAGCATGATAATTGATTTATTACTCTAAGCAATTTCTCAACATATTACTCTAAGCAATTTCTCAACAGTGGAAAAGAACTTGGAAATAACATCAATTTACAAGAAATTCACCAACCACTGTTGTGTACACTTGCTGTCTTTTGACAGTAAATCTGTCTAATTGTATTTATGCACCTTTCCAAGTATTATGAATAATAAGGGATCTGAATGCTCTTATGAAAATTTAAGAGAAATCTAATTTTGGATTGTCTTTGTCACATCCTACATGTATGATCAGTATACATACCTTTGTGTTGTTCTAGAAATATACGGACGGTAACCGATTATGTTCATAATATTCAGCAATTTCTTTTATTCCTTTAGGGAGGTAACAATGCTGGGCACACAGTGGTCGTGGATGGGAAGTCGTATGCGTTTCACCTACTTCCAAGTGGCATAGTGAACGAGAAATGTGTAGCTGTCATTGGTAAATATTTTGTTATAATTTCACGATTTATCTATTTCCATACATATTTGCTTTCCCTCAAAACACCATTATACAAAATGTACATGTATGTTGCCTGCAAAGTAAAGGAAAATGCTCTTGAAATTTCCAACATGTGCCAGAAACCCATAGCAAAAAAAGTGAAAAAATATTTCGATCGAATAAGAAGTTTTACACACAAATGTGCTCAAGATTGCCTATCTACATGATTAAACAAAATCTTTGAATCCTGATGCTGAAAAAAACCCCTGAGATTTTGTACAATTCTTTTGTAAAAAAAAGAGAGATTCTAACAATGTAAACTGAAGTCTATAAAAATCAGTTTAAATCAGTTCTCAGGATAACTTATATTTTCCAGGAAATGGAGTTGTCGTCCATATTCAAGACCTTTTTGATGAAATACAGAGGAATGAAGACAAGGGACTAAAGAACTGGCAAAACAGGCTGATCATATCGGACAGGGCACATATCGGTTTGTAAAAAATAAAATCACCGTTTAGACGTAATATAACGATCGATATCACATTCAATATCTTCATAATGTTATCTGAGGTGATTAATCTTTAATTTATCAGTATGGGAATCTTGAGGTAATTTGATAGATTAAATCCCCTATTGTCTAATCAGTGTGAATAATCAGACATTGTTATATGCACAGCTGTAGGGTAGTTTAGTATCTTGTGATTAATAATTAACTTACAGGTTACATTTATATTCACACATGGTTTTTCTCCGCTTTAAAGCGGAATTCCGCTTCGAGAATCGGTAAATTCCGCTCGTTTTTATAATTTCCGCTCTTTCGTAAATTCCGGAATTTGACAAATCCGTTATAGAATCGATGTTTTACCTTTGCCGTTTCGCGATGTGTCGTGATTTCTAATTGGTCAATAGGCGACCATTCGACCAATCAACGATTAGTATTCATCCGAAAACACGGAGCAAAGGAAATTCGCGAATGTTCCTTGCCAGCCGGATCGAACTCTCGTCGTTTTTTTTTTTGTATTTGAATTTAATTTCTAAAAGCATATGGTCGGTCGTCCAGAGGGGAGAGGTTGACGTAAAGGCCCTTGACTCCGGCATTATCACTCGAGAATCCGTGGAAATGAGAGCGTCGATAGTGAACCCTTAGCCCTCTCAAAAAGTACAAGAAAAATCTATTTAATTATATTTTCGTTTCAAGATAACAACACTCTAAAGCTGTATTTTTTGCCCCAAGAAAGCTGTTCTGAAGGGTCTTTAATGATGAAAATTGTCGTTTTCGGCCGGGGGCCTTCGGCCCCCTACGTCCCCCTGATATAGGGGCGCTGCCCCTATACACCCCGCTGGGGCACGACCCCCAGACCCCCCTTCAGCTTTTTTCTTTGAACACTAGAATCATGTCTGTATATTGTTTGCATTGTTCTCTTTTGACAGTAAATAAAAAAAAAACAAAACATTTTTTGGTTGTAACCTAAATTGTAGTTGTAAGGTGGGAATATATATGCACAATAGTTTCAGACTACTTGTACAGTATCGGTACAGGTATATTACTTTCAATCCTTAAATAGGAAAGAAACCCAAGAAACCCTTTTCTTATTGGGTATCCACTGGCAGGGGAATAACAAATACAAGGAAAGGAATCTTTTTAAGGAAAAATGAAAGTATTTTCCATATTACTAAAGGAACACTCATTTGACAATATGATTGGGTCATTTGTTTAGTGAAATCATTATTGACATTATTTTGTCCTTTTCTACCAGGCAAACAGTCAAATTTTGAATTGGAAAGAGGGAAAGTATGGCCCCATATCTTACAGAAATTGTTGAATTGTTTTGTATTGTTTTATGAGTTCCTTTTAAACTTCGACAAAAAGAAAAAATATCAGGGTCTTTATATACATGTACTTTCATTGTGTTACAAATTTTTTAGTAACTTTTCCTTTTAAACTTTGAAAAAAAGAAAAAAAAAGATAAAGATTTCTTTACTTTCCATGTCACAGTTTGTCTCTTATATGTATGTCTTTACACAAAAGCAATTTTCTTCACACTTTTAAATTGAAGTATTCCCAGGTTAAATTTTGAAGTGAAAGATTAATCTCATTCTTTTGTAGTTTTAAATCGAAGTATTCCCAGGTTAGATTATGAAGTAAAAGATTAATCTCATTCTTTTGTAGTTTTAAATCGAAGTATTCCCAGGTTAGATTATGAAGTAAAAGATTAATCTCATTCTTTTGTAGTTTTAAATCGAAGTATTCCCAGGTTAGATTATGAAGTAAAAGATTA
This sequence comes from Pinctada imbricata, assembly GCA_033119305.1. Classification (NCBI taxonomy): domain Eukaryota; kingdom Metazoa; phylum Mollusca; class Bivalvia; order Pterioida; family Pteriidae; genus Pinctada; species Pinctada imbricata. The sequence goes on along the minus strand of VSWD01000009.1, from coordinate 46,760,291 downwards.
ATCTCATTCTTTTGTAGTTTTAAATCGAAGTATTCCCAGGTTAGATTATGAAGTAAAAGATTAATCTCATTCTTTTGTAGTTTTAAATCGAAGTATTCCCAGGTTAGATTATGAAGTAAAAGATTAATCTCATTCTTTTGTAGTTTTTGACGTCCATCAAACTGTAGATGGTTTGCAGGAGAGTGGAAGAGGAAAAAACCTGTAAGAATTGTATTTTATTTACACAGGCATAAGGATATGAGGCATTAACTATATATTTTTTTTAGTAATTTTGGAATTGGTCGGGGCCTGTGCGATTGGGAAAATTTACGCTGTTTGGGAATACTTTGGGAAGTACTTACAGTAAATTACTGCTTAGACAATCAATGGATTAGAATTGAATGTTAGGTCAAATGATTTTCTTTTTGATTTGAATTATTACTTATGACTGATATTGATTACAAAATTACGGCAAATTTACAGTAAATTTGTTACTTTTGAACCAATTAATACATGTATCACTAATTTTGATGATAATTCAATCTACATGTAATTGGGAAGTTTTAGAGCCACAGTTGGGATAAAAAGATTCTAATTTTGATTGGAAATGGGGCCGAATAATGGCCCCAAAAAGGGACAAAAAAAATACCTCGATAATCAATTTCACACAGTATTTATGTAACAAGATGTGTGATTTTGCATCCCTGAGCCTGATGAGGGATTTGAATCGCATAACAAGTTTCATAGAAACTGTTTGAAATAGGAGAATCAAATGGTGTACACATACAATCTAATGGAAAACTTCAAAGAAAATTTGAATGTTGAAAGCGTCAATGTTGTCAAAAATGGAACATGCTGCGATGATGAAATACTGTAGCACTATTTGATCGATTATAGGTTTTTATTCTATAAAGGAACCCAAATACATAATTCTGGATCAAAGGGAGATGATGATTTTTCAGGAATAAATTTTCTGAGTCAAGGTTAGGGATGAAAGGACACAAAGATTCAGGGAGTGGCAGCTAAGGGACAGAAGAGATTTAATTATCATCAAGTTGAAATAAATCTTTGTTCAGTTTACGAAATACACTTGCTAAGCCTAATTGCTTTTATTACAATATCAGTTTCATGAAATAAATTTGAAAATTCAATATTTTTTTCAGAATTGGCACAACAAAGAAGGGTATAGGTCCAGCATATTCGTCCAAGGTAAGCAAAATCTGATGCTGAATATGTCTCAAAGTGTTCTATCCTTTTTTCGATATGCTTGCTTGCCATTTGTGAGACTATTTGAATAGATCATTGTCATATTACTGCTAATCGCATTTTAGACATGCCAAGAGCCAACATCAATTTTTGACATTATTTCATACTGTGATGTCATAATTCACAATATCACAGTAAAAACTTAAGTCAAATGTTGTGATGTCAGGTCTCGGCATGTTTAAAATGCAATTCTACTGCGTTAATGTGAAAATCGTCCATTGACATGATCAGAGAATTGAGGGAAACTTGCTAAGCAAATGATGTTTCTGTAGAAATTTTATAATGTCATAATGCTTATAAATCAGATACATGGAACAAATGCCTGTATATTTGACAAAATAGAATGGATTTCCTCTTATTCTAAGGTTTGTTCTTCAGTTCCATTTGTTCTCTTTAAAGATCCCCTTTGGCTCTGTTAATCAAGTTTATGAAAAGACTTCATCACATGTTCATATAAGTACCAAATTCTTTTATCCTCTGATCATTCAATGAAAAAAAAAAACCAAAACAAATTTCTTGAATATTACCCACATCTTTGTTGACATGAGTTTATACCATGTGAAAAAGACCTTTCTACATGTATATGTTTCCAAAATATTAACAATGACCAAACTTGAACTTCGGTTCCACCCAAGGGGTCTCAAAATCATGTTTTACAAAATTTTGAGACCCCAAGGATGGAACTATGTACATGTATCTTTCATAGAAGAACATGAAAGAGTATTTTTCTCACATATTTAAGGTCCAAAGTTAAATCAGAAAGAAAAGAGATGAGAAAAGAGACAAAATTTGAAAAATATAAAGTTGATCTAAACGCAAAAATTTTGCGATATTCGAATTCGGTAAATGGTTTATTCTATCAGAAACAATAGCGTCAAGTGATATGTGATACAGCTGTCACGTGATATGTGATACAGATGTCGCTCACATAGCTGTATCTCATTGGCCTTCTCTGTAACACATACGCGGGTATGAGAGAATAGTAGTTTACACATTGCTTATTGCAGAATAGGACTGGGGACAAGTTGTACCAACTTAGAGACCTTGAAAATTTTCAAGATTTTCAAGGTTGGGGATCAAACTCAAGGCCATTTTGATGTGAAGAGGAGCAATTTAGAAGATAAAAGAATTGATTGAGAAACATATTTTCATTGAAATTATTGAAAAAGTTTATATAGTCTTGGAAGGGAGGTCATTTTCTGACATATCTGTTTTGAGTTTTGGGATCTTTTCATTGCATGGTAGAGAACTTTTCAGTGAACATGGTAAATGTGGGAGGAAGATAAGATGCCTACATCTAGTACATGTATATAGTGTACATGTAAAATTGTTGGCAGTAGGTTCTGTAAATTTACCACAAAGGATCAACATGACTTGAAACAGTGTAATAGAAAGATTTCAAAGTTACAGCCAGTTGTTTACTAAGGAAATCTTGAATAATAATTAGCTTTGGGCTAGATGAGCTAAATGTCGTTTTGTTTCTTGTCAGGCAACTAGAAATGGTTTACGCATGGGGGATTTAATTGGAAATTTTGATGTTTTTACAGAAAAGTAAGTTATCTTTTATATGAATATTGTTTCTAGAATTCATTGTTGATAAATAGTAAATACTTAAGCAGATTAAAATAAAGAAAAAAATATCAAAAATTCATTCTAGTAGTCTTAATTTCTCATAACTGATTTTATATTCTACCTTGTATTTTTTGTTTAATGATGTTTTGCAGATTTAATTTGTCACCTTTGTGGTGCCACCTATTGAGGGACATCATCACTAAGGTTGGATAAGTCTGAGTCATTCATGGTAGAAAACAGAGTGGTAGCTAAAAACCTCAAAATAACCAAATATTTCATGTCTTGTAAATTGTACCTCCGTTGTCCTTTCTTTGTTGTTTAAGAAATTCTTAACATTTTGATACTGTATATGTTCATTTGTAAACAGATTCATATTTAAGCAGACTTTCTTCTTTTTATAGTGTTAATTCTAGACAACATCAAATTCTTTATCTTTAATGAACATGTATTATGATGGAAAATGAATAGATTTCCCTTATTCATGATTGCGCCATTCTTTCAGTTTGCCTCATTTCAACTAGAGTTAGGTCCCTCTAAAATCTATATAAGTTCACTTTGACTGTTTCGGTCCCTCCCGAGCTGCCATTCTGTTAATGCCATAGCACAATGTACCTAAATGTAATTACTTCAGTAACATACATGTATGTTATGTAAAAATAACATTGTCTTTAAGTAGATGTACATTTATTTTTCAGATTTGAAAAGTTGATAGATTACTACAGAATGCATCATCCGGACTTGAAAATTGATGTACCTGCACAGCTTGCAAAATACAAGGTTAGTCTCTACATGTACATGCTTATCTTTAAAAAAGTTGAGAAGTCACAAAATCAGAGCAGCCAAGTCTCTCAATTTGGCCATAATCAGACATGGTAATTTTCTGTTTCAATGTATATTATGCCTTTTAGAATACAGAAACCCTGAATTTGGCCTCCATATTAAAGTGGGCCCGGGAGTTTTAGTTATTATCTGTAGACAATGCTACATATGTGATTGTGTTCATTTGAAATTGTACAGGAACTGCGGGAGAAAGTCCGACCATTTGTCAAAGATACCATTCCATTCCTGGCCAGGGCTATCAAGGAGGGAAAGAACGTACTGATTGAAGGAGCTCAGTCAAACATATTGGACATCGACTTTGGTACTTACAATTCATAGATTTTTCTTCACAAAGATGTGAGCATAACAATAATTTAAAAGATAAAAGAATATTTCAGGCACTGTTGATTGCTCTAGTGCATTACCATTGTGGGATTCAAGCAGCCCTGTATTTCCTATAATTCCTATAAAATCCCAATATTTAGTGGATGTGCCTATTTTACCTATATTTTGGCCAGAAATTGCCATTTTTCCTACATGTATATTATCCCTATAATTTTAGACTTCATTTCTTGAAAAATCTTGCTCTAAAGTGATAATGCTCACGATATCCTCTAAATTGAATAAATAGCAGAAGTACTGCTTTACATCTTGAAAATTTCCCAGCTCGCTTTACTCGCCCTAGCTTTCTCTAAACACATTATGAAACTGACTGTGCCTTATGGTATTTTCAGTTTTGAAAATGATTCATTATTGAAAAAGAGCCTACATGTATAATTCCCCTATATTACATGTATGTCAGGTTTGACCTATTATGTCCTTTTTTTTTCATGAAATTTGACCCTATAAAAATCCCAATTTTTTGCCTAAACACCATTTGAAAGCCTGGCATTGTTATTTTACAGGATTGTACCCCTATGTGACATCATCAAACTGTAGTATAGGTGGTGTGTGTACAGGGCTCGGGATACCACCCCATGTTATAGGGGACGTGTTTGGTGTTGTGAAGGCATATCTGACGAGGGTAGGCAGTGGGGGATTCCCCACTGAACTTCACTGTGTAAGTATATACATCTGTTTCTCATTATTGCTCCACCAATGATTTACATTTTGAAGGCAGGGTCCCATCTGACATGCCTTTGAAGTACATGTACATGTAGATATGAGTCTTGTCTGCATTGCAGATGTTGCCCAAAGAAGATATAGGAAAATAAATTGCTTTTTAGCTTGCCGGGACGAAAAAGTCCGGAGACCTAATGACATACCTTAGGGCTGTGCGGTTTTATTGTTACATCGGTGCACCGCAATATTTTCGTTTCCAACACATATTGCGGTACGTTTTTCAATATACTGGTTCAGGTTCAATATTTTACTTTACAGAGTTATTATTGTATAGAAAGTATTCCAGTCAAAAACGACAATCGAAAATATGCTTCAACAATCAAATTCATGCTTATTTCAATGAAATATATGTTCTTATGGCGTCCAGGGGCCATAACTCCTGTAGAAATGGGTCAATCAAATTGAAACACGAACTTGATTTGTATCACACTGAGATGTATTCACATACCAAAAATGATTTCAATATGTGCAATACCATGAAAGAAAAGTCCGGAAAACTGAGAACTGAGAGTCCAAGGGCCATAACTCTTGTGAAAATAAGTCAATCAAAACCAAAATCGAACTTGATCTGTATACCACCAAGATGTAATCACATATAAAAAATTATTTCAATATCTACTACAACAGTTGAGAAAAAACTGGAAAACTGAGAATTTCATGAAATTTTTCTCAGTCCAGGGGCCATAACTCTTGTAAAAATAGGTCAATCGGATTCAAACTCAAACTTGAGCTGTATAACATTAAAATGTATTCACATATAAACGATTATTTCAATATCTGCAATACCTTGGAAGGAAAGTCTGGAAAACTGAGAATTTCATGAAATTTGCCAAGTCCAAGGGCCACAACTCTTGTAAAAATAGGTGAATTGAAACCAAACTCGATCTGTATCACATTGAGATAAACTCACATGCCAAAAATGAGTTCAGTATATCAAAGACAGCGAAAAAAAGGAAAACTAAAGTGTGACGGACAGACAGACGGACAGACAGACAAACGGGGTAGAAACTATAAGTACCCTCCGGCAAGCCAGTAGGGGACTTATAAAAGATACTTTAGGGTTAAATTTGGTGAGAATTTGTATAATTTCTTTTCCAATTTCAACAATTTTCCCAAATGGGACAAGCATAGCACCTTCCCCCCAAAAAAAAAAAAAAAAAAAACCCTGGATACGTTTAACATCATTATGTTTCACATGTGCTTGATGAAGACTGGCAGTTAATTTTTTCAAGTTTCAACTGTTTGTCTTTGTGAAAGAAACACAACTTATATTTAAATGGCTTTATTTCTCTATTTTCTGTGATCCCTAACTTTGCCCAAAGACAGAATAAGCAATAATATGATGATAAATGCATAAGATGTGTCTTGTTTTAGTGTTTTTCTGTAAAATTAATGAAATTTATAAAAGGATTAAAATAATGAAATTATAAAAGGATTAAAATAATGAAATTTATAAAAGGATTAAAATATTGAAATTTATAAGGATTAAATATTGCAATAAATTGCAATATGAAATCTTGTATTGTGTATGTATCTTATTCTCTTGTCAAAGAGTGAATAAAACAAAACAACCAGGAGAGCAATAGTCTTGTCAGAGACTTCTGGTTTCTTTTTCTCAGCAGATTTTCTCTTACGAAAGATTTGTATCAAAATATTAAGAGTTGTAATAATTTTCTGTCAGGAACTTGGAGAGAGTTTGAGGAATCAGGGACATGAATATGGAGTAACAACGGGGAGACCGAGACGTGTTGGCTGGCTGGACATGGTCATGTTACGTTATTCTCAGATGATCAACGGATTTACAGAGTAAGAGAAACTTCCGTTTAAAAATTGTACTTGGTTCAGTGAGATTTGTATTGTACTCTGATTCATATACCAATACATATGGTGGAGTTGAGAATCTCCAGTCCTGTGGTCTAATGGATATGTTGTTTTGTTGTTGTGCTACTTATGATTTGTTAGTGCACCTGCTCTGATCTATATACCAATACATTTTGTTGTGCTACTTAGGATTTGTTAGAGCACCTGCTCTGTTCTATATACCAATTCATATGGTGGAGTTTAGAATCTCCAGTCCTATGGTTGTCAGTCATGACAAAGATTATATTGGTGCATCCAGGAAATAGAATAAATATCTTTGAGCTGATACATTATTTCCTTTGAAAATGCCTGTTTCTGGACCTGAAATTCTTTTCATATCACAAATATGGCTAATGAATGATATTCCGTATCAAACCAATATGCCATAGTACATGTATACATTTAGTACTCTGTAGGAATAAAATGGATGTAAAATTTGATCTACATTTAGGTCCATTTCACTATGATGAAAATATGGTTTAAAGTTCTGTTCTTGATATATGTTTGTACTCTTATTTTCATTCTTGTCAGAATTTGTTTATAATCATTACCCAAGCTTCACATCACTTCACGACCCCTTTTTCATAAGAAAAAGGTCAAGGTCACTGTAAATGAGAGGAGGAGGGAGGGACACGTCTCTTATTGATCAAATTGTACATCTTGCTTGAAATGAGGATGAGAAATTTAATGCTTGTGTGGAACTTACATTGTATTTAAATTTCAGAATTGCTATCACCAAACTGGACATCCTTGACACATTCAAAGAAGTGAAAATTGGTATTGCATATGAGCTAGATGGAAAGAAGAATTATGACAGCTTTCCAGGTTAGTTCTACTTGATAGTATTACTATTTGTGGTCAATAATATTAATCATCTTTCAATCATGATCCAATGTGCATATAACAGACCTGCTTAACAAACTGGATCATTTTGCATATTTTTGACATTTGGTTTCTTTAGAAAACACCTTTCTGCAGAGTAATTGAAGCAAAATGCATGGTTCAGAAACTTTCTTGCATACATTATACTCAAAGGTCCATGTTATATATACATGTATGTAATTTTATTGCTTTTATCAACATTTACTGTCTGCGTGGATCACTTAGGAAACTGGATAAATGCGATTTTGACTATTTTATCATGCAAAACTTTAAATGAAATTGATATCATTCAATAGATATCGTTTAGTCGTAAATTTTGGTGTAAGTTATATGAAAGTCAATGCACATAATCAAACTTAATGGACAAAACAAGTTTTAGGTGGGCCATTTCCCATGCTATTTTTTCCTGTGACGTCCTGACGCTCTCCATAGACTAAATGTTAAATTTTGGCGACGTCACGCTGAAATTTAACATTGAAAACACCCAATCTGAAATTTATTTTGTCAGTATAATTTGATTGCATAAACCCTCAACCATGTAGCATATACCAACATTTACGACTAAGCAAGATCTATTCAATGATACAGATTTTAAATTTTTGCATGACAAAGTTATCAAAATGCGTTTATCCGAAGTGAGCCGCGCGGACAGTAATTGCATAATGTCATTAAAATTGGATAACATCAAGAGACAGGAGATCTTGGGTTCAGGTTGTAGGGTGTTCATAGGTGCAAAATCAAGGGGTGAATAAAAAAATAAAAGGGTGAATAAAAAAATCAAGGGAATAAAAAATCAAGGGGTGAATATAAAAAATGAAATAAAAGGATGAATAAAAAAATCAAATGGTGAAAAAGGGGGTGAATAAAAAAATAAAGCCAAATTTGGAGAGGAAGCTGTTCTGATAAGCTGAAAGTAAGCAAATAATTATGAGAGTCAAATATTTGGCATCCAACACACCTGCTCTTGAACAATTTTGACAGTTCTTTTAGGTTTTGTTTTAACAGTGATTTACTAAATCATATAAAATAAATATATTGAAACTTTTCTCTCCTCTTACATAGCCATTGATGAGGATTTGAAGCGTGTGAAGGTGGATTACTTAACGTTACCCGGCTGGCAAACGGATACCTCCAGTGCAAGGAAATTCTCAGATCTCCCGACAAATGCTCAACAATATGTGTATAAGATACAAGAATTAATTGGGGTAAAAGGTAAGTAGGAATGTTCTTTCTTTTATGAAATGGAAATAAAAACTAATCCTTGCTTTGGCAGTGTCCAATTTGCGACTGAAAACTTGAAGTAAATTCATGTTTTGCTTGTTGAGTCGAAGTTTTCGGTGTCAGTTGATGTCATTGTTTATGCTTTGAATCTGCCAAGACATATTACAGTCTCTTGACTGAATCCTCCCGTCTTTTAAAACTCTTTTTCTAATCAGTTTTGATAAATAATTCTTTTTATACAAAAGCAAATAAATTCCATGTAATTTTCGCTTATTTTCAGTGAGGTGGATTGGAGTGGGACAGGCAAGAGAATCCATCATTGAAGTCTGCTGACCCTAACAATGCGACATGGAGAGTGATTCCCCCTTCACCCGCCCATGCTGGTCCACTTACAGAGCCCAGGCTGTATTGTTGCTCATGAAATTCACAACTTCCATGTTGTTCTGTACACAATATCATAAACCTTCCTATTCATTATCATCATGTACAAGGTTTTGTATTTACAGAAAAATTATGTATACTGATTTATGGGACAGCTTTAGTCTGTCCTTCTTTGAGGCATATACAAATGTAAATGAAGATATATTGATCTACATGTATTGAATATCATATGTAATGAAATCTTGGAAATCATGATTTATGCTGTGCAAACCAATTGTGAAGTTGTCTGCCTCTATAATTTGAGAAATATATATTTAGAAATCCAATGAAATTTTTTTTCTATGATTTTCATAAAAATTTTTATCTGATATTTTTATTGCTCTCATGATTTGAAGATTGTACATTATGAATTGTTTTTAAGAGGCCAAATATATTTTTGGACATTTCCAATTTATTCCATACTTTTCATACAATATACCATTAAAAACTTTTCTTCCGTCATCAATAAGGTGGCATCTTTAATGTATTTTGCAGTTTTGATTTTTGGTATAACGATAGCACCAAAAAAAAAAAAAAGAGAAAGAATTTATGCTGTGATAAATTTGTAAGGTGCATCTATATTTCCTCATAGTAAATACAATAACATGAGAAGATGCCTAAAAATGTTCTTATCCAAGTAGTTACTTTCACAGTATTCAACGAAAGAGAGTTTTGTATTCCTATGTATACTTTGTCCGAGTATGGGACCCTTTACATGCAAGTCAGTTTGATACATGTATTTCAGCGTTTTTGATGAAACAATTCTCTTCGCAAATTACCGGTAATGTATACATGTAATTTACTATAATTGTTTATGAGCGGTACATATTGAAATCTCATCAAAGGATACCTCAAAAAAATGAATCTATTGATAATATTATGTTTATTTCATAAAAGTTCCAAATATGAAAAAAAAAATTCCTTAAAAAATTTCATGTACATTCACATTCATCATACTTCTCATTTCTAGCATTTGTTTACTTGGTATGGTTTCCAAAAGAATCTCTCATCGTAGAGTTTGAAATATTTCTCAGTATTTTTTCGTTGCTAGCGAGGTTTTAGATATTTAATTCTTTTAATATTTTCCCCGTTTTCCTTGTTATTTGTGTTGTTATTCTCTATATTAGACTTTTTGTTTGTTTTTATAATATCGATGAACTTCTGAAGGCATCTACTTGAAATATAAGAAATCTCAGTCATAATGTAAGCACCTAACTTGTATGAACTTTCTGACACTGACCCAATATGGGATGTTCATTTTAATACCAAGATCTAAAGATGTATTGTAGCTCTTGATGTACATGTACCTGCTGATGAAATTAATTATTTACCAGTGTTGAAATAATGATTTTTGCCTTTTTTGGGGTATTGGATGTATAAATAAAAAGTTAATCTTTTAGTTATTTATGCAGTTAGTCATTTGCACATACGAGCCTTGCATCTCAGTGAAAGGCTAATAGCTGATTTTCAAGGAGATTCATTTGGAGGACAGACACCAGACATTACAAAATTTGGCGATATTTTCATTGTGACGTCAAAATAAAAAACATGACAACGCATAAAGTCAGTGCGATCAAATATGAAGTCACAATTCAAAAATTTTGCTAAATGATGTAATTTCTGTGCATTAAAATGGTCAAAAATATTTTATGGAAAATGGACTATTGAGGCTTTAAAGTTCTTGTGCCATAGTCATTTCTTGTCTGGACTCTGTTCACATTTACATGTACCTCAGATATTTTGACAAAGGACTTTGATGAGAGGAGGCAGGCTATTTAGCCCCAAATATCGTACATTTTTTCACAGGCCTTAAAAATCACCCAGGTTTGTGTTTGTACATTGGATCATTCAGGTATTTTAACATCCTAAATCTTGTGAACCACAGGGAACTCTTGGATGATTCGTGCAAATGTAGAGAGCATCATAGCTGATAAATTAATCTAGCTTAAGCTTCCAAGACAGGCTTCACCGAGTATACAGAAGTTTTTGGCCTTGTACACATAAGAAATGCAGACAACCCAGGCGATTGGTAGGCTTGCGATCATTTTCATCCAATACATTCTTTGCATAAGGTCACTCTATGGTTAATATCCATACATCTACCAAAGAGATGTGGCACATGTACGACTCCACATGCTTGTGGGCAGGTTATACAAGTAGACTAAACCTTGACCTTGAAACTTCATACCACATAAAAGGTCACTGTTGGTGAGGAAGAACCCTATAGAATTTCAAGGTCACAGCCAACATTGTGGGGCTGATATAAAATAAATCTTTAGCCATAGGCTTCTTAAAAATAGTATGTTTCTCAGAGATGGAAAAGTTTCAGAACTTTAATTACCATTGTAATACAAGATGTGCTTGTGAAACACTTGACTGGCCAGCAGCTCCTCTTTTACAATAGGTAGGTTTTTTCACAAGGTCACTGGATGAAATAAAATTAGTTTTAAATCTATCATAGTTTGGCACATTCTATATTTATCATAAAGAAGTTGTACCTCTTTAGATGATGACATCTAAGAGCATCAAATTTTCACTAAGAACTTTGGTTAGCAGCACAAGATCTGATACAAATGAATTTATTCAGGCTTACTACATGTATATATGACAATAATAATTGTAATACAAGAATAATAATATCACAGTAAATGGCTGGTCAACTTTTCACTTGCATTCAAGTGTCTTTCCAGCCTTGTGGCAGAGGTATAGTAAAATTGTTCCGGCAGTTCTCCTTCCTTGTTCAGTGCACTATGTGTTCAAGGATGCCTTGTCTGATCAAATGTTCACACTCCGATCTTAGCAGGAAGTGCTGAAAGAAATTGGAATGTTCATTATTCACATGGTAAATTGCTGATTTTCCTGCATTCTGACACAAATTTCTCTTTTTTGATAAAACATCTGCTATATCAATGTCTGTTCATTTGATTGGGGACACACACCTTTGTTTTCATTACTCAAGTAATTCTTGATAAATTATGATGAAATTTCATGTATAGATTGCTAAAGATCAACAGAGGAGCCTTATTGATATCAAGATCAGATGGCCAAACTTGATACGTAAAGAAAACAGCATTTTTGCACCAGGCATGCATGTCTCAAGTAATTCATGAGTAATAGAACTTAACATACTGTACATATAGATTACATGACCTCAAATACTATTAAACACGCTCATTATCTATAAAGCCTTTTTTCATCATCCAACACAATTTCACTGCAGTTAATGAGAAATTTCAGTACTTTACTATACATGTATATAAAAACTTCCCACTAAAGTACATGCATAAACTACCGGTATGTGACACAGAAATACAGAGGATGGTAAAAATATTTGTTGAATTGTTTGGTGGAAACATACCTGGGTATTTTTCTTGAGGACAACAATGTTACCATCTTGAGTTTCAAATTCACCATGGTCCATAAGGCATCGTACCTAAGATACATGTATATTAAAATTGAATTTTGATTGGTATTTGTGTGCGACTACTTTTTATGATCTATCAGAATTTCAACAAAACAATCCCAAGATATCATCCTCCAAAAACAAGGCAACAAATAAACATCTACTTTTAATGCCTAGCATCAAATTTTGTGTATCTCGTGTAAAAAAATGTTTACCCAAAACCAAACAGAAGTGTGATTCGAGAGATTGTTGTAGAGAGAATAACATAGCATGTAATGTGTTAGTGTGGGTATGCAATAGCTCCTTTTAGAGGTCACAGATTACATTGGAAGTTCATGATCCTTTGCATGGAAGTTGCCAAGAGTGAGAGGATGGCACTTATTAATTTTCAAGGTCAAAGCCACAACTAGCAATACATGTACATGTACGACAAAACCCTTGAGGATACTGTGAAAGTCAGAGGTTACACATGTTTATAAAGCTGCAGGTGAGCTGCGCAGTTATAGATTTTCAAGGTCAAAATTCAAAGGTCAAGGTTGTGACAAGCAATACTAGAAAGTCCTTGTGGATATTCTAGAAGTCGGATGCATGTAACCTCAAATATTCATCAAATTTTGAATGTGAGTTGTGCATGGTGAAAAGGCAGCATCTATTGATTTTCAAGGTCAGGGTTTAAAGGTCAGGTCATAACTAGCAATACATGTACTAGAAAATTCTTGTGAATATTCTAAAAGTCGTTAATTGCCTCAAATGAGCATACCGGTAGTGCGAGGAATACACTTAATTTTTGCATCAGCCATTAAGAGTCGTTTGAAAATGTGTTAGACCATCAGCTCTGTAGGTAGCGATCTCGTTTGAAAGATTGGTAGAAAGACACAAAAAAATGGTTATAAAAGATCTAGAGTACCAGCTCCTGTAAGTTGCAGTGAAAAATGTGAAAAGACCAAACTTGACAATAAAACAAATTAATAACAAAATTTATAAAGCTTTGTCTTGCAAATCCTTGTGATTGTTTTAAAATTCAAAACTATATCGGACATGCATGTAAATCAGGACCAGTTTTGTGCTATAACTAGTTGGTCCGGAGTCAAAACTGCCTGTCACATCCCAATTTGCAATATCACATTTTGTTTACACTATTGTCTAGAAAATGAACAAGTGACAGATGGCCAGATTGACAGATAATGCAAATACATTAGTCCCACATCATTACACATTAGAGACATTATCAAACTCTAGGATTACGAGATTGAGAATATCAAATAAGTTAAGATACTATGTGGTTTCTGTCTTACCTCAATGTAGAGGGTTTTAGGAGGTTTCAGATCCTGTGTAAGGTCCATTCCACCTTCCCCACCTATAGAACGCATGTAATTAGCTAACATCTTATTGTACCTCCCAAACCATTGTACCTGTAATAATATAAGTGAAATACACGTACTTTTAAATGATTAAAAAAAAATTTCAATTTGTTCAAAAGTAATAAAATTGGAAAATTGTGCAAAGATAGACAGAGTGTGAGTATTTTACATGTATACATCTACTAGTACAAGTACTGGTACTATTGACCCTTTAACACTATTCAGTCATCGTGAAAGTTTTTACAACTTACCAGACATTTTTGAATTTTTTAGAAATTCAAACAGGTTTATTAAGAAAATAAGCTTAAAATGCATCAAAGATGCAAAGTGCCGAGTTGCAAAACTTGAATATAAGTAAAATATACATGATTTGAATATGGTCTCGACAGATGGGAAACATTATTAGCATGTTTCAGGTTGATCCACATTCATATATAATTCAGAAACCATTTTCAATTAACGAGTCCTATGAATTTGACCTTTGATCTCTTGACCCCAAAATTAATAGGAAACATTTCTGGCAAGTTACATGATAATAGGTGCAATACAGGCTCAAATTCAGTCGGAAAACCATTTTTAATCATCTAAGTCCTGTGACCTTGACCTTTGAACCCCAAAATTGATAGTGGTCATCCTTGATCCATGGGAAACATTTCTGGCAAGCTTCATGATTATAATTGCAATACAGGCTGAAATATGGTCCGGAAACCACTTTCAATCATCAGAGTCCTGTGACCTTGACCTTTGACCTTTTGACCCCAAAATCAATAGGGGTCATTCTTGATTCATGGGAATCATTATTGGCAAGTTTCATGACTTTAGGTGCAATACAGGCTAAAATATGGCCAGGAAACCATTTTCAATCATCAGAGTCCTGTGACCTTGACCTTTGACCTTTTGACCCCAAAATCAAAAGTGGTCATTTTCTATTCACAGGAAACATTTCTGGCAAGTTACATGATTATAGGTGCAATACAGGCTGAAATATGGTCAGAAAACCAATTTCAATCAACAGAGTCCTGTGACCTTGACCTTTGACCTTTTGACCCCAAAATCAATAGGCCTCATCCTTGATTCAAGGGAAACATTTCTGGCAAGTTTCATGACTTTAGGTGCAATACAGGCTAAAATATGGCCAGGAAACCATTTTCAATCATAAGAGTCCTGTGACCTTGACCTTTGACCTTTTGACCCCAAAATCAAAAGTGGTCATTTTCTATTCACAGGAAACATTTCTGGCAAGTTACATGATTATAGGTGCAATACAGGCTGAAATATGGTCCGAAAACCAATTTCAATCAACAGAGTCCTGTGACCTTGACCTTTGACCTTTTGACCCCAAAATCAATAGGCATCATCCTTGATTCAAGGGAAACATTTCTGGCAAGTTTCATGATTATAGGTGCAATACAGGCTGAAATATGGTCTGGAAACCATTTTCAATCATCTGAGTCCTGTGACCTTGACCTTTGACCTTTTGACCCCAAAATCAATAGGCCTCATCCTTGATTCAAGGGAAACATTTCTGGCAAGTTTCATGACTTTAGGTGCAATACAGGCTAAAATATGGCCAGGAAACCATTTTCAATCATCAGAGTCCTGTGACCTTGACCTTTGACCTTTTGACCCCAAAATCAATAGGCATCATCCTTGATTCAAGGGAAACATTTCTGGCAAGTTTCATGATTATAGGTGCAATACAGGCTGAAATATGGTCTGGAAACCATTTTCAACCATCTGAGTCCTGTGACCTTGACCTTTGACCTTTTGACCCCAAAATCAATAGGCCTCATCCTTGATTCAAGGGAAACATTTCTGGCAAGTTTCATGATTATAGGTGCAATACAGGCTGAAATATGGTCCGGAAACCATTTTCAATCATCCGAGTCCTGTGACCTTGACCTTTGACCTTTTGACCCCAAAATCAATAGGGCTCATCCTTGACTAATGGTGAGTAAGTGTATGAAGTTTCATTGTTATAGCCTCTTTCGTAGTTGACTTATAGTCCGGAAACCAATTGTTGACGCCCTCCCGCCTGCCCAGACGCCCGCCCAACCGCCCGCCCGCCCGTCTCACATCAAATTAAGAGCCGAGTTTTGCAACTCGGCTAAAAACTGAAATATGTTACCAGACCGAAGCAAATTTTACCAGATATGTCTGGTGACTTTCGGATTGACTGGTGTACTAAATTTGAAGCTCAGTTCCGGGATTGTGCTTACACCATTGTTATGAGACGTTTTACATGGAATCATGTTTCCTGTCTTCTGTGAAAAAGGATTTATATCACTAGTGCATGTGCAATTTAACTTTTCTCCCAGATCTTAGTTGCAAATTTAGTCCCACAGATAATGTGAAGGTTTTTTAAGAAAGGAACTTGCCTGGTACTGGTACATTTGTAATCTCTTTTGCTACTCACTTCTTGTTCACACATATTGAATTTAACCTCTGCCGGCAGTACACTCCCAAACTCCCATCTCATCTTCTTGATCTGCTCTAATCTGTTGTACCTGTCCGTACAGAAAAATGTCATTATAAACATGATAAATGTGAATACTGGTATACATGTCAAGATTTATATAATGTCATATACACACTAAGTTCTCTTTTGTGCTTCACATGCATGTAACGTACAAACTGTACACTATGCTAGATATTGATATAAACATATATGATCATTGATGACGGTAATCAAACATGCTTAACATTCATGTTTAACAAATCTATTAGAAAATCATTATGATATATATGCACAACCAATATTATTCCTTTTTATGAAAGTATTTAACGAAATGTGTTGCATTTTGCATATAAAGGCAAGTGACGTCACAATGCATAAACTCTACGGAAACATGCCACATGGGCTGTTCTCACCTGCAAATTAAACCCATGGTGACCTAAATTTTAAAATCACCTTATTAACCAGAAACAAGAGCCCCAGGGGGCACAACGCTCTCCTGATACCCATGCATGCTCTAATTGACATACTGACATTGAATACTGATAGTGCCAGTACCAGGATTTTAGCCCACAACCTTTCTAACAAGATTTTTGCCGGATGCAGACAAGTTTTTTTTTTCAGACAACCTTTAAAAGTACAAACAAGAGAAAATAGTCACATTTCAAAACAACAACTTTTTTACTCATTTGAAAAGATGGATTATGCGATCCAAAGTCATATGCCCAGCTAGTATAGTTCGATTATGCAACATCAAAAATAAAATAATTTTGTAAAATTCCACATTAATGTGCAACAGAAACAGAATAAAACAATGAAATGATTTCATAAATTAAGTTTATTTAAAATTGAACACCAAACCTTTCATTATTAATAGCTAGTATGCCAGAAAATAATAAAGCCTGTGTTTGTGAAACACGAATGCCACGCGGTGGCATCTTTGTTGGTATAAACACCATTTTCTGTTAAGTATGTGAGAGGTCAGGGTCAGAGTAATGTTGGTATCAATGGAAAGATCTTGTCACAAAGAATACACATGTACAATATGAAAGCCCTATCACTAACCATTCAAAAGTTATGCCCAATGTTAAAGTTTTTGAAAAGTAGGTCAAAGGTCAAGGTCACGAGGTCAAAAATTTTGGTATCAATGGAAAGGTATTGTCACAAGGAATACACATGTGAAATATGAAAGCTCTATCACCTTCCATTCAAAAGTTATGCCGAATGTAAAGTTTTTCGGACAAACAGACAGACGGACAGGCCAAAAACTATATGCCCCCGTATCTTTGATTCCGGAAGCATAAAAAACAAAGACTTTCGGTTTTGCCTTTATTCATATTAAATTATACAGAAATCTATGAATGAGAGCTTTTGAATAGTATCGATTTTATCTTAATACATGTAACGTACAGTCAAAATCGTGTTAATCCAATTAACACAGACAAGTTGTAGGCGGACAATATTAATTCAAGTGAGTTGTGCAGAAATTGAGCCAATTTATTTTCCAAACAGCAGTGTACGGTGTATCAAACCTCATGACCCAGTGAAGCCACTTGGACAAATTATTTTCGGTAAATATGCTGAAATGCGGTGCTTGGAAATGTATTTTTAGCATATTGAATCAATAGTCGTGATAAATTTAACTTCGAACTTGATCTTGTCTTTTATGCAATCTACAGATAGGTTTGAAAATATGCAAAATTCGGAACATTTTCAATGAGGACGCAGAGTTCCTGTAAAAAAAGTGAAATTTGCGAAAAAAGGACATGCATGACCCCCCCCCCTTTTTCTTTACATTTTTATGCGTGCCAAAGATTCGCAATCAAATAAGACCAATTTTACAGACTTCCGGGCATTTCAAGTCAGTCAAAATTTTTAGTGTGCACCTTTTTATTTCCTGTAGTTACCTCTACTAAAGGGGCAAGGAGGTATTGAACCAATCAAATCTGTAACAGAAGATATATGGCGACTATGTTTACCATAGATACAGAAATAAGACAGAGAAAATAAGCATTAAATAGGGAAATTGTTCTGAAATATGCATGTATGCAAAAAAAGCAATCCAAGGAATGCTTGTGTCGCCTGCGTAGCGGATTTTTTTTTTATTGAAATTAGGTCAAATATCAAAGGCAAGGTCACTAGGTTAAAAATTATGGAATGTTTAGAAAGGTCTTTTCATAAGGAATACAAATGTGAAATATCAAAGCCCTATCACTTACCACTCAAAAGATATAGCAAATCATAGATTTGTTGAAAAGTAGGTCAAATATATAGGGCAAGTGCACGAGGTAACCAGACTTGTCAGAATGACAACATAGCTCGCCGGTGGCAACCATATGTAAATTGCAACAACAACAATAAAAAAGGTCTTATCACAAGGAATGCACATGTGAAATATCAAAGCCCTATCACTAACCATTCAAAAAATATGGCCAAGGTTAAAGTTTTTCAAAAGTAGGTCAATCATCTCCAAGGTCAAGGTCACAAGGTCAAAAATTTTGGTATCCATGGAAAGGTCTTGTCACAAGGAATACACATGTGAAATATCAAAGCCCTATCACTTACCATTCCAAAAATATGGCCAAGGTTAAAGTTTTTCAAAAGTAGGTCAATCATCTCCAAGGTCAAGGTCACAAGGTCAAAAATTTTGGTATCCATGGAAACGTCTTGTCACAAGGAATACACATGTGAAATATCAAAGCCCTATCACTTACCATTCCAAAAATATGACCAAGGTTAAAGTTTTTCAAAAGTAGGTCAATCTCCAAGGTCGAGGTCACAAGGTCAAAAATTTTGGTATCCATGGAAAGGTCTTATCACAAGGAATACACATGTGAAATATCAAAGCCCTATCACTTACCATTCCAAAAATATGGCCAAGGTTAAAGTTTTTCAAAAGTAGGTCAATCTCCAAGGTCAAGGTCACAAGGTCAAAAATTTTGGTATCCATGGAAAGGTCTTGTCACAAGGAATACACATGTGAAATATCAAAGCCCTATCACTTACCATTCCAAAAATATGGCCAAGGTTAAAGTTTTTCAAAAGTAGGTCAATCTCCAAGGTCAAGGTCACAAGGTCAAAAATTTTGGTATCCATGGAAAGGTCTTGTCACAAGGAATACACATGTGAAATATCAAAGCCCTATCACTTACCATTCCAAAAATATGGCCAAGGTTAAAGTTTTTCAAAAGAAGGTCAATCTCCAAGGTCAAGGTCACAAGGTCAAAAATTTTGGTATCCATGGAAAGGTCTTGTCACAAGGAATGCACATGTGAAATATGAAAGCCCAATCTGTATTGGTTTAAAAGTTATAAGCAAGGTTAAAGTTTTTGTGCACGCGCACGCAGACGCAGACGCAGACGCAGACGCCAACGCCGACGCCGGGGGTATGACAATAGCTCTCCGGACATTCGTCCCGGCGAGCTAAAAAATGATGGTATGTGAAGAAAGGTCTTGTCACATGGAATGCACATGTGAAATATCAAAGCCTATCACTCAGCAATCAAAAGAAATAGCCAATCTAAGATTTTTTGAAAAGTAGGTCAAATATCTAGGTCAAGGTCATGAGGTCAAAAGTTATGATATGTGTAGAAAGGCCTTGTCACAAGAAGGAATACACATATGAAATATCAAAGCTCTATCACTTACCAATCAAAAGATATAGCAAATCTTAAATTTTTTGGAAAGTAGGTTAAATATCTAGGTCAAGGTCATGAGGTCAAAATTATGGTATGTGTAGAAAGGTATACACAAGAGAAATATCAAAGCCCTATCACTTGCCAATCAATAGATATAGCCAATCTTGGTTTTTTTTTAAAAGTAGGTCGAATATCTAGGTCAAGGTCATAAGGTTAAAAAATATAGTATGTGAAAAAAGGGCTTGTCACAAGAAATACACATGTGAAATATCAAAGCCCTATCACTTACCAATCAAAAGATATAGCCAATCTTAGATTTTTTGAAAAGTAGGTCAAATATCTAGGTCAAGGTCACGAGGTCAAAAAATATGGTTTGCGTAGAAAGGTCTTGTCACAAAGATTACACATGTGAAATATCAAAGCCCTATCACTTGCCAATCATGGGATATAGCCAATATTAGATTTTTAGAAAAGTAGGTCAAATATCTAGATCAAGGTCACAAGGTCAAACATTATATGTGTAGAAAGGTCTAATCACAAGGAATACACATGTGAAATATCAAAGCCCTATCACTAATCAATCAAGAGATATAGCCAATATTAGATTTTTAGAAAAGTAGGTCAAATATCAAGGTCAAGGTCACAAGGTCAAAAATTATGATATGTGTATAAAGGTCTTGTCACAAGGAATACACATGTGAAATATCAAAGCCCTATCACTTACCAATCAAAAGTTATGGGGTTTGACACCCAAGTTTGACAGACAGATGGACAGACGGATGGACGGACAGACGAACAAAGTGATCCCTAAGTGTCGCTGTGCTTCGCAGGCGACACAAAAAGTCAACATCTTAAAAATAAATTCAGAGTATATTTGATAGCGTATGTGGCCAAGTTAATTCGAAGTATGAAAATAAGTACACAAAGCCAAACTAGCTATAGCTTGTCTTATTTAAAAAATCATTAAAAATCTAAAAGCTGATATTTTGACAAAATTCTTTCACAGTTTCATTTCTAGCGATAAATATAAAAATAAAAAGAGAAAAAAAACTGAAAAAGGGGAAAAAAAAAATTGTTGGGGTCCCGCCGGGGTTTGAAGCTACTCCCCATGGGTCCATTTGGCATGGAAAACATACATTATACCTATGTACAATCTTAAAAAATATTCCTTAAAAATCCAAAAGTGGATATCTTGACAAAATTCTTTCACTTGTAGGGTACCATGCATGAGTACCTCATACCTACAAATTGTCATGACAATCTGAAGAGTGGTAATAGAAAAGAAGCAGAAAATGTATGAAAATCAACCCCCCCCCCCCTTCCTTTTTACATAAGAAAAAAATTCATAAAAAATCAAAAAAATAAATTTTAAGCATAAAATACATATCAAAGCATTAAGTAAGTTAAATATGATAAATATGTAGTAAATGAGTGTGTAAAATCATACACTTATTGAGTTATTTAAAGAAAAAGTGCAAAAATGTGCATTTCTGACAAAGTCCGAAAAGACATCAAAAACGCATCAAAAATTTGACTTCGAAGTGGAACCAAAAATAACAACACTTCTTAAGACATCTCTCTAGATCATCCTGATGCTTTCGGTTTGTCGATACATGCTTCGGTTCTGAAGAAGAAGTTTGTCAAAGGAGGGTACCCCCCGTGACCTACTTTTGGCTGTGGTGGCGCCACCTGTTGACAGATCCGGACGAAAAACAACAACACATGTAGGGGACCATGAGTACTTCAAACCTACCAAGTTTCATCAAAATCCCTTCAGCCGTTCTGGAGAAGAAGTTTAAAATGTGAAAAGTTTACGACGACAACGGACGACAGACGCAACACTATGACAATAGCTCACTTGAGCCTATGGCTCAGGTGAGCTAAAAATGATTTCAGAAAACAAGAATGAAACTGACAGTAGTGGTGCATAAATATAGATGAATGCCATAATTTGTGTATTGTTACGTGTATGCAATACACAGCAAGTGCATTTATCGCATGAAATGTGCTAACGCGCATTTCATGTACGATAAATGCACTTGCTGTGTGTTGCATACCTATAACAACACAATTAAGACACTTATTCAACAAATACAATAAACAACTTCAAGTACATTTCAATTCAATTAATTTAAAACAAATTTGATATGACAACTAAACTAAAGGAAAGAAAATATGCCAACACTCTTACAGGTAAGCCAGAAGACATCTTTTGTTCCGTTCCAAGGCGGCATGTCTGAGCTGCACACCAGAGAATAGCCCTCCTTCCCCTGCCACTGTAGCACTTCTGTAAAATATTATAATGGTTCATTAGAATTTAGTGAGATGATCTTTTATTTGAAATATGGGTCAGGGAAAAACTGCTTAAGATTTTTATACATACCAGCTAGATTGCATTTAAACGATTTCTTTGGAGTATCATATTCATGAGTAAACAGAATAAAACACCGCTAAAGACGGTATGGCCGGATTGCAAAGTAAGTTTTTGTCACCAACTGGGTCAAGGTCACTAGGTCAAATATTACAGCACACATTGAGAGGTCTTGTCAGAGGCAACCTACATGTATAATATAAAGTTTCTAATGTATACAGTTCCTTAGATTTTGCTTAAACCAGGAACTTTAACCAAAGTCTTTAACTAGGTCAAAGTCCAAGGTCAAGGTCACTAGGTCCAATGTAACGGCATAAATTGAAAGGTCTCATCATGGGCAACCTAAATGTATAATATAAGGTTTCTACTGCATACAGTTCCTTAGATTTTGCTTAAACCAAGAACTTTAACCAAAATCTTTAACTAGGTCAAAGTTCAAGGTCAAGGTCACTGGGTCAAATGTTACGGCATAAATTGAAAGGTCTCATCATGGGCAACCTACATGTATAATATAAAGTTTCTACTGCATACAGTTCCTTAGATTTTGCTTAAACCAGAAACTTTAACCAAAATCTTAAACTAGGTCAAAGTCCAAGGTCAAGGTCACTAGGTCAAATGTTATGGCATAAATTGAAAGGTCTTGTCATGGGCAACCTATATGTATAATATAAGGTTTCTACTGCATACAGTTCCTTAGATTTTGCTTAAACCAAGAACTTTAACCAAAATCTTTAACTAGGTCAAAGACCAAGGTCAAGGTCACTAGGTCAAATGTTACAGCATAAATTGAAAGATCTCTTCATGGGCAACATACATGTATAATATAAAGTTTCTACTGCATACAGTTCCATAGATTTTGCTTAAACCAGGAACTTTAACCAAAATCTTTAACTAGGTCAAAGTCCAAGGTCAAGGTCACTAGGTCAAATGTTACGGCATAAATTGAAAGATCTCTTCATGGGTAACATACATGTATAATATAAAGTTTCTACTGCATAGAGTTCCATAGATTTTGCTTAAACCAGGAACTTTAACCAAAATCTTTAACTAGGTCAAAGTCCAAGGTCAAGGTCACTAGGTCAAATGTTACGGCATAAATTGAAAGATCTCTTCATGGGTAACATACATGTATAATATAAAGTTTCTACTGCATACAGTTCCATAGATTTTGCTTAAACCAGGAACTTTAACCAAAATCTTTAACTAGGTCAAAGTCCAAGGTCAAGGTCACTAGGTCAAATGTTACGGCATAAATTGAAAGGTCTTGTCATGGGCAACCTTCATGTATAATATAAAGTTTCTACTGCATATAGTTCCTTAGATTTTGCCTCAACCAGAAACTTTAACCAAAATGTTGACGGCAGACGGACAGACGGACGGACGGACGGACAGACAGACGGACGGACGGACGGACATCGTCAATCTATAGACCGGAATTGCTTTGCAATCCGGCCAAAAATCATTTGTTTTGTACGTTTTTAGTATTTGTAGAAAATGCAGTCATTGTATAAATGTATCCTTTTTACATATGAGAATTCATACATATAAGCATGCAAGTACATGTACAGATGAGTCAAATATCAGTGTAGAAAGATTCTTTTATAGGGTGTCACAACTTTGGACAAACCAGAAATACAATATGTACATTGTACATACGAATACATGGTGGAACCAAGCCATTATCACTGAAGATTTTTTTAAGCAAACTGAGTGAGATAAGACTTTTTACATCTGACAACAGTACACAGAAAAAAAATATTTAGACTTACAGAATGTACATCTATACTTGAAATAAGATTAAGAATCTATATCATATCATAGTACAAGAGTTTGATCTCAAACTTGATAAAATTAAAATCAAATAAAACCTACACATCTTTCTGATTCTGTTCAAACTAGCGCTCTCATCTCCTCTAGTATCTGTCGTATTGAATCTTCCTGCAAATAGTCGATGAAAAAACTTTTAAATCAATATCCATTGCAAGTCTACCGTATAACCAGAAATTTTCGTGAGTACAAATGTATCAAATTTCGCGACCTTATGGTAAAATATGATGTCTTTATTTTTGTGAGTACAATTTTTCACGATTCCTAAATTACAAACAAATATGAACACATGATGCTACTGTTTTATACCTTTCATTGTTGAATTTTTTGTTAGTTCTATCATAAGAATAAACTCAATTCAGTTCCCCTACTGTAACGTTTAATGAAAAAAAATTGATTCCTAATTGTCGCTATGCTTCGCAGGCGACACAGAAAAGTGAAGAATGGCACATGTACAATAAAAACAAAATGTAACAAATTTATTATATACCTTATCAAACACAATTTTTCACTGGAATATATTTTCGCTATTCCAAATCACTTGCAAATATACATGTAGCCAAAATTAGTATTAGTAAAATTTCTGGTTATACAGTATTTAGATACATCTTACATTTCTTTAACTACAATATACACATGATTGTTAAACAGTTCTCTATTACACATTAGTTTCTCCTTTTCATATCTCCCTCAAACTATATATGGTTCAACTTCTGAAGGAAGGCATACGCCGCATATATGGTAGATTTTACTTTCAAACGCCTATGGTACATGTAACCTTCATTTGGAAATGTGATAGCTGATGTGGTTCAGACTTATTGGAATAATTTGATCCAAACAGAGAAAACAATAGGTCAAAGTTACATGTAAGTGGGATATCCGCTGTATACATGCATGAGTACGGTAATAAGGACAATCACATACATGTAGTCCTATCTCATAGAATGCTTGAAGAGAGTTACAGCGCAATGGAGAAGTGATAGAAGACACAGCAAAATATCGCTTCTCTGTTGCGCTGTACATGTAACTAGTTTGAAGATTTCTGTGAAAGCAACAATGACTAATGTACAGTAGTCTAAGAAAGAGGGCCGTCAAAATCATTTGCATTTCCACTGCCAACCCCAATTTTCCCTTTTATATCAAACCCTCCCTCTTTCCGGAAGGTCTACGACGCATGACAATTGAACCTTTCGATTGCGGGAAAAAAATGCAAAATTTCGTGACGTCACAATGCTTTTACCCTGTGTTTACCTCGGACAAACAAGCTCCGAACCTCGGTCAAACATCGAAATTGCATTGTGACGTCATGGAATTTCTCAAATTTTTCCCGCGTTCGGAAGGGTCAATTGGATATAGGAACGGAACGAAGGTACTGGTAGGAGTCTAGGAATATTTTTCCCTTTCAAGATCGTCATTTTACTTCTAAAAGGTCCCGCTCTTAACTACATGTAAGGCTCTAACTAACTCTACGTCAAAGTGTCATTTTGCCAACTGTCTCCTCTCTTGTGAAAAATATATTCTCTGTTGCAGCTGTAACTACTGTATCCTATGTCTACTAGGTGACCACTCAGTATTCCGAAGGTCTAAAAAGACGAAGGTTCAATAGTTCGAAGGCCCGATAATTCGAGGGACTGATAGTTCGAAGGTCCGATAGCCCGAAGGCCCGATAGTCCGAAGGTCCTATAATTCGAAGGCCCATAACTCTGAAGGCCCGATAGTCCGAGGACCCAATAGTCCGAATATCCAATAAAATTCCTAAATTTGTAAGCTTTTTGATTGAATGCGATTTTCATACGCTCGTCATAAGATGGGGCATACTATATTATGACGTTGTCCGATTGTCCGTGAGAAATATTTTTTAAAAACCCCGACGTGCGTATCTTGCAGCGTTGGCGTTGCTATTTTTGGAATCTGATTTCGGGTTGACATTCATACCAGGCTATCATTGTACCTATGATATTTCTATAAAATCTAGAACATACATCTTTAAAGAAATAAAAAACGTGTGTTTTGCATGTGTTACCGATAAATGTATTCGTAGTAATCGTACATTTTCAAATTCCAATGAATAAGGACGTCCTCATTATTTTTTTCTTTTGGCTGACTAATTAATACAGACAACTAATATTTCCGACGTTCTGATCGATGGCTTTCAGCAGTATAGACATATCTTTGCCACATTGTGACAGTTAATTAGATCTTGTTACAAATATTTCTTCACTACTTTCTAAATAACTTAGTTGTTTAGGACCATTTGCGCTGTTGAACCGCACCCCCCCCCCCTCCTTTTTTTTACCTACGTGCGATTGCAGAGATCTATTTCAAACAACAGCTCCTTGTGATGATATCATTTCTTTATGATTTATCTTGTTAACTTTTAAAATCTGATTTGATAATTGGGTATATATTCAATTCAAGTTCCTTGATTATATCTCTTTCAGCCCCCTCCCCTCCATTTATATTTCTAAATCTATAAATTTCAATTGTACAGTCAGGTATCTTGTATCAAATTCATATCAACATGTACAGGGCATTCGTACTTTCAAACCTTCGGACTATCAGACCATAGAACCATTAGGCCTTCTTACTATCGGACCTTTAAACCTATGGTCTAATAGACCTTCGAAATATCGGATATTCGATTTTTAGGTACTTCGGATTATGGATCCTTTTGTATATTTGAATGCTGTACTTTCGGTCTATCGGGCCTTCGGATTATCGGGCCGTCGATTTATCGGACCTTCGGCTTTATGGGCCTTCGAACTATCGGACCTTCGGAATACTGGGCAGACACCGTCTACTCTACGTCGCTCGGACGAAAGAGGGGGGGGGGGGGGTGATGAGGAAATTCGCGCTCTGTAATGTATAACAATAGTAAGTACATTATAAGGAGGGAGGGATCCATCTAATGAGCGGTGTAGCTCCCGTATCAAGTCAAGTGCTTTTTCTGCAAGCATTATTTCATTTCATCAAATGAATTTTCTAAACCTCTCGTGAAATTTCCCGGTCGTTGACGTCATCAATTTCCATGATCGTATCGACCATCGTTCATTCCATTCGGGAGATTTGGCAGATAACGACAGGACAAACGCATGTGTACCTTAATCTGGCAATGGTAATTGTTCCCACATATCATGCATATAGCTTCAATATTTCCACGTTTTTGTCATTCCATAAATTCTAAACAATAACACCCGGATCTAAGAGGGGCCTTGGGAGGGGGATGATTTTAGCCAATTTAGACTAATCGAACCAATGCTCGGACACTACCAATGCTCGGACGCCAAGTGTATTTGGCTCTATGGGTTGACCAACAGTCACGATAATTCTTCATAAAAAAATTGCTTGGATGTTTTAGCGATATCAAATACAAGATTCAAAACTGATACATTTTTATCAACAAATTTCTTACTTTTTCCGCTTCTGCTTGAAATTTCACATGTTCAGAAGGCAATGTTAACATCTTCTATTCAAACAATGAATTCAAAGAACTGGATGAATTATGTTTGATTGTATTTGAATATTCCATTAGATACTGAATCATTTTCAGTAAAAATTACTTTGTTTTTTATTTGCTTGATTATCATGTGCAATAAAGCCAAGTGTCCGAGATGGTTGACACCTTGGCATCTCTGTTGCAGAGAAAATTTCGTTTGTTTATGAATTTGTGAATGTATCCGTGCTCTTTTGAATAGGCAGCCATAGCAGCTGACGACAGACACAACAATCATCATAGAATCTTCCAACATTCCATAAATGAACCCTATTACTCCAAGGATTTATTAATCCTTGATTATTCTTAAAGGTCAAGGTCACTTATAATTTATCTGGCGGCCGCCCCATAATTATCTGGCGGCTGCCACTTATTAAATTTATCTGGCGACCGCCACTTAATTTATCTGGCGGCCGCCACTTAATTATGTGGCAGCCGCCATATAACTAAGTGGCGGCCGCCAGATAATTATGTGGTGGCTGCCATATAAATTAAGTGGTGGCCGCCAAATAAATTAAGTGGTGGCCGCCAGATATATTAAGTGGCGACCGCCACTTAATTATCTGGCGGCCGCCACTTAATTATCTGGCGGCCGCCACTTAATTATCTGGCGGCCGCCACTTAATTATCTGGCGGCCGCCAAATAAATCTTTTGTTACATTTCATATGGTTATTTTGCATCTTTCATACCAAATGGATTAAAAGAGAAGATGAATTCAGCACCCTAGATCAGAAAGAACATGTTATGCATTGATTTTGTTTTGATTTATTGTAAATTATGTGATGACCGCCACGTAGATTATCTGGCGGCTGCCAGATAAATTAAGTGGCGGCTGCCAGATAAATTATACATGTAATTCATACTTGTCACCTACGGGCTTCTGTACTATTCTCATCAATCATCCAGCAAGTTACAAGCAGACTGCAGCGCCTTCCTTGGAATATTGTACCGTAGCATTTTGTACAGCTATGTTGAGAGATATTTGAAAAAGCAGATTCAGACAGTGATGAAAGCTCTAGCTAGTTTGTGCCTGTAAGCCTTGCCCTAAATTAAAGGTCTCTTGGGAACTTTGCTGCATGCAGTGGCAATTAAAAAAGTTTCATTCCCTACTATTATAGGCTTAAACATGTAGTAAGGTCAAGGTCACCATGTAAATCAAACTAGATCAGAGTACACCAAGTAATGGATACCTGTATATCACAGAAATTTACATAGTAAGGTCAAGGTCACTTTATGTAAAACCACACTAGGTCTGTGTAAACCAAGCAATGGATACCTGTAGATCACTTTTAAAAAGTTACATACTAGAAGTAAGGTCAAGGTCACTAATGTAAAACCAGACTAGATCAGGGTAATTAAACCAGACAATGAATACATGTAGATCACTTAAAGTAACATAGTAAGGTCAAGGTCACTATGTGTAAAACCAAACTAGATCTGTGTAAACCAAACAATGGATACCTGTTGGTCACTGAAAGTTACATAGTAAGGTCAAGGTCACTATGTAAAACGAAACTAGATCAATGGATACATTGAAGTAGGTCACTTAAATTACATTATTTTGCCATGGACTAGTTTGAACCAATCAGAGAACGTAAATTGCGTCATGTGCACGCTGTCTAAATTTCTATAGACTGTCAGCAATGCCGCCATTGCCGTATACATGAATTCCTATGTAAAAGAAGACGTGAAACGCCAATTTTCTGCAACAAAAAACAGAGATTTTGGTCCTCAGCAAAATAAAACAGTTATTAGGTCTGTTACTGACCGTCCACAGAGATTTGTAGGGTTGATCAAGCCCATAGAAGGCTCGGCTTCGACTTGCCTTCTATGGGCTTAATCAACTCAACAAATCTCTGTAGACGGTCAGTAACAAACCCAATAAGTAATATAGTAAGGTCAAGGTCACTATATGTAAAACCAAACTAGATCTGTGTAAACCAAGCAATAGATACCTGTAGATTACTGAAAGTTACATATTGCCCAAAAGTACTTAAAGCATTCGAGGGGCTGATTTGCATTCAGATTTTCTTACTACTTGGTGACATGTCTGTAGATCACTAATTACATGTATGGCAAAATCAATATACATGTATATCCTTTTCAGCATCATTGTAATATAGTGCATATTTTTCGAAATCTGCATTTCAATACCTGGACTTTCCAATATATTGTTGAGACATGCCACACATTGTCTTTTATGTCACTGTTCAAATGATGAGAGACACAGGGTATTATTTACAGCTATTATGCTTATTTATTCATGGTTGAATATTCTAGTTATGACTAGAGCTTTTGTGATTCTACAAAATGTGAGACAATTTTTTGTTCAAAGATCATATAAATATAAAATACACGTATATTATAAGTACAACTGTAGAAATACTGACACAAACCTGAACATGAAAAGAATCATTTTTATATCAATTATCATCTTTCAAAATTGAAAAGAGCAGTTTCATCAATTTGTGGTCCCACTGCCTTTTGTGCTTGTCATAAAAACAGCTTAAACTTAAAGTCAAGGTCATGAGGTCAAAACTTTGTTTTGATTCAAATGGAAAGGTCTTGTCATGTGAAGTATTAAAGTCCTATCAGTCTGACACCATTCAAAAATTATGTCAAAGGTTAAAGATTTTTAAAAGTAGGTCAAATCCCAGATTAAGGTAAAAATGCAAGGTCAAAAACTTGTAATACAAATGTACTACAAGTGGATAGAATTGTAAATAGAATAAACAAATGAATTAAGTATGAAATGAAATACAAAAGCTCTTTCACTCACCATTCAAAAGTTATGCCCCTAGTCAAAATTATTCAAACTCCAAGGTCAAAATAGAGTGGTTCCAAAAAGACATGTAACATGGAATACAGTAACCATGTCAAATCACGTGTAAGTCCTACAACATTCCATTCAAAAGAAATGCCTAAGGTACAGGCTTTTCAAAACTAGGTCAAACTCCAAGGTAGCAATATCATTTCAAAATCAAGTCCACAGTGACCTTGACCCTTGACATTGAAAACCATTAGGGCTCATTATCTCCCCATGGGTAACATTTGTGGAAGGTTTGGAGATCCAATGATGATTGCTTTGTCTTCTATACTGTTCACAAGGATTTAAAGGCAAAGTCCACAGTGACCTTGACCTTTGACCCTTCACCTTGAAAATCAATAGGGCTCATCCTCTCCCCATTGTGAACATTTGTGGAAGGTTTCATGGTCCGATGATGATTGCTTTGTCTTCTATGCTGTTCACAAGGATTTTAAGCTGAAGTCCACATTGACCTTGACCTTTGACCTTGAAAATCAATAGGGTTCATCCTCTACCCATGGGGAATATTTGTGGATGGATTGTTGTTTCTAAGATGATTACTTTGTCTTCTATGCTGTTCATAAGAATCTGGAGACACACCCACAACCTAACAAACAAACGCAGGAACGCATGACAACGATGCTATACAAAAATGTATCCCCTCCTCAACAGAGTTGCGAGGAAATAAAAGTTTGGATACCAATCATGTGAAATATAGAAGTATGACCACTCACCATTCCATTCAAAAGTTGAGTTATATTTAAGGCTTTTTTCAAAAGTAGGTCAAACACCAAGGTCAAGGTTACAATGTCAAAAATGTTGGTACCCATGTACCTTTCATACTGGTGAAATATAAAGGTCACATCACTCACCTTTTAACAATTATGTCCTACATTGTAGCATAGAAGGAAAATCCTAACAATGTGAAAAAGCTAGTCAAAAAATCATGTGAGGTAGTGATACTACTTAAAATACCATGGACCCATTGAATTGTATGATACATGCACAAAACTGGGACAAGTCAGTAAATGAGGTAATCAAATAGGTTTTTTTGTGAACAAAAATTTAACAGTAATTTTTCTATTGATAGACATGTTACACATGTACATATATAAAATATAATATTATATTATGAAACACACGGTACAAATAGAAACAACAAAATGTTACAATATTTCTGACTGAAATAAAAATATCCTGCTATATGTGTATAATGAAAACATGCCTAATTACATAAAATGGCAATCTCATTTAATATGCAATAATTGATTGTCAATGGTCTACCTTTGACCACCCCCACCCCCATTAAGTACAATTAAATATAAGTATATCTATTAGGAGTTTTTTTTTGTATACTGATTCAAGATATTTTACATAATGATACATATATTTGGGGGATTTTTATTTTGATAATAGTCCAAGAGGTAAGCAAGCTCATGGATAATAAATGTTTTGATAAAATTTATTCATTAATTTCCATATCAAATTCTTTCAAATCATATAAGGCCATTTAGTTTATTCCATAGGTAAACAAAATAAAATGTATGTACACATTCCTCAATTTGTCTCTTTGGCTGTTGACCATATCATACATCTTTTTTGCAACAGAATATTTGATTCAATTCTACATACATGTATTGTAAACCGTCTTTTACATGTATTCACAGTGTCTTAAGTTCGCAGACATTAATAAAGTGATGGGTTTGCGGCGTTTATTTTCACGACATGGTATATATGTAACTTACTACACATGTGTTAGAACATATTTGAGGCGTTTTATATTCGTGAATCGAAGAACCTCACGAATATCGTGAAAATAAAACACTCGTGAATAAAAGATGGTTTACAGTATTTTGATAGTATAGATCACCTGACAGTATGAGAACAGCACTGATAAATTTGATTTATGTACAATTTAACTCCCACTTTAGCATGAAATATCTACCAGGTAAACTCTTATGAATGGTTTTTGTGTCGCCTGCAACGCATAACGACACTTAGGGATCACTTTGTCCGTTGTCCATCTGTCTGACTCTGTCTGTCCGTCTGTCTGTCACCCTTGGATGTCATGCGATTCCTGAGTATCCCTATGTTTTGCAGGCCACACATGCATTCCTTGGAATGATTTTTAAAACAGAGTAAATATTGGAGAATGCAAATTTGTAAATGTAGTAAACATGCATCATTGCATGTGTACAAATAATATTTTTCAGTAAGATACTAAGACAAGTAATATCACGAAATTAATGCATTTTGCTTGAATAATGAAATCAATCATAAGCCCTCAAAGTTTTACTTCTAAATTTTGAGCTTGTCCCTGATTTGTGCTAGCTTGGATGTGAACACAGATTGATTCCCCTCTGTCACTCTCTCTCTTTCTCTTTCTGTCGTCATCTCTTCTTGGTACCGTACATGAGGAAAAATGTCGCCTGAATTTGCCTATAAATTTTTATAAGCTCTGCCATGGTGGGTTTTGACTTCTACAATGTAAAAATTGTATGTATTTTCATCATTTCGCAATTTTTCAAAGTAAAAACTGTATGAATTTTCACCATTGTAGCTCGACTCAACTCCTGCACTGCTTTGTACATATAACATAATTTAAGTGAAATTATGATTAACATTGCTGACACTCAATTTAAACCTTATGGTAGTCACAAAATACTATTAGTGATGAGTTAAAACGGACAAATTTTACTATCGATTATCAGGATCGACACTATCGTAAACTAACTATCAATTAATTATCGGAACTATCCAATTTTCAAAATCCATGTTCAAAACCAGTGAAATACCATTTAGGTTGCAAGGGCGGCAAAATGGGATCACTTTGTTCAGCTTCCGTCTGTCTGTCCATCCGGCTGATAGTCACACTTTTACATATTTGGCTATAACTTACTAGTGCTTGATATATATCGGACATCTTTCAAACTTGCAGGGATTGTAAAGCATGATGAGACTCAGCATCCAATGTAGGTCAAGATCACTATCAAGGTCAAGGTCAGGTACTTAGGGTCAAACATGCGACAGGCAACATAAATGTTCTTCACTCAGTGAACAGCTCTATTTTTTTCCACTTAGCTCTGTATTGCTTTTCACATAAACAATTTTGATTGCATAGTTACTTTTATCTCTGCGTAACAATTGGTTGTCAAATTACCATCAATTATCCAAAATCAAAGGGGGTTTCAGTGATGGGCTATCCAAAGTAGGGGACTATCGTCACATCACTACTGATACTTTTCAGAAATCTGCTCCACAAAAATTTAAATTAGTTTCAAAATTTACAAAATCTATCCATGTACTTACCATAAATATTGGATGGATCTCTTGGGAGCCATCTTTCTTCAATGATATCACAGCTAGGTATGTTACAATCTGTTGCTGTAAATAAAGACACCAAACAAATTGTAAGTTTATCAATACACAACTACACAACTACAGTGTGTGCAGCTTTGCTGTTCTCATTTGCATTTGGTCACTTTAATACCTAAACCATTGTTCAAAACTTGGGCAACTTTTCTGCCAAAGTAAATTGATGATGTCGTAACAATGGAGAACAATCAAAAAGTGTGCGAAAGCATTTGTATAATCTTGGTTAGAAGTATTTGCATTCTTCCATATTAATCATATAAATGTTTGGTATAGGAAAACTTCTTTATTATCTTTTGTCCAACAGCTAAAGATGTGATCAGATATCAGTTATTTTTTTTCTTCTTGCAGTATTTGCATTTTGAAAATCAGCTAACAGTATTGACCCTTCTGAATGCGGGAAAAATTTGAGAAATTCCATAACATCAAAATGCAATTTCGATGTTTGACCGAGGTTCGAAGCTTGTTTGTCCGAGGTAAAAGCATTGTGACATCACGAAATATTGCATTTTTTCCCTGCAATCGGAAGGGTCAATTACATTGATATTCAGCACATAAAGAGAATATCAGAAAGATTATTATATACATAAATTACATGTAAATGAATTTTCAACTTATAAGGTGAATTCAACACATAAAGAGAATTCAACATTATGATAAAGTGAATATTATATGGTGGATATTCAATGCGTTAATTGAATATCAATGAACATGTACTGTACATGCAGGTTTTTTTTTTTATTTTGGGGAAGGTGCCTGTGCCTGTCCCATTTGGGAAAATTTGCGACATTTTGCTGAAATTGGGAAAATTTTTATACAAATTCTCAACAAAGTATAACCCTAAAGTATCATTTATTAACACTGATAATCCATTGATTTGTTTGAACTGAACAAGGGATGAATAAAAGACTTTAAAACATGCACTTCCAAATAGGAATTTTTGTGCTGACCTCCAGGTTTTGAGTCCTATTTTCTCAGGTGATTTTTTCATAATTCCTCTTTGGGAATTTCAGGGTGATTTTGGGGGAAAAATAGAGGAAATTTGGCATTGGGAAGGGGCCAAAATTCGGCCCAAAACAATGAAAAAAAACCCTGACATGTATTCAGGTAGAAATGAATTACATATGTTTATTTGCACATTTGAATTAGAAAAACAATGAAGAAATGAAGAGAATAGACACGGCTTTCATCTTCTCCATATGACATTAAGATACGAACCAATGAAACTGCCTCTAAAATAACAATGTCCTTAACAATAGCAGCATCATAAAATTGGGAGGTGCTTCTGCCGAGTAAAGTTCTCTGCTTCATGCAAATACCAACATTGGGAATCATTAGTAAGGATTCTGAAAAAAGGAAAATGGGTATTATTTACTGAAATTCTCCATAAGCAAACCTTAAAACTTCTCAATGGAATTCTTTTGAGAAGGTACAAATAGACCACTTGCCAAAATTTATAATGGCTGAAAAAATGACGAAAATTGTGCGAGGTACTGAAGCCATTTTTGCGCACTTTTCCATTGTTATTGATGAGATTGTGTCTTTCAACAGTGACGCCATAATTAAAAGCAACACCAAAAGATGTTGACTCGGACATTTTAACCTTCTAATAAATTCGGATAAGGGTTTATTATCAAACTAATCAATGAATCAAATTAATAGTGAGTGACATACTGTTCAAACATCAATTATGTACTTTATTTTAGTTAAACAGCATCACATAAACATGATAAAACAATTTTCATTTGTACAAAAAGAAAAGAAGCCAAATATATTATGACTTTTCAATATATTAATTTATATGTAGAGTTATTGAAAAATTTTTGTAAGTAAAATTGAAAAGGTTATCTAGGCATATGTATAAATTTTTCGTAGATAGTGTTTAATATATTCTGTTGGTTATATTAATATACATATATGTCTCAAAATACATCAGATTGATCAGTCAGTCTTTATCAAAGGTATTAGTAAGGGTAAGAGACTTTTAAAATTTCTCTGTTGTGTATTTCAGTCAAGCAAGAGAGCTAGAGACTTTGGGAGAATTTAGAGAGAGGAAATAGAGAAAGCCAAGAGAGAGAGAGAGCAAGAGAGAGAAATACAGAGAGATAGAGAGAGCTAGGACAAACCTTCTTTTATCCTTGATGAAATATATACTAGAAGACATATTGTCAGACAGGAGGATAATATGTATGCTCTCTGTGTGCCCTGAAATCATAATTTTTGAAAACTTTATGATAAACATTTAACACTGACATTTCAAAATGTTCCAATTTACATTAAATCAAATTCAGGTTGAACTAAGGAACATACAATGATCATGGGCGGATCCAGGAATTTTTTTCAGGGGGGTCCTAAAGTCAGAATTTTTTGAAGAGCAAAAAAAAAAAAAAAGTGCAAACCAGAAAATGAATTAAGTTCTTGATTATTGATTGTCAGTTATCTGTCTCTAATTATAAATAAAACAGATGACTGGCAAGCAAAAGCGAGTAAGAAGCTTAAAATCTTGAATTTTCACATCACAGAAGTTGATTCTATTATGTAATTATAACAAATGGCGAGCGATATAGCGAGCAAGCGAATTTTTTTTTTCAGAGTTGGAATAAAATTCTCTATTCATCATTACTTTTAGTGCCCTTATTTATTGACCAAGGTGTAATGAATATATGGGTTGTATAGGAAAACGAAGCATTTGTATGTAGTAAATTCTGGCAAGCGGAAGCGAGCCAGAGGAAATTTTTGAAATGCTGACAGCAAAATATTATCAAAATGGATGATTTCTAATACAAATTCATTTTATATTTTTCAAATATTATAATAACAAAAGGGGAATGATCTGGACTTAGTCTTATGAGGTATATTTATATTTTTTAACTATACTTCAAAAATTTCAAGGGGGAGGGGGTCCGGAACCCCCCCCCCCCTTTCTTGATCCACTCTTGAATGATCATTTACCATTCCCACACATCTGGTTTCATTTAGGAAGGAAAAAAGAGGGGGGGGGGACTTATCATTAGATCATTCATTCATTGATACTTATTTGCTGTGATGTCACTGTAATACAACGATTCTGCAGCACAATATTTCCCTTGATCCATGTACAATGAACACCCCAGTTACGAGTTGGGGGGGGGGGGCACAAGGCTTTTGTAATTTCAGCGAAACCATGTATTTTTTAAGTCGAAAAAGAATCTTACCGATATCACTACGCTATAGATCAAAGCACACACAACCAGTCCTGTATGGGCAAATATGTGAAGATGTTTTGATTTTAGGACAATTTCTGATTTGCCTATAAAGCATTCATGACCTACAGGCATTGTTTTGAAACATAGTAAACGTTCAGCTCTGGTTATTGACATTCAAATCCATGCTGCTTCCGCTTTCACTTTTGAATCTAAGCTGGATTGGAAAAGATAGATAACTCTTGCGTCCTTACGACTTTACTTCAGTGGAGTTATCATTCTTTGCTAAGGATGGCATCTTGAACATAAGTATTATGTGATATAATTTTTAATTGGTATGTGACATTTGTCACACGCGACTAGACATTGACAGCTTTATATATATATATTTTTTTAATTACCACACTGATATGCAAATGTGCAGTTTGTTTGATTGTGGTGCCTTGTAATCATTATCATAAATAAAGATATTTCACAAGTGTATCCCTTTCGACCGGCGGGAGTACCAAAAAATAAATTATCGTGTGACCTATAGAACCGAATGGCTTGCTTTTCGGATAACAGCTTATATACTGGCGCAATGCTGCCGACGTACCTAGCTGTAGTAGAGAATTATACCTCTAAATGGTAACTTGGAAGACCCATCCGTCAAACCGGGCTTGTCTGGACTCGTTAGGCTCATCCCCCACCCCTGTTAGATTTGTACGTGTTAACTAACGAGTCATGCAGATATACTTTTATAGGTGTGGCCAAGAAATCTTCATAGTTGTGGTCAATCGGGACATACCATCTTTAAAAACGTAGTACTGCGGGACTCAACTGTGTAAATA
This sequence comes from Pinctada imbricata, assembly GCA_033119305.1. Lineage (NCBI taxonomy): Eukaryota > Metazoa > Mollusca > Bivalvia > Pterioida > Pteriidae > Pinctada > Pinctada imbricata. The sequence continues at coordinate 46,722,411 of VSWD01000009.1, read as the reverse complement.
ACCCATATATTGGTCCCATTGTGAACCCTCATATGGGCTGCCCCATGTATTACCGGCCTTTAGAGAAAAATGATGCACATCCCCCACCGCTTCCTTCTGTTCTGGTATACTGAGCTGTTCATATTTGATCCAATGTTTAGAGCTCTTGTGGATCCAATGAACCTTTGTTGTTTGGGCCAAATAAGGGGTCCCTGGACCTTACTCTCGAGAAAACGAGAAAACCAATCAGATGTCCAATAGAATTTTTCTATTGGGACAAGTACGTAAAGTAGGCAAGAATAGACTTTTTCTCGAGGGTAAGGTCATTTTTTAGTTATTTGTGGGGCTTTTAGGCACACATCCTCATAACTTCAAGCCTCTGTGATTGCAGCATGACAAAAATGCCCCATCTCGAAAAACAAAACAAAAAACAGACAAATAAACAAACAAACAAAAAAAAACAATAAAAAAAAGAAAAAAAAAAAACCAACCAAAAAAAAAAAAAAAAAAAAAAAAAGAAAAGAAAGAAAGAAAAGAAATCCTCAATGTAAAATCGTGACCCTGTGGTAGTGGTCAATATCGATGTTTCACCTTATTGACATCCGCGAAGTTTCGTTGCTCAGGTGACTGATTTGAATAACATTGATATTCAGATCCAAACTTAGAAAGTTATGCATATGGACCGAACTTGCGTTTTGAACAAAATGTGCATTGACATGTATTTAAACTAATATTTGTTTTCGTTTAAGATAGGTGGGATATAGTTAAAAAATTTGACGTTTTTCCATGCTCCAAATATACTGTAAACGTGGTTATTTTGGCGGGGGGGGGGGGGGGGGGGGGGGTTCGCGATTATAACATCAAGACGTTTCGCGTGGGGGAAATATTCGCTATAAAAATGTCTTTCCCATAGTACATTGTAAGAATGCAGCGGGAATATTTTCGCATGGGGTAAATTTTCGCGAAATCTATCGATTCGTGAAAAACGCGAAAATTTCCCCACGCGAAAATTTCCACGTTCACACGAAATCTTGTCAAATTCGGTCATTGTCTCGATATATTAATTGATATACATATCTGGGAAAGATATCTAATTTTGTGATTTTGACAGCCAATCAATCGCAATCCAGAATGTCACTGATCATTCTGGGATCTCATATGATTTTACATGTATAATCTCCGTAGCGACCGAAGAATTTTCTCAATGATGATTTCAGCCGTTGAGTAATATAACCCTGATACTTGAATCGTCATATTTGGAACATGCATTTACTGTAGTGGTTATTTTTGCTGTGGGAAAATTTCGCGATTTTAACATCAAGTCGATTCGCGTGGGGGAAATATTCGCGATAAAAAATGTCTTTCCCATAGTAAGAATGCAGCGGAGATATTTTCGCATGGGGTAAATTTTCGTGAAATCTCTCAATTCGCGAAAAACGCGAAAATTACCCCCACGCGAAAATTTTCCACGTTTATCCGTTTCATTATTCATATTACGAGTTTTAGACTTCCTAACCCCCTGCTTTTCTAGATATTTATGAAAGGATAATTGCGAGTGAACATTTTGGATTTAGAGTTAGTGTTTATTGGCCTTTCATTCAATTATAGACTCCAGAATTTTCCCTGAAATATGTATGAATGGGACCGGAAGAAAATCTCCTTCGTTCATCGCTGAATTTACCTATCATACACATATCTGGTTCTGAAAGTTTGTTCAATCTTCCTCGTTGTATTTCCAAGAAAATTGAAATATACGTCCTCAAATTATACTAGAACTAATCTGATTATTAATTTCTTGGCACAAACTGTTTGGTAAAGGGTAAGTTTTAGCATCTTTACATAGGCGATAGGGTACATGTTGACCAAAAAAGGGCGGCCTAGTCCATGAAATTGTTATTTGGAATTATATTTTAACGTGTATCGCAAATTCCAAAGATGGGGGAGATGCCAGGTGGGTCTGACCGCTCAGAAGACTTCCCCTTTTTATGCCCCCCCCCCCCCGGAATCAAAGATTTGGGGGCATATAGTTTTTGGCCTGTCCATCTGTTTGTCTGTCTGTTTGTTTGTCCGTGGTAAAGACTTTAACATTGGACATAACTTTTGAACGGTAAGTGATAGGGCTTTGATATTTCATGTTTGTATTCCTTGTGAAAAGACCTTTCCATTGATACAAAAAAAATGTTGACCTTGTGACCTTAAACTTGACCTTTGACCTACTTTTCAAAAACTTAAAATTGGGCATAACTTTTGAATGATAAGCGATATGCCTTCAATATTTCAGATGTGTATTCCTTGTGACAAGATACCATTGATACCAATTTTTTTGACCTCATGGCCTTGACCTTTGACCTACTAACGAAGATGCCGATGGGGGCATTAGTGTTTCACAAACACAGGTTTTATTCGATCTGCGCATGAATAGAATTATTGCTAGTTAATAAAAAAAAAACAAATATGGATAATGTAATTGAACCAAGAAAGACGGGGTTATTCTAAGTAAGTTTTCTTTGTACATGTACAAGAAAGGGACCTCTTCTGTACTAAATTTCAATCTGTTATATATACAGAGGCGTATCTATTGCCGGGGATCGAGGGGCAAGTTGGCCGAAAGTGAAAATATGGGGTTTTGGTGAAAAGAAGTTGGGTCACTGCCGGGGGATTCTGTAGCCCCCCCCCCCCCCCATCCGCCTCTGACATATCCCTTATGTTTATTTTCATTTACTGTGAGATTGATTTCAGCTATTCTAAAATTCTTTCATTTATAATGCATTTCTGCATGAGTATTTTCAATGAAAAACATTTCTATGCATTTTTGATCCCATGCATTTTTGGAAGCTGGTAGGGGGACGTTGTTTGCGCATTTTGTTGTTTAGGTTTAAAGGACTTGGTAATACATATCTTGTATTATTATACCTCTACTGATTTTTTCTTATATAAAAAGAGACTCATTAAATTTAACTAAATCCCTGAAAATCGCCTTATAAGACTATTTCCCTGCAAAGGGGTGCGTTAGTTGAGAAGACTATTTCCCTAGGGAGTTAGTCTCAAAATGGGGCGGAGCTTCTTTGGGGGTGTGTCAGTATCAACCAATCAGCGCCGTTGAAGGTTGATCGGATGATCGTATGACGCTATTGGTACGCGAGCAGAGTAATCCGCCTCCTATCCGCTTAGCACATGAATTAATCCGCAATGAAATAAAACAATCAAAAATTAAACATGTATGAGTATGATAAATGATGTTTCTGTTTATCTTATCATCAAAAATTAATATTCATTCAGTCGAGAAGGCAAGGCAAAATCATTAGAATTTCCATTGGAACGATGTGAACCTAAGAGATATGTTTGTTTCAGTATAATGTTTGTTTCGGTACAACTAAGAGATATGTTTGTTTGTTTCGGTATAATAAAACAGTTAAAGTATACCATTGAGGGAGTTAGCACGATTCTGGTTCCCCTCGACCAGACCTATTTCCCTCGGCTTCGCCTCGGGAAATAGGTCTGGTCTCGGGGAACCAGAATCGTGCTAACTCCCTCAATGGTATACTTTAACTGTATACCGTAGTGCATAATGGTCCAGTAAGTAGTATTATATAAGGGAGAGGGGGGGGGGTTATTTTTTTTTTCATTCATTTGTATTATATTTGAATGCCTTTCCGAAAATAATGAAATGAACAAATCCTGTCAGACGAACATCCCCTCTCTCTTGACAGTACATGCGTTGATCTTGTCTCCTTCCCAGAACATATTACCGGGGTGTCGACTGGGGAGGGGGGGGGGGCAACCCGACAAAGAGATACAATACGTAAAAAAGATGGTAGAAATAAGCATTTTGTTCCCTAGATCAGTGCGTAAAATGTTTCTGGATACGTCAATATAATTATGTGAACTTCTACGATTTATTTTGTCTTCTTTTCCCACACAATCGAAACCTAGTAAGTCCCTACACGAAATGTAAAATTGAAGGGAAAAAAAGGAAATCAAAGATTGAAATAAAAATTTAGGAAAACGAAGATTGTTATCACGGGGAAATGCTATTTTAAAGTCTAACGTGAATTTCGCTTTTTATTCATTGGGAAAATTAAATCAGAAATACATATAGACACAGCACTCAACAGCGATAGACTTACTAAGGGGCTTTTCCAAATGGAAAAACCCCATGTCTAAAAATAGAAAAAAAAGGAAATTCCCAAGTTAATGCCTATAATCACCAAGGTTGCCTATTCAAGATTCAAACTTCAAGTATACTCAGTACGTTACACATAGGCTGGTATTGTAGCCAGATTTTATAGCTGTTTGATTAATTTGACAATTTTGCATCTAATTAGGCGAAATTTGAATTTCAGAAGGATAATTATGAGCGACATGGATGTTAACGATTTAGAAATGGACGGTGCTCCTTTAATTCATGAGCGACCAAAACTTAGGGAGGTGGACCTACACGATACGAAATATGATTCTGGATTTTCGAGTTTTGGAAGTATGAGGTCAACCGATACTCGGTCAGTGGACAGTGTTGATGGGGCTGGATTTTTGCATTTGAAAGGAGTAGTAACGCCCAGTTTGGAGCTTACGGACAAATTCAAGGATCTAAGTGTGGTTCCAGAGGATAAAAAAGTACCAGAAAAGTACGATAGCATAGAGAGGACCTTTGATAGTGGGATAGGCAACTCAATTTCTTCCCAAGAGGCTGAGGTAGATCCAGCTTCTATGCAGCTAGCTCCGGATGTTTTCGACCTCTTTCAACAGGACGCAGATGGCGACTCGTAAGTGTCTTTAAATTTGACCTATTTTCAGTTTTCTTTCGACCATTTTACATTGCGTGTTAATTATTTCAGACTTTGTTATAATTTTCTGATTAACTATTGATAAGAGTGGAAAGTCCAGCTGGAAAGGTGATCGTCCTGGATTTTCCACCCCTTTGTTCCTATTATTTAATCAATATGCGCACGCTGCCAACTCATGACGGGCTTACCTACAAGGGTTATGACCCAGCTTTATGCAAATGAGTCAGCAAGCTTCCTTATTCGTTGTGTGTACAAATCGTCATGCGAACCAATCACATGGGGAGTGACGTTACACTCCGACGTAGTACATTTTATTTACACAAGTAAATACTTCGCCCCATATATCGCCTACCTGTGTTACATCAACATGTACTTGATTGTACTTGTTTGTTACTCATGTAGCAAGATTTGAAAACAACTGTATCAAAAATTCGCAGAGTGTGAAAAGGTCAAACGTAGGAGGAAAAACAAGAATCCTCGACAACCCCTCCCCTCCTCCCCCCCCCGGCCTTTCCAAACTCATCTTCGCGTATGATTTCACACTTAGTTCCGAACTGTCAAACCTTCTTATAATAAAATTTCTTGAATAATCTTTTTTACTACTATCATGCAATTTGTAGAGCTTCTTAATTTTTACGTCCTTTTCATTTTCACTAAATTTGAATGAAATAATAATTAATATTCAATTTCAAATTAAATCTACAAATATTTTAATAAAATTTTATTGTAATTTTCCTTTCTTTCAACAGACAGCTTCACATCGCCATCATCAATTTGCTGACCCCCATCGCCATGTACATCATCAGCCGAGCTCCCCACCCCGACTGGCTGAACCTGCCCAACAACCTTCTACAAACCCCACTCCACCTCGCCGTCATGACGAGGATGCCCGAGGTCGTTCGTATGCTTGATGGTCGCTGGGGCGGACGTGGACCCCCGGGACAACAAAGGGGACACGCCCCTTCATATCGCCTGTAGGGAGGGATACGACGAAATCGTGGAAATACTGATGGATCCTGTCAAGCACCAGGAGACACAGTTGAATAAATACAAAATCACCTACCAGAAAATACCACAGGATTTGGAATCTAGGAACTATAATGGTAATTATCTGTTTGATGTGCTTTATTTTTTTAAAGAATGAAATTATGTTTATTTAACAAAGTAAACTTTATTTTTGTCGTTATGAAAATTCGACGGTCGTTGTCCAATGTTCATATCTTAATTATGAATCATTGTTCATTTCAGGTCAAACATGTTTACACGTTGCTGCAGAAGGAACCCATTTACCATGCATTCGGTTACTGGTCAAGAAAGGAGCTAATTCTAATGCCGCTGTAAGTATAGATTCTTTCGTAAAATATCGAATTTAATATCTTCGTGAAAAAATCGAATTTTAATGTCTACTTTCTTTACCTCTTTCTGTCGCACATTTTACTCCACTGCCCGGAGGACACTATTGAGACATGAATAATAAAATATAAAATTCTATTTTCCTTCAGGACGGCAAAAGTGGTAGAACAGCCTTGCACTATGCAGCAGAGTCGGGCAACAGGATTCTTCTAGAGTTTCTCCTACAAAATCCCAAAGTTTCGGTCCACGCCAAGACGTACGCTGGATTAACCCCCATTATGCTAGCTGTGGGGAGGGGATTTGGTGATATCGTCATGAGGTTACGTCAGTCCGGTGCCATCATAGAATCTATAGCGGGCGAGGAGTCAGAGAGCGATGAGGATATGGTAAGCAACTAGAATTTGATTGGTTAAAAAAGTCGCGCCAAATTTCAAAGAAGTATAACATTTTTGCAGGTAGATTATGCACGCTCTGTATTTTTTCAGATTTTAGCCATTACTTTTCATTGTTGAGTTGTAATTTAATGAGTTGTCATTATTTTGTCATTTCAGAGCTGAGCCCACAATGTGTTCCCTACACTTGCTCAATTTACTCAGCGAGCTCCTTGCGAGTCGGACCAGCTCCGGAGGAGTCGCGGGCGTCACCAAGGCAACAGCTCGACATAGAAATGCAACGATCGAAATATGTCTCAAAGGACCTTAGTGTGCCAAACGTAAACGTCGGACTTACAGGAACATTTTATATGCTATATACCATCATGGCCGTGGTACAAGGATTGTATAGTTTTATATAAAACTATACATCCCGGAGACGTTTATTTTCAATGTTTATATGCATAAAGACAGATCATTCCATCATATTTTATAATAGAGTCTTAATTTTCATGAAAGCTGGACAAAAGTATGTCACACACTGATTGATAAACCGTGATGATACGAAGTTTTATAATTTATATTTTCGTCTTTTTTGTAAATATGTTCATTTCAACGTAACTTGTTTATTGTTGAAGTGTTTTATTTATTATTTTTTTTCGTCGTTCCTTGCGTTTTGATGATAATTTACATTTTGTAATTCAAATTATTCTCGAAAATAGTTTCTCTAATTCGTTGTTGATTCTTAGTATCGTAGAAAAACATCTTTTGCATAGAATCTACTATACAAACTGGAAAACGGGTTATTTTAGCAGTGAAAGATAGTGAACATTTTAAACCAATTTCACTGGAGACTGAAACGTTTCACATGTACACGCGATGTGAAACTTTGTGCCAAGCAGTTTTAAATGTAGTGACTGCACTTCAAAATGCAATGTTTCAATAAATATGAAAACCTTTAGTTTTGTTTCACAATTTATTAATACTTTTGTGAGAGCTCATTTTTAATACGCTCAACAGACATACTCCAGCAGGATTTATTCAAAGGAAGAGGAAGAAACCATATGTACGATGTATGAAATGTCGTTATGAAGGATTATAACTGTTTTTTTTTTCTCAACCAACATCATTATTCTTGGCCTGAAAGTGCTCCATCATGATGAGTATCTCAAGATTGTGCGTACAAAGTCAACGACAGCTAGCCCCCCCCCCCCCGCAAAAAAACCCACACACAGTCACACACCCTCACACACACACACACACACACCCTCACACACACCCTTCCTTACACAAATACGAAAAGGGAATAGTTGTACCCTCAGAATCTTTGAACTTTGCAGTAATTCTGAATTCTGCATGCAATCAAGTCGTATTCGTTTTTGGACTGGAAATCCTATTGTAAAACGTGAATATTTGAAGGATCTCTCATCAAAAATCGATTTGGCTTTTTTTTTTTTGAAAGAGGAAGGATTTAGTATACACCTTCCTGATGGAGAAATATATAGGTTAACAAAAGTTTCCATGAAGTTCTTTTCATGACGAGAGCTGAAAAGTCCTCATTTTTAATTCCTGATCATGTGCTTTGGAAATCCCCGCTTTTATTTCTCGGTAACGGAATTTGTATATACGTGTACATTATCAAGTGTAGCAAATATTTACAGGACAAAATCATGATCAATTATGCAAAGCTTTCCAGAATGGTTGACTTTATTAGAAACTTTTAAAGTTGTTTGAACACTTAGATCGAATACATTGCATGATCTATTCAACGAGATATTCTAAGCACAAAAAGACAGACGTCATTGCACGTATTGTGCACATCGATTTATTATAATCATGGAATGTTTGAAATCTTAAAAGATCGAAAATCGTTTGTAATTCTCATTTTCAACGTGCACATGAAAAGAACTACTCTGCCTCACCAAATTTTCTTAAGACTTTCAAACCATTACTTCATTCAAATATACATAACTAATGACATTGAAAATTAAAAAAAAAAAAAGGGGGGGGGGGGGGTCCGCAAGTACAATTTTTATTATAGTTTTGGCGTAGGATTTGCATAAGCTGAGGAGTGAAATTCCCAGTGAAGAATTTAGTGAAAAAATAAATATTTACATTTTTAAAGTAATAAGAAAGTCACAATACTGAAAAAATAAATTTTTCGTTCAAAGTGCAGATCTAAGTAAATATAACTTCCTTGTTAACCCAAATTTGTACATACATAAGTATCTTTTAGATTTTATAAGTTATGCTTGCAGTACATATCTTTCAAAATACAAGAGGTAACATCTTCGACGAGTTATAGCACTGCGCAATTATAGAAGTAGGTATAAATGTAATACGTGCGTACATCTTAAATAACGTTATCAAATTACGGATGTCGTTTATGGGGCTTTTCCTTACAAGTTACGCCACTATTGGCGAACGTACATCCTGATGTACCAGGACGTACGTACATTTACCTCACTAACATAGGAATCTCCCTAGGTCCAGGACACAAAAATTCCCAAAAATATATAATACAGGGAGTTAATGGCGTAGCCAGGGTTGCGAAACATTTTGGTGCTTTATGGGCGGATCTAGAAAAAAGTTTGCAAGGGGGGGGGCAAAACGTGAAGGGGATCCTGCCTTTGGTTTTGAGCAAGATATACGAAAATTTTGGCAAATTCCAGGGAGTCCTGAGTCTCCGTAACTCCCTCTATAGATCCACGCTTGTGCTTTGTTCCTTTCTTTCCATCTAGGATTACAATGTAAAAAGATTCAAGTGCGTCAAAACGTATGGAAAGGAGAATGGTGAAGGGAGTTCATACCTGGAAAAAAGTTATAGAATTTGGGAAGGAAATGCTGCAATCGGAGCTTGGTTGTCATTTCCGGCTACAGAAAATAAATAAGATAAATAAATGTTCTTTTCCTATCTGTTTATTTCAGACCAAAACGAAAAAAAGAAGAGATATTCCCAATACTGATATTTGAGAAATAATTACAAATGCGACATATTTGTGGAGTGCACTCCTTAAACCATCTGCCACACTAGGAGTGTATATGTATATAGAGTGGGAAGAAGGGGAATATCATTTCATGAATTTATATAAGTTTGTAACACCTTGTCCAATAGGTTTATAGACTGATTTCCCATTTCCTGTCCTTTTTTTCTTACAAATTTCCGAGTAGCAGGAAAGGGACCAAACTACACATCCCTTTTCTTGAAATTCCATTTGTTCCGAAAACGCAGAAATTTTGTATTAATGAGAAAAATCAATTTTCATTCATTAATATTTTATACAGCTATATTTCATCAACAACTGATGTCAATTCCTAAATAGTACGCTCCTTATTCTAGGTGCACACAGAGAGCGAGAGAAATGAAAATAACTATTTTTTCTCTTTTTTTTATCATTTGTAAGCCTAATAAAGGCATGGGACAGACCCCGAAAAAAGTTCCAGGGGGATTCCAGTTAGTCAAAGGGGGGATGTCCAGCCTATGCATGGTTTGAAAAAGATATATATGGGGAAAATCTGCTTTTTGGGACAAATTCCGGGGGAGGGGGGTTCTGACCGCTCCCAACCCCTTCCAGATTCGCGCTAATAAGGTTAACAATATCGTGTCATTTCCTCGTTCCGAGACATGACATTTTAATGTCAAATATATTCTGCACTTAATTATTGCATTTTTTCTTTCTTTCTTTCTTCAAATTAATTTTAATTATACATCTTATGCATGACAAAGATGGGCTATCAGGTAATTCATAAATGATATCTTAGCATGACTGATGTATATAAGTGCATTTCACGTTTTTGAAATTGAAAGAGAAACAAAGAAATCTGTAAGATGGTGTAGAAATTGTACTTTCCTTTATTGTTATCCACATTATTCACATGAAATAGGGTTTCTTTTTATGTCGAATGCATGACAAAAACATGCACAATCAGCTGTTGTCACTTTTTTCTGAGGTTGTCCTTGAAATAACCTTGTTTGCGACCCTTATTTGAAATACATGTAGACGAAGGTCTTGCAAAAAAAAAAAAAAAAAAAGATGTAACGATGCCAAGTACATATACCATTTCACGAAAACAAACAAACAAACAAACAAACAACTAGCTACACAGATTTTAAAGAAAGCACATTTTTTTCACTGGACTTTTACTGGAGAGAAAGAGTTTAAATCTATTTGTCATGTTTCTTTGATAACAAGTGAATATGGATATTTTATGATTGATTTATAGGTATCATGATTAATATTTCGGTTTTACCCGGTATGGGCCTTAACCAAAATATTAATTAAGGCCCATACCGGGTAAAACCGAAATATTAATCATGATAATAGTTATATCTTAAGGAAATCATGTAACATAATTTCAATGAATTTTAAGGAAGCAAGAAGATGAAGTTTCCTATGCACGATGCATGTACATGTATCTCCGTGTTTTTACGATAGACCATGCCAATCGGGAGGGCGGAACATCAAAAAGATCGTTTTGAACAATGCAATAGAAACACAAGGGAATAAGAAAACAAGAAAGCTTAAATAGAGACGTAGAGGCAGGGGGTTACATGTACATTGTATTACACTTTCGATTATCAGTCAAATTATTCCTTTTCCAATGTCATACACGTGTATTTTTGCTCTACCAATGCATTGTTTCAGAATTTTTTATGAAAATCTTTGTTGATTTTTCCTATTTTGCTTTTTGAAAATTGATCAAACTTTTGGAAAAAAAAGCATAGGTTAGGGGATCAGCTGTGCTCTTTTAGCACTTCCTTTATTATCCACATTCCGTCTTCGGCATTTTCTTCTTGTCGTTTGTTTCGCATTACATTGTAGTTCACAGATGGTTATTTTAAGCATACATGTGCTTTATATAGAATTTTGGAAGTAATGACTTTTAGAAATCATGTCTGATTACCAGGAAATTGAAATGAAAGGGAAAATAGAAAAAAAAAAATGTATATTTACTATACATTGATCAAAGAAACATATGCATTTTCAATAAAATTGGGAATGGCATTCTGTACTCGCGCGTCCCCTTTACTTTTCCTGCCCTACCGAAAAAGGTGTGGAAAGATTTTTTTTTTCGTTTCTAAAAATATCTCGTTCAATGTGAAGGACAAAAGGTTTTGTAAACCTTCTGAAGTATCGCATGACAAGGGAATTTCCAGCCGACAAAACAGCGCAATGGTGGATCCAAAACCAAAATGATGACGTTTCCAGATTTTTCCTTGTATGACAAAGCAGTGGCGAAGCTACCATGTGTGCTTTTATGCTAAAGCATCCGCTTTTTCTAAATTTTCCGAATTTAGTTCTGAAGCTTTTGTCTTGTCTTCGGACTATTTCAAGCAGAGCTGATACAGGCTAAGCCCTACGTATTCTGCCTCTTTCAAGGCAATGCGCTGGAACAGATTAGGTCTATGGTGTCCTCATAACCCCCCCCCCTCCAACATCATGAAAAGCATCCATTTAATTTTGGCCTAGCTACGCCAATGACACACAGAGAACACCTCCACACAACGATATCAATCAAAATTAAATGATTTCATATTTACATTCAAGCATAAATCGGAAAAGGGAGATGCGCAACAATGGAAATCGGTTCAAAATGGCAGAAAAATAAAAGTCCAAAAAGAATAACCACTTGTCATTTCGATTTTTAAAAATCTTTTTAAAATCAATTATTTTTCCATTCAGAAAACAGATGCCTGAGATGGTGGTATTTATGTTCATTTGAGCTGCCAAAATAAAAAGAGCACTGGATGACAAATTGATGCATTCAAAAGATTCGGAAATTAGGGGTTACCATGCGTGTGCTTTACAAAAACTGACAGGGTATCGGCGAATCCCCTGTCAGAAATTAAGTTTTACCGCGAGGCGTCAGCCGAGCGGTAAAACGGGTATTTCTGACAAGGGATTCGCCGATACCCTGTAAGTTTTTGTAAAACATCAGTATGGTAACCCTATTCTAATGCTTTGGTCAGTTACAAGCTAGAAAACGTCTGCTTTTAACGACGTCGCCATAGCAACACATGACGTCATATCAAAAACTGCAGTGAAACATCAATCCCCTTGCAGTTTTTTACTCGCTCGACCAATCAGAATGCGCGTTACAAACGGAGTGCATTAGAATATCATGTAGATAGTTTCATTTTTTGTTACAGAGAATATACATTTTATTTTCAGGAAATCTTTCCATTGTCACGTATAGAAACCTGTGCATAAAATAGAAGCGGTAAAGATTGCAAGGTCCGTGAAGGTGCGGGTTGTACGGGTAGTTTGCTGATTTAGAACATTCTGGGCCACAGGGATTTATCACGCTAATACCGGTTGCTCTATTTACTATATGTGTTATAAACATATAGTAAATAGAGCAACCGCTATTAGCGTGATAAATAGTAAATAGAGCAACCGTTATTAGCGTGATAAATCCCTGTGTTCTGGACGAATGTACAAGTTCAGTTATCTTGGAATCCCGGTATAGTGCAATACGAGATCAAGAACGAAATAGATAAAATGGAAACGAAACAAAAATACACATAAATACGACCCCCCAAAAAAAAACCCCATTAATAAATTCGAAAAAAAAAAATCCTAGTCATACTTAAAATGCATGGCCCATGGATTTGCAGGCTATGTTGTTCCAGAACAGGATGCGGTGACCCGTCATTGTGTTGTTCTTTTAGACGTATGACATTGCACAAACTGATTCAGATTCCGAATTTATTTTTCCAACTCATGGTACGATATGTTAGTACATGTGTATTTGGACACTGTATAGTGAATGGTCACTTGTTTGCTCGAGAAGAGGATGTCCTGCTGTATCGGATGCACTTAACGTAGCTCGCGGGGAAGCTTTCATCACAATCAAATGTGTACGCAGGTTTCACCTTCTAATTTTTTATGTGCACATCTACGCTATGACGTCATAAACCTTACTTGATCGTAACGTCACGCTACGTTGCGCGACATTTATCGATAGGGCGCAAATGGCGTAATTTTGTTCAATACTTATATCACAAGGTACAATGAACATACACGTGTAATTCCAAATTTCTATAGGATCTGATGAAGGCTTTACTTTTGATCACTCTTTCTCTTTCTCTCGCTCTCCTTGTTGCTTGTTTCTGTGCACAATTGGCGTGTTCGACAGAAAAGGAGGACGGGCTGAGAATCTAAAGGTGAAATATTGAAGCTGTATCAATTAAAGTTTAAAGATTTTGAAAAGGTCAAACTTCAAGGTCTGTGAGACTAGGTCAGAGGTCCAGGTTTTCATTGAAAGATCCTGTCACAAGGAATTCCTGTGAGAAATGTATAACTCATTATGTATCCCTTCAACAAATTAAATGAAGATGTAAGTTTTGAGAGAACGCCAAGGTCAAGGTCACTAGTACAAAGATGGGACAAAAAATATTAGCTCGCAGGGTCCATTCCGTCTTTGTTTATCTTCATGTACGCTCCTTATATTTTTTTTCTCCCGCTGTTGACTAAAACACATATGTATGTTCTATCTCAAGGTCATATTGATGCGTTAGATTTGTCTCAGTATGGTCTGTTTTATAAGCTGATCCAATCAGTCCTTGATATGCGGTCATTTAGCCATATATGTGTTTAAAATCGCTTGTCCATTAACTACAGTCCTAGTAAATGTATCATCGTCGCAACCCAAGTTGTCTTTCAATATATTGGAATTGCCGCCTTACGGCGTTGTATGCAGACTGGTTGTGACTCTATATATGAGGGGCACTCCATCATAATTCTTGACACTGGTCATTACACTTCATGATAATTTTATACAAGAGGGGGTGTTGCTGAATCTAAAAAGAGTAAAGAAATACGTAAAGAGTAAAGATATTGACATCTCAGCTGTAACTATAAATTTCTATGTCTATTGCTGCTAATGTAGTTTGTGTTTTTGTCTTATTTCGTCTTGCATAAAGGATTCCTGTGTGTCTGTCAACATGGACGACTGAATCGGAGGGTTGTGCTCATGTAATCTATCCAGTAGGCTAAATATGCAATTTGGGCAAAAGTGAACCCTGAATACACACCGATTTCTTCGGCTTTTGTATTCAAGATGTTTGTGTTTAATATTAAACATACATGTACATGTTTCTTGTGCATTTATGTTTTAATTTGATTCTATTTTGTTTGTTTTTGTAATTAATTACGTACTCTTGCTGGCCTGCGATGTCTTGTTGGATTTCATTCCCATGTTTTCTTTCAGATTCATTGCTTTGAGGAAATTTATTCACTTTCAGATAGAATGAAAATAGAGATAAATGACACGTGTTTTAAAAGCAAGGACTGTCAAAACATCAAAAGTTAGGAATTTGAGTGAGAGGATTTCATTATCATTTCTTCACTAAAAAATCAGAACCGGATGATTCCATTTTTCTTCAAAAATTTACGACAAACGAAAGCTGGGAAAATAAGAAAAAAAAAAGACAGGAAATCAATTAAACACTCATTTCATCAGAAATATGAATACGTTGCGATATACTGTGTAAAATAGATATAAATATTTAGTATGAGAAAAACATAGTACCGGACACCATTTTTTGTTTGCCCGCGCCCATGCAGAGAATTTCACTTTTTGATGCAATAGGGAGAGTAAATTTCATTCAATTTTGAGTTTATTATGAATGCATGAATATTAATAAAGATTCCACATCATTTGATTTTCTATATGACACCACTGAGAAAAAATTCTATTTATAGCTCTTTATATATGCACTGGATCTTTAAATTAGTACTTTTTTAAAAATACATGTATCTATTTTTATCTATAAAGGAAACTCCTGCTTACTATACCTGTATAAAAGTTTAGTGATCTGCCTTTGACATGTTAAGAAACTACTTTATTAATCAGCATTTTTTTTCTGTCAGGAACTTAATTTATTCCTTTTCTCATTTTCGTAACACCTACCGGTAATCATTCTCACTGTATGAATTTGAGCAGTTCAAATTTAGAAACATTGTCATTGAAACAA
Organism: Pinctada imbricata; assembly: GCA_033119305.1. Taxonomy (NCBI): domain Eukaryota; kingdom Metazoa; phylum Mollusca; class Bivalvia; order Pterioida; family Pteriidae; genus Pinctada; species Pinctada imbricata. Next base: position 46,706,944 of record VSWD01000009.1, on the reverse strand, counting down.
CATCTTTACAAAACAGATTCACAAGTATATTCCTTATATCTATTATGGTGTTTTTGTTAAGAATAATAAAATTTCCTTTTACAATGTGACTTTTATAACCCTTAATTACGTTGTAACTTGTCTGATCTAGATTTTATGACAATAACAATAAACACTCAATATCCACAAATTCGGCCACTCGGCCTTTATCAAGTGGAAAACAAGAATTTATGAATATTACAAATTTTAAAAATTCTCACGCGATCGATCACATTGATAACTAAATTAATTTGGACTCTACAAATGATCATGTCAGTTAGAGATGTCAAAATTTAACAATTTTAATGAATTATGGGGAAATCAAAAAAGATTCAATCGAGACTTTCCTAATTTGTATCCGTAAACGCAACCATGCAACACCATTTGCCTTGGCGATTTTGACGTTCCTACATGTCCAAACATTTTCTGCACTAGACAGTAGGAGATAAAGTGCTATTGTATAGAATAAAATTAAGTTTTCATCTCGTTTTAATTGAAAAAAGTTTCATCTTTATTCAAATTAGACTTCAGATAAAGTGTGTCATTATGTTATTACTTTCGGTTTAACAAAATTCCTAAAATCTAATCAATATAAATGAGGTCAATTGCAAGGTGATATTTAGTCTTCCTGTGTGGTCGTGATTTCACAGCTTATCAGCGGATATAAATTTCCTCGCAGCTGCTTTTTGTAAAGTCTTTGCTCTGTTCATCGTAAATGCTAAAATGTTGATTTTGCTGTTAGGAAGAGCAGATCTATTGTATTTCAAGTCATACAGAAAATTCAGCTCAAATCAGATAACCTTTCAAATAGTCCAATTAAGTTTTGTTATTTTGTTAAAAGTTAAAGTGCAGTGAAGACTGTTCAAGGGGACATCGCCAGAAAAAACTCCCTCTTCAATGAAAATCCAAAAGATTGCAAAGGAATTCAAGCATCTTTTATTTTGACTGTATACGGTTAATGAGAAAACAATAATCCAAAATAGAGATGCTGCAGTTCAAATTTTGTAAAATATTGAAAAAAAAATGAAATCAAAAAAAAAAAAAAACAAACAAAAAACAACAACAACAACAAACAAAAAATGCATGCAATTATAAGCTTTCAGATATGAGTCACATTGGGAACAACCTGGGAAGCTTTACTTTAGGGATTAAATTCTGTTTTCTGTTTACGCATATTTAAAGTCCATATAATATTTATCACTCATGTCGGTCAATGTAAAGGCCGTGTATTTTGGAACTTTTGGATTTCCCGTTTAGATTGTGCTGTTTACGATATGTATAGTAAACGAACAAACAAGTAATATAGGAGTAAACATCGAAAGGTAAACAACAAGGGTACAACGAAAATATACTTAGCATCTATAGCACTATCCTTTCGAAGACCATACATAGTGCGTTGTATAAACTTCTAAAAATACCTCAATCCACCCTATGCAAATCCTAGACATAATTTGAGAAAAGCAAGTGAGGCTAAAGATCTACCTTCTTATATTTTATAGTACAGGGCATCTTTAAGGTTTAACAAATACTTAACCAAAGTTAGGCACTTTTATTTCAAATTCCTATCTTACCCAAAAATCCAGAGCCTTGAAAAAGCAAAACTAAACGAAACAACTAAAACATACTACAAAGAAGCTAAACGGAATCCCCAATTGAGTTGAGATCAATCAGTTAAAGAAGCTCAACAGCACTCACAATAGAGTACAAAAGGACCCCTAGCAAGCTAGAGGTGGGACCAGCTGCCCGGGAGGAGTAAGCATCCCCTATTTGGCTAACCACATCCCGCCTTCAGTGTCCATGCACGAAAATGAAAACAATATCTATAATACATGCACTGTCTGAGGTTATGTCTATATAGAAAGTGTCATAACGACCCTGTCAGGAAAATAATATTCAAAACACTTACTGTCAAACCCCTCGCGGGGAACTTTTTTAACGAGCTCCACACGGCAAAGGGCATAAGTGTGAATGTCGGTCAATGTAAAGGCCATATAAGGCAAAGGGCATCAGGTGCCCGGGAAGAGTAAGCATGCATCTCCTGCTTTGAAATATTTGCTGTACCAAATGAATGGTTCTAACGTAAAACATCTTTCAACATCGAGGGTAATGAAGTGTTGAAGTGTTTTATTTCTAGGGCAACGAGATTAAGTTAGAGTGTCTTATATTTCAAAAATTGTTTGCAGGGACAATCGAAGTAAATCGATCAGAAGTACAACCTTGGTTGAGTAGAATTATGAAATTGCCAATTCAGAAGTACAACCTTGGTTGAGTAGAATTATAGAATTGCCAATTCAGAAGTATAACCTTGGTTGAGTAGAATTATATATTGCCAATTCAGAGGAGAAAGGAAAAGCGAAATGAAAACAAAATAGGAAAAAGAAACAGAAACAGAAAATGATAACAATTAAATTGTCAAAACTAGAATCGACAATGCTTATTAAACGATAAGGAATTTTTGAAAAGAATAACAAATCGAAAGAAAAATTGCTATGTAGATAAATGGATTTGCCGCCTTTGGTGACGTTTCTGTTTTGGTATTTGGATGTAATCCTCATCTTGACTGTATCAGTTTTCCCCTATTCAACTATCTTATTCCCAATAGTAGCCAAGTTCGATCAATTTCGGTTGGTCGTTTCTTCAAACACATTTTGAAACTTCTGTTTACAAAAGTTTCTCAAATTTCTGAAACCTGGGTCCTGTAGCATATCATATCCCAGTCATCTTGCTACGTCTTTTGGTACATTTAGGACATAATTTTCACAGACTTTGGTTATATAACATTGTTTAGATTGAGGATCACCGACAAGGGTTAAATACCCGAAACGTGCATGTCTGGTCCATGCTGTTAATTTATCTGCTCTTAAATGATGCTAATGAATTTGAAGACGTTTAACAATGCTACCCAGATGAATGAAGAGTTATTTTCATTATTTGCTTGCTTTCGCGATTTTGCTTGTCCTTATTTGGATAAGAGGCAATTTAAATAACACAATCAAAATTAAAGATACAAAGATTCGATGAAAAGGAAGATTCGACCATCTATCTATCTGTATGTTATACTTCAATCAATTAGTGAAATGGGTCCTCATTTGTTGTATAGCGCTTTATAGTAAGAGGTAAGGTTAGACTTGGAGTTTGCTCTTCCCTTTATAGCTCTAAGAGATATTTCTATATCAAAATCCTTGATTTTTGGATATGGAAATATGATAAGACTGAATTCGTTTTCAGAAAACCAAATGAAGAAGATATAATCAAACTACATTTGAACAGAGGAAATATTTTTTTTTAGAATTGTGGGGGAAAGAGAAAGGCGTCCATTGCCTCATCCGTGCCATTAGGCAATTTTCATGTTCGCGGCTTCGGACTTCGGACACTGCACTTGGAAGGGGCTACAAACATAAATTGCTAATGTTATCCCGTTTAAACTAGATTAAATTTTGTAAGAATTGATTTTCATGTCTGAATATACATACTATAGTATTTTAAAAACGCCCTCCACGGTGTGTTTTATTTATTGTTTTAAATTTCGTGCGTGAACATCGACGGCGGGTGCGGCTAGCCAACAGGGGATGCTTACTCCTCCCGGGCACCTGGTCCCACATCTCGCTTGCTGGGGGTCCGTCGATGCTCAATTTGTTGCTCTATTGTGAGTGCTGTTGAGATTATCGTCAGGATCTTCTTTAACTCATTTGTCTAATTGCATCTGATTTCTTTAATATGACCTCTTAAGTGTGAAGTCCGCAATGCGAAGTCCGAAGTACGTCAACTTGAAAAATGTCCAATAGGGAACAACATAACAAAAAAAAAAAAATAAATAAATAAAGAAATAAATCAATAATAAGAAATAATAATAATGAAAAAATAAAAATAAAGAAATAAAATGAATAAATTAAATGAAAAAAGAAATAGTAACCAAATATGCATTTTAAAAGTATCTCATGCTCCAAAAGGGGAAAGTGGTCTGTTTGAGCATGTTTATCAATTGTATAATAATCGAAACCAGTGGCGTAGCTACCTTTAATGCTTGTATGCCAAAGCATTCACTTTTCCCATAAACTTCTATATTTAGTACTTATTTTAAATGATTTTTGTTAGCTATCGAAGGCAAAACCTTGTATTCAGCAACCTTCACTGATAATGCCCTCATACTCCTTATATCATGAAGAGCATCCATTTCATTTTGGCCAAGCTACGCCACTGCAAAATCTAAATTTGTTTTTGACTAATGCGTAGTTTTTTTTTCGCTGTATCGCAAGCTTTGCATTATGAATATATATCACAGAATCCAAGGTTTGTTTATTTCATAACTAGGACAAAAATGATACTGTAATACTAGGAAAAATATTGAAAATTTTCAAACTGTCACACTTGAACATAATGTAACGGATTTCCTAAAAAAACAATTGCATTAAATTTCCTTGTTCCGATTATTGACCTGAATTTGCTGCATCTGTTTTTCTGGAAAATCGAATCACTTTTTGTATTTGAAAAAAATGTACTTAGCTGAAATGAAAAACGACAGTGCGGCACTAAATTCTTTCGGCTCTTCTGAATCATTTTGCCTTAAGGCAATCGATCATTTTGCCTCTTTCAGCGAGGAGGTATTTTGCGTTCTTCGAGGCCTCCTGGTAATCGGGGAAATGGATGGGTTGCACGCACGTAATCCAGATATCCATGCCGTATGTTACTGACGTGGCAGATGGCCGTCCTAAGTCAGCACGGTTGCCCATTGGTCTCGTTGGTTTATGTGTGGTCTTTTATGTTTCGTGTTTCTATGGTGTGAGTTGGTGTTTCTTGCCCCTTTTGAGTCTCTTTCTGTGGGTGTCTGCTCTGTTGTTTTGCGTTGTGGGTGTTGGAAATCTCCTCCTTTATTGAATAGAATTTAAGTGTTCCATCTCTCTACCTTCAACAACCAGACACGAGTTTTGGATAGTAAATAACATCAGTGTCACTTCAAACAAAAGTGATTTTTAAACACAGAACAAATTAATTTGGCCTGATTTTTTAAAAAACTTTTGCGTATCTACATTTTAAAGAGAGCGCGGCCCCTGTAGGTTCGAGTCAGTAGCATATTTTAATAAAGCCATTGTTAAAACAAAATGAGCATCTGAGGGATAGTGCTAGGATAGTGGTTTCCAAACACAGAAAAAATTAATTTAGCATGATTTTTAAGAGTTACATTGTATGTGTATGTTCAACGTCTTCAAATTCATTAGCATCATTTTAGTGCAGATAAATTTACAGCATGGACCAGACATATCTACTTTTTAAGGAGTGCGCGGCTCCTGTAGGGTCTAAAATCTATGTTAAAACCAAAAGAGCATTGGAGAGATGATGGTAAGATGTTAGACTCATTTAATTTCATTGTTATAGGATAAAATGACAAGTTTCCAATTATATGAAGTACCACTGATGAGGATTCATTAGCCGAAACAAGCATGTCTGGTGTCCCGCGATTGGATGTTTTCTACTGTTGTAGTTGCGACTTTTATAACAGATAATATGTTTCTTAATCATACATAGAGATGGAGGACGTCAGCTTTACCCATCCTGCTACGTCTTTCGGTACATTTTTAGACATAATAACTTTCACACTCTTTGGCCATATCACATTGTTTAGATTGAGGATCACTGACGAGGTTTAAGTACCCGAAACGTGCATGTCTGGTCCATGAAGCAAATTTATCTGTTCTTAAAGGATGCTAATGTATTTAAAGACGTCTAACTTTTTAAACGATTTCACAATTATCCTTACCATGAGAATCGTAGTGTAATTTTGTAAAAGAAAATAAAACTGGGTCATTTAGTTTTTCTTGCTTTTGTAACTTTGTATTTCAAGGAAGTATAATTCTTACATACAAGTGATATATTGCATTAAAAAATCATACAAATATATATATACATATTATATCTATCGATAATTCAGCACATGACGAATCGAGAGACGCCCTGGACTTTCCTCCAAAGAATGTTCGGTCACCCACGCAGGAAAGGTTTATTGTATTTGTAAGCTGTGTATTTAAGATGGATAAGTCGTAAAACTGGTTCTCCCTATGAATAAAACGGATTACCGACGGATAAATATCGAAAGTGGTTTGACTGAGTAATTTATACGTGCAACGTATTTTGATTTTTTTCTATATCCATAAGAAATAATAATATTTGTCTCAGCTTGGAATTTTTTCATTAAAATATCCATTATTACTTATTCATATCATTTTCTTAATTTGTTAATTTTCCGTTAGAAGTTTGTTTATTTGCTGAATTTAACATCTGTATGTGTGAATCTCATATTAGAATGGAAAAACAAATCTCTATTTGTAATAACAATTGATGATTTTTATCTTTTCCTTCATATATTACGTCATAGAGGATCTTGTTCAATAGGCATCTTACTTTGTATAGGTAAACATACGTCAGCAAAAACGGGAACTCGCATTCATCCATATGAAATGTGAAGGGGTATTTTGACGTATGTATATACAGCAATCTAACTAAATGCGTTTTTTTATCATTTCAAGAAATGAATGATTGCTGAGCTGAATCAAGTATATGTTTTTTCTTCTTTTTAGATTTATTGATAATGAGCATTCATCGTCCCCATAAGTTAAAATCTATATATGAAACCATGTACTAGCATTAGTAACATTCAAACGAAAATAGTAAGAATGGTAAATGGATGGAAAGCACAGCAACATGTACAAAGTGGCAACGCGTTCTTCTGACAAAAAAAAGGAATAATTCAAACAAAGAAAACAGTAAACCGTGTGAGTAGTAGAAGTCAATTCCCCCTCACTGGGATTAAGACCAGGTGCCCGGCAATAGTATGCAATTCCTGCCGACATATCACACCAATGTTATGTTCTGTAACTGTACATAGCATCAAGTTGCAAATCCTTTACTTTTGAAAGTAGTGTTACATTACATCTTGTCATATTTATGGGAAAAAAAAACTACTAAGTTACTAAATTAATTAATAAATGGGGCAGTGGCTATCAATGTAAAGAAGCTGCATACTAGTGTTTAAAGGGAAATTCAAAAGGTAATTAAGACAGAATGTGCATATGGTGCACTAATTTTTTGCGTTAGAACATGTATATTTCAATATTAACGCTGAATACATACATAAGGAAATACGAGACAGTTGCATGCCTTATATACTGACTAATTCAAGTTTTTTTTTAATTTCCATTTTTACAGCTTACATTTCCGGATTATAATGAGATCATATAGCCAACATGCATACATTTTCAATCGCATAGGAAATATCACTTGCATCACTACCTCTTCATGTACTAGATAAAGATACGGACCTTACTATTCAGAACATGAAAAGAAAACCCCCCAGGAAAAACATAAAGGAAGAAAGGTAAAAATAGAATAAAATGTCCAGCTTGTAGATAGTGATCAATCAATCGTCGATTGAGTACCGGTCGGGGATCTCTTTTCTGAAAGGAAATTTGATTCTGAACAGAATGTGCATTGTCCTTAAATGGTACTGTGAATTAAGTGGATTACCAATTGGTCAGCATAGAAAGTGGAATGTTTTACAATTAAAATGAACATAAATTTCAAAAACTGAAAAAAGAACAAAAAATCCTGAAAAGTGGATCCTGTATCATCATATCCTATCCATCTTGCTACGTCTTTCGGTACATTTTGGACATGAGCCATATTTCATTAATTGGATTGAAGGTCACTGACGAGGGTTCCATGCTACAAATTTATCTATTCTTTTAAATGATGCTATGTATTTGATGACGTAACAATTGAATCTTGATTTCCAACCCAGAATAGCTAGGCTCAACTTGGAAGAAAGAGGGGATCTCCAACAAAACTCGATTGTAGCATCCATGTGCAGCAAAACAAGGAAACAACCCTATGTTAAAACAGAGTAGAGACGCAAACGGGAACAGGAAAACTGAATACGACATCAAAACACAAAGGACTAGACAAAAACCAACGAGACCAATGGGCAGTCAGGTCCGACTTAGGACAGCCATCTGCGTTAGTAGCAAATGGTGTGGTTAGAGAACTCTTTAAACATCGAGTCTAATTTTAGTTCACAAGTATATAATTTTTATCTTTGCCTACGAAATGATAATTAAAGATTAGTTTCATTCATTATTTGCGTCATACAGGATTTTGTTCAATAATTATCTTACATTGTATAGGTAAACGTTTAATTAAAAAAATCCATAGGTTTGCATTTATCCATCGTAAATGTGAATTTGTATTTTAACTGAACTTTTACTAATATTTTTATTTTATTATATTTGCTGTTGAAGTGAACAAGGTGGATACTTTCCGCTTTGTTAGATTTATTGCTAATGTTAATAGATATGTACATGTAAATAGCTTTTCAAACATGGATAAAACAATACAAAAGTAATGACCAAAATCGCCGAAAAACCAATGTACACAATACCTTGTGATATTTGGAAAATAAAGCAAACCAGAAGTTCTAGATCTATCGTGTAAGCAAAAGTGAACTGTCACTTTGGCTGTAGGCATCACTGGTGAGAATTTGATATTCGAAACACGTGTCTGGTGTATAATAAATTGGTTTGAAATTTTCTTCAAGAAGGTATAGGGTTGGAGCCCTTCCGCATTATTATTTCAAACTGGCAATTGGACCAGGTGCTCAGAAAGAGTAATTCCTGCTAGTATACAACACCAATATTCCTTTATGTTCTTGTGCAAATCTTTCACTTTTTAAATGGTGTATTACATCGTTTCATGTAGAGAAACCCGTTAATTTGCTATGTAAAGAAAACTGAAGTGTTTCAACTCAGCTTTAATGCATCAGACGCGTGTTTCGAATAGTAAATCCTCATCGGTGGTACATCAAGCCAAATCAATATTTAGTAGCGCCCTCAAGTTTGATTTTTGGAATTTTGTTTATAGTACACTACTTAGCGAATAACTAGCTTCTGAAGTAATGTTTGCGGACGGTAAATGCTGATGGCGATGCGTTAGCGGAGCCAGAAAAACGGATGTTTGCACCGCAAAATAAATATAGGATCTCAAATGATTTTCTATTCCATACGGTATTTATGAAACGAGTTGTATGATTTTTACATCTCCGAGCCTTGGTGAGTTGATTAAAATCGCACAACGAGTTTCATAAATACTGAATGAAAAAGAAACATTATTTGAGATTCTTTTTATAACATGAAATACAACGTAATTGATCAAAATAACATCAAAATGTTATAATTTCGACTTCATATCTTGCAAATAATATTGTAACGTCACAAAGGATCTGAAGCGCTTCATCCAATGACAACACACCTAAAGTTATATGTAATGTGTTATCATAAAAGTTATTCATGAAATGGCTTTAGGATGTATCATGTGGTAATGTATGATATCAAATTGATAAAGGCACAAAGCAAAGCTTGTTACAAGCGACAGAGCTATACCAACATAGTGCAGCAATAAATTGCGCTGGGAAATTTCACATCGTGTAGACTTTTCTCACTTTTTCTTATTTGACTGTTGATATAGGGCCCTTGATAGGGTTATTTTAAAACTAGGAAATTCAGAAAGTTTAATATAAATACATGTAGAAGGAAATTCAAGACAATATTGCATGACTAAGTCTCAAATTATTATTTTCTTATTTCAAGTTTACTGTTTGCATTTCCGGATTACGCACAATAGGTGCATGTTGCCAACATGCATACACCTACAATCGGAAGGGTAATACCTCTTGCTTCAATACCTATTGTTACAAAGATAGTATCTACACGATATGAATACGAACCTTACTATTCAGGGCACGGAAAAACCAGTGAAAAAGCAGAAAGGAAGAAAAGGTATAGGATACAATAAAATGTCCTGCTAGAAATAGGGATTAATCATAGGTGAATTAAGCCACTCGAAGGGTTTTGTTTTGTTCCTTAGGAAATTCAATTCCGGACAGAATATGCATTGTCCTTAAATGGTATTTTGATACATAATTTAGGTAGTTTTGTTGGGAACAATCGATCATAATTATTTCCTAGGTTTCTACCTAGTAAATGATTGAAAGGACATGATTTGTCGAAATGACTATTGAGTCTTTGCTGAAAACAGTTATTTCCCATTTGAGACGGTATCTGACGTAAAAAATTATGACTTCATGAAAATGGTATGAAAAAGTTGATTTTATACAGTCAGTTTTAGGACTGTTTCCATAGAATTTGATGACGTCAAAATTAGTATACGCCAGATACCGTCCTAAACGGGAAGTAACTCTGGTTTTCGAAAATACCGAATATAACATTCACTAAACTATGATGACTTAACTGATTTTCGACATTTAGAGAAAGTTTCTTACGATACATTGAGCCATTCCCTTATCCGAATTTTATGTTTGGAGAGATTTTACATTCTATTGTTCAATTACATTTACCTATCGTGATGTTCGAATCTGACTTAAGCCGACGCGTATCCCATTTTATATATACAAAAAAAATCATAATCTATACGGTACAATAGTCGAGGTTGCAGAAACGGAAACCGGAAGCCAAAGAACATTCAAAACCAGGCAAAATAGAAAATCGTTCAAAGAAACGAGAGAGATTCAACATAGGTATTTGGTCTCATCTCTAATGGGTATCATGCCCTTAACATAAGCTAAAATTATGCATAACGGTATTATTTGTTTTGTCTAAATATGTGTTTTAATATTTTAAGATGTCATGTTTCTAGGATTTCTGGTATAAATATATGATGTAATTCTTAAGGTTTGGCTACCAATCAACAGATGGCCTTCTATCATTTACATATCAATTAAAGGAAATTATTTTTAAACAAAAGGAATGTTTGCGGTAAACTATTTCTGAAGTCTACATTTTAACTTCCCTGCTCTCGTGATGCATACTTTTGTGGGCAGTTAAGGAGAACATATATCACGTTTGACAAATTTTATCATGTTTTCCTTATTTCTGAATGACCTGAATATTTCAATGATTTTTTTAAAGTGAACGATCTTCCGTGTTGGAAATCAATATCGAAAAAAAGTTAAGATTTTCCTCATTACACAAAAAAGCACAACACTAGAGTAAACTCTCTCTCTTCCTCAATAATCGGTAAGCAAATAGTACAATAGATATATTAAATGATTTAATTCACCATAGATTGAGGATCACTGACGAGGGTTTATTACCCGAAACGTGCATGTCTGGTCCATGCTGCAAAATGATCTTTTCTTAAATGATGCTACTGAATTTGAAGACGTTTAACATCTGAATGAGTATAGCTCTGATAAAACAGCAAGTACATTTGAATATCCTCCGTAGATCGCATTACTCCTGGAAGGCTTCGGTGACTGAGATTCGTTCTCTGTTGAGACTATATATATACACTGCTCAAAAATTTACAAAGATTGAAATATTCATCAAATATCATCAATGTTAAACGTCTTCAAATTCAATAGCATCATTTAAGAACGGATAAATTTCCAGCATGGACGTTTCGGATACTCAATCCTCGTCAGTGATCCTCAATCTTAACAATGTAATAAGGCCAAAAAGGTTGATAGTTATTATGTCCAAAAATGTATCGAAACACGTGGCAGGATTGGTGGGATATGATGCTACAGGACCCACGTTTCAGAAGTTATCAAGAAATTTTGATAACAGAAATTTTCGAATGCGTTGAATGAAACGATCAACCGAAGTTGATCGAACTTAGCTACATATGTGCCCTCGGTGACTCCAAGTCCACCAGCAGTGACACTTACCAAGTAGTACAAATGTTCAACGTCTTCAAATTCAATAGCATCATTTAAGAACGGATAAATTTCTAGCATGGACCTAGACATGCACGTTTCGGGTACTCAACCATCGTCAGTGATCCTCAATCTTAACAATGTAATATTGCCAAAAAGGTTGAAAGTTATTATGTCCAAAAATGTATCGAAACACGTGGCAGGATTGGTGGGATATGATGCTACAGGACCAATGCTATCTTATCATGTCTTATCATATGTAACAGTTCATCTGTTCGATACAGACACATGTAAGTAGGAAATGACCACTAAATATATCTACATGTATTTTTGTTGATAACATAGAAACGAAACTGCAAATATCTGAGTAATGAAAGTAGATACCTGCTCCCTTAAATGTTTTGAGCAGTGTATATCTTCTTTCAGTAGAATAAGGGAACGGAATTTGACAAGCCACTCTCCTAGATATTAGAATATGAGTAAACAAAATCTTTTGAGCATGGCATCGTGACGACTTCAATTCTTCTTGGTAACGTAAGCAAAGCAAGAAACTCATGCTTTACGGCATCATCACTAAACCATACAGATTCTTAATGCTTTACAACACCAAGGTCCCTATATGACAAATATCTGTAACGACACCCAAATCAAACAATATTTTATATCTGGTGATGAAATACTTTGTTGTCTTTTCTATACCATTAGATGAATATTTCAAAATAAGGACACTTAGGCATTTCACATGGGATTTGAAAGACACGTTCTAGGCGTAATCATAGAAGTTTCACAAGGAAAGACAATTACTTCAACAGATACTTCCAGATGAAATTGTTTTTAGACCCACCCATCGTGATTCAATTGGCGTTGTTTTCCTTTAAATGTTAGAAGTAATGTAAATTATGAAAGCAAAACTATGTTATAAATTCTGTCAACGCCCTCTTCAGTTTCCTCGTTTATATGTTTACTGCTTTCGTTTCCTGCTTATGGTAATACCCAAAATTTTATAACTCCACCCCAATATCACTTAGAGCCCCACCCCAATATTTTCAAACAAAAAATTATAATGCACATTCTGTATCAATGGAAAATATACAGATTCGGCGAAGGGTCTTATATGGGAGGGTAGGTGGTCCCCCACCAAGGCCTCAGTAGAAGGGTTTTCTCCGGGTACTCCGTTTTCCTCCTGCTCCTTGGACCCCCTTACGCCAACATCTAAGCCAACGTCAGACATAAATATAAGTTGTGTAACTTGTTTGTTAAACGTTGTAAAATAAATAAAGTTTAAATAAATGGAAAATATATTAAGTTTTCGTATCATGTCACTAAATTTGATAGATTATCGAACCTAAGTGAGGTATCTCACTGAAGGTATAGCTCTGTCCTTAACTTCCTCTTTGATATTGAGGTGAACATCGACGGCGGTTGCGGATAGCCAAAAAGGGGTTGCTTAATCCTCCCGGGCACCTAGTCCCACCTTTAGCTTGCTAGGGGTCCGTCGATGCACAGTTTTATGCTCTGTTGTGAGTGCTGTTGAGATTATCGTCAGGATCTTCTTTAACTCAATTGAAGCCATATTAAAGACTTCGCTCTTCATATATTAACATTTTGGATTTCCTCTATTTCGGACTGATATGATACATTATTACTTGAAATGAGCATTTGGTGCATTGATATTGTTATTACCAAAGAATATATATAATTATTGATTATATGAATGATTAACGTCTTCAAATTCGTTAGCATCATTTAAGAGCAGATAAATTTACAGCATGGACCAGACATGCACGTTTCGGGTATTTAACCCTCGTCAGTGATCCTCAATCTAAACAAGGTAATATGGCCAAAATCGATGAAAATTATGTCCTAAATATACCGAAAGACGTAGCAAGATGGCCGGGATATGATGCTACAGGACCCATGTTTTGGAAATTTGAGAAAATTTTGTAAACAGACATTACAAATGCGTTTGAAGAAACGACCAACCGAAATTGATCGAACTTGGCTACATGTGCCCTCGGTGACTCTCACCAAGTGGTACAAATATTTAACATCTTCAAATTCATTAGCATCATCAAGACAATATATCTACCAAGTTATTATATTATAAAAGATACAAATTAATTTACTCGCTTTCAAAATCAAACAACCATTGGCTATATGTACACACTTTATACAGTGATTTTCGTATGATGTTAGACGATATATCATGAGAATAAGAATATACCGGTATCCCTATTTACCAAAATCAGAGGAAATGAAGTGACATTGGACCAAGGATGCACGTGTGGTCGTATATAATCAACAATAGGATGTACAATTTAGTATTAGGAATTGCACGTGACATTTCATAAAAGGGTGGATGTCCGATGAGTACATTCGATAACATGCATATATTTGTAATACACTGTATATTAGTTATAATTGTCCAATGAAGTAGTGGATACTTTTAGGTACTTAGAATCATTTAATACGGAGACAACCAGTCGTGTAATCTTTCCTTACAAAACAATTTTGTGGTTAACCGAGAGGAAACTATCTCATCTCTACAATGATGCCCTAGAAATACTTTAGTCAAATTTAGATCACTTTCAAGTAATGAGGAAATTATTCATTTGTGAATTAATGGATTAAAGCATGACTTTCCCTTTATATAACTGAATAATCTACAACACTCTAAAACACTAAGATGATAAACGACGAAAATCTCCAGTTCGGAAAGCTTAATAGAAGTGACGTTTTCCAATCAAAACGATAATTTTGCAAAGTGAGTCGAGTGATTTTTGACTACGCATTTCATTCAAATACCCTTCTAAATATACTCTCTCTTTGGACAGTTTAAAGCATGACATCAAGAGAGAAGTGGGAACCATTGCAGTCTCACATGAAATTCACGTGAAATTTTAAAAAATAACCTCAACATAATAGTTCACATGAATTTATGCGAAACGAAAACGAACGTGAAGTTTACATATACACGTAAATTCAATTTGGTTACACATTGGTTGGAAAGTCACATAGAAAAATTCATGTGAAAGAAAGGAGGGGATCTCCAACAACACTTGGTAGCAGCACCCACAGCAAAACCCCAAAAGCACAGAACAGACACTCGCAGAAAGAGACGCAAAAGGGACAAGGAACGCCAACTCACACCATAGAAATATGAAACACAAAAGACCACACATAAACCAACGAGAACAAACGGCAACCGGAGCCAACTTAGGACGGCCATCAGCCACGCAAGTAGCAGACGATGTGAAGTAACATTTATGTGAAATTTATTTAAATTCAACACAAACATTTTTTAACATAGACTTTTAGTGAAATTTTAATATTTCATGTGAAATTTACTTGATTCTCTTTTCATATGAATTTCATGTCAGGCACTAAATACATTTTTGCCTGAGGTACAACTCATAAGGATTCACAATCCGAAACATGTCTGTCTGGTGTACAGTATTTGACAATTTTTGTCCAGAAAGCTGCTCTCTGTCAACAATGATGAGGCATCTCATTTTTTTTTCTGACCAATGTACATGGTCTTGTATATCTAAAATCTAATCAGACTCCTTCTACGAGGGAATATTGGTACGTGCTATTTTTGTTGTAGGATCTTTTCGATACAATTTCACACAAAAACGTCCCTATATTTTACAAGTGTTTGGAATTATGCCCACAGAATATGCCAACAGGGGATGCTTATTCTTCCCAGGCACCTGATCCTTTTCTCAATTTTCGACCCACGCTATATACTGTTTCATTGTGCTTGCTCTATTTTCGATTATGTCTGATTTTGTACGCTCTTCGATTTCGCAATTTTTTGCAACTGTTCCCATGGAAATTCTAATGATTTTGCCGTACCTTCTCGACTTTGAGATCGAATAACTGATAGGTACTTTTATATTTTATTTCAGAACAGCGAATTTGGCTATGACAATTATGGACAATGACCATATACCAATACACAGTACAAAATCAATAATTCAAGAAATCACAAACCAAAGGCATACGAAATCAGGATAAAACAGGAACCAAAGCAAGCAAACAAAAGCCTCCTCCTAATGAAAATAAGCGAACTTCCAATTAGGAGTGAGACGAGGTGCCCAGGAAGAGTCAGCATCTCCTGCTTGCATGCAACACCCGTCGCTTCAACTTGGCAGAAATATCACATCTGGTTCCAACTATAGTGGGCTATAGTTGGAAACTTGAAGAACATTTCAAATCAATGTTAATGCACCTGAAACCTGTTTCGGCTAGTAAATCCTCATTAGTGGTACTTTAAGCCGAAGCGATTTTCAGACAAGCTAAAATTAGTATGGATGTATTCTTCTATCCATTTTATACAATTTACACGTGATGCATTACAAATGTAGAATTATCTTTTGTTTATAAGTTGGCTAGTTATGATAAACAGAGCAAAAGATCGAAGTTCATTTTCAAAAAAGCAGTGTCAATCGTGTCGCGAATCTTTCATTTTTTTCTCGATTCTTTTTTCTAGGAAAAGTGAAAAACTTATATAAATATTCAGGGTCAACATCTTCTATATATCTACTTGGATTTCAACTTCCTTATTTGTGTACAATGAATTCTTTGTTGTTTATATCACGTTAGCTGAAATGACGAATTGTAATGTTATTAGCATAAGATTCTTTTATTCTTAATTGTATTCTCTCAAGTCGACTCTCATGTGTCTTTCTTCTTTGTTTTTTTTTCACTTTGCGACAATGGCGATGCATAAAAACATCTTTCTAGCCAAAGCAAAAAGGATGTACTGTATTTCAATTTTCAAGTTTACAAGTTTATTTGTTTCTCATCATGAACATATTGAGAAACCATAAATGTTCTATATTACCACGTAATGTATTATTTTCGCGAGTAAAACATGATTGTTTTTGTTATTTTCTGTGTATGTGTGTTTTTGTTTTTAGATTGGGTGTTTACCCGTATCGTTTACGAACGTTGCAAAGGAGACTTCTGGTTAGTTTTCTCTTTCTATGGTGTGTCGGGATTCTGACCTTATTACTGCAATGGTGACTTCATGATGAATAACCAGGAAAAGATCTCCACCATGACCATACTGTAGTAGCAACAGTGGAACACACGCGCACGTTCGCAAGAAAAAAAAAGAAAAGAAAAAAAAAAAAAGAAACCAAAACAAAACAAGAATAAGAAACAAGAGCCCCAGGGGGCACAACGCTCACCTGATACCCATGCACGCTCTAATTGACATACTGCTATTGAATACTGATAGTGCCAGTACCGGGATTTTAGCCCACAACCTTTCTTAAAAGATTTTTGCCGGATGCAGATAAGTTTTTTTTTCAGACAACCTTTAAAAGTACAAACAAGAAAAAATAGTCACATTTCAAAACAATAACTTTTTTTAAGTCATATGCCCAACTAGTATAGTTCAATTATGCAACATCAAAAATAAAATCATATTGTAAAATCCCACTTTAATGCGCAGCAGAAAAAGAATAAAACAATGAAATGATTTCATAAATTAAGTTTATTTAAAACTGAACGACCATACCTTTCATTATTGATAGCTAGCATGCCAGAAATTATAAAGCCTGACAGGCTGTGTTTGTGAAACGAGAATGCCCCCGGCGGCATCTTTGTTAGTATAAACGCCATTTTCTGTTAAGTATGTGAGAGGTCAGGGTCAGCGTAATATTGGTATCTATGGAAATGTCTTGTCACAAGGAATACACATGTAAAATATGAAAGCCCTATCACTAACCAATCAAAAGTTATGCGCAATGTTTAAGTTTTTGAAAAGTACGTCAAAGGTCAAGGTTATGGTCACGAGGTCAAAATTTTGGTATCAATGGAAAGGTATTGTCACAAGGAATACACATGTGAAATACGAAACCTCTATCACCAGCTTCCATTCAAAAGTTATGCCCAATGTTAAAGTTTTTCGGAAAACAGACAGACAAACAGACAGACGGACAGGCCAAAAATTATATGCTCCCGAATCTTTTATTCCAGGGGCATAAAAAACAAAGATTTTTCGGTTTTGCCTTTATTCATATTAAAGTATACTGAAATCTAAGAATGCTTTTGAATAGTATTGATTTCATCTCAAATACATGAAACGTACAGTTAAAATCGTTTTAATCCAATATTTATCAATTCAAGTGAATTGTGCAGAAATTGGGCCAATTTGTTTTCCAAAAAGCAGTGTAGGGTGTATCAAACCTCATGATCCAGAATAAGAGATTACTCATTCGACGTTTCTTCAAGAAATCAGTCCGTAAATTACTTCATCTAAGAGAGTCTAAGATAGAGGAAATTCGAGCAAACTTTATACATGATAACAAGTATATGCAAGTGTTCCAAGTACATGAATGATAACCATTATGAAAGTGTTCCAAGTATAATGCACACTAAATAAAAATCTATTCCGTTTGCACTGTATCTCCTGAAATGTATCGCAGAACGAAAGGGTTGTGGAGGAATTAAACGGATCAAATCTAAAGTACAGCGACTTTGTTTACAGTTACAGTTATAGGTCAGAGACCACTAAAAGGCCGGCTCTGATTGGAGAAAAACCTGTAGGGTGAGGGGGCCTGTTATTTTAAATGTGACAGAAGATGTGATTGGCTATCAATTCCATTTTCTTTTGGTATATTGTTTGAATATGATATATATAGGTAAAAAATAAGTGCAATTAAAATGTCGATACCCGGATATTTCCCTAGCTCCCGATCCGCTAAAGGGGACGGGCGCGGGAAAATTGGAAAATTCTCTGCGGGGTACCTTGTGACGCAAATAGTGCGAAAAAGAGCAGGTCATGCTATATTTTTTAATTTAGTTTCGTATAAAGCTTGAATCAATGAACAAATCGGTATATAACATGCATGGTCAGCAATGTTAGTATAGACGTTATAAGGCATTTTGTTAACATTACAGACTATGGAAAATAATTTGGTTGTCTCTGACCTAGAAGGTGTAACTACAGTTAATCATTTTAGCAGGGAATCCCTTCCCTTTTGACTGGTGAACCGGGCTGAATAAAAGGTGTCACCTCATTGGTCATAACTATTGAAAATTTAAAAATAGCACATAAAATCAATGTATGATTCCCTGCTGTCTGTAGAAATTGAGTTTTGAACATGATTTTGCCTTATATGTAATCAATAGATCGATTTGAACATATATAAAAATTAGCAAATTTTCAATTCGGAAGGAGGGGTCATTAAACAAGTGAATTTTGCAGAAAAGGTATGCATGACCCCCTTTTTTCTTTCGTTTTTATACGTGCCAAAGATGACCTAGGCCAAAAATATTCCTTAAAAATCTAAAAGTGGATATCTTGACAAAATTCTTTCACTTGTAGGGTACCATGCATGAGTACCTGATATCTACAAAATGTCATGACAATCTGAAGAGTGGTTATAGATAAGAAGCAGAAAATGTATGAAAATCACCCCCCCCTTCCTTTTTACATAAGAAAAAAATTCATAAAAAATCAAAAAAATAAAATTTAAGCATAAAATACATATCAAAGCATTAAGTAAGTTAAATATGATAAATATGTAGTAAATGAGTGTGTAAAATCATACACTTATTGAGTTATTTAAAGAAATAGTGCAAAAATGTGCATTTCTGACTAAGTCCGAAAAGACGTCAAAAACGCGTCAAAAATTTGACTTCGAAGTGGAACCAAAAATAACAACACTTCTTAAGACATCTCTCTAGATCATCCTGATGCTTTCGGTTTGTCGATACATGCTTCGGTTCTGAAGAAGAAGTTTGTCAAAGGAGGGTACCCCCCGTGACCTACTTTTTGCTGTGGTGGCGCCACCTGTTGACAGATCCGGACGAAAAACAACAACACTTGTAGGGGACCATGAGTACTTCATACCTACCAAGTTTCATCAAAATCCCTTCAGCCGTTCTGGAGAAGAAGTTTAAAATGTGAAAAGTTTACGACGACGACGACGACGACGACGACGACGACGGACGCCAGACGCAACACTATGGCAATAGCTCACTTGAGCCTTTGGCTCAGGTGAGCTAAAAAGGGAAAAAAATTTTTGTCGGGATCCCGTCGGGGTTTGAAGCCAATCCCCATGGGTCCATTGGGCATGGAAAACATACATTATACCTATGTACAATCTTAAAAAATATTCCTTAAAAATCTAAAAGTGGATATCTTGACGAAATTCTTTCACTTGTAGGGTACCATGCATGAGTACCTCATATCTACAAAATGGTATGACAATCTGAAGAGTGGTTATAGAAAAGAAGCAGAAAATGTATGAAAATCACCCCCCCCCCTTCCTTTTTACATAAGAAAAAAATTCATAAAAAATCAAAAAAATAAAATTTTAAGCATAAAATACATATCAAAGCATTAAGTAAGTTAAATATGATAAATATGTAGTAAATGAGTGTGTAAAATCATACACTTATTGAGTTATTTAAAGAAATAGTGCAAAAATGTGCATTTCTGACTAAGTCCGAAAAGACGTCAAAAACGCGTCAAAAATTTGACTTCGAAGTGGAACCAAAAATAACAACACTTCTTAAGACATCTCTCTAGATCATCCTGATGCTTTCGGTTTGTCGATACATGCTTCGGTTCTGAAGAAGAAGTTTGTCAAAGGAGGGTACCCCCCGTGACCTACTTTTTGCTGTGGTGGCGCCACCTGTTGACAGATCCGGACGAAAAACAACAACACTTGTAGGGGACCATGAGTACTTCATACCTACCAAGTTTCATCAAAATCCCTTCAGCCGTTCTGGAGAAGAAGTTTAAAATGTGAAAAGTTTACGACGACGACGACGACGACGACAGACGCCGGACGCCGGACGACGGACGCCAGACGCAACACTATGACAATAGCTCACTTGAGCCTTTGGCTCAGGTGAGCTAAAAAGTAAACCCAAACATAAAACACATAGATGAGTTAAAGAAGATCCTGACGATAATCTCAACAGCACTCACAATAGAGCACAAAATTGAGCATCGACGGACCCCTAGCAAGCTTGAGGTGGGACCAGGTGCCCAGGAGGAGTAAGCATCCCCTGTTGGCTTTCCGCACCCGCCGTCGATATCCATGCACGAAAATGAAAACTATATAAAATGCATGGCCTGTCTGAGGTTATGTCTATATAGAAAGTGTTATGGCGACAATGTCAAGGAAAACAACTCAAAACACATCGATTATATATACGAATAACAGACTCATACTTCAATTTCATGGTGAAGAAAATATGAAAAAAAATCAAGATTGATCATATTATCGTTGACTAATAACGGCTTTCAAATTAATTAAGCATGAACAAACATGATTTAACAATGAATTTGAAAATCATTAGGATTTCCGTTCCTCTTCGTATCATGAACAAATTGAATATGTAATAAGTGTACTTAGAATTAAGATTTTACAGCCGTTTATTAAACTACTTGAAATTCATAAAAATGAAGTATGTACATCACTGAAACACTTTGGCTTCTCCGTATTATTTTTGTTTGTGAAATGGGGGGATCTCATACATCACTCGGTTGCAGCATCCACAGCAAAACACCAAACCACCCAATGCAAAAACACAGAGCAGACACAAAAGGGACAAGAAACACCAAAACACAACACAGAAACATCAACCTTAAAATGAACCAACGAGACTAATGGGCAACCGGTGCCGATTTAGGCGGCCATCTGCCACGCCAGTAGCAAGTGTTGTGGTTATCCGGATTACGGGCGCGCAGCCCTCCCGCTTTCCGGTTTGAGATACCACTGATGAAGATTGAATATCCGAAACATGCATATATGTGGCAGCAGAGTCGTGAAACCTCGATCGTTTCTCTTTTCTATTTTAATTCCGAACATGTTGTTGTTTATCCTCGAGCATCACTGATGGGACATCACTTGTTGAAATGCGCATATGGGGCACTTAAATTATATAACCTAACATATATTTCTATATTGACAATTATAAGAAGGTAAGAGAGGTATTAATTTCTTCTCTCTAATAAGATATATGGTAAACATTCATGTCTGCAATAATTTACAAAAAGTACATATACATCATACTAATGAGACTTTCTTGTGAAAAAGAAACAATATGCCGGAGTGTGCATTTGTAGTATCTCGAAAACTTTGGCATGTCCAAAATAAAGAATATCAAACAATTTTATGTATGATTCTGTACAATTATTAGTAAGTTTGTGTCCTACAATATAATATTCCTTTCCAGTTGTTCAGAGTTTCAAAATCTTCATATAACTTTTGTGTAAGTTGTAATTTTCTCTCGCTGCTCTCTGGATCATCAGAATTTACTGTATCGATTTACCTACCGTATAGACTTTGAACTGTTTTATAACGAACTTTCTGCAATACGAAGTTACATTTGTTAATTCGTCTCATGTTCATCTTGTGTTTCGCATAAAAGAAACACACAACTGAAGTACAAATTCCATGAAAAAAAAACCCCAATTTGGTTCGCAACAATTCCAAGGGAAATTCTGATGATTTTGCCTGAGCTTTTTGACTTTGAGACTGAATAACTGATTGGTACTTCTTTGATGTTTGTTTTTGATAAAGAAAGGGAAGGTGACTGTAAGGAATATTGAAAGGTATTTATTTCTTGTACCATCATAGTTTATGCCCGGGCACCTGGTCCCACCTCTAGCTTGCTATGGGTCCGTCGATGCTTAATTTTGTGCTCTATTGTTAGTGTTGTTGAGATTTTAATCAGGATAATCTTTAACTCATTTACAACACACATGTCCACGAATTTATCAGGTCGTGTAGACATAACAAAATCGGATGCATGTAGAAATCTGGATTATCCAGATTGTGCAACACGACTTAAAACCATGGACTTTCCCTTAGGTTCCAGCTTTCCGTGTTTTTACTGGAGTTTGATCCACATCCTTCTTTATAAACAGGGATATCAAAGAGGGTCACGGTAAGGGGAAGTAATGACACTACCGTTTACGAGTCCATATAATCTAGAATACCCTTGTACACAGTAGGTAAAGGGAAAATCCCGTCATGTATAAACAGGTAGATAAATTGCATAATATTTTGATTGCACATGCAATGTTTATTAAGTTCAAGGTAAATTTCATAAGAGCAGGTAAACAAGCCTTATATGGAGCCAGCTGTGCGTTGTCCTTGATCATTCATACGGGTATTTTCTTCAAATTTCCTCGCAAATTTTATAATCAATTGTGTATTAGGCTGCCTGATGTAAATGAACAAATAGCAGCCTTCCGTATTCCTTATAAAGTATATCTTAACTTATGCATGCGCTGATTTATTGATTCAAACATTAATTTTATTCTTCCTGGTTGTTGATCTTTTTATGTTATACATGTACTTCTACAACATGGCCTTCCAATTATAAGTAGAATCTCATGACTCCTCAACGGTAGACCGCTTACACAATTTATGCAGTCCATAACAAGCTAGGCAAGCTCTGCAAAGTATGAGATACTTTCCCATGTGCAGTCCTACACGGACTTGGAAAATATCGATTTGTTCATTTTTCATAAGCCCTCCTCCTCTAAAAAACCAACAATCTTTAGCAAAATAATCTGTTTCTGCAATACATAGATGACCATGAATAGGTTTCTGTTCTTTGCCTGTGCCCTTACTAAATGATACATGTATATGCATTCTTTGTGTGCGGAATGTACTAGAAAGGGTCTGCAATTGCATTATGAGTACTTTTGGTTCAAAGCCAAATATTTGGTTATGAATAACCTCAGCATCTATTTTAAGAAACACAGGAAAATACATTTTGAAGATAATTGTGGTCGTTAGCTGATTCAGCTCGGGATATAGAAACATCATTTTGTATATAATGACTAACTTACTTCATTACTTATTATGATAATGATTACTTATCCCTCATCTATTCCCTGACATAAATGGATCATTATACGTAAAGGTTATATTTGATTATTTGTAACTGACGTTCTGTGAGAAAAAAAATGTTATCATGGTTTGTTTCGCTGGGTGAGCGCAGGATGGTCATGCTAAGTCGAACTTTCAAGCGCGGATCTAGAGGATGGGTTCTTGGCCAGGGAGGGGGATGCTGCAACTTGCCGAAAATGCTGATTTTCCCGTTTGTAAACGTTTAATTTTATCTAAACAAGGAAAGACCGTCCCCTCGACAGCTTGGACACCAATTGAAAAAAAAACCCCAAACTTTTCCAGACCCAACCGTAAATGGTGATGTATGCGTAAAAAATAGAGAGGATGGTATGTATAGAGATGAATACTATCCGACGCAATTTTAAAAAATATTGTTCAGGGATGAATAAGTTCTAATTTTAAAGAGAGCTATTTATACAGGACCAATTTCCATATTATGCTTTGAGCGTCACCGATGAAACATTACATATACTTGTTGAAATGCACCCATGACGTACTGAAATTGTTATTTAAATATTGATAATTTCAACCACTAGGTTGATATCGATGTTGATTGACTAGTGGACTGTGTGTTGTTTGCTCAGATTCACAATGTTTCGGCATTTGACTTGAAAAATAATTTTTAAAATTTGACAAATTAGTCTCAATCTCGTGATATTTTATCAAAGGCATAGCTCTGTCTTTATGTATTGCTTTTACATTTGGTCATATTTTGAATTCTGCTTCCATTATATTCATTTTATTTCGTCTTCGATCATCACTGATAAGATATTTCTTGATTTAAATGCGCGTATGGTGCACTTGAATTATTATAAAAGAGCGATTATTTCAATATTCATAATTTTGATTGATTTGTGGATTTTCAATATTGATTTTTGCTGTTGAATAGCGTAGGTTTTTCATTTTTTATGCATGGGTTATCAATCAGACGTAACTTTATATCCTTTAATATGTGTTATTTCAGTCTGAAAAACACACAGGTTTAGAGAAGGTTTAGTTACGTGCATACCGATGATTAGGGCTGCGTATCGAAACCAAATTTTCGATAGGATACAATACAATACAAAAATTACCGACATCCAATATATTGCATCTAATTTTCTATTTTGTAAAACGCACAAATTAGCAATTCTATTCACTAATAACCCCCCCCCCCCACACACACACAAAAAGGCAAACAAGTTCCTGGTGGTTAGATTTATCTTATAGTTCTTGCGCATTTCTTTATATTTTACATACGATTGCATTCACTGATGGGTCTCTGCCGGTAGTCATAGATCAATCCCTTTTTTCATTCGGTTGCAAACTTTCCCGTCAGACCCTCTTCAGAAATTTAAGAAATGTGTTTAAGAGAAAACAAACACGCGAGGTCAGTTTACTTTCCGTTTACGTTTATGGAATAAAAACTAAAGATTGAGTCGATATTACTTTGAAGTTTCAATGAATCATGTTGAATGACAAAAAATATCACCTACATGCCGACCATTCAATGAACACTACATGTAATATTCCTTCATCATTGTTATTCGTAAACATAAAATCATAAAATCATTTGAATAGCCAGCATGAAAGGCAAGCATGATCGATCTAATAAGAATAACAAACACAACAACTATGATCCAACATACATTATCATGAAAATCTTTGACATTCCACATAAATAACTGTATCTAAATGTAATGAAGCAAAAATATCGATACTCGTATCAATACGAGCCTACTCGTATATTTTGAATTCTGCTTCCATTATATTCATTTTATTTCGTCTTCAATCATCACTGATAAGACATTACTTGATTTAAATGCGCGTATGGTGCACTTGAATTATTATAAAAGAGCGATTATTTCAATATTCATAATTTTGATTGATTTATGGATTTTCAATATTGATTTTTGCTGTTGAATAGCTCTTTAGGTTCTTTATTTTTTATGCATGGGTTATCAATCAGACGTAACTTTAATTAACTTCTTTCTGCTCCTTGTGTTATTTCGGTCTGAATAATTCTAAAATAAGTCTTTCTTTGCACACACACTAGTTACATGCATACCAATGATTATATAAAACAGAGGTAAATAACAAAAAATAATATTTCTCTCTGTTTTAAAAAACGATTGGAAGGGAGTAGGTGGTCTGCAACAGAAAGCGGTTGCGGCATCCTCAGCAAAACAAGGAAACACTCATTTGCGAAAACACAGATTAGGCAAGCACAATATACAGCGACATATACAGCGGGTTACTGTCCAAACGGAAAACGCTTTGTGTACATTGGTCACCATCTATGTAACATTTAATGTCATTCATGTGTCATATTTCGATGTGTCTACTTTAAAGCGACGGGTGTTGCATGCAAGCAGGAGATGCTGGCTCTCCATGGGCACCTGGTCTCACTCCCGTGTTGGGAGTTCGTTTCTTTTCAATGAATCGTGTGGTGGAGGCTTTTGTTTGTTTGCTTTTGTTCCTGTTTAATCCCGATTTTGTATGCCTTGGGTTTATGATTTTCTGAATTATAGAATTTGTACTGTATATTGGGATATGGTCATTGTCCATATTTGTCATTTGCTTCTCTGCTGGCCCGTTTGGTGATGTTGTAGTGTTTCTCGTTGTTTTCTGTTGTTTGTTGATGTTGCTTTGTCTTATCTCCATAGATGTTGAGAAATTCGGGTGTGTTCCGCTGTGGTCAGTACAAGGCGGTGGACTTCTCTTCCTGGATATCTTTGAGTACTAAATTCTGAAAAAAAGTGTTCTGAGTCAAAATTATTCAAAATTTTTGTTTACAAAATTTTCTCAAATTTCTAAAACCTGGGTCCTGTAGCATGACAAATATGGATAATGACCATTTCCCTGCATACAGCACAAAATCGATGATTCAGAAAATCAGAAACCGAAGGCATACAAAATCAGGATAAAACAGGAACCAAAGCAAACAAACAAAAACCTCCACCACATCCAAACCTCCATCCAATTATATCCCAGCCATTTTGCTACGTCTTTCGGTACATTTCGGACATAATATTCACAGATTTGGCCATATGTCATTGTTTGGATTAAGAATCACTGTCGAGGGTTTAATACCCGAAACGTATCTTCTTTGAAGTTATGCTAATGAATAACATTAACGAATTGTAATGATAAGGAAGGATGACTTGATATGCTTCTGTTTTAGCAATAATTCTAAGAATATGTCGTGGGCGCCGGGTGCACATTGGTCTCCTTCCTTTTATGTGTTGTCATTAATGTTTGATGTTTCTGTACGTCCGTTTCGATTATTTTGTATGATGTTCTAGTGCATTTTGTTGTATCTTTTTGCGATTTTTAGTTTTGTCTGGTGTCATTTATGTGTCACTTTCTGGTGGATTTGTTTCGCTGGGCGAATGCAGGATGGTCATGTTTGAGATCCTTCCCTTTTCATCAGATGAAAAAGTCTTTCTACGTTATTTGATGGAATGGACAACATGTGAACATATCTCCGTACGAACCTTTTTAAATCATTATTTAAATTATAACATTTTTTTTTGTAAAAAAAGTATAATTATGTGAAGATCATTGTTAGCCTAAAACAAGTTTCTCTTGTATGTGTTGTATCTACGGATGACACGAACATTTTATTATTTTTAAAGAAAAGTATAATAATTTTAAAGTAGTAGTGAGAACATTGTTAGCATAAAACGTATGTATTGTATCTAAGGATGACAATCATAAAATGTATGTATTGTATCTAAAGATGACAAGCATAAGCTGTATGTACATGACGACTCTAATTTCGTTGATTTCAAAGTATGACATTTACTGCAAGTTGATTATTACCGTACTATTAAAAAGCAATTATGCATTATTATAATGCATTCATTAATTGCACATAGTTAGATGACGGAAGCTGCTCGAGAATGGCCAATGATTTCGTCAGGAGAACTGTTTTTCCCTATTTACAAAATAAAATTTTAAAATCTAAATTTTATTTCCTTGGGGTTTTGTAATCATTGTTAATGTGAAACGTCTTCAAATTGAGTATAGCTTCATTTAAAAACAGATAAATATCAATTGTAATAATCATAATTAACATGAATTCAAAATGAAATGAGAGGATCTCTAACAACACTCGATTGAAGCATATAAAGAGGAAATCAAACTATGATTGATTTCTTCCATAGTCTGACATTTCCTCTCTTGAGATATATTTCGAATTGGATTCCCTCCTTGAATTCTGATTTCTAAAGAACGAGTTGGTTGTGCTGTGAATCTTTTTTTATCAATTATCCTCTGTCCGTAGTTTCCGGTTTGTCAAAGTATTAAAGAGAGTTTTTTTGCCCAAATATGACACGCTGAGTTTGCAAGAGGGGATAATCCATTATAATTTTGTAGACTGACGTAATCGGAAACCAATGAAAATATAATTCGTTCTTTATACACTTCAAATATACATTTTAGATATCATGTGACTAGATTTGGACAAGTCCTCTTTTAGATATCATGTGACTGGATTTGGACAAGTCCTGTACTCAGATGTGTTTTTTTTTTATTTTGGTCTGTCTTAACTTACAGATAAGAAATATCTGAAGGCATAGCCCTGTCTTTGGCTGGTTCTTTGGCATACGTTTGAGGTCATGTTTAGAATTTTGCTTTTCATATATTAGGTATTTGAATTTCCTATATTTCGGTCTCGAGCATCACTGATGATACATTGAAATGCGCATATGGTGCACTTAACATATGGTGCACTTAAAGTTTTACCTCAGAACATAATTAATGTATTCAATATTGATAAATCTAATTTGGGACTTCCTCGGTCCACTGAAGAGATATTTCGAAATATGTAAAAGGTGCATTTTAATAAAAATGATATATATCTTCCTGTTAAGCAGGATTTTACGAATGGATTTCCTTCAAAATGGGTTTTGATATCAAAGTAGGAATCGAACTAGACCCCTTTTACTTCCCGGACGTGCTACTTTCTTCCATATACCATTACGTCTGTCATAATTTCTTTTTAGATCGTAGATATAATAATATCCTCGTTGCCAATGAATTGCTTTGAAATCCATCTCCCTTTATTACGTCAAGGTAGATTTCATTCAATACACAACATCTTAGCTCAGGTAAAATATACGTAAATTAATTTTGGCCGACGACAAAATCGACCTTATACTTGAGAGAAAAGGGATCCTTAAAGGTAAAAGATGACGCGCTAAGGTATGTGCTGACGGGGAAATCATTTTAATAAATTGCATTTACCTGTTTGATGTAAAGGATCTTTAAGTTTCTTATCGTTTTTTATATGTTTGGTCGTTACTTCTTCGGGAATTTGTACATGATTGCGTCATTAAATCATCTGATTGGCTTCACATACATAATGGCAATTCTTTACATTCTTTCGTTTCCTCTTCTATTGTGAAGGAATTGAAGAATATCGTTTTTGGACTTCTTTTTATCAATTATTTGAGGTGTGGATCATTTGCTAATATTGAAAAGAGACTGTTTCTCATCTTTATTAAGATTTTCATACACTTTCAAAAGAAGGAAAAGCAATTTCACGTCAGGGTATTTTTGATATTGTTTATTTGTTTGTATTTTGGGTGGTTACCGTGTTGCTAGACATATATGGGTGGTGCCGGTTTTACTTCATTTTATATAATATCGAATGCCTTGTGGGAGTGCATGTATTTTGGTGACACCCATATTTTACATCTGAGAGTATGTGCAAAAAATGGGTTTTCATGATTTGGAAACGAGAGCAGCAAAAATTAGAATCGATAAAAATGACGCATACGTAATTCCGATAATCACACCATTTGCTACCAATGTGGCAGATGGCCGTTCTGAGTCGGCACTGATTATCCATTGATCTTTTGTGTTTGGTGTTTTGATGTCGTGTTTGGTGTTCCTTGTCCCTTTTGTGTCTCTTATCTTGTATGCCTACTCTGTGTTTTACTGTGGATCCTGTAACTGAGTCTTGTTAAAGATCCCTTTCTTCTTTTTCTTAGGTAAGTGATAAAAAAATTATTCCATCCTCTGGTTCTTTCGCATTGTAAAAGGTAATTTTAGAAATATGCTCTTCACACTTTTCTCTATTTGGAACTCCACTATTTTTGCCTGAAGCATAATTGACGAGAAATGTGCGTAATATTATCATAAAACATATTATTTAATTCTAAATATGCTATTCAAAATGAAGCTCTTCGAATAAAGGGTGTCTAAGACATTTCAGTTGTAGAAACATTTATGCCCATCAACTATAAAAGTGATAGAAATTACCCCATCTGGATAAATTTGAAGCTTTCTAGGTATCTTTCAACGTATTTACTGTCTCCTTAAATGCACTGTTTCCAACTTGTTACTTTTCACATTTTCGCGAATGTATAGTACACACCTTACGTAATACTCCTGATAAATAGGGGAGTTCAGTAAGTACAACGAATTATACCCCTTAAGAGGATTAACAAGCCACATTAATGTCTGGGGGGAAGGAAGGATTGGGTTATTTGTAGGAGTAGTACTATAGGACTAATATTATCAATTAATCAGCTCTTTAACTCAAATTTGCGTCGGTGGCAATATTAAGTAGGTTAGTTTTCAAGGCTGTGCTTTTAAGCGTTCAAATACTTTCATTTCTTGTATTGGACATATTTTTCAATGAATGACAAATATGGACAATGACCATATCCTAATACACAGTACAAAATCGACAAGTCAGGAAATTACAAAAGCAAGGCATACAAACAGAAATATTAAGAAATATGATAATTTGAATTTCTACAGTGTGGTGGGACATTACTGCCTCCTACATGCAAGTTTTTTTCATACATATTATGTCAGCATTTAATTGAACTAATTGAACATGCAATTTTTAAAATAATGTCGACATGGAATTTATTAATGTGAATAAACATGATTATTATGTTGACATACATACAAATTTATAAAGTTGGAAGTTGACATACAGAAGTCGAATGTTAACAAAAAGAAGTCGCAAGTTGACATATCAAAAATTCATGTCGACAGAAACATTTGCCATAAGTAAGTTCAAGCATCTTGTCATAAATCGAATAGAAATATAGAACATATACTTCAATATTGATAATTTCAACCACTAGGTTGGTATCTCTGCTAGAGGATTGTTTAGTCGTTCGCTTAGTTTCAAAGTGTATAGGCACTTGACTTGATTTATATTCGTAAATTCTCCGTCACAAAATTTTATGAAAATTGTCTAAAACTATTGGGTATCTCCTTGATGGCATATAGCTCTGTCCTTAGCTGGTTCTTTGGCAAAAATGGACTTTTGCTCTTCATAATTTCTATTATTTTGGTTTCCTCATTTTCGGCCTCGAGTATCTTTGATGATACATGAAATGTCAGAATGTGCATGAGATGCACTGAAAGTTTATAATAGAACATATATGCAATACTGACAATTGTATGTGACAGAAGCATGAAGCATGTCACCACAAATTATTGCTAGGAATCAGTCGATGCACTATTTTGTGCGCTATTGTGAGTGCTGTTGAGATTATCGTCAGGATCCTCTTTTTAAAACTCACGTGTGTCACATTTATGGCCTTTGCCGTGTGGAGCTCGTAAAAAAGTTCCTCGCGAGGGGTTTGGTTTGACAGTAAGTGTTTTGAATATTTTCCCCTGACATGATCGCCATAGCACTTTCTATATAAACATGACCTCAGTCAGTGCATGTATTTTAGATATTGTTTTTGATTTTCGTGTTTGAACATGGACGATGAGTGCGGCTAGCCAAACAGGGGATGCTTACTCATCTCGGACACCTTGTCCCACCTCTAGCTTGCTAGGGGTCCGTCGATGCTCTATTTTGTGCTATATTGTGAGTGCTGTTGAGATAATCGTCAGTATCTTCTTTAACTCATTTATGATTAATTGATGAAGAAAGAAAAAAAAATCTATGCTTTTTAGAAAAAAAATATACAAGAAAAATTTGAACGTGAGAGAAAATGGAGAAAAATATAAATCTGATAAGTAGAAAAGATGGGAAAATAAAGATGATAAATAATAGGAAAGAAATAAGAAACTCGGTAAAAATGTCCTTTAATGTACTCTTAAGATTCTTTGATTTAATCTGAGAAAGATAGGAAGCTTTCATATTAATTTTGATGTCGAAAAAACATCGATGAAGTTATCATCACTTAGATATGATATTATTGTGTGTGTATAGATAGAACAGCCAGGCTAAAAGAGTCTTCGCTCATTCATCTTGGTACAATGCACGTCAGAAGGAAACGTAGGAGTATGCACTGTTGTGCAATGATTTCCGTCACAGTCATTCAAAAGAAAGATTCACGGTAACACCGACGGTGTACTTGCTTTTGCAATCTAATCAAAAATAGCTTATACATAAAAATGGAAATTTGGTTGTACTTTTATAAATAAAATCATGAAACATATTTTGTGTTAATTTACAGCATTGTTTTAATATCACTGCCATTTCCTATATTTCCCGCCTTGTTTTCTAACATTTTCATTTAAAATGAGAAATATACAAATTCTTACTTCGAGGAGTAGGAATTGTAGAAATATTTTCAGAAAACCAGCATTATCATTCAAGATAAAAATTGAAAAGACGCTTTTGTGAAAAGGTAAATATTACATTTACCATGCCTATATTGTTTTGGCCGTTTTGTGTCACAATATGGCAGGCAAGGTAGATTGGCCTATATTATATTTTTACACAAGAATGGCAATTTTTGTTCCTTTTTTTTAAACTTTGAGATGCCATATCTAGTTCGGGATTTCCCAACCGCCAATCACAATAAATTATTTTTAACGCAAAAATATTTCTTTAAAATGTTTTTTCCTAGGTCGTAGACATTAATTTTGAAATCGAAATCTCCTTTACTACTTTTTCAAAAGATGGAAAACCCATAAGAAACTTTACGTTTGTAGTGGTTTTGGTAATTGCTTTAATACATCAATTATTATGTCTATCGTTCTCTCTTATTTACCATTTATATCGAAAAAAAACAATGGATACATGTAATAAAAGTTGAAAGCATCAAGGGCGTAGGAGAAGGGGGCAGGGGGGCACATGCCCCCCCCCCCCCACTTTTCAATCAAAAAAAAAATATATGATGCATTAAATTGTTTAAAATAGCAACATTTTTTACCATAAATCTACAATTTTTCGGTCAATTTTCAAAAGTTTTCTTTTGCTCGCTACCGCTAGCCAGTTCTTTATAGACTTTCTGAATAATTTAGCTATTCTGATCCATCCTTTATACATATTACTTTATCAATGTACATGAAGACATTCAACCCAAACTATAGAGAGTATTATTACATGTACTTGTTAATGATAGAGGGTATAGAAAGTATTTTCTGATAAGTCAATATTTTACATAAAAGAATTTCCATTTATTCATGTACTTCAAATTTAGAATTGCACCAGAAATGTTAAAATTTGTGCATACAGAACATGAAACCCCCGATTTAAAAAAATCTCTTCCTCGCCCCCCCCCCTTTTTTTGCTTGTCAGAAATTTTGGGATGTTGTGCCCCTCCACTTTTTCAGGCTGAGCTACGCAATTGAGCATATTGTGCTTGATTTACAAAATTGAAGAGTTTAATAATTATTGATCTATGTGCAATACGCCATGTTCTCCATGCTTGAAGCAATCATTGTGATAAAGGCTTGAGGTGAAAAACACAGCATCAAATTTATTGACATACAATAATATGAATTTATATTAAAGATTCCAGTCCGAAGATGGATTAATTTGTATATATCTAAGAATAGAGAAATGTTTCCATTAAAAATACAGAAGTGTTCAAACTCTAACCTTCTTGAAGAAAATTTCAAACCAATTTTCATGCACCAGATACGTGTTTCGGACTATAGAATCCTCATCAGTGATGCTTCCAGCCAAAGTGAATTTGAGGAACCGCCAAAATTCATTTCAGTAGCGCCCTGTGGATTTACTTTTTTGAATTTAAAATTGCACATTTACTTTACAGAGAGTGCTCGGCTCCAAATGTCCTGTAGGGTCGATTCAGTATAATATCCAAATAAGATCTATGTTCAAAATAGCATTGGAGGGATGGTGCTAAGGTTTTAACCTCCTTTGATTTCGATGATATTTTCGATGAAATAACAAGTTTCTGAAATAGCAAAAAATATATATGATGTCAAACTGATAAAGGGCCAAAACAAAGCTTCTTTCAGGCGACAGAGCCGGAAAGAAGTAATTGATACACTTAACATTAAATGACAAGTTAGGAGTGAAATCAGCGGAGCACACACACAAACAAGACCCAAAGAAACAACATATACCATGCAAAACATCCGCGCCTACAACAAAGAATATTAATGTGTTCCAACTTGTTCCTTCTTCAACAACATTTCAAACAAACGCACCACACTCGTGTGTGTTTCAGATAGTAAACCATTTTTAAAGATATTTTGAGGATAGCGTTATAGATCTGAAACAATATTCTTGAGCAAAGTTATATTTCTTTAATGAACGATCTGTTCTTAGATGATATTCTGTTTAAGATCTTGGTCTTTTTTAATGTCAAGCATCAGTGAAAGAAAATATCGAAAGATGCATATGACAATGATACGTTTCTTCCTGTTTATTATGATTTCCTTAAAAATGGGTTTTGATATCAAGTAGCAGGAATTGAAGCACTGCGCTAGCTAGACTTCTTTGCTTCCCGGACGTGCTACTATTACGTTTGTAATATTTTTTATAGATCTTAGATATCTTAATATCCTATTTGCCAATGAATTGCTTTAAAATCCATCTCGTTTTATTACGTCAAAGTTGATTTCATTCAATACACAACATCCTAGCTCAGGTAAAAAAAATATACGTAATGGATTTCGCCGACGAAAACGGCGACCTTGTACTTGAGATAAGAGGAATCTATTAAGGTATACGATGACATTTTTAGGTATGTGTTGACGGGAAATATCTGTTTAGATCTCATTTATGAATTACATTTACCTGAATTTGTGTATGGGATCTTTAAGGGTTTTTGTTTATCTTTTTTTTGGTATATTTGGTCGTCACATTAGAAGAAATTATAAAATGCATGCGTCATCTGATGTACTTCAACTGTTTAACACTCATTCTTTGATTCTTTGATTTCTTCTTCTATTTGAAGTAATTGAAATTGAGTTTTGCAAACGCTTCCATTAATTATTTGAGGTAAGACACACTTGGTGACATAATAAACATGTACTTGACTTTTACTGGATATCTATATGCTTAAAAACATGTCAGTATCATTCAGGGTGTTTTTGTTTGATATTCCCTATTTGTAAATTTTGGGCGGTGCCGATTTACCAGACTTATATGGGTGGTACTGGATTTTTTT
Source organism: Pinctada imbricata (assembly GCA_033119305.1). Lineage (NCBI taxonomy): Eukaryota > Metazoa > Mollusca > Bivalvia > Pterioida > Pteriidae > Pinctada > Pinctada imbricata. Next base: position 46,671,977 of record VSWD01000009.1, on the reverse strand, counting down.
TTTGTTGTTGTTGATAATCAAACTTTAGTCCAGATTTTAAAATATATCGAATGCCATGTTGAAGAACAAATAGATTGGTTACAGCCATATTGATGCAAGTATTTAAGAAGGTGTTAAAGTTTATGTGGATGGTGGTTTTTCTTGATTTGAAACCAGCTATCCATTGCAGACACTAGGATCGATCTTGTACATGGCAAAGAAGTTGGCATCGAAACATCGACCAGCAAATTCTTTATTCAGTAAATAAATGACAGATCATTTTTTATACACAATTGCTGGTATTTCGTCTATTTGGAGGAATATTTCAGATGGTTTGTAGGCACACTCTGCCTGCGGGATGTTAGTCTTTGGGGATACACAGAGAATACCTGTACCATTCTTCCAATGGTTTGAGTAGCATTATTACTTAAGTATAGGTCCTCGTGAAAATCAGGCAGAAGTGTGATACATCAAAATTATTTGCAAAACATTTTATTTCTGTTTTGAGACATATCTGTGGTACAAATCAAACATATTATATTCATTTCTTAAGGGAGCGATGGTGAAGCGAGATATTCACATCATTATTTATCAAAGATTATGCAGGGGAAAGTAGCGGGAAAAATTCTCTATATAATTCAACCAAATATGCCACCTCTGTAACTGTCTTCACCATCCAAGTATGAGGAAAATTCCTTCAGGACATTCATATGGACGCTGATCTGAACACATTTTTAGAGAAAAATGTTCTGCAAAAATTTCAAGGTTTTTCAACTGCCTGATCCTCACGTGGATCTGTACTTAATTTCTACTAATTCAGGAATTTTTGACCAGCTCACTCTTAACAAAATAGAGACCTGTGTGCCACAATGATAATTTTTGAACATTGAATCATTTTGTCTTCAAGTGCTAAAGATGAATGTTCAGTGTCTGAAACATGCATGTCTAATGCATGACATTTAGAAACTGTTGTCTAAAAATTCTGCTCTATGGACACGGTTTTCTTCCATTTGTACAGACTTGAAATATTTACATAGATTTTGTAATTTTTAATGTTCTGTGACCAAAGCAGTACTGTTATATAGATCTATCCCATCCGCGCATATCTCTCTTTCATGTTCAATGTTCTTATTTTAGAAGGATATTTCCTTCACGAATAGCTCTGCTATTCGCTGGCTATTAGGATTACATGTACATTCTGTAGATCCTTGTTCGAATTAAGCATCCGTATTTTAAGACTTGACTTAAATTTTTTCATGGAACTATTGTGATGGGTGTTGATGCAAACAAGGAACGCTGACTACCCTGGGCACCTGCATGGTCTCACTTCTGAATATTGTTTAACCTGGTTCGCAAATGTTCCAATGGAAACTCTCATGCTTTTGCTTTACCGTCTCAACTTTGAGACTGAATAACTGATGGGTACATTTATGTTTATAATGACGTACTACAGATATATTATAAATGAGGGAGGTCAGTAAGTACAAACTTTTCTAGGTACATTAACAATTTACATGAATTTATAAAGGGAAGGAAGGATTAGATAAGTTGTAGGAGTGGCTAATATTCACAATGAATCGGCTCTTCAAATTTGCGTCGGCGACAATATTAAGTAAGTTAATTTATTTTCAAGGCTGAGTTTGTGATTGCATGTTTTGGTGCTTCATTTTCAAGTATTGAACATGTATTTCATTGAACAGTAGGAAATATGGTTATTGGAAAATCTATCTTACGTGCATGGTGGCAATTTTCTGCCTCCTACATGGAAATTTATTTCTACATAAATTTTGTGAACATGCAATTTAAAAATGTTAATATGCGACTTACTAATATCGACATGTAATTTATTTATGTGAACATACAAAGTCATGATGATTATGTCTACATGCATGTCTTGTTGGAGATCCCCTCCCTTCTTTGATTAGGTTATAAGTAGAAATTTATAAGTAATATGTCTGTAAACATAAAGAAGAAAGGAGGGGATCTCCAACAACACTAGGTTGCAGCACCCACAGCAAAATCCCAAAACACCCATGCAAAAAACACAGAACAGATACCCACAGAAAGAGACGCAAAAGGGACAAGGAACACCAACTCACAACATAGAAACATGAAACACAAAAGACTACACATAAACCAACGAGACCAATGGGCAACCGGTGCCGACTTAGGACGGCCATCTGCCACGTAAATAGCAGACGGTGTGGTTATCCTGGATTACGTGCGCACAACCCTCCCACTATTCCGATTTCCCAGAGGTCTCGAAGAACGCACAGTTATGGTGTAAAACAACCTCCTCACTGTTAGGTGACCACACACAAACAAGACCGTAAAACACAGGGGTCCAAGCAACACAGATGAATATGTAAATGGATATAAAAAGAGGACGTGCGTAATACAGTCCGTGCTCTGCCGGCTGTAGCGAGCTCATATATGTTATCACCCGAGGAGTCCGACTGACATTCAGAGAGGACAGGTGGTCGGGGCCCTGTCTTCTCTAAAGAGGTTTGGACAGGGCCCGTCATGGAGTCCCGTCGTCACAGTCAGTCAGAGTGCAAGTCTTAAGAATGCGCTCGTACAAGACTGTATATTGGTCAAGTACCAAGCTTAGTGTCCGTCTGGTGACATTAGGATCATATCCACGGTATAAAAGGCGTTTGATGACTCTGACGCATTTTCGATACATATGCTGTCTACCTTTGATCCTTCTTATTTTGTTAATTATGTCACCATAAAATGCAGGTTGTGAAATACCCAAAGTAATATACTCCGTTGCTTGTATTGGTCCGAATTTCAAAAGAAGTTGATCATAATTTTTGTAAAATTTCCAGAAAGTCTTTACTAGTTTATGAAAGCGAAAACCTTGACCTAAAAGTTTCTTTGTAATTTGTAGATTTCTATTATGAAAATCCAAAACATCAGTACATGCTCTAGCATACCGGATGAGCTGTGAAATGTAGATACCGTATGACGGTAATCTAGGGACATCACCGTCAAGCCAGGGAAAATTTACTATGTTGAATCCAAAATCATCTCGTTTGTCATATACACTTGTATGAATTTCTCCATTGACAATTTTGATATTTAGGTCCAAAAATGGTGTTTCAGTGTCTGTAAAGTTTGCCTTGTTTAGAGTCAATTCTTGTGGATAAATAACATCTTTATACTTTTCAAAAACAGGATTATCGATAGTAAGAATATCATCCAGGTACCTAGAAGTACCAGTGAAGCATTTTACATCATCATGTTTTCTTTGCTTTTGAAGATTTTGAATAAATTCCTTTTCATATGTGTATAAAAATAAATCTGCAACAAGAGGCGCACAATTTGTACCCATAGGAATCCCTACAACCTGCTTGTAGAGATTCTCACCAAATCTTACATAAATGTTGTCCAAGAGGAAGGACAAGGCACTACACAGGTCGCTACATGTCCATGATTTGTATGATTTGTATTCTGTAGCGGAAAAGAAACCCTTTGATTCAGATGTACAAATATAAATTTTCCCCTCTCGATTATAGCACCATTTAATGAGTTTGGACAATTGATCATTGATCTTGTCGTGAGGAAGCGTGGTGTACATATTTGAAAAATCGTATGAAGCAATCGTATTGGCTTGAAAATTTCTAGATTTTATCTTGTCAATCACATCCCCGGAATTTTTTATAGACCAAAATAAATTTACATCATTCCTGTTAAGAACAGTTTCACAATATTTTGCAACGTGTTCCTTTACCGCCGTGAGGGCTGACGTCAGATGTCTAGACAAACTTGTAGTTGAGCAGTTGCTAGAATTAGCAATGTATCTAAATTTGTAAGGAGATTTGTGCAGTTTTGGTATGCAGTATATTGTAGGAAGATCCAGTTTAGAAATAGGGATGTTGAATGAAGAAATTTCACTGCTATGTTTGCTCAAAATGTTAGGGACACTTTCATTGCTTTTGATATAAGTATTTGTAGACGAAAGTTCCGAAACTAAAGTTGATATATAGTAAAGTTTTCATATGATTATGGTGTTGTTGGCTGCTTTATCTGCAGGAGCGAAGACAAATTTTTCATGTAAATTACGTAATTTGGATTTAAAATATCTTTCAGATCTAGAACTTGGATTTTCAAAAAGATGAGGATTTTTGTGGAAGTTGTCTATTCGAATGTCAGTAATGTCCAAAATGAGGTTTTTCCAGTCATTCAGAGAATGCAATTCGACTCCTTCCGATTTACACCATCGTTTGGTATAGTTATCTAAGGCTTCCTTTAGTACTTCGCGACATTTAATAAAATCTATCTTGGACGGGATTCTATACTTAGGTCCTTTTTTAAGAAGACCACGGAGCTGCCTGTCTTGGATAATTGAAAAGTCACCTGTAATAATATGACCAGCTGGTTTATATAGATATTCAGATGTTGCACATTCTCAAGAAGCAGGACATGATTCAAGTATTTTAGGATCTGATGTAACTTTGTTGTAGTTAAAAACGAAATTTCGAATAGGTCTCTTATATTTGTAACAAATAAGAGGAGGTTCTAAATTTTCAAAATATTGAGGAATAGCACTTTGTACACGATGATCCCGAAAAATATTAGAGATGTTAAGAAGATCGAATCCTTTGTTAATAAATGAAATTTTTAAGAATCGTTTTTTAGGTGGGATGTTTTTAACAACTGGATAAAGTTTATTCTGTGCGAATGCAACAATGATATTAAGTCTGAATCAATCAGTATTTCTTAAGAATGCAACCAGTGCTTCATCCAAGATAGATTTCAATTGAACTGCTGGAATTGATGAGAGAGCATGAAGCAGTTCATGTCTGCCGCCGTTGCGAGCAATGATCAGAAGATCGTTGAGGGTACGGTGTAATCTAGATCTTATTCTGAGTTTTCGGTTTCTTCGTCTTCCGTGAGACCTATGCTTCCGTTTAGTGTTTGGGCGGATTGAAAATACATTAATATTAGTTGACGTCGAGGAAATATTTCCTTGTCCATAAATTTGATCGTTTAGACCAAGGGGGTACGCAGTTTGGAGTTTTGTGATCCAGGCAAGTTCAGCTTGTAGTCGGCGTTTTTTAATTTCCGTTTTACTAAGATTTTTAAGTTTAGAAAAAGACTGAACCGGTGTAATAGTTATATCCGAAATGGAATGATTGTATTTAACGAAGTGATTATAAAGGAAATTTCTTTGTTTTTTGTGATGTGAGTTTCTTATCTGATACGAATGACTTCTAAAACGAGATTTTAAGGCCTGACCTGTTTCTCCAACATATTGGGCGCCACATCCCCTAGCGTTTCATGTTATAACATAAATGACATCTTGGTACGATCAATCGATGTCGTTTTCAGTCTCAATTTTAAAAGTCTGCCCGTTAACACTTGATTTAATTGTGGAATTGCAATTGATGAGCGGACACATACCGCATCTTTTCCCTTTGCACGTAGAAACTGCTGAGAACCCTCTATGTTTGTTGTTAAATGTAGAGCCTGCAGATGGAGAAGTAGGTGTAATACGTCTACGGGATTTAAATTTAAGAGGTGAAAGAAGTACTCTGGGTGAGGAAAAAAGTTTATTACTGTTAAAAGTCGATGATGGGAAAGCTACTGTAGTGATAGAGGGTAATCTCAAAGGAGTAAGTTTAATACGAGGCGACCTTAAAAATGCCATAGTGAGATGATCAAAGAAGGGTGAGTAGAGATCCTGCATGGAAGACACTACAACAAAGTCAAGTTAGAGAACGAAATGGAATTAAAACACTTCAAACATCGGGTCACGGGGAATTGTATTACCAACTCCACACTGCAACACGAAATAAGTGTAGATATAAAAGAAAGGAGGGGATCTCCAACAACACTAGGTTGCAGCACCCACAGCAAAATCCCAAAACACCCATGCAAAAAACACAGAACAGATACCCACAGAAAGAGACGCAAAAGGGACAAGGAACACCAACTCACAACATAGAAACATGAAACACAAAAGACTACACATAAACCAACGAGACCAATGGGCAACCGGTGCCGACTTAGGACGGCCATCTGCCACGTAAATAGCAGACGGTGTGGTTATCCTGGATTACGTGCGCACAACCCTCCCACTATTCCGATTTCCCAGAGGTCTCGAAGAACGCACAGTTATGGTGTAAAACAACCTCCTCACTGTTAGGTGACCACACACAAACAAGACCGTAAAACACAGGGGTCCAAGCAACACAGATGAATATGTAAATGGATATAAAAAGAAGAAGTAGCAAATTGACATATCTAAAAAAAATACCGGTTTACATAGATAAACTGTATGTTGACATTATTCGAATAAAATGAGACAGAAGTAGGCCACCACAAAAATAAGTGTTTACATGACGTTGTGCTTAAGGAAGAGATTGGCTCTAATTATTAATCTCCAATTAAATGCTAATTATGTGTAACAAAAAAAGGACAAAGAATGACATTGAGGGAGAAAGGAAATAAGAATGAGTTAAAGAAGATCCTGACGATAATCTCAACAGCACTCACAAGAGAACCAAATTGAGCATCGACGGACCCCTAGCGAGCTGGAGGTCGCAGTACCAATGTACTTTGATGAATCCGATTAAAAAACCCTGATCTATTCAGTGAAATTCTTCGATCTATTCTGAGAATGAAGAAAGCTGGTAATTTAATTTTGATGACTAGAGCTTCTTGAAATTTATAGATAGAGCAACCCATCGCAATGTAGTCAGAAGGAAACGTATGAGTATCCGATGCAGTGCAGGGGTTTCCGTTAGAGTAATTGCACTTGATATTGCACTTTTATAAAAATAGACTATGTACTTATATGAGGAAATGGAAATTTAGCTGCACTTTTATAAAAAAAGTAATCATAATACATTTTATCATGTAATGATATTGTTATCATTTCTTATCTTTCCCGCCACATTTTCTCACATTTTTATTCAAAAAGAGAAATATGCATATGTTAATTTCTGTGGAAGGTTTTGTATAAAAAAAATTGAGATAAATTGTATTTATGCATTTGCGAAAATACATCTTACATTTACCATGCCATTATTGTTTTGGCCTTTTTTGTGTCACAACATTGCATGCAACGTAAATAGACCTATGTAATTTGTGCACTAGAATGGCACTTTTTGTTTCCTTTTAATGAAATGTTTTCTGTTTAAATGTCATATCTAGATTTGGATTTTCCAATCACCAACCGCAATAGATAATTATTTCTAACACATAGGAATAATGTATAGTTGACATATTTTTTTCTAGGTCGTAGACATTGATAATACAATAAAGGCTGTCCGTAAAGTTCGTGGACAAGTCTTAAAGTAAGAAAAATAAGCGTCAAAGATATTTATTTTTAGTGTATTTATTGTCATATACTATTTGCGATTTACAAAATGTACTCAATTATCATATTTTGATTTTAATATAACAACTATGACTTCGTAATAAGACATCGGATGGTGACCCGGAGCACGGTGAATTTTAACCGAAATATGTTGTTTATCATTTTATTCATTTCATTTGCATTTTGTGAAATTCCGCGGATAAAACGATAATTTTACATTGTGATGTTACGAATCGCTATGACATCACGCATGCAAAATTTGAACGTTCAGAGTTTCAAGATGACAAAGAAAACCGGATCTAAAGGTTTTAAGACGTGATCGTCATTGTTCGAAAAAATGTCGTTTTCTCGAGAGGCGGAGCAGAGAGAAGTGATAAAATTTTGTATAGGCTTCAGAAAAACACCGACAGAGACCCATAGATTTCTTAAACAGTCGGAAAATTATACTTAACTAGTTGTTCGTAAGTCTTTAAAAAGTGGCAAAGAGGATTTTGGACGTTAGGGACAGTTTTCAGGACGATATGCCCTAGAGAAGACTTTCTATAAAAGAAAGGAATACTTTTAAATGAAGAAAGTGACGTGATTCATAGTGATCGGCGACTAATTATTCGAGAAATTGCAGGTCACTTTGAAATTTAAAAAAAATCGTGCATAACATATCATCCCATGATCCAACAAAGACTCATGTCTGTGCTGGATGGGCTCCTAACATTCTTAGAAATCTAAATTTAGCGAGGAGAGTAGAATTGTCAAAACAGTTTATAACGGATAACGTCAAGGATTCTCATGCTAGTGCTCCGGGTATGAGGAAGTGTCCTTTTTATATTGAATAGAAATATAACTATTTTTGCTTTGTTGGAGATGAAATTTTGCATATTATTAATGTGAAACTTGAATTTAATGAAAATGATACTTTCATTCATTTTACCATTGTTTGCTAGCTTTTATCAAAGCAGTCCACGAACTTTACGGACAACCCTCGTATCTCTTTTACTAGTTGCTTCAAAGATGGGAAGCCCATTATACATGAAACGTCACGTTTGTAGTGGTTTTGGTAATTTACTTTAATGTATTCATGATAATGTCTCTTGGTCCCTCTTATTTAGCTTTCCTTTCTTTATTTACCATACAAATCGAAGAAAACCATCTTTTGATACAATCTCATAATACTCTCCCCGGGCACCCGGTCTCACTTCGGAATGTTATCCATTCCGAGGTTCGCATTCCTATGGAAATTCTAAAGATTTTGCCTAGCCATCTCGACTTTTAGACAGATAATTTACTTGAACAAAGTTGTATTTCTTTACACAAGGATCTATCTTAAGATGGTATTTTAGTTTTAAACATCAGTGAAAAGAAATAAAGAAAGATGCATATGGCGCACTTTAATGACAATGAAATATATCTTCCTATTGAAAAGGATTTTTCCAATGGATTCCTTCTAAATGGGTTGTGATATCAAATCGTCGGAATCGAATATTAAACGTCTTCAAGTTCAATAGCATCATTTATGAACAGATAAATTTGCATGGACGAGACATGCATGTTTCGGGTACTTAACCCTCGTCAGTGATCCTCAATCTAAACAATGTAATATGACCAAAGAGTGTGAAAGATATGTCCAAAAATGTTCTGAATTACGTAGCTGAATGTGTGGGATATGATGCCACAAGGCCCACGTTTGAGAAATTTTAAGAAATTTTATAACAAACTTGTTGCGCCTGCTAGATCCCTTACTTCCCGGGCGTGCAACTTGCTTCCCCTTACCACTACGTCTACAATATTTATCTTAATATCCTATTTGCCAATGAATAGCCATGAAATCCGTCTCTTATTATTACGTCAAGATAGCTCTCATTCAATACACAACATCTAAGCTCAGGTAAAATATACGTAAATGGATTTCGCCGACGACAACACCGACCTTGGGCTTTAGATAAGCTTTTGAAAGGAAAAGGGATCTTTAAATGTGTAAGATGACGTATTTTGGAATGTGTTGACAGGGATGTATCTATTTAGATCTCGTTTTAATGAATTGCATTTACCTATTTGATGTAAAGAATCTTAACTTTCTTATCATTTTTGGTAGGTTTGGTCGTCATATCTTGAGAAAATTGTACAATTTTTACGTCATGCGCTCATCCGATTGACTTCAAATAAGTAATGTTATTCTTTGCATTCTTTTATATCTATTTTTAAAGCAATTCGATATTGATTTTTGCAAAAGCTTCCTTTATTTATTTAAGGTGTGGCATATTTGCTGAAATTATAAACATTTGGAATTTCATATGCTTCAAAAAAAAAAAAAAAAAAAAAAAAAAAAAAAAAAAAGAAAAGAAGAAATTTACATCTCAGTGCTATTCAGGGTATTTTTGTTTGATATTTCCTCTATCTGTATAATTAGGGTGGTGCCAATTATCTAGACTTATGTGGGTGGTACTGGTTTCTATCCATTGAAAATCAAACCTAAGTCAATTTTAAAATGCATATCATAAGCCATGTTGGAAAACACATAGATTGGTTACACCTATATTGAGCAAGTCTGTGAGAAATTTTTTAGTGTATGCGGAGGATGATTTTTTTTAGATTTGAACACCCTTCCACTTCCGGACACTAAGGATAGGTATAGAAACGTCGACCAATGTAAATGACCGAGCCTTCAGTCGTAATAAATTTTTCAAATACAATTGCTGGTATTTCGTCTATTTGGGAGGGACCTTTTGAAGGTCTGTAAGTACGAAAGGTTAATTGGAATCTCTGCATGTTAGTCCTGGAGGATACCGTTCGCTGTATAAACGCTTCTTCAGGGATTCCTTATCCCGCTTATAATCTAAACAATAAAAACCTGAAATTGATCAATCAAACTAAGATGCGCCAAATAAGTATTTTTTCAATTTTGAATAATTTCGTCTCCAAGTTCAAAACTGTATTTCGAAATTTGTACAAAAATGTTGCTCTAAAGACGCTGTTTTACAGACTTGAAATGTGTACATATAGACTTTGTTATCTTTTATTTTCTGTGACCAAAAGTACTACTATTATATGCATCTATCTCCTTCACTTAGTTGGGGCATTCATATTCAATAACGATTCTGGAATTAAGGTCTTCTCGTATTCGTATTTTAGATTTGATAAACTAGAGGATACATGTATTACCTTCACACATAGCTATACTATTCTGCGGCTATTTTATTACATTATAGATCCTTGTTCGAAATAATGAAAACGATGAAAAGTGCTCCATAATCATAAGATGATAGATTTTTAGTTTCTTTGTACGTATTGCCTGCTTCTCTAATTACAAACTCTGTTTCCATCCTAGTATTTTCACATTTTTACATGGTCTAGTACACACCTTATAAAATGATCCAGTTATATGTGAGACTATAGATGAGGGAGTTCAGTAAGTACAACGAATTATAACCTCTTAAGGAGGATTATCAAGACACATGAATGGTTGGGGGAAGGAAGGATTGGGTTATTTGTAGGAGTACTAAAGGACTAATATTATCAATGAATCGGCTCTTTAACTCAAATTTGCGTCGGTGGCAATATTAAGTAGGTTAGTTTTCAAGGCTGAGTTTTCAAGCGGTCTAGTACTTCATTTTCGAGTATTGGACATGTATTATATTGAACCGTAGAAAATAAGAATATTGGAAAATCTATCTTACATGTACGGTGGCATATTTCTGCCTCCTACATATACGGAGTCAACACGCAATTTGAATATTTCAACATGCGATTTCAGTTATGTTGACATGCAATTAACTTATGTAAACATGCATGATGATTATGTTGACATGCATATAAGCTTATGAAGTTGCATGTTGACCCCCTGAATGTTAACGTAATTAAGTTGCAAATTGACATATAATACAACTTGTAGACAGAATAATTTGACACAATAGCTGGCAAATTGATATAATCCAAAGAAAAATATCTTGAATGTACGAGACAGAAGCATGCCACCAAAATACATATATTTCTCATTAATTTAATTGAATTCAATTGAAGACATTTAACATTTGAACTACTTGACTAGTGTCACTGCTGGTGGATCAGGAGTCCCCGAGGGCACATGTAGCCAAGTTCGATCAACTTCGGTTGATCGTCTGTCTTTTCAACGCATTGCAAAATTTCTGTTACCAAAATTCTTGAAATTTCTAAAACGTGGGTCCTGTAGCAGCATATCACACCCATCCTGCTACGTCTTTCGGTACAATTTTTGGACAAAATGTTCGCAGTCTTTTGCCATATAACATTGTTTAAATTGAGGATCACTGACGAGGGTTAAGTACACGAAACGTGCATGTCTGGTCCATGCAGATAATTTATCTGTTCTTAAAATGATGCTATTTCAAAAAATTAATTGCTAACTTCAAAAAATTAAAGAGGGCGCTACTGTGTGGCTCCGCTGAAAGCATCACTGATGAGAATTTTATATTCGAAACACGTGTCTGGTGCATGTAAATTGGTTCGGAAGAAGGTAGAAAATTGGAACCCTTCGACATTATTGAATTGAAGACGTTTAACATTGATGAATAAAGAAAGATTATATTTCATCTCAAACGTAGAGTTTTTTCATGACGAGAGAAAAATCCTGCGTTAAAAGGATAATGTTCTTAAATGAACACGAACGAAAGATTCTTCGATTCATTCTGAGAATTATGACAGCTGGTAATTTCAATTTTGATAACTAGAGCTTCTGGAAATTTATAGAAAGAGCCGCCCAGCTAAAACAGTCTTCCTACAATGTACGTCAGGAGGAAATTGAACGTAGGAGTATGCACTGTTGTGCAGTGGTTTCCGTTATAGTCATTAAGAAATGCACATACAAGTTCAGGACACTTGTCGTTGTACTCTAATAAAAATAGCTTTTGCACTTATAAGTAGAAATGGAAATTTTGCTGTACTTTTATGAACAAAGTAAAGACGGAACATGTTATGACATCGTTAACATTTCCTAGATTTCCCGCCTTTTGTCTAACATTATATGAATTTATTTCGAGGTGCAGAATTTCAGTTATAATTTGAAAAAAAACCCAGAATAATCTTTTTGGATGAAATTGTTAGTATGCATTTTGAAAATTATTGTCTTGACCTACTTGCTTTAGAATATGGCAGGGAAAGTAAGTAGACATATATCATTTTTGCACTATGTCAGCTTTTGTTCTTTTTTAAAAATGAACTGTTCCCTGTTAAAATGCCATATCTTGTTCGGGGTTTCCCAACCCACAACCGCAATATATCATTACTTTTAAGCATAAACATGTTTTAAGGTTGACCTGTTTTTTTTCCATTTAATATACAATTATATCTCCTTGACTTGTAGTTAAAAAGTTGGAAAACCCACTATCAAAGAATAATCATGTTGAAATATATGTTCTATCGTAAAAGAAACTTTACGTTTGAAGAGGTTTTTGTAATTTCTTAAATACATTCATGATTATGCCTGTTGGTCCTTCTAATTCATTTTCCCCTTCTAATTGAAGGAAGTCTTTGGTAATAATAGATAAATGTATATTGTGATTGATTTGGATATCTAAACTTTGATAATTATTAATCTGTGCGCTGTAGATGCTGTCCATGCTAGAAGCAAATGCGATAAAGTCTTGAGTGCACTGCATAAAGTTGACTTGGGTAAAGGAATACGAATTTAAATTAAATACTCAGTTTTAAGCTGGTTCATATCTAAGAATAAGGAATGTTTTCCATAAAATGACAGCATCGTAGAGACCTCAGTGAAATACCCACACACAAAAGACCGAACAAAACAACACATCTACACCTACAACAAGAGTACTGAAGTGTTCTAGCACATGACCTTCTTGAAGAACATTTCAAACCAATGGTAATGCACCAGACACGTGTTTCGGATACGACATCCTCACCAGTGCTACTAAAAGTCAAGGTGATTTAGAATTAAGCTCCTTGCGCCTATCCTCCGACGATTTTTTGCCACATTTTTCACTAAAATACGCTTCTGAATAAACCCTACGCAAAATTTTGAGCCGCTCATTTTGGCAAGAAGAAATTAAAGCTCAGTATTGTAGGTGGCGCCAGAAAAATTCACTTTGACATGAAGTACTACTGACGAGGATGAAAATATCCGAAACATGTGTCTATAGTACAACAAAATTGGTACTATAGAACATATATTTCAATATTGACAATTTCAGAGAAGCAAAAATTCTTTTAGTCGGCACCGTGGTCTAGTGGATAGGGCGTTGGGCTAGTAATCTTAAGATTGCTGGTTCGAGCCTTGCTAGTACCACGTGTCGGCCGACATATATTCTTCAATGTTCTGTGTCTATATACAAAAATGTCCTCGTCTATGTATTGTATATATGTCTTTGGTGTTTAAAAAATCTTTTAGTGACGCTCTCTAGTTTCATTTTTAAAGGACATTTTGTGTGCGCGGCTCTAAATTTCCTGCAGGATCGATTTAATAGCATAATTCAATAAAATCTATGAGCAAACGAGCATTGAAGGGATGGTGCTTGGATATGAACCTCCAAGCTCATCAAGGAGAAGAGATAAATCTTAGTCCCGAAGATATTGTTCGTCTATTTAAAGTGTTTCTACACACAAATTACTCGCATTTTTTTTTTGTAAATTCTCCGTCACAAAATTTGAAAAAAATATATTCTAAAATTGAGGGATATTTCATTGAAGACATTACTCTGTTGAAACTGAAGTTCTGAAATGTTTGAACTGAAGTTCTGAACTGTTGGAACTGAAGTTCTGAACTGTTGGAACTGAGGTTCTGAACTGTTGGAACTAAAGTCTGAACTGTTGGAACTGAAGTTTTAACTGTTCAAACTCTATTGAATTTGAAGACGTTTAACATCTGTTAGCTGGTTCGTTGGCATAAATGTAAGAACATGTTTAGAATTTCGCTCTTTATATTAATCATTTCCTCTATCTCGGCGTCCAGCATCACTGACGAGATATTTCTTGTCGAAATTTGCATATGGTACACTGAAATTAGGATAGAACATTCATTTCAAAATTGATAATGCAACACGACCACACATACAATCATTGAAAGATGATAAGACCAATAACATCAAATGGACCAAGACAAAAACCACACAAAGAAACCGCATCTAAATTTATGACAATGACATGACAAAAAAGGGGGACACCTTGCAATGTGCACTTGTAAACGATTTCGGATGGCTATAGCCAATGGTGTGGTTAGGTCTTTTGAGTGTACCTCTTTTATACTTTTACTTTCTTTTGCGATCTGAAGAGACATCAATTGTATTATTGTGCACCTGGCTTAAATTATTCAAGTAAATATACAGAAAAAAATCCTATATTAATTGATGCCTAGATATTTTTATTTGAAGATTTGTTTACCAACGCCTTACTTGTGCTACATGTTGTTTATGACATTGAAAGTTGCATGTCATTAGACATAAGGATGAAGAACATTTAAATAGCGACATAAGGGGTAAAATTTCAACATGAGAAAGGAGGGGATCTCGGTTGCAGTACCCACAGCTAAACCCCAAAACACACAAAGTGAAAACACAGAGTAGACTTACGCAGCAAGAGACACAAATGGGACAAGGAACACTAAATACAACATAGAAATATCAAACACAAATGACTACATATAAATCAACGAAAACAATGGACAATCGGTGCCGACTTAGGACGGTCATCTGTCAAGCCAGTAACAGACGGTGCAGTTATCCGGATAACATGAGCACAATCCCCCTACTTTTCCAATTACCCAGAGGGTACTCAAAGTAAATCCCATAATGAACAAACAATAGTCAATTGAAAGCACAATCCAAACAGCCAGAGCTGAGAGATAAAGACAAATGGTGGAAATGAAGGTATACATAGATAGATGATATATTAGATACCATATGATAATCCTCGGTGAACTTATTTTAATAGATGATACAATAGATATCACTGTGCTATCATTTCAAAGTGACTTAACTAAGATGACAAACAAAATTGAATGTCACCACACAGTTGTTATTAAAATATGTGACTTCAAAATTTGTTTAAATATGTTTAATGATTTTGAACATATTATATTTATTCCAAAAATAAGTTATCAAATAAATGTTGCATTGATTGATTGATGATTTTATCAGATTTGAGATAAATTCAATTTTATGTGCCCCCTCTACGATTTAGGTTTTCCCTGGTTTTGAAATCATGAGGCATCGATGTTCAAGATTTGTAAAAAAATGAATTTTTCAAGGAAATGTAGAATAATGGAGAAACGAAGTGTCAAACCCTGTCTCAACAGACATTCACTTCATCCTAAAATATTATCTAAATTAAAGTATGTTAACATCATAGTATATACCAGGAGTCCCCGAGTGCACATGTAGCCAAGTTCGATCAATTTCGGTAGATCGTCTGTCTTTTCAACGCATTTAAAATTTTCTGTTACAAAATCTCTTGAAATTTCTAAAAAGTGAGTCCTGTAGCATAAAATCCCACTTATTCTGCTACGTCTTTCGGTACATTTCTGGACTTAATGATTTTCACACTTTTTGGCCATATTACATTGGTTAGATTGAGGATCGCTGACGATGGTTAAATACCCGAAACGTGCATGTCTGGTCCATGCTGCAAATTTATCTGGTTTTAAATGATGCTAGTTTGAAGACGTTTAACATTATCCCTCTGTGACAATGCCCTTTTGTCATAGATTATATCATGCCACTGAATCGACTTAAATAGTCTTAAAGTAGATACTAGTACACAGAATTCTAATTATAGTCTTGGAACATCACCGCCAAGCCAGGGGAAATTTACTATGTTGAATCCAAAATTATCTCTTTTGTCATATACACTTGTATGAATCTTTCTGTTTCCAATTTTGATATTTAAGTCCATAAATGGTGTTTCTGTGTTTGTAATAGTATAATCACATTCCAAAGGACAATTATTGTATAAATAATTTTAAGCTAGATTTGAACAAGATGAACGGACTTAATACTGTCCTTCACTCATGTATAAACGTCTAGACGTAGATTAGAGTTATTTACCGATACACGTTTTTCTGTTCTTTTCCTCCCTAATTCGAATATGCTTAAAGCAGTTGGACTTAAATGACCCAGGACACTTCAAAGATAAATGTTAGAATCATTTTTAAGCTTATCTTTGACATTCATTGTATGCTACCTGCATATTTAGGTTCGTGCAGTGCAAGATTCAAAATATAGTATCAAGGATTTATTGTCCGGGAATCAGGAAACATGCTGGCTACTCTTATGCTATTTTTGGAACATAATTACATTTTGTCAAATTGATTATAAATATGCATGGTTTAGCGATTAAATGGAAGTTAGATAAAATATCCATTGTTAGGAGTGTAATAAAATCATGCCTTTGCGAAGCACATATTTATCACAATATTCATTAGCTATACAGTTAATGTCTTTTGAAATGCAATATTGAATTACTCATAGGCAGTATCAATAATTTCTTGAAAAATGTAATGACAAGTATTCATATTCACATTTTCGCATAGAAAATTCGGTCAAAATTATTCGACGGTGGAGTTCAACTGTAATAGCCCTTGCGTTTTTTTTGGTCACACTCTTACTTATTTTCTAATAGTGTGACTTTTGCACTGTTAACAGGTTAACCACAGAAGCTGATATCGGCGGTACCTGATATACCTTGTTGGTCAGAAACATCCGGTGTTAGAACACTAGACTGCTATAAAATATTTAATACTCCGTTACATAATTCTCCAGAATGATACTTTTCACAGTTTATATGTACTTTAGACGTGCAATTGAGTCATTGTTTTATTGGTTTTGTTTAGAAAAATATGAGATAGTAAAATTGGTTTTAAAAGATATGAATTGTAATCAAGTTACCTCTTGCTTCTTTTATTATAAATGGAAATCTTTCAATTAATAAATAATTACTTAATTATTTGGATATTAAGTTAAAAGTTTAATAAGAATTCCATGTCTCATAAGTGTCAAGCTAGTGTTTAAAATCTCTTCTAAAAGAGAGATACTAATAATGTTAATTTTAAACATAAGAAAACATTTTTTCGTATATTTTAAGCAAAAATCAAAATTTTGAAATGAATGAGTGCATACGAAAAAAAAAAAAAATACACGGAAAGAATAAAATGACAATAGATAATTGAAACAGAACAAAGTAGGGGATCTCCATTAACAATCGGTGGCAGCACCCACAGCAAAACTCCAAAACACCCAATGAAAAATCACAGGGCAGACACGCACAGAAAGAGACGTAAAAGCGACAAGGAAAACCAACTGACACCATAGAAACACTAAGACACAAAATACCACACATAAACCAACGAGACCAATGGGCAACCGGTGCTGACTTTGGTCCAGGACGGTCATCTCATGTAAGTAGCAGAAGCTCTGGTTATTCGGATTTCGTGCGCACAACACCCCCCCTCTTCAGAGTACCCAGAGGTCTGGAAGAACGCACAATTGTGATGTAAAATAAAATAACCTCCTCACTGTAAGATGAATATACAAACAGACAACATGATGCAGGGGCCAAAGAAACAGAAGTGTAAGTAACAAATACGTATTTGACCTTGTTTGCAATGTGGACCTCGTAAAAAAGTTCCCCCCGAGGGGTTTGACAGTAAGTGTTTTGAATGTCTTTCCCCGACACGGTCGCCATATCACTTTCTATATAGACATTACCTCAGCCTGTGCATGTTTTGTGGATATTGTTTTCAGTTTCGTGCGTGAACATCGACGGCGGATGCGGCTAGCCAACAGGGGGTGCTTACTCCTCTCGGGCACCTGGTCCCACCTCTAGCTTGCTAGGGGTCAGTCGATGCTCAATTTAATGCTCTATTGTGAGTGCTGTTGAGATTGTCGTCAGGATCTTCTTTAACTCATTAGATTCTGATTTTGGAATCTGACTTTCATTTTCTGATTTCAATATCGAAAAACAGCGAAATGTTTGGGCTCTACTTTCGGATAGCAAATTCTGACCAAAATAGCAACGTTTCATTTTAGCGTTGGTCCTTTCTCGCCATTCATGCTATACAGCGGAACTAGACATGACTCGAGCAGCAGAAATAACGTTGATCTTTAAATCAATCCTAGTAAATGTTATCATAGAATTTTGACTGACATTTAGGCCAAAAGATACCGATATCATAAGTCTTTATCATTGTTTATGAAATTCAACATGGAAACTTGAACGTTAGAGTAAAAAGAAAAGGAATTCTTGACGTATTGCGAATGCATGATATAACTTTCCCGTGTTTTCCCATCTTTTGCTCCCCTTATAAGGGTATGTAGCTGATATGAACACCATGTGCGCAATGTACATTAATCTCAAACGTAGATAGGATATGCACATTAAGATCACGGACCTAAAAAGTAAGAAAACACAGAAAAAAACCCAATGGAAAACAAAAAGGTAAATATCCGAAATATGCATGTCCGGTGCAATGTATATTTGGCAAATTTTCCTCATTAAAAAGTACAAACTATTTTCTATACGACAAAGATAAATGTTTTCATAGTTGAGAAATAGAGACATGGCGGTGAACCAGGATTTGAAATAGTTTTCATAGATAACTAATTTGAAAAAAGTCTAAATACGTTTACCCACCCTACATTCGAAAGGCAGTTTGTTTATCCTCCATCTTTTATATCGCCCCATCAAAGCAATCGGGGAGATTTTGAATACGCCCAAGACATTTTTCATTAACGAATAAACTTGTGAGTCGAAAACAAGAGCTATATTTACAAGTCATCAAGTAATTGTACGAATATTATCTTTAACGCTCCATCAGATTCAAATAGTCAGTTAATCAATTAGCAATACTACGGACATGATTATGGTCTGTAGTCTTAACATTATTTTCAATAATTATTTCACCATTTTTACATTCATGAGTGAGTTTAAGTCAAACACAAAGCTGAAAATAAAAATAAACCCACAAAATCCTACTCAATACACATGTATACAAAACTATGAATAAAAACCTTAAATATTCTGAAAAGGAGCAAATATGAATCCCCTATGAAATCGGGTAACTGAAAAAAGTAAACATCTCCTGTTTGCTTGCAGCAATTGTCTTCTCAGTCGTGCAGGAAAGTCTTAACCGGTATATTAATCAAATTCGATGTTTTGAATAGTTGCAAAGTCATGTCGATACAACAATGATGGAAACATTCATATTTTCAAATAAGACACTTTCATGGACAAGGGATATATGTTAAGAAATAAGAAATATTGATTGGAGTTGTGAATTCGCATGGAAAACAGAATAAACATGATAGCATGTTAAAATGAAGTTTTTCAACAAGACCAAGAAGCCATGGCGGAACTCACACGCTCATGGTTACATTACTTTCTTCAAGAAGGTAAAGAGTTGGAACACTACCGTATTATAACTGAACTACAATCGGAGACAAAAAGGCACCGGTTGCCCGACGGTTGCCCATATGTCTCTAAGGCTGATGTGTAGTCTTTTGTGTTCAGTATATTGATGTCGTCTTAGGTGTTTGGTCTTTCATGTCTTTTGTTGTGTTTTTCCCACTCTGTGTTTTTACATTCGATGTTTTGGGTGCTCTATCGAGTCCTGTTTGAAATCCTATCCTTTCTTTTGCACAAAAAGTACTATCAATCAAATGAAACAAGGACACAATTGAAATAGTAGACAGGTAACAAATTGACCCTTCCGATTGCGGGAAAATCATGCAAAATTTCGTGAAGTCACAATGCTTTTACCTCGGACAAACAAGCTTCGAACCTCGGTCAAACATCGAAATTGCATTGTGACATCATGGAATTTCTCAAATTTTCCCCGGAAGGGTCAATTACCAGCCTAACGAGATAAACATAAAAGAAGTACCTATCAGTTATTCAGTCTCAAAGTCGAGAAGACATGACAAAACCATTAGAATTTCCTTTGGAACGGTTGCGAACCTCGGAATGAATAACATTCCGAAGTGAGACCAGGTGCCCGGGGAGAGTCAGCGTCTCCTGATCGCATGCAACATCCTTCGCAACAGAGAAGTATAAGACATACAGGGTACAATATGTTTAGATTGTATATGCATCATATGAAAGTCATGAATGTAATACAATTGTGCTTTGTATATTTTAAAGGTCATTGCTGAAGTGGCATTTTGATAGGGGCCAATATATACTAGGCCTAGTACGAAAGACACCACATGACTTCTTCAAATGACCTTCACATAATATTACGTATTTATTCAAAAGCATCTGATTAGTAAAAGGTCTGTAGAGCAAATTGCATGTGATACCATGAGTAGAACACTTATTTTCCCGCACGGTGTTTCCTGTTATGGGAAATTTCAATTCAATTCATACGTCCGCAGGACAGTAACATGCAGGAACCTACAGAAAATTAGGAGCCGCGCACTCTCGGCAAGAAATTGCACAAATTTAAATTCAAAAATATAAACCCAGAGGGCGATACTGAAATCAATTTTGGCTGTGTCTGAAAATCACTTTGGCTGGAAGCATCACTGATGAGGATTATACAACCCGAAGCACGTGTCTGGTGCATTTTCATTGGTTTAAAATTTTCTTCAAGAGTTGGAACATTTTCGTTTTATGCAAATGAGAACCTTTCAGGTGTTGTATTTAAAATCGGGGACTTTCTTCAAGATTTAAAATCAGGGACTTTCTTAAAGGTTACAGCCTTCGATCTTTTTTGAATTTCGACTGCCTTATTCGACATGAAGAAAATATTTTCATTTACAAATGGAAATCACTTAACAATAAGGATCGCTCACGAGGGTTAAGTACATGTCTGGTTCATGATGCAAATTTGATGTTATTGAATTTGAAGACATTTAACATTCCTATCAACAGGGAATAATATAATATGGCAAATTCCTGTGATACCATGGGCGTAACTAAATTCCCTGCAGCATTTCCTGTTATTTTGGAGATTCAATTCATTCATTCGAAATACAATAAGATGCAAATGATGACCTTTCATTTGTTGTTTTTTTCTTCCAGGTCATCGTCTTCGATATTTTGGAATTTTAACTTCCGTATTGAACATGAAGAAAGAATGCATTGTTGATTTACAAATGACAAATCACTTCTTCATGGGAATAAATTGACAGCAGGTTCCTATGATACCATGTGTGTGACAAAATTTCCACTACAACATTACTCAATTCCATAATTCATAGTACAGTGACATGCAAATGGTAACCTTTCATATGTTATATTTAAAATCAGGACTTTCTAAAAGGTCATCGTCTTCGATCTTTTAAATTCCAACTTCCTTATTATGCACTACTGATTTACGAATGACAAATCAGTTATAAATACCACCAAGACGATAAATTGAAAGGTATTGTTAAACTTTTTCCTGATTTAAATCCTAGGCAAGATTATTCAATAAAGAAAGCCTATTGAAAAGATCTTCAAATATTTCGTGGGATAGTTACCCGATATCGATGTTTCATAAAGGCATAGCACTGTCCCCTAGCCATTAGGTTAAACTGTTTTCTCTCATTTGAATGAAGTACAAGATGAACGATTTTTTTGTATCTTAATATATGTTCAAAGATGCATAATTACATTCACAATTGGATCATGTCCTCTCAGTTGGAAATTATCTTTATATTCACGGAAAGAAGTTTCGAAAAATCATTTAAATCATTTAAAATGGTGCATCGATATGTAACATATTAGCATCTGATGCATATCATATGATCTGAGGACTAATTAAGCAAATATGCTTTTTCAGTCAGAGCTATGTTTGTGATTGACTAACTGATGAATTATTGTCGTATTATGCTTCCGTATCTAATTTGATCGAAGTATTATTATGTTTATAAAGATCTCTTGCCTTAAACATATCATCGATGCATGTCAAACAAGTGAAAAGTCACATAAAGTCATATGAAATCAGCTGATACTGATTATCAGATGTGTATAAAGTACATGTACATGAAATAATCTGATGATTTAAAAGGGAGATTGATGATTATGCTTTTGACACGTGGTATCTTCGAAATGAATTATTAGTGAAACAAAAACAGTCTTCTGAATTAATCAGAAAATAAAAGAGGATATCCGTTCCTCGTAGTACCAAGAACAATTGAAATATTCATACATGTGTCAATGATTGATATTCTAAGAGCGTTTGCTTCATTTAAAATCTTTATTATTTTTATGTATCACAATTAATAATTAAAGTATGGAGAAATAACTTTTGGTTTGAAAAATAGGTAAAGACACCTTTCAACGGGACACAAAACATCAAATAAGCCGCTGTGAAAATAATTTAAACTGAAACTTTGTATTTAATTATGATAAAAATGTTTTGAAAGGTGTCTTTCATTTCAACTCACAGATGGCAAATGAATTTTATAAGAGTATTTCAACATCTGGATAAATTAAGTGTTTTTGATATAAATTATGCAAGATATATCTTTTAAGCATGATTATATACCTTGCATATGTAATTTAAGGTTTCACAATACTGCATCCTTCCTACAGAAATTAGATAGATAGAAAAAATTCAAACGTGAAAGATTTGTAGTTTTTTTGTTTCAATTGTTGGAATATAAAGAAAAACTATATTTTCTCTCATTTTCAACTTCAAAGTCCAAACTTTAGTTGGTATACAAAATAAAAAGTAACAAAGCCCTCACAAATGTGGCAATAAATGTGGTAAAATACCAGATAAGTATCTTTAAATGGATTAGAAATTTTCCTAATTTGAAATTTTCCTAATTTTTAAACTTAAAAGGAAACCGAATTCCACAAAGCAAATATCTATCATCCATGCGATCCATTCAGGATGTTACAAAGAACAAAGGGAAGTTGATATACTTCCAGCTATAAAATCTGAAATTTACCTATGTCAAACATTAGATTAAGGTGTATGTAGGTAGCAAATATCAGGGAATCCCCTATATGAATAAAATGCCCTGATAAACAGGTAAACAAGTTGAAGTACAGCAACATTTTCATTACATATGCAATACGTAGATAAAATTTGTTAGAATAATTTTTAAGTAGGGTATGTAAATTTTTATTAGAAATAAGAGGTTATATAGATACAGCAAGTATATAGTAGTAGTTTTCTTTTGATTTTTCCTAAAATCAAATTATACGGGTATTTCTTTTTTAAAAAAAGGAAACTGGTATTTTACGCATTAGAAAAATGCACTCAAAATTAATACTTGTAATGTTGCGCTGCCCTCTGTTCTTGAAAACTCTGAAATAGTCTCATTGATTGTTAAGTCTTCTGTCTCTGGTGTTTTGATGTCGTACTTGATATTCCTTGTCCCTTTATTGTCTCTTGCTGTATATGTCTGATCTATGTTTTAGCATTGGAATGTTTCGGTGTTTTACTGCGGATGCTGCAACGGAGTCTTTATTGAGATTCCCATGTTTCTATGATTGAAATATTGAGAGAATGACCATTAATTGAAATCCATAGTTTCATTCTATAATTCGTTAATTGAATGTCTGGTGTTCACAATGTACGTCTTGAACAAATATAACTCCGCAGGAAAATAAAGATGTAAATAATAACTGAATAACGGTTAGGTACTTCTTTGATGTTTATTTATAATAGAGATGGGATCATCATAGCAGATTCAGTCATATTTTAAGAGCCTATGACATTGCGTGCAAGTATTAGATTAGATGAGAAATAAATATAAACAAGCCATTCTGTCTGGGATGAGTGTACGGTATCTATTCATTTTTTTTCTTCATAATGCGTACGTTTGGTTCTTGGCCAAATGTTCGGTAAATGATTCTGAATCATCTTTAATATTATTTCAAGCAACAAAAGAAAGAATATTTCAAAGTATACATGAGTTGATTAAGAATTAATGTTAACAATTTTAAACGTCTTCAAATTCAATAGCATCATTTAAGAGCAGATAATTTTGCAGCATGGATCAGGCATGCACGTTTCGGGTACTTAACCCTCGTCAGTGATCCTCAATCTATACAATGTTAAACGTCTTCAAAATCGATAGCATCATTTATTTGCAGCATGGACCAGACATGCACGTTTCGGGTTTGACTTTTATTCCTTGTTTTATTTATTGTGTGTTTTTTTTTATTTCCAACATATGTGGAATGCGCATGCGGTGCACTGAAACTATGTAAAGCATGTTCCATTTTCTACTTCTATTTCAGTGAGACTAAAAAGGTGTCCGTCCCTCAGCCTGTTATTCTTCTGTAATGTGTTCAAATCACGTTATTTTTTCCCCTGTGACAGCTTAATAAAAAAAAGTAAAGGATGCTGTGTAAAATGATGGCGAACATCCTCTCAATAGAAAAACACTATCACATGTTTTGTGCTTGGCTGTTTATTTTGTAGTTATCAACGTTAAAAGTGTTTCAGAATTATGAAATGATAAAACTAATTAAGAATAATGAAAACAACTAAATAGTACTTTTTTATGTTTCAAATGTCATTAGCTGCTTTATGGTGACATCACTATCACGTAACATGGAAATGCCGATATGGAAAGGATCTACAGCAAAGAACACCCTTGATTAATCATAACGGTTGATTAATCATAACGAAGAAAACCCACAGGATATAACAAACAATTAACATATGACAAAGAAACTCACACACACACACCATAGGGACAGCAATGCACACACAAGAACACACATACCAAATGGATTCATACCAAAAGTAAATCTTAATATGCATGGGTTATAAGATAATGCCATTTATGGAACATACAAATTACACTCCATTCATCAGAGAGTGTATAAATAATAGCAGTAAAAACAAGAACAACACATAAGGGGTAAGACAGGGTGAATGGGAGGGGGAGATAGGGGAGCAAGAGGAGGGAGGAAGGGTGGTGAGAGGAAGGAGGGAAGGGGTTGAAGGGGATAGTACATGGGGAGGAAGAGGCTGGAAGGGGTAGGGAGGGGATCTAGCATGGGGGAGGAAGAGGCTGGAGAGGGAGGGAAGGGGTAGTATGGGAAAGGGAAGGGGAGGGAAAACAGAGAGGGGGATGAGAAGGTGGAGGTAGTGGTCGGGAGTTGGAGGTAGGGACGGGTGGAGAAGAAGGTTAACCACTATGCCCCTAGCAACTTTCTATAGAAAACGAATAATTGCATTCTTTAGGATCTTAGAAAATGAAGTTCACAAAAAATTGCAGATTGTCGTTTATCATCATATCCAAACATTTTTAAAGAGGTACCCTCGTAACTTCACCATCTTCCCCCTTTTCGCTCCTTTGAATAGTATTTCTTTTTTTAATTGAACCCTGATAGAAAATGGACCATTGTCAGCCCAAATTTCCCATTTACACAAATTCTTTATATGTGACGTCAAAGATAAGTTTTATAAACTTTACATCCTATTTTCTAATGAATGGCTTTAAAGAAAACATCCCGTGCATATGCGTCAATCAGATTTTATTCAATACACAACATCGTAGCTCAGGTAAAGCGCGCGCAATTGGATTTCACAGACGACAACGCTGACCTTGAACTTGGGAAAGCTATTCACAGAATTATCTCATATGGATCTTTAAATGTATCGGATGACGTGTATTGGTATGTTTTGACGGGAGCATATCAATTAATACGGCAAAAGAATTTTGTTTGTTGCTAGTTTGAGACCTATGCATCAGGTCTGTCTGACGTAAATTTTACAATAACTAATATTAACTTCTTCCTATGTTATTTGTTTTGGTTACATATGTTGCTGTCCTATGACATATTTGAAATAATAAAACATTTTAATATGCATTCTGACTATAGTTGATTGTAGCTATGCAGATTTTTAAAAATGTTTTAATACTTCAAATATGTCCTAGGACACTGTCATTAAGACTAGTCTGAAAAGATCCCTTCCTTCAGTAAAGCATTGAACATTCATTTTAGTGTCACTACTCCCAAACATGCGGTAGTACAACATATCCAATGCACATAAGTCGGGTGATGATTTAATGGTATTTTTCATTTCTCTTTTTCTCCATTCTTTACACTAAAATTTTTCTTTAGGTAAGTACAAGTTTTACAGAAATTTGAATTCCAAAAATAACGCAAGGGTGTACTAGTGAAATTAATTTGGACTGCTTATGAAAAGCACTTGGGCTGGAAGCATCACTGATGAGAATTTAATTTTCGAAACACGTGTCTGGTGCATGAAAAAATGGTTTTAAAAATTTCTTCAAGAAGGTATAGAGTTGGAACCCTTCCGCATCTTTACATAACACCGTCTTCGTCGGAGTGCATTTAGTACATATGATGCTCATCCGCAAGGGTGGAGAGAATGAGACATGAGCATTAATAATGGGAAAAGAAGGATTGGACAGACATGTATTTGTTTAAGTAATAAAACTCGTATTCGTAATGAATTAGATATGTTATTTTGCGTCGGTGGCAAGTTGACCAGTTTAAACTATGTGTAATGAATGAAAAGATAGGTTGGTGAATGATCTGAACATATTACTTATCGATGTAGTACTGACAGCGCTTGCCTATCCTGTATTGTCTTGATTGGGTCGTGAACTAACAGCGAGGAGGCTGTCATACACTACATTTGAGCCCTCCTCGGGATCGCTGTGTTTTCGCATTTCGGTGTTTCATTTTATTTGCTGCGGGTGGTGTTGGAGATCCCCTCCATTCCTGAACATTAACTCCTCTTTGGTTCACGATCAAAGTAAGTAAACTCCAAAACAAAACAAAGCTGCACAACACAACACAAACCAAACAAACAAAACTAACTAAAAAGTATGTACTCCTGTCCTAGTTGTCACATTCACTTGTGTCAATCGTGTTTTTGTATGGAGCGTTTTGGGGTTTTGCTGTGGGTGCTGCAACCGAGTGTTGTTGGAGATCCCCTCCTTTCCTTACAAAATTATTTTAAAAAATCATTGAAGTGATGATGCACTCTTCCATGGCACCTGGTCTCACTCCCATATTGGGAGTTCGCTTCTTTTCATATGGTGGGGGCTTTTGTTTGTTTGCTTTGGATCCTGTTTATCCTGATTTTGTATGCCTTCGGTTTCTGATTTTCTGGGTTGTCGATTTTGTGCTGAAAACAGGGATATGGTCATTATCCATATTTGTCATTCATCTTCCTAGGGAATCCATCTGTTTAGTTAAAAAGAACTTTTTTGAATTACTATGATCATCTCCTGGAAGAAAAGAAATTGTGTTCCCACAAGCCATGTGTTCAAGACCATTAAATTGCACTAATAAGCCACAATATTAGATAGCCTCAAAAACAAAACAAGTCATTGGAGAAAACGAGACATCTAATGAGCGATCACCTAAATCCTTTGTAGGTGGTATTATTGGAACGGCATTCAGAGGGAATGGTCTCCAACAAGTCTGCGTTGAAACTACCACAATCGAAACCACGTGCACAACAAAATTATAAGCTGTGCAAAATGTAGACATCATGTTAGGAACAAACAATTCATTCGAGAATACCAGAAAATAAAGATAAAAGAATCCATGGTAGGCAGTGACTCAAAAATTAAATAAAGACATGCGATGTAGGATTCAGAAAGTAGACGACAGCTAACAAAAGCTTGCTCCTTTCAAGTGTTGGTAAAATTCTCTGCAATTTCACATTCAATGTGGCTACCCTTTACTTAAAAAATGGATGAAAATCATATTGAACGTTGATATTTATGTTTTTCGTAAGACAAGCTTCTTTCTATGCCTTATTCAAAATTTAGAGCTTGTTGCAATCTGAAAGAAAGGAGGGGATGAAGTGTGTGTGCTTGATGGTGTGACCCCTGCAACGTGGATTGCTGGAGGTCTTTTTCCTTATTTTTGACATCTAGAAAATTCATTGAGTCATTGATGAGGAATGAATATCCGAAACGTGCATGTCGTCAGCACAGTAGTTGGCAATTTGTCAACAAGGCCGTTACGAGGTAGCAGAAATAATACTTTTCACCGTGATTCATTAAAAAACCTTTTTTCTAATTTTCATTTGGGAAACGTAACATATGAGACTACTTATATCCTTTATTTATATATGGGTCCTCGTTGCAACGATATATCTATAAAATTATCGGTTTTCCAAACCAGTGAAACCACAGTTTCCTATGCTACCTAGGGAAGACCTGCCAACCAGTCACGAAACCTTTAATAAGAATATGAGATAGCATGTCGGCATATAAGTAGCTATAGAAATGATTAAAATCTATGGTCACATATTGTGCGACCCTCTTGAAAATAAGTTAATCGTTTATCGCATGCCTTGCATTCATCAACGGTCACTCATTTAATTAAGTTCAGATGCACATAATAATGCATGCGCTAGAGAGTTTTCAGCAAAAGTGAAAAATCTGTTCCTCTTGATCTGCGGATGTATGATTTACTTTTGCAATGATCAAAAGGCTTTCAAACTGGACAATTAGGCCCCAAATTTCACAAGACAAGACAATCATTGTTCTAGATAATCTAATCTAAATTGCATTTATTCATAATCTACTGCATAATTTTTAATAGCGCAAATTACACATCTTAAATGTTGGATGTCTCCACTGCAGTTTGGCTAATTCGTATATAAAGACGTTTCGTCCCAATTGCGTTTCTCCATTAATAATTTCTTATAGCATATCACCTATCACGTTCAGGTTTTCCCAACCGCCAACCTTATATTAATATTTTAAACATAAAAATATTTAAACTTAACCTAATTATTCGGTCAAAGATTTATCATAAAGTCTCTTAATAACTTGAAATTTGAACTTTGGAAAAACCATCATGAAGGAAACTTTACATGTGTCGTGGTTTTTTGGTTGTTAATCAAAGGACCGTGCAAGGTTCAGATGCGCAGATAACCATTTTCAAACTATCTTGTTTCGTTTCCGCCCATTCATTTTCCATGCGTCTATTATCTAAAGACTGACAGAATTTTTATATTTTGAAGAAAAATGTAGCAATTTCATTAAGTTATATCCTTATCCACAATAAAAGGAGTATTAATGGTTTATATAGTGAAATGGCCCCCTAAAATCGACTTCTCAAAAATCAAATTTTGATGCCATTTTCAGAGAGTAAAATATCTATATTTTGAGAAAACTAGTCATAAAACTACTCCTCGCTCTCTAAGACATTGTAAATCTTGCATAAATATCATAAAAATCTGTGTGCAAAGGTAACATCTAATCAAAATGTAAAAGTTGTTCAGAAGCCCGCTCGATTCTAACTAAAGGGACGTTTATCGAAAATAAGCCCCAAAATGACGTTTTTCTAGAAATTTGGCAAAATATACAATTTTTGAAGCCCAAATTCTAAGAAATTGAGAAAGAAAGTAAAATATAATGTATTAAAGTAGCGTACATTGTAGAATAAATATTGGTAAAAATTTATCACTTCATGAAACTTTAAGATTTTGCCTTGAAAGAGCTCGAGGGGCCACTTTACTATATAAATCATATATAGTCCTTTATGATTTTACAATGCTAATGTCTAATTATAGCTCGAAATGCTTCTATGATTTTCAATTGAATGCGATATTAGATTTGTTTATCCCTT
Organism: Pinctada imbricata; assembly: GCA_033119305.1. Taxonomy (NCBI): domain Eukaryota; kingdom Metazoa; phylum Mollusca; class Bivalvia; order Pterioida; family Pteriidae; genus Pinctada; species Pinctada imbricata. The sequence goes on along the minus strand of VSWD01000009.1, from coordinate 46,642,171 downwards.
AGTAACATACAAAAACCTGATGAAAGATGTTTTAGTGTAGTAAAGAGTCGGATATAATTTTATCAAAGTCAAAGAGAAGGTAGATAAACAATTCTAAATCTTGTATATTGTTTGCAAATTAATGTTTTTATCTGGATAACGAATGACAGGTCTATGCACACAGCATGAAGTTGGTTTGTGAGAAGTCTTTTGAGTTTTCGAGTCTTTTGGTGTTTGACCTCCAAGAAGGTAAAGAATTGGAACATTTCCATTCTGTCAGACCCTTTTACATGAAGAGAAATTGGAGGGTTGTATGCAATAATCCATATATATTAATAACTTTCTCAAATGCCGCTAGTGACCTTCGCTCATTTCATGATTTTCCAATATGACCTTTTCTATTGTTGTGCTCTTAATTTCGCTATTTTTGTATCAATTTTGCATGCTACTCTCTGGCAACAGTGATTTCCCCCTACTATGGCGAGTCTTTTAAATTTGGTTACACGGTATTTGCAAACGTTTCACATGTTTGACGTGAAAAGATAAAGGAGGTAACCTTTAATAAAACAAAAAGGAAACCAATTTTTTAACCAAGGCATCCATTTGTAGAAAATGGAACAAAACTAAACATTATTTGTTCTCCCTAAATGATCGCACATCTTTTAATAGAGCGTTTTTAAAAAAATGATATTTAGAGAGAGAGATTGATCATGAATTGACATTTCATGATTCCCTAAACAAGAGAAGAAGTATGAACACAAAAGACATAAGCTACACTGATAATTTTAAATTCAAAGAGCATACTTTATTATCTGTCTACTTTATTCGCCTATTCTTATTCTATCACGGGATAGGTACACGTTTTGGTGTATCCTAATAAAAGACCAGTGTTTCTTTGCATGGGGTAGCACTGCACCGAGACGACACAGGAAGTCCAAAGTCTGATCCATAGATGAATCTTATCTCAAAATATAACCAAGGATGTTTATTCTGTATAGTTTATGGCAATATATAATAAGAGGTATCAAAGTCCAAGGAAGTCTTTACTAAGACCTAATACCTTCACAACTGTTATTCAGATTTGTACCTCTTGATTCATTGTACCTTATCAAGGAATGTTCACTATTGGGAAAAGAAATTTTTCCATGTCCGCACACTCCTGCAAAGAAAACGGGAAAGCGATGTATAGATCAAATTAGTTCATTATATTATCAAATGAAGTCGGGAATTTTCTGTTGGTTTCTTGGATATTGGAATAAATGTTTTATTGTAATGAGTTCATTGCATAACAATTAGTCATCTCTTATCAGTGATGCTAGAGACCGAAAAAGAGTAATTCCAAATAACTGATATACGAAGAAGGAAATTCTAAATATTAGACATTTTTCATCGTGACGAACTTCGCACTTCGAACTTCGTACTTCGCTCTTCGAACATTGAAGTAAAGGTGGCGTAGCTGTCGTTCGCGTATAAACTCATAAGCAGAGTCATCTACATTTTGATTAGTATGCTCAATAGAATGATATATTGGACTTCCTGTACAACTGGCGCGCTTTTTTCGGCAACCAACTTATAAAATTAAAGTGCGAAGTTCGAAGTGCGAAGTGCAAAGTTCGTGGGGGTGAAAAAAGTCTATTAGGACCTGAATTCATACTGAAGAGATAAAGAAGATCCTGACGACCATCTCAACAGCACTCGCAATAGAGCACCAAATTGAGCATCGACGGACTCCTAGCAAACTAGAGGTGGGACCAGGTGCTCGGGAGGAGTAAGCATTCCCTGTTTGGCTAGCCGCATCCGCCGTCGATGTTCACGCATGAAAATGAATATAATATCGACAAATCATGCACTGTCTGAGGTTATGTCTATATAGAAAGTGCTATGGCGACCACGTCATGGAAAATATTTAAAACACTGTCAAAGAACCAGTTACGAACAGAGTTTTTGCCTTAAGCGAGAACCCCATAGTTTTAGTATAATTTATCAGGTTATTTGGTGTTATAACACCCAAATAAGTTTATGACTATAAGGATTTGACTATTGGTTAACAATATATAATTTAATAAAATATCACCATTATAAAAAAAGACTTATGATTACGTTGATCGCATCATCAGGGATCAAAGTATTCATAATTAAGGATCTCACATTTCTAAACAAGCGTGCATATTAGGATTTTCTGGCATGCATTTACTCCCGAGAACATGTATGAACTTTATACATTTACCGCTAAGAGGCATGCGGGGATAATGATGAGGGTAGTGTCAGGAGACTAAAGGCTAAAATACATAAAATGATTACACAACTGGCAAATAACAAATGATCACATGTATTAAAGTACATTCATAGTTCAAGTAGGAAATACTTTTACAACGACATGTAATTATTCCTTTAAGACATTGCCCCATTTATACATTATACAATAATCGTCAAGGAGGCATCCAGACGAATGACACATCGATATCACGCGCTCACAGGATTCTATATATACAAGTTTGAAAATTTCGAAAACTTCTTCCCCGATTCCTTCTTTAGTTTTGTTTTCGTTTTGTAATAGGAATGTTTCTTCTTATTCTATCTGTCCTTCTGTATGTCTTTGTGAGAATTTAGACGTAATTCAGAACACACATTAGATGGTTTTGGATGCTTATTCAAAATACATTTTGAATGTCGGTGATCTATATGCTTTCTTAAAGCATGACTATATGGTATATATGCAATTCATATCCAATCAAAAATTGCATGTGACATCAATATCATTTAAATGAAGATACTTATGGAATGATGAAAAAAAAAAGCATGGAGAAGTTTCTCTTTTCCTTAAATAATTTGAAGTTCTCTGTATCCAAATCATTATATACTTAAAGAACTACACAGTAGCAGTAACTTTTCCCATGATAATATATCATCAGTATTGTTACATCATGTATACGTTACAGCTCTTTCCTAGATCTACTTATACCTATTATGTAAGCAACATGAGTAGATCTACTTGATGTCCTGACGCACAGGGAAAGGAAAGTGATGACGGTCAATTCTTGATAATCCATATCTGAAGTGATCGGATAAAGATTCACATTTATGGGTTTGATGTAAAATTCATGTAAACATGAACATTTATTATAAACATGCAAAGATGTTGGATATAATTCATTTCTATTAGTAAAATGTATCACTGACCACAGCGGAACACACCAACAGGATTGCAGCATGAAAACTACTTCAATCATCAATAGAAGAAAGACACAAAACAAGTAGAAAAGAATGAAGAGCTTAATTTATTTTAAATTTTCAACTGGCATTTTCACTTCATTTTAAGCCATCATATTGCCTTCGTCTGTTTGTCATATTACCTATTCTCGTGAAATAGTTCTGTTTTTATAATTTATTTTCAAGAATTTGTAAGCCTACTGAATGTGATTTTTGGAATCTGATATCGAGTTTTGTGTTTGACTTTCATTCTTTGACTTTACAATATCAACATTCTCTTATTTGGATATCCTTTTGGGGCCTCCAGCATCATTGATTAGACAATGTATGTGGGATCGCGGTTATGGTGCACTTAATATCATCAAAGAACATAAGTATTGTTATAACATAAAAAGTGAGAAATAAATCATAACACTTTGATTCATGTAATTAATGGTATGATTTAATGGTATATTCCGACAAGAATTGAATTGCAAATTATATATTTCAATATTGATGAATTCATTCGACAAATAGAATTACACGAAAACAGCTATAACGATATTGAACAGTACATTCACTGAATTAAAACCAAACACTACAAATTTCAATGACGATATATATCATTTAAAAAAGGCATTGGGAATAAACCTGACGAAACAGGAATTCTTGAATTACCAGATATGCATTACATAACATACTTTATATCGTTATGCGATTCTGTTGAGAAAATGACACACCGAATTAATCGTATTGTCATGCCATCGGCATTCATGACCGATTGATATTCAAAAAGAAGCTTTGATAGACTTACACAGAATTATTCTAATAAACCACTCGATTTATCTATCAAAATTAATCTAAAGCAAATATACTTTTTCAAGTCTTTTTCGTCCTAATGGGTACTAAGTAACCGGCAAATTGCAATCAGGTGTCCGAAAGTGCATTGACTGTCAGCCGGTGTCTTCGAGTAGTCTTAATTTTTACTTGTCATATGTTGCTTCGTAAATTATCGGTTCGGTCATAGTTGAAATCGTTTTATTCTTTTGTTAATGACAGACAGAGAAAACAGCCACATTAATATTGATATGTTCCTTTCTTAGAAAATTGCTCTGAGTTTTTTTTTTCATATAATATAATTATGACTATTTTCATAGAATTTAATTATGTGGGGTTTTTTTATAGAACATAATTATATTTCTGTTCACGGAGCACAACATGTGTTGCAATAGCATTGTAATATCCTTTTCTATTTCAGGATGTTCATTCATTTTCTAAAAGAATAGATCTGTTGTCAGAATATTTTAAAATAAGAAGAAAGGTACGTGTGAATCGATGAATTATGATATACCATTTGAGACTCAATATAGATCGTGTATCTAAATATAGCATTGATATTAAAGTACATATATATTGTATGAGGACATATTTTAGTTCATCTGGGAAATTCCCTTCTTTAAAAGTGTCATAATTTAGAACAATATTTTCTCCGTCTTTTCATTATTTTCTGATCTATATAACAACCTTTTTCTTAAATTGCATAAGCCAGTCATATTGCTCTGATGAAATGCTATATATCAAATTGATTCAGAAAAAAAGTTAATGACATAATGTAACACAAATTTTGCTGCAATATCACGAGTTATTCACCTTTTGACTTCGTACACATCATAATGAACAAAATATAAAGAAATTTTGCAATGATTTAAAATTATGAAATATGTTATGAACATATCAGATACGATTATGTGCTTACATTTAAGAGCTACTGTAGCATTAAAAATTTGTTTGGCTAAACAAAAGAATTGACAACTAAAAATTTTGAAATATGTTTGGCAAACAAATAACTTAACCCTTGTTGTTAGATCTAAAGGAGAATGCGGTTTATATAATGGAATATCCTATACTCTAATGGGTACCAAGTCGTTCGGTAATTCTATTCGAAAGGCTGCCTTTGACCCTTTTAACTTCAAGCTACTATAACTTGGAAAATGACAATTTTTATGACAAATAAAATAATTATGAATGCTTTGCTTTGATATAGAATAAATAAGCTATTAAGTATTGGTCCACGTAAAAATCATGCAAGGGTGATGCATCAAATTTTTTTACAAAACTTTTTCTCTTTTGAGATGTTAAACGTTTTCAAATTCAATGGCATCATTTGAGAACAGATCAATTTGCAGCATGGACCAGATATGCACGTTTCGGGTACTTAACCCTCGTCAGTGATCCTTTATCTAAACAATGTAATATGGCAAAAGAGTGTGAAAACATATATGTGGTACAAATCAAACATATGATATTCATTTCTCAAGGTAGCGATTGTGAAGCGAGATATTCGCCTCATAATTTATAAAGGATTATGAAGGAAAATATCGCGGGAAAATTTTCTCTACATAATTCAACCAATTACCCCTAGAACTTTTTCCCCATCAAAGTATGAGGAAAATTCCTTCAGAACATTCATATGGAGGCTGATCTGAACACATTTCAAGAGAAAAAAGTTCTACAAAAATTTTAAGGTTTTTTTCAACTGCCTAATTCTTACGTGGACCTGTACTTAAAACTACCGCTGATTCTCGCCAATCTCATGAATCTACCTGTTTGAATATTGTTTCGAGTGCAAATTTTTGATTTAATGAAATTCATATTGAATTCTTTCATTTTTGATACATCAATTAAAGACACCTTCTATATAATAAATATCTGTTATGAAGACAATCATTGGTATGATTTGATCAACTGGAAAAAAAATAATTATACGGGGGAAGAATTTTACCGAGATTAATGGGATCTAACACCACGTTCCGGGAGAGACAAAGAAATCTCAATCCGAGTGACCATGCCAATTGATATTCATGACGAGACTTGCTTCAAAATGATCATATTTTTGCAAAAACTCGGTAGTTTCCTCGAGGGTACAGTTTTACCAAATAACAGACAGATTCCTTTCAAGACATTTTTTACCAACCAGGTCAGATTATAAGAATTCTTAATCAATTGATTATCTATTTTAAAAGTTATATTCTACTCAAATTTCGAAATGGCGGAATTTGGCTAGAAGGTATAGAGAAATACCAATATGATTCTAAACTTTTTTGAGCAGTATATATCACAAAGGAACGCACATGACATGAGGATCACTGACGAGAGTTAAATACCCGAAACGTGCATGTCTGGTCCATGCTGTAAATTTATCAGTTTTTAAATGATGCTATTGAATTTAAAGACGTTTAACATTTCATCCGACTTTTTGAATGTGTCAATGTATACCCGTTTGTACGTAAATAGGTCAACCATTCACTTAGCGTAATCGTCATGTTAAAGTTAATCATTAGTACAGTCGTGACAAACATCATCATTTCAAAATTGTCTATTTCAGATAATGTATTTAAAAAACGTAAATGTTCCATGAGCTTTTAATGTAATGTAATGCTTCGTGATATTGGATCATACTCTTCCTCAGGATTTTTCTTATCTATTTATCTATGAATGAATGTCGTGATTGATAAAATTGTGTTCATTCATACCGATATATACTAGAATTTGTCATTCATTATAAATATCTATTCTATTTCAATTCAAATTTTCCATTAGGGAAGAAATTATTTAATCATTTAAGAAATAAGTAACTTGGAGTACATCTAGTACGTTGGTAGGAATTTAGAATAAGACCAAGTACAGCGAAGCATTCATACACCTCCACTTGACTTTGACTAACTGTGACGACAGGACTGCATGACGGGCCCTGTCCAGACCTCTTTGTAGAGAAGACAGGGCCCCGACCACCTGTCCTCCCTGAATCTCAGTCGAACTCCTAGGGTGACAACATGCATGAGCTCGCTACAGCCGGCAGAGCACGGACTGTATTTCGTACGCCTTCTATCTTTGTATTCATTTACGTATCCATATGTGTGTTTCCTGTGCCCCTGTGTCATGCTGTCTGTTTGTATGGTCATCATACAGTGAGGAGGCTATTTTACACCAATAGTGTGCGTTTATCGAGAACTCTGGGTAATTGGTAAGTGGGAGAGTTGTGCGCACGTAATCCGGATAACCACACCGTCTGCTAATGGTGTGGCAGATGACCGTCCTAAGTCGGCACCGAAAGTCCATTGGTCTCGTTGGTTTATGTGTAGTCCTTTGTGTTTGATGTTCGTATGTGATTTGGGGTTCCTTGTACCTTTTGCCTCTCTTTCTGTGCGTGTCTGCTGAGTGTTTCGGGTTTTGTTGTGGGTGCTGCAACCGGATGTTGTTGAGATCTCTTCCTTTCTTTGAGAAGACAGGGACCCAAAAAAAGCGTCATTCGATGGGAGGAAAAGAATGGGAATCATTAGGTCTCGCATGATACCTGTCTGTAATTAGTTTAAAAGTTATAGAAAACAAAGGAGGGGATCTCCATCAACACCAGATTGCAGCACCTTCAGCAAAACCCCAAAACACCCAATGCAAAAACACAGAGCAGACAAGCACAGAAAGAGACGCAAAAGGGACAAGGAACGTCAACGAACAACACAGAAACATCAAACACAAAGGACCACTTATAAGAATCACTTCCCTTAGTAAGCAACTGTTCCAATGGAAATTCCAATGAATTTATTCTCCACTCTTGACTTTTAGACTGAATACCTGATGGGTACTTCTTTGATGTGTATTATATGGCTTTATGAGCTCATCCTTAATTGCATTTAAAAAAAATACATAAAGGTTGCTATACAAAGACCCTTAGTACATGTACGGAAGAGCTTTATATGTACATAAATAAATAAAAAGACGAATATATTTTGCTTGTCTGAAAATCTCGTTGGCTTGAAGTACTACTAATGAAGTGTCTGGTGCATTAAAATCTGTTATAAAATGTTCTGCAAGAAGGATACGAGTTGGAATAGTTCAAATTCCTTACATCACTATAGTATATGGAAAAATTATTTGAACATTTATTACCGCTAGCTTTATATGATTTACGAAAATAGGTCAAGCATTTATCATGCCTAACCATCAGGCTAAAATGAATCATTAACAACACCATTGCAAAATTGTCTTTTTCAGATAAGGTTTAAAAATCGTTCCAGAGCTCAAATTTTATGCAGTGTTTCCTTATAATGAAACACACTCCTTATCATGGTTTTTCTTTTAATGAATGTCGTGATTGATCAAAGAAATTTCATTCAAACAAATTGTGGAATATCAACCATTCCCCATCATGATCTTAATTTTTCATTTTAAATTCAAAATTTTTCATTAAGGAAGGAGAGGTCTTTCATCATTCAACATAAAAGTAGATCAGAGTACGTGAATACCTATGACATGACCTTTCAAAATATATAAGTAATGATTGAGAATTAGGTCACGCAACGAGGAAGCATGAATGAATTATTAACTTGAAAAATACACAGTGGGAAAAGTTGTTGATTTCCATTTAAAGGAATTAATGCGGAAAAGACGGTCTGGCCTGTGACACCCTGCAAAATGAATAAAAAAAATCTTTGAAGATCATCTCGAAAAACCTGAAAGGAAGAAGGGTACATACTCTCTTTTCCCTTCTATAAGTTTGGCTATAGTATCTTGAGTGTTTCATTTTTTTTTTTCATATTACGAACATTTTGAAATAGGTCAAACAGATTTTTAGTGTTTTAATGCAAGTAGGAAAAGCGTTTAAAGTAATCAAATTCGGATTTGAAAATAGTAGTTCCTGATTTTTCAAAAAGTTGAGAATGATCACGCATGTTCAAATGAAATAAACTTTTGGAATTTGGTTTTTTTATATATAAAAAATTGTATGCAAGAGCGTGACTGTAGTACCCAATCCCTACTTAACAATCCTTGTGGAAAGTCCAAATCGAATAAGGGGTAACTAAAAATCATATGACTATTTGCAATCGCAACATCAATTTGATGAGACGTTTTTGTAATGTTGAATTTCCGTTTTTATGGTTGAATAGAACGAGGCAAGGATAATTTGTCTCACTTCATTTGTATTGTTGTAGTTCATTTTCATAATACAAATGAGACATAATTTCACACATATTTGGTTGAGGATAATTCATATAGGAATTGACATCAACTGAGCTATTAAAAAGGGTACTAAATGTGCTTCATTTAAGAGAAAAAATATATTTAATTATTGAATTTCAAGTTCGGATTAAAGATTAAAAAAGCACATCAAAAACATTTTCTGATATAGTTTCTCATCCTCTAAATCAAAAACAGTATGTTTATCACGAATTAAAAATTTTGATTTTATTCAATGCAAGTCGACCGACTGTCAATATGTGCCATTGTTTCTCCTTCGTTGTTACAACGTATTCTTGTTGGAGATCCACTTTTCATCATTCAAGAGAAAGGTATTTTTATACACTTTTAAGTTTGGAATTAAGGAAAGGAGGGGATCGTTACCAGCACTCAGTTGTAGTACCCACAGAAAAGACCAAAACAAACAAAAAGGACAAGGATAACCAAAACAACAAAGAAACATCAAAAGTAAGAGACAACACGTAAACCTACGATGATACCAATTGGCAACCGGTGCCGGCATTCAAACTATTGCGAAAACTACAAATGTACCCACATGACTTTGATGTATGATATTTTAGAATATGACATTTTTAACCCTGCGATCACGTTCAAATAAGGCAAATATTAGTACGTTTACAGTCGTGACAAATGTCATCATTGCAAAATTGTCTCTTTTAAATAATTTATTCAAAAAATGCCATCGTACCATGGGCTTTAAATGCAATGCAATGTTCGTTATATATAATCACACCCTTTATCACGAGTTTTCTCATCTATTTATAAATGAATGGATGTCGTGATTTATACATGTATATAGACAACTATCTGTCATTCCTACTAAAGATCTGTTTCATTCAAATCCAAAATATCCATTCAGGAAGGAGAAGTGATTCAGAACTGAACATATAAGCACCCCAAACTCACATGTTTACCTAATACGAAGCCTTTTAAGGAGATGGTTATAGTTTAGAATTAGGTCAAGGTACCAGGAAGCACTCGTAAATTTTCACTTGAAATGGTACAATGGGAAAAGATTTCAAATTTTGTCCAAAGAATTAAAAATTAAGAGACTGTCCGGTCCATGAACTCTCAGAAATAAGAATATGAAATTGGAGAAACACTCTTTTTCTAAAATTGCAAGGAAAGAGGGGTCATTCTCTCTTAATCCTTCTATAGAACAGGTTATATTAGCTTGAGTGTTTCACATTTTTATCAAATTATTAACAACCAGGAAGAGCTAGAATAGTGATAGAATGTCTGATGTGAAGAAAAGAGATTTTTTTTAAAGTAAAGCATCAGAAAGATGAAATTTCCACGCATGAAAGAAAAAGATCAACATTTTTGCAATATTATTTTTTTTTAGATTTAAACCATTTACTTTTAGGATTGGATTTTAAAAGCGGGAATAAAGTATCCAATCCCTACTTTACAATCCTTACGGAAAGTCCAAGCTAATTTCTAGGTAGTTTATAATCATATGACTATTTGCAATCGCAACATCTACTTGATGAGACATTTTTGTAATTCTGAATTTCCTATTTTGCGGTTGAATATGGCAGGGATCGATATTTGTATTTGTAGAAGCCTCATATCTACTTCAAAGGACATAGAAGCAAAAAATTCAAATGAAAGTCATAAAAAGGCGTTCACGATTTAGTTGATTTTGTTTGATGAAATTGGAGTTTATTTCTGTGATATTTTTAACATATTTTTGAAACAAAGAAAAAATGTTCAAAAATGTTTCTTTTTGGTATGCAAATGGACATGAAAGAAAGTTTTGCAGAATGCGGTATTTGAATCTTAATTATTTGTATAAAAAAGAATTTCCATTATAATATCTTTTGAATCATATTTCGTAGCAGTTGAAGTAATTTGCAAGACGTTGGTGTAAAATTGCCATTTCATAATAGTCTGACTGTAATAACTTAAAGTAATAAACCTATTCGAATAACGGATTCAAGTTTCTTGTAATGCTTACTCTCTCATTATCAAAGTTTCCACATGTTATCACCCGACTATAAAGATGGTTATGCAGTGTTTCAAAGTCAGCTCGAGAGATTTTAGAATGCAAATACAAAATAAGATGAATAGTACACGGGTCACAGGCTGTAAAAATCAAGGCTTTTTGTAATATTTTTTCCCTTTACGTTTCATTGTTACGTCACTATGCATTATGTCTTTCAACAGTGACGTCATAATGTAAAACAACGCCAAATGATGTTGACTTGGATGTTTTGTGCTTTCTAACAAGATCGGAAAATGGTCTATTCAGTATCTACTGCTTTTAATTTCAGTTTATTTACTCCGATTCATGACAATACATGTACCTCCTAAGCTTAGATAGATAATTTTGTTGCTCGTATATATATTTCAATGTATACTAATAGAATCAATCATAATTTACAATATTGTTCAAAATATTGACAATTTCTGTGCCACAGGACCGATTTTGGGCTGATGCATATTTGGTGGAAAATATGAGTGAGAATCGTTAAGAATTTGATTCTGAAGACCTCCAAAACTTCATTAAATGCCGAAAAAATTTCAGGAATTTTAAGCGAATTTTCTTTATGGTTATTCTTCAAATTCAGATTACTTGTAAGAACAAGATTTGTTTTTTTCTGTCAAACCATAAGCAAATAATTTTTTTTCATCAAAATTCAGAGCAAAAATTTTTTTTCGAAAAACCCCAAGCCCCTCCCCCAGAATAATCAGCGCTGAATGGAGAAATGTAAGTACATTACTTGAATAAAAGATATATCTACATTATAGTTGTCCGGTATTACTTCCAAGCAATTACTAGAACAGAATACACTCACAGGGTGCAAAAACCCCCCACGAACACCAGACGACAAATTCAATAAACAACAGGAAACGACGAGAGACAAACACCCATCCTGAACTGTTCTAATAATAAAGTAGACATACCAAAAGATAAAAAGAAAGGAGGATATCTCAGTCAATGTTACTCACAGAAACACAATTAAATACTTAAAGGCGAAAAACAGAGTAGACAAGTAAAACAAGAGACAACAAAGGTGTAAGATAAACCAAACACCAAAGACAGTATATATGCATAACCAATATAATTCCCTGAGATGAAACTATTGGAAGGAAAGTGCTGTAATTCGTAATTCTCGTAACGTCACAATGCATAAGATCTAAAAAAAAAAAAAAAAAAAAAAAAAAAAAAAAAACCAACAACAAAACATGCTGTTCTAACCTGCAAACTGAACCCGCGTCGACCTGAATGTCAATGTCACCTTTTTACCTAGAAAAAACGCGATTTCAGAAAACAAGAATGAAACGGACAACTGTGGTTCATATATATATAATAAATGTTATAATTTGCTTTTCGTTACGGGTATGCAACACATAGCAAGTGCATTTATCGCACGAAATGCGCTTACGCGCATTACATGTACGATAAATGCACTTGCTGTGTGTTGCATATCCGTAACAAAACACTTATTCTCTATAACAAAACACCCGACAAAAGACTAGTCTATCCATAAACCGACGAGACAAATGGGCGGTCGGTACCGATTGAGGTCTGTACATTTATCATTTTAGTTGCAAATGGTGTGGAAAGACAATTTACCGAACTCAGTTTAAAATGGTATGATTTTGTATGTACCCTCCCTTTTTCTGTATGTATTGTAACCGTGACTTTGGCAATTGGCAAAGTGACGTTCGTCTACTAAATTCTTAATGCTTTGGTATTGATATGAAGGTTTTAATGATATTTTCCTTACAAATAAACATAGGCTTGCTTTAGATCGTTCTTGAACTCATTATTAGTTCAATTATCTTTGTTTATGCCACTTAGACATTATGTCTCGAATGTGACTTTTGGTGAATTTTGGCGGCTCCTCAGTATCACTTCGGCTGGAAGCATCACTGACGAGAATTTAATATATGAAACACGTGTCTGGTGCATAATAAATTGGTTTGAAATTTAAGTTATAGAGTTGGATCTTTTCCGTATTATCGAAATGTACTTTTGGTGCACATAAATGATTTGGAAATTGATAATCTAGATTCTTATAGGAATATAATGCCAATTTTAATAAATTATGATCGTCATGGCAAAAGAAAAAAGTGAATGTTCCCAAAAATGTCCTAAAATTATTCTACCTTTAATGTTATTTCATACGTCGAAGAAATGTTTATCAAGGTTGCTCTTGCTTATTATTCAGTACATTTGTACTGTATAGATAAAGCCTAGTATCACTGATAATGTACCCGTTCTTTCGCGATCTATCTTGTTCTGTACTAGTTCACCTTTTTTATACACTCACCGTAAGACATATAAGTAGGTGTTAGCCTTTTTTATCTTCGATTTATTGGAATGGGTAATTCCCAAAGTTCTATTCTGAAGCTACCTTATCAAATATCCGTGAAAAATTGATCGGATTTTGAATTTCCGAAAGTCGCCAAGTTGAGGAGATCAATCAGCATTCTTTTCAACAATTTGTCATTTTGAAAATGCTTTTATTGATGGTGCAAAGAAATCTGGAAAAGGCAATAAATGTACATGCAGTAATTTCGAACCAAATGAATGTTAAAAAGTCAGGGGATCTCAAATAGGAATATGTTACAGCATCCACAACCAAACTAAAGATAAATTTAAGAAAATAGTTCATAGGAGGGGATAACTTCAATCACCATTATTTACCTATTATTTTTTGCTGAATTAATTTTCATAATATCATGTTCATGTTTTCGTTCAAAAATTACTTCATACCTTAACTATATATAATATAAAATATACCCAAAATGTGAGGGTAAAGGGATATATCTCCCTGGTGACATAGCTCTATCCTTAGCTGGCTCTTTGGCATATGTAATAACTCATGTTAAGAATTATCTACATATATTTACTCTCTTTCAGCCTTGAGCATCACAAATGAGACATTAGTTGTTGAAATGCGCATATAGCGCACTTAATTATTACAATATAGAATATATTTTAAAATTGATAATTTTAGCCGCTAGAGGAATGACAAATATGGATAATGACCATATCCCTGTATACAGCACAAAATCGATAATTCAGAAAATCAGAAACCGAACATACAAAATCAGGATAAAACAGGAACTAAAGCAAACAAACAAAAACCTCCACCACATGAAAAGAAGCAAACCCCCGATATGGGAGTGAGACCAGGTGCCCAGGAAGAGTAAGCATCTCCTGCTTGCATGCAACACCCGCCGCTTCAATTCGGTAGAACTGTCACATCCGGTTACTTCCATTTCGGAAGACATAGAGTACAATCTTTGGTTGGATGGTTCAAATGGTCTATGACAGAATGTCATCCATATTAGTCCTCGGAGATATCGTTCACCTAGTTTTACTGTGCTACTGCACTTACTTAAAACATATATTTGAAAGATTTCTGATACTTAGTATGATAGATTATTCTGAAACTATAGAGTACCTCCCTCATGGCATAGCTCTGTCCTTAGCTGGCTCTTTTGTATGCATTAAAGGTCATACTTAGAATTTCGCTTCTCATATGTTCTTTCAACTCTTTCAGCTCGAGCATCACTGATGATTCATTGTTGATTGAAATGCGCATATGGTGCACTAAAATATAACGATAGAACATATACTTTAATAGTGATTGTGTGTTGATTGCGACATCTAAAATCTTTTGTAATTGATATTTCTATTGTTGTAAGAATATGTAGTTTATTAATGATAAACATGTACAATTTTTGGTGATGTAATTTCATATAGAAATGAAATCAGCCATTTTTTTTCAAAATAGCCGATTATTTTTTTCTAAAATAAGAATTCAGTTAGATGTATTATTATTGTAATGACGAATTATGATTAAGGTAATCCGATAGTAAATAAAATGCTGAGATAAGCTGATCAATAAAGAAGGTATATTTAAACGCATGACGTGTATATTAGCATGTATGACAAAAGTATGCAGGTATATTACCTGGAGTATCGTAAACACGTACCTGTATTCCTTTAAAGGTAAAAATGTAAATATATATTTAAACGTCAGATCTGAGATAATACAATGGAGTTCTTGCGTCATTTTCCCGAGTTTATCTTATTGACGTGGATTGTCTGATTTTTTATTGCGTTTTAGAGTTACTGTAATTGTCTTATCAATTTTGAACAGGTCATCCATGTTTGGATGTGACTTTTGGTTGTATGATGTTTACACGAAATTAAATCTACGCTTACGGGAATTGCACCCTTTTCTTAATCTTATTTTGAATTTCATCACTGATGTTGTTACACCGTTTGATATTGGCATGGAAATTACTTCGAAATGCATGTATGTGTCGTGCTAGTCATTCATTATATCAGAAACATGAACGTCTAATACAGCTCTGTCTGTCTTGATTAGGCTGGAGGTCATGCGTTTTGCAATCCTATATTATCAACCTTAGTTTCCCATGATTTATCTATGGACGTTTTCTTCGTTTGATAACTGTATGTTTCAAGAGAAGGGAGGAGATCTCCAACAAGACCCCGTTGCAGCATCAACAGTAAAACACCAAAACACCCGATGCAAAAACACAAAAGACAAGTACAGCACGAGACGGAAAAGAGACACACGACATGTAAACATCAAACACAAAAGACTAGTTATAATCTTGCTCACTATTTTCTTCAATTCGTGGAATTAGATCTATGTCCTCCATGAATGGTTACGGTTATTTGTTTATCTCATTTCGGGACCTTTTGATCTCATTATCTTAAATTGAATGACACGAAAAAAAACCTCTTTTTTTCTTTTTCAAGAAAGTCTGATTATACACATATCTAATCAATGCTCAAGAAAGGTGGAGGGTAGTGCGCATCTTATCCTGATAATGACACCATTTGCGGGTTTCAAATTCGCTTATGGCCACCCCAATTAAGATTTATGTGTCCTTGTTATGTGTTATTAGTTTTGTCATTACATCGTTAGGGTAGATGCTAAATGAAATAATCAATTTATGATACAACAATCGAGATGCACTTTTCACAATTTATTCTCGATCTAAAGAGAGAACATATTTAAGCAGTCATCCGTTCACAACAGCTACATTTAAATAAGAGTGATACTGACCAAGTGATTTCTTTGATGCGCTTACAAATTGACGTATTAAAGTAGTACTAGAACGCGATCAACCAGTATCAAATAGATTTAGCCATAGAATAATGATGTAGATATCAATTAAATATTATTCTTAACGAACATCATGACATTTTTTGTGTTTCGTTGTCTCGGAATCACAGAACTGTCTACACATGAATAAGCTAAAACGTTGAATTGGGACTCTAAAGATCCGTTCTTAGTATCCAAATTCAAAGACTTTAATGGGGTATACTCAAAATATTATCTTACGTAATTCTATTGGATTTTTGGCAGGGAGGTGTTAAAGTCTATTGTTTTATATTTTCATGACCAAGTGTATAAGATTCTTATCATAGCTGTTCATTTGAACTGCATGTGATATATGAGGTAAAAAATTTCAATCGATCTGAAATATTATTTCAATAAAAACATTAACTGTTTTAAAACAGTCAATGAACATTACAGTCACTATTCTAAATGTTTTCATCTAAGAAGAAGAAGAAAGACTATGGAGAACACAATGATTCTTTTTTTTAAAACAAATTTTGTACACGGTAACAGTAACTATTCTAAATACGTCTGAATTGATTGGGTTGAGAATTGGTCATCGCTCCCTCTCGGTGGTGTTAGAATTTATTAATCTCAAATGTGGGCAATTTTACTGTTTCTGATTTAAACTATGCAAACAGACCTATGGACTCAATTATTAATCGGGGATAAACATATAATTCATTCTATCGGTCTTTTGTTTAACCTTGTCTCTTTTTATCATGAATTAGAATAACCTTCAGTTCATGCAGTGTAATGTCAAAGTTTCTTTGTCATTATTGTATAAAATTAATGCTTTTCTTTGAAATGATGAACCAGTTGGTAATATGATTTTCCCATTGTATTGTTATTGCCCACTGTTGTTTCCGTTATGAAGCGATTTTAGTAATCTTTTCTTCTGTAACATGTAAGAAATTATATTTTTTGTCAAACAGTCCTGTTACAATGTTACACGTCTCCAAATTCATAGCATCATTTAAGAACAGATAAATGGACCATACATGTACGTTTCAACGTTTCGGGTACTTAACCCTCGACAGTGATCCTCAATCAAAAAATTAAATATAGCCAAAGACTGAAAGTTGTCCAATGAATAAAGATCACCCCCCCCCCCCCCAAAAAAAAGCAAAAAAAACCAAAAAAAAAAAAAAAAAGAAAAGAAAAGAAAAGAAAAAAAAAACAACAACAACAACAAACAAACCAAAAAAAAAAAAAAAAAAAAATTAAAAACAAAACAAAACAAAACAAAACGTAGCAGAGTGGATTGGATATGATGCTACAGGACCAAGTTTTAAGAATTTTCGAGAAAATTTTGTGAACAGAAATTTTCGAATGCTTTTGAAGAAACGAGCAAACGAAGTTGATCGGACTTGGCTGCATATGTCCTCGGGGACTCCTGGTCAACCAGCAGTGACACTCACCAAGTGGTACATCGCATCATTTAAGAACAGATAAATATGCAGCATGGACCAGACATGCGCGTTTCGGGTACTTAGCCCTCGTCAGAGATCCTCAATCCAAAAAAAAAATGAAATATAGCCAAGTAACACACTTCATTTGAGAGAAGACAGCATTGAAAACATATCTTTATGAGAGAACTTTATGTAAGTTTTCAGCTTTTTGTTTAATCCCCGAGTTACCTTTGTTGTAATATTATTTGCATATGTATATTGTAATAAATACTGTTTAAACTAAAACATATCTTGTATGTTCAATATATTACTTCTGCCCATTGATGTACTTTAACTCATGATTACAATAGATCATATATTACGATATTATAACCATAGAGCATATATATGATCAAGATAGAACATATATTTCAATATGATAACTTCTACCACTAGTTTGGAATCTCTTTCGCTTGACTGTTAGTCCCCGAGGACGTCGTTCGCCTAGTTTTGCTGTGGTTCTGCATTGACTTGAAATATATTTGTAAGTTTTTGGATACTAAATTTGATAAAGTAATTTGAAACTGCGCAGTACTATGTTCTTAGCTAGTTCTTTGGCAAACATTTAAGGTCATTAAAGAATTGCGCTCTTCCTATACGCGGCCCCGAGCATCACTGATGATATTTCTTAAACTGCGTATATGGTGTATCAAATTATTACGATATATCATATATTTCAATTTGATAATTCATATATTCTTAAAGAGGGGGCTTTCATTTGTCATAAATGATTGAGAGGATTTAACATAGGAATATCTTACGTCAAAAGATCACTGAATGTAATAAGAATATTTGTTTCAATGAGTTGCGTTACACAAATTTGAAACAATACTATTTCTAGATACTTATAATATACAGCGATAACTGTCATTGCTTTTCGGTTTTCTTGTATATATAATCAAAATATGTTTTTTTTTACTATTAAGATTTTGTAACGAGAATATCTTAGTGAAGTAGGTAAATATGTCATAGCCCTTAACACTGATCAATAAGGTCACTTGTTAGAATATACGCACCCTAAACAGGTTCACTGAATTTGTATTACATACATTGACCTAGGAAATTCCAAAGTTGAATAATCTTCGCCTTTTGAAAATATTCTGAGAAAATGAGAAGTATATAAACATTTGATTTCCGTCCGGTTGTTTTACGTCGTAACAGATTAAAACATAAAAAAAAACAAATGTCACGTGTTTAGATATTTCGGGTTTTCCACAACATGCATATGGCGCAAAACTGTAACAAAGACCATGCCCTGGAACATTTAAACTAAAAGCATACTATTTATGTAATATTTGCTGTTTTAATTAGTTAAATGAAATTCAATAATTAAGATTTTTTGTGCAAATCATATTGCTTTGTACTTGACATTTGTTTAATAACGTGTATTATATCACTATAAATAGATAGGAATTCTTTCTAAATTGTAGATCGCTTCTTATTACTGTAATTCCGCCAATTTCAAAACAATGACATGTTATCAATGAATTATTATTATTGAAATATATTTTCTATTGTGATACTTTCAATGCAACATATTCTTTGGCAGATATTTTATTTGGATTTCCTCTTATTTTGTCTCAGCATAACTGATGAGACAAAACTTGTTGAAATGCGCATATGGTGTGCTTTGGAATTAATGATAGAACATAGATTTCGAAATTGACAATATGCACATTTTCAAATAAAATGTCTTTGCACTTATGTTTAAGGCCGAAATATTATAGTACCTAATTTTAGCCAATTGCTTGCTGAGGATAGAGTTATGCATTGAGGAGACAACCTTCGATTTTTTTAGAATATCAAATTTAGTAGCAGTGGATTTGCAAATATGTTGTAAAGAATTGACGAAACACTGTGGGAATAGGCGGACGCCAACGATCTGTCAAATATAAATGCATTTTACAGACAAAAACAACTGAATCAACAAGAGAAAACGAGAAACATTACAACGTATGCTCGAAATGGCCCGACAAACAATCAAAGAAGACATCATGAAACAATTTGACGGATTACCACTGAATTAGATAGAATGATAACTCTTTGTTACACCTGTCAGAAGGTTAAATATGATATTTTGTTATGAAGAGAATCTTTCGAATCATGTTCAGGAATTGGAATACTATTGTGTCTGTCTGTCTGTCTGTACCTTTTTTTCTCGTCTCAAGCTGTTGACACTTCGACACTTCAATGTCGTCATATTGGGGATGCCTTCCTTGTTTTCTTTTGTTCAAGTTGGCCAATGAAAGTAAAAAAAACCCACCCGGAATTCAGATGCGAAAAAACAGAATAAAAATGCCTAAAAATTCTAAAACATGTACTCCTTCGTATCTAAGGAGCACAGGGTATATCCAACGTTTGATTAATTCACTTTCACTTGATTGAATTTTATCTGTTTTCCCTAATTTAATGCGTCAATATGTTCACTGATGAACAATTTCACGCCTTAACTTTTCTCTTGGTTTTTGGTGTTATGACAAATACGGATAATGACCATATCCCTGTATGCAAAACAAAATCGATAATTCAAAAATCAGAAAACGAAGGCATACAAAATTAGGATAAAACAGGAACCAAAGCAAACAAACAAAAACCTCCACCATATGAAAAGATAATGATATTCCTTGATTAAATCAATGTGGGCAGTAATTATTCACGAAATATAACTTTTTTTAATATCACAGGTAACATGTTGCAATCGATGGAATTTTCTTATTTTCCTTCCTGCTTCCAAATGAGGAAACATGAATTACAGAATTTCATGATTTTATTAAAATTCTTTCTCTTTTTTTCTAGAATATATGTTTCCCGTTGATGGAGTTACATGCAACGATTAAGAAAAACGCACCGGATATCCTTGGCGTTCCGTTGGTACTAAGTCAAACAAACGCTATGATAGAAAAAAAAAGATTACTTCTGCCCAACCTTGCCGCCCCGCATTTCAAATGCATTTTTAACCCTTGCGTAATGTAGCAAATTATTTAGAAATTTGAAATGACAACGGATACTCATAGAACACATTAAAAATATTTCTAATGAAATAATTTAATATACACATCTAATGCAGAATGGTACCATCTCTATACTCTAAAGAATTTTAAAATATAACACTGGACGCTGACAATTGTTCATTAGATTCTGTTTTCCTTCGTGTTTCTACGGAGTTTTGTAATTGTCTCCGTCTGTTTGTCCGCTTTTCTATTTCTCGTGAGAAAGTTCTGTAAGAACTTGTATATTGATTGTGATGTTTGATTCTTACTTGAGTTTTGTGTTTGGCTTTTATTCTTTGATTAACCTCTGATACACCATCTGCTACTGGCGTGGCAGATGACCGTCCTAAGTCGGCACCGATTGCCCATTGGTCTCTTGGTTTATGTGTAGTCATTTATGTTTGATGTTTCTATGTGCTTTTTGAACCTTTTCAGTCTCATTATGTGCGTGTCTGTTGTCATTTGCAGTATGTGTTTTGGGGTTTTGTCGTGGTGCTGCAACCGAGTGTAGTTGGAGATTCCCTCTCATGTAAGCAGTTCCGGTAGTTTGAAATGTTAATATATAAAAATAAGCAATCAGATTACTGTTGAAAAAGAAAACCTTATTATAAAAATACATCTGGTGATAGGTTCCATCGATTCCATATCTCAAATACAAAGGCATGCTATTGATTTTTTAAACTTCTTTATCTGTTTCTGCTACGAGAAAATGTTATGTTAGAGGAAACAACATATCGTGTGGTTCCTGGGATTCAGATTGTTGTCAGTATCGAGTGGGATCGAAACATATAATGTCGTGATTCCTTACGGAGGTTTTTGCTTGTTTTCTCATAGTTTTAGTGATACTGCACAAAACTGATGAGACGTTGCAAGTAGGATAATACATAATAAGTAAGTCCATATCGTTCATATATATATGAAAAGTCTTTTTTTAAGAATTCGTATAAAGGAATGATAGGTCAAGAACGTTTCTGTCGTCTACGAACTATTGAAGTGTTTGTAAAAACCATGAATTTTTCATATACCTAAACGATATTGATTGATTTTCTAGGCATTGTCCTACTGTAATGGCTAATCAGTTTTGTAAAGTTTAATTTAGAAAAAAAAAATACAAAAAACCTCTGTAAGGAATGACAACACCATACGTTTCGATCCCACACAGTGGTCACACTGAACGAGAATTAAAACTTTAGATGAATCAATCTGCTATTTCGAAAAGTTCTGTTATACATGTATCTAAAATATCTGGCTCAGCATTTTAAAATATCTGAAAATACTGCATGTATCTGGGTCAAAATTGTTATTCAAATAGGGACATACATGGTAATGTTTTTCTTTCAGGTATGTTGTAATACAAGCGCTCGTGACTGCATGGAAGTGACTGGAACTGGATATGACTCAAGGTCATTTCGCAAAGTTTCCCGGTTTTGCCATTGCAAAATTCCAACAGACGCAAAACGGAATACCAAGCAAATTAGAATATTTTTCGAGATCTGTTAAAAGATACTCCCCGAAGTACATGTATAGTCAATATTCACTGGAAATATAAAAATAAAACAATTAAAACTGCATAAATTTGTTGCTTTTTTCAATTTTTAATTCAATTCAGTTCATGCAAACTGTCACTCGGAACAAAACGGCCAAAGAAATACTTTGGATGATATAGAAGGACCTCTTTGTTAATTTAACCTCTGACACTCTCTTTATCATATGTTAAACTAAAATTGCAAATAAAAGATTTGGTTTGTGCAGTGTCACGTCAATGTGTCTTATGTCTATTGTACAAAGTGTTTTTATTAGAATCACTGTATTTCCCCCCATACAATTTATTATGTACGTCTACGTCGAAAGTGTAACTTTAGCTAATCATGCATGTTACACCTCACATACTAAAATAGATAAAAACAGAATGATGAGATCAAAATTTTTGACATCAGCATGAGCTGTACAGTAACCTACTCTATTCAAATGGCTATGAAAAATTCTATTGATTTGAAAAAAATCTAATAATACCACCGATGAGGATTTATTGTCCGAAACAAGCATGTATTGTGCACCGCATTTGGAAGTTTTCATCCGTATGGCTGCTCTTTGGAAGCTGAAATGGACACATTAAAAATAATTAGGGTCAAGAGATTACAGTATCACTTCACATATAAATAAGAAGTAGTTATGATTGTCCGAAGGTTTAATAACACCTTTTTTCTGAAATTCTGCAATAAGTTGTAGTTTATGGGCAAATCTACATCGGTACAGTCATAACCATTTCAGTATTTTAAAAACAAATACTAATAGTTTCTTTGGTTTTGTTTTCATTTGTTCATGGGTTTGTTTATGTGAAGTAGATAGAATAAGTCATAATGGACAATAATGATGAAATAACCTGTTTTCGACTAGTCATGTTGTTAGTTCTATTGTCGTCTAACTCTTAACAGGTTCACATATAGAATTTGAAATAAATTGACCTTGAAAATTGGAATTTCCCTACGTTCTTTTTCTTCACCTTTTAAAATTTCCGCTAAAGCGAGTAATGTAAAGATTTCGTAAGAAATCTGAATAAAAGTAGTTTTACACATTTACAAATTTCATCAAATGATTATTTATGCTTTTGAACAAAAAATGTTCGGAACATGCATGCCTGGTGCATTGTGTCGGCAGGATTTGATGGGTAGAAACAACTAAAAGACTAAGATTTTCCACGTGACCAGTTTTGGATACCCAAGCTCCTGCCGCATAGTGAAGATTCTCTGGAAGCTGATTGGATAATAATGATGGATGGTCATATCAGATAAAAGTACATGAACTTGACTCTTTATGCACACCAAAATTTTTCTTTTAAATATTGAAGATATATTTTTAAAATAAATATAATAATTGACCATTGGCTTGGAAATTGATATGTCAATTTTGTGCAGTCCTGACACTAGTTGTAAACATCTCAAATTTGAGGTGAGAATATCAACGGGAACAGGTATATTTCTTCTTGGTTTCTGAAAGGTCTATCAATGCACTTTCAAATGACATATAGATTATATAGAAAATTAATATGCAACAGGTAGTAAATTTTGGAAAGGTTAACATTGTCGCCTATGGAAAACTATTTAGTTGTTTCTACTCTATAGAGATTTTCAAGTTTTCACTTTTTTTGGATATAACTTCTGAAGTTGTTGAATGGCAGAAGTCAGTAGGCATGAATAATCATGTAGGACACCAGAGAGAAATAATATGTATAGATTTAAAAAGAAAAGTCAACCAGGGAGGGATCCAGGGGACTGAAATGGGGTCAGGGGTCAAATATAAGGATTTTTGGCTTGGTATGCTAGATTTGAAGCAATAATTACCTTTTAAAATACACAATTAAATTAGAAATTACACTATATTATTTATGTTATGAGTGTTACATTGATATGCAATCACATTTCATTAAATTCAAGGGGAATAACTCTTCCATATTAGCATAACATATCACCATATGACACTAATGTAAGCCCATTTTCAATAGATATAGAGGGTTTTCTTCCTCATTCAGCCTATGTATTAAATGTGGGTTGTCTTAAATGAGTTATAAATGATTGCCCTTGTCTTCTGTAAGGTAGATAACTCTTTCAACAAGAAATATAATTGAAATATTGAGCTTCTCTATGTTCGCAACTAGCCGTAAAGGGTTCTTCGACAAGTTTCGCATAAGATACCATGCAACACCTATGTTTCTTAAATTTTACCAATACTTGCTGTTACTTTTCAATATTTTGAACTAGAAGAATTAGAAATGAATACTTTTCCTTTTCAGACACTGTCCATCAAATTCAGCCACAAATTCATGGTCTAAGGAGTCAAGAGAGGAGCCTGAGTCTTGAGGCTGTGATTTCTTTCCCCAGACAGGGCACCCCACCTTCCTTGATGTTGATTGAGTATGTAGCTAGCCTTGCTGATTGAAATATAATTTGCTTCTGCATCTTCCCTAATGAATGTACTTTCACTTGAATCACTTATCATGTATCATCAATATTCTGTACTCTCATTCATTCTATGCAAACCTCTTTTTTTCTGTTTTTACAACATGGCATGTCATAAAATTTACTACAAATTTTTGTGTATCTGAGCATATCATATAACTATATATTATAAATAAATATTAGCATGTATATGTCCTAAAATAATGATATTGGTCAACCTCATTCAATCTAGTGGGCCAAAATTGTTTGTCAAACTACCCCTCCCCCCTTCTGCATATGCAATGAGTTGGTGCACCATGCTTCTTTTATTGACCTCATTGCTTTGAAATACCTTGACCAAGATCAATGGATGACCTTTAATTTGTTTACATATTTTTTTTTATGGTAGAAAAGATATTTAGATTTGCTCTAACCTATATATTGGTCAAAAAATATAATATTTATGTCTATAATTCTTCACTTTCATGATAAGAGCAATATTCCTCAAGAGTTATCTGCCCCTTGACAACTTGAGATAAAATTTACATATCATTTGCTGTCTTTTACTCAGTCCTTGTAAATAGGATAGAACAAAAGATAAAGTGTCAAATATTTATTCTGTGAAATGCAATGAATGTTTGTAATATATTATTTGATATTTGTCATATTTTGACATGGGGGTAGGGGTGTTTGAACCCCCACCCACCAGTGTAGATGATAAGATGATTTGATGAGTGTTCCATGTTTACATCTTGTATACATATATCTTTTAACTAAATGGTGAGATGTCTCATGGAAATGAATTTTGTTCTCTCTATAGGGTAGAAACAACTAAAAGACTAAGATTTTCCACGTGACCAGTTTTGGATACCCAAGCTCCTGCCGCATAGTGAAGATTCTCTGGAAGCTGATTGGATAATAATGATGGATGGTCATATCAGATAAAAGTACATGAACTTGACTCTTTATGCACACCAAAATTTTTCTTTTAAATATTGAAGATATATTTTTAAAATAAATATAATAATTGACCATTGGCTTGGAAATTGATATGTCAATTTTGTGCAGTCCTGACACTAGTTGTAAACATCTCAAATTTGAGGTGAGAATATCAACGGGAACAGGTATATTTCTTCTTGGTTTCTGAAAGGTCTATCAATGCACTTTCAAATGACATATAGATTATATAGAAAATTAATATGCAACAGGTAGTAAATTTTGGAAAGGTTAACATTGTCGCCTATGGAAAACTATTTAGTTGTTTCTACTCTGATAGCATGTTGCTTTCTTGCAGCAGAGCTTGGGCACTTCGTTGTTCCGGAGTATTTGCTTGCTATTTTGAAGAGAGTCAATTAGTCTTGCGATGCAAATAAACAGTAAACAAGTGATAGGAAAAAGCCAGTATTTATTTGAAGTTTAAGTTTAATTATAATTACATGTATAAGAATTCAAGGTCAAATAATGAAAAATATGCCGATACAAGGACTAAACAGATAATTTTAAGTATTTATGAGAGACAAAAGTATATAAAGATACATATTTTCCTTCTTTTTACAGTTTTACCATGTACTTGTTCTAACATGTTGCTTAATTTCATTGTTCATTTTAAAGTGTGGGTGTTGCTGTGTGTATCGTTGTCTCCTGTTGTTCTTGAAGTCATTTGGTCCAATTTCCATTATTTGATGCAACCTTGCGGGTGTGTTCCACTGTAGTCAATGTTAAAGAAATGAGGGGATCTCCAACAACACCCGGTTGCAGCACCAACAGCAAAACACCTACTGCAAAAACACAAAGCAGACGCACAGAAAGAGACGAAAATTGTACAAGGAACGCCAACTCACATTGAAACATCAAACACAAATGACCACACATAAACCAACGAGACCAATGGGCAATCGGTGCCGACTTAGGACAGCCATCGGCCACGTCAGTAGCAGACGGTGTGGTTATCAGGGTTACGTGCGCACAACCCTCCCATTTTTCCGATCACCCAGAGGTATCGAAGAACGTACAATTGTGGTGTGAAATAACCTCCTCACTGTAAGATGACCATCCAAACAGACAGCATGACGCAGGGGCCCAAAAAGCAAACTGATGGATATGTAAACGGATATAAAAACATAAGGCGTGCGAAATGCAGTCCGTGCTCTGCCGGCTGTAGCGAGCTTATGCATGTTAGACCCGAGGAGTCCAACTGAGATTCAGAGAGGACAGATGGTCGGGGCCCTGTCGTCTCTAAGGTGACATTAATGCAGATCTTCTCCATGCCTTTTATTTGTGAAAGTTGAAATCTGAAATCTGAAACATTGCTATTCTCCTTTAAGTGTGAAAACTTCATTGTAAGTCTTTGTTCACTTTAAATCAACTCTGATCAAGCTCTTGTTATGATTCTTAATTTCAATTGCAAAACCCTTGCTATCAATGCTTATAATTGCAATGAGATGAGACATGATAAAGTACATGAACGAAATTTTACATTAGTATCATCAATATAATGGTAAAGTACTTTAAATAACCTTAATACCAAATATGGAGACATGGATAGAACAACCTAGTAAACTATCATATAAGGTAATGTTTAACAATAATAATTTATAACCAACGATGGCAGAATATCAAATTTATTTTAAAGCACATTGTTGACAATTCTAAATTTGTAGGTCAAAAAGGGTATTTAAATGGTTATTTAATCGGGTATACATAGATTTGTTATGACATAAATGACAAAGCAGGAATAGATTAACTATCTTCTTCCTGCTTAGGGGAAACCCCATAAAGTTAAAAAGATATGAACATTGACCGTGTTACTTCAGATATGCATTTCATATATTCTAGTTTTATAAAGGATAAAGCATTAAATCAGAACAATGCTATCTTCATTTCAATAAATGCAATTATTACAGAAGCATTCAATGGAATCAAACTTCGTTTTCTGTTACGATTGTTATATCTTCTAGCTAAAGGAATTGTTAATATTGATATAGATGTTCTATCGTACTTATTTTATTGTACTAGACACAGGTTTCGAATATTGAATCCTCTTCAGTAGTACTAAAGTGCCAAAGTGAATTAGGCCAAAAAAAAAAAAAAAAAAAAAAACTCGTTGGGGTTAGGCGCAATGAGCTTAAATCTAAACATGACCAAAACATTTATGCCGAAACCCCGGCTAAAGAAAGAGTTATGCTATGAGGGAGATACCTCTTAGTTTTAGAATGTTTGTCTTTAAATTCATTAGCTTCATTTTCGAGAAGATAAATTTACAGCATGGTCCAGACATGTTAACCCTCGTCGGTGATCCTCAATCTAAACATTGTAATATGGCCAAAATCAATGAAAATTATGTCCGAAATATACCGAAAGACATAGCAAGACGGCTGGGATATGATGCTACAGGACCCAGGTTTTAGAAATTTCAGAAAATTTTGTAGACAGAAATTTTCAAATGCGTTTGAAGAAACGACCAACCGAAATTGATCGAACTTGGCTTCATGTGCCCTCGGGACCTCTCGATCCACCAGCAGTGACACTCACCAAGTTGTTTAACGTCTTCAAATTCATTATATTTAAGCTCACATGTTTATCCTGTTTTGTGCCTCTATGGTTTTAGTATGAAATTGGTGTCAGTAAACATAGCAATTATCTTATAATCATACTTTATATCATATGCACTCTTGATCCGGACAGCATCATTCGCTATTTACCGGTATATAGCCGTCCAAGGTCTATCCCCAAGATAATCCCATTGAGAAAACTTATTTCATACTATGTGACTATGCATCAAAATAAAACGATTTTAATATTTGGACGATGGTTTGGACGTTTAGGTATGGCCGTGTGATAAAAACCATTTACGTAAGCTGCAAAGTTGCGAAATGCACCACATGTATAATAACTGTTTAAGACATTAGGTACCGTTTGAACGTTGGTTAAGTTTTTTTCCCCACTAAATATCTTGAATATCAAATTGTGTGAAACATATATCTTCGTTGTGACAAATATCAATATTGCAAAATAGCGAAATTACACCCCCAATAAAATTTACAAAATAGTAAAATTTAGCTAAAATAGTTTGGGATAAGTACAATGGGATAAGTACAATGGGATAAGTACAATGTAACAGTACGTACGTTGGACATACGGATATCTTAATCATAGGTTTCTTAATAACATATTCGATTTGCATTGCATTTGTAGTTTCACATTACTATTGATTGAATTGATTCTGCATTTATATCCTTCTAGAAACATCTTTTCGTGTTGATTAAAATGCAAAAGAACCATGGACACCTTTTTTTTTCCTTCCGACGGAAAAAATGAGAGATATACAGCCAATTGTGCCTCATATGAAATTCATGTGAAATTTACTTGAACTTTATATAACATTTCACATGAAAATTATGTGAAACGATCACAAACATGAAAGAGGAAGGGAGAAAATCAGCTGTTTTTGACCCCAATTTTTGCGATTTTCAAAACTGGTTTTCTTATTGTTTTCCACATTTCAAATAATTGTTGAGATATTTATATTTAATGGATTAGTGTCGAAAATAGATATTCTAAATTTATATGAGTGATATTTCCTGCCAAAATGGGAATTCTTACTGAAAGTAGTAGTAAATGATATGAGATTAGATTCAAACACATAGTAAATGATTGTACATAGAGCAAGTGCGTGTAACAAAGTCATGCTTTGCATGTACATTTGCAATGTGTAAAGGAATGTCCCATAAAAATATGAACTTGTTACATGCGCATGCTCTGGGACATACAATTGAAGGTGTACTTGTCTATTGGCGGAAAATCTTAACTTCTTTTGTGAAGAAATAGAGCTGAGTTTTTAATCCAAAAATTACGATTATCAAGAAATATTATGAAATAAGTTCTTTTTTGTTACAAGATGCATATGGAAGAATAAAAAAATGAATGTTTCAAAAATTCGGATTGGGGCAAAATACGGTCACTTTTGCCTTTACCCCTTTACAGGACTTTATTTTATATGGAATTCATGTGTAGTTTCTGCAATGAATCTTATGTGAATTCAATTTCGCATGGAGATCATGGTAATCACAAAGGAAATTTCATATGACATTCATTTGAAGTAAATTGATATGAAATTCAAGTGAAATATTTTTTTCTATAAATCTTATGTGATTTTTTATATAAATTTCACTTGAACTTTCATGTTAACTTTAGAATGACAAATATGGATAATGACCATATCCCTGTATACAGCACAAAATCGATAATTCAGAAAATCAGAAACCGAAGGCATACAAAATCAGGACAAAACAGGAACCAAAGCAAACAAACAAAAACCTCCACCATATGAAAAGAAGCGAACTCCTGATATGGAAGTGATATGCTCATTTCATACGAATTTAATGTGAAGTACAATTGGCTGTGTATTGATGTAACGGACATCATACAAACCAACATGGACAAGACATTAAGAATCATTTATTTGCAACACATTTTATGCAGCATGTTTACATAAAACTCTTTTTCTTTCGATCTCTGCTGTTCATACAAACACGGAAAATTGGAAGAAAACATATTTACAGGCAAAATAAAAATCTTCCAAAATCAAAATCATTTAAAATTCTGAAGTAAGAAATTATAATTAAAGATTCCTGTCATCATTACTGTACAATTTAACAATCAACATTGTTTGGGAAATGAATTATAAATCGGTGAATTTTTGCAATTCAAAATATAAAAAAAAACTGCATCGGTGACAAAAAAAGAAATTAGAGCATAAAATTTCGTAAACATTAAAAAACCCCACCGCCTCGTTGTACCATATTTGTATTCAGTACATTATGTACCTGACCTAATTGTAAGTATTTCAAAATATAGGCCAAGCTGGTATTAGATATTGGGGCATATAAGTTTTTGTTTACACATAGGTATGTTATAAAATAACCGCTCGTGACTGGAAATGACAGAAATTTAGTATGAATCAAGGTCTGGGTTTTGGAATTACGTAATTTCAATTTACACAGAACGTAATTCCGAATGATCTTGAAAATGTTTTGTTTCGAAATACTATGTACCATCCTGTTTGGAATAGACACACATTCAATTTGAAGACGTTTAACACTACATGTATACATGTTATTTAGTTTAAGTACATGTCCACGTAAGAATTTTGCAGAACTGTTTATTCCTGTTTTGAGACAACTGGATGGTACAAACAAATAGAATGAAATTCATTTCTCAAGGTTCGGATGGTGAAGCGAGATATTCACCTTATAATTTAAAGGATTATGAAGAGAAATAAATGTCGTAAATATTATCCTGTATAAGTCAACAAAATTGATACCGCTATAACTTTCTTCAGAACATTCATATGGAGGTTGATCTGAACAGATTTCAAAAGAAAAAGGTTCAGCAAAAATTTTAAGGTTTTCAATTGCCTGATTCTTACACGGACCTGTACTTAAACTTCTTTTATAAGAAAGAGTCATAATAAATATATTCTATCGTTCTTGATAAAACAGTAACTAAGGAGAACTGAAACAAACACCATGGATCATTCCTTATCCTTCAACTGAGAACATTTCTGTTTACAAAATTTTCGCAAATTTCTAAAACCTGGGTCCTGTAGCATCATATCCTTGCCGTCTTGCTATGTCTTTCTGTATATTTTGGACATAATTTTCATAGTTTGGCCATATTTCATTTTTCAGATTGAGGATCACTGACGAAGGTTAAATACCCGAAACGTGCATGTTTGGTCCATGCTGTCAATTTATCTGTTTTGAATTGATGCTAATGAATTTGAAGACGTTAAACACTTCAACTAAGAATATATGCAAAATGCAAAGATTCATAAATATGGTACATGACCTAATTGATCATAAATTTGAGTGGTTTATAAACGTTACGAAGTAACTACCTTTAAAATCTCTCTCTCTTTTTTTTTTTTGAAGTGTTCAGAATTGAAGGAATGAACTGTAAGATAGACTTACACACAATATCTATTCAATTAGCAGGTTTTAATCGTTACGTCAAAATATGAAGGCGCTCCCTTTGGAGGAAAAAACTATCTCGACTGAGTTAGAAAACTTCTTTTTCATCTTCTTTCGATTTTTTGCTGTTACTTTAATTCAAACCACCACCCCCCCCCCCCCCCCGAAATATAATTTCTATAAAACAAAGATTTGAAGTATGTGGCCGCATTTTGTAGTCAAAGCGAGACAACTTTGTTAGAACGAATTTTTTTTGCATATTGCCTCGAATACACTAGAAATGTCGTTATCGAGGGTATCTTTAATTTGTAACTGAGTTCATGGTGTGAAACGTCCAAATACAGTTCAAATTATTTTTTTTTTCACATTCTTTTCAAATGTGACACTGGTATTTTCAAACAATCCATTTTGTCAAGATTTGTCGGACCCTTGGGAGCCGTGAATGGTTGGCAGATGACTTACTGTTCGAGAAAACTTTGTAATGAATAACTTTACACAGACTTCACATGTCGACATAATGCATTTTGTTTTACATATCATGATTTTATGTGTAGATTTCCTCTTTGTTCACACTTCAACAGCGATGGAGCATTAGACAGGTCAGCAAACAACGTCCTGCTCGACTTCTGAGAGTGTGGTAGTTGCAGCATAACATTAATTGAATTAATATTGAATTTTTTGTGTTCTTTTATCAAATTCAGTGCACCATATGCGCATTTTAACAAGTTATGTCTCATCAGTGATATTCGAGGCTTAAAAAGAGGAAATCAAAACAATATGAAATTATGGAGAGCAAAAGTCTAATCTTTACCTCAGAAAATCTTTATTCAAAATATGTGTATCAGTGTTTACCAAAGACGAGGTTGATACGCGCTAAATTTTCATCATCACACCATTTGCTATGTAACAAGAGGCCTTTTAAGACAACTTTGTTTTGCAAACTCTTGTTTATTCCATGTCTTCTTTGAGATTATCGTCAGATTTGTGTCACACTTATGCCCTTTGCCGTGTGGAGCTCGTAAAAAAGTTCCCCGCGAGGGGTTTGACAGTAAGTGTTTTGAATGTATTTCCCTGACATGGTCGCCATAGCACTTTCGATATAGACATGTCAGACGGTGCATGCATTTTATATACTGTGTTCTTCATCGTGCATTAACATCGACGGCGGGTGCGGCTGGCAAACAGGGGATGCTTACTCCTCCCGGGCACCTTGCTAGGGGTCCGTCGATGCTCAACATAGTGCTCTATTGTGAGTGCTGTTGAGATTATCGTCAGGATCTTCTTTTACTTCTTTGTTTTACGAATTTATGTCAGTGATAAATGCAGACTCGGTCTCGTCCGGTCTTCTTGTTTTATTTTTTTTTCAAATGTTAAACATCTTCAAATTCAATAGCATTATTTAAGAACATATCAATTTGCAACATGGACCAGACATGCACGTTTCGGGTAGTTAACCCTCGTCAGTGAACTTTGTATGCGTATTTAAAAATGAAAATTACAAGGCAGTCAAAGCGAGACAACTTTGTAATGAAGATGTTTTTAGTTGTATTAGAAACTGAGTTGTAGTCCTATGTTACATGTCTTCAAATGCATAGCATCATTTAAGATCAGATTAATTTGCAGTAAGGATAAGACATGCACGTTTCGGGTACTTAACCCTCGTCAGTGATCATCAATCCAAACAATGTATTATGACCAAAGACTGAAATGTATGTCCAAAAATACAGAAAGACGTAGCAGGACGGGTAGAATATCAAGTTTAAGGATGGTGTGAAATCATGGTGTGAAACGTCCAAATATATGACACATAATCAAAATTCTTAAGTATAAATTTAATGTTAAACGTCTTCATATTCAATAGCATCATTTAAGAACAGATACTTTTCAGTGTCTTTATATCGTGGTACATTCATGTCGCATTCTTAACCTTGAAGATAAGATTACACTTCGTCACCTGTTTAGTTTAGGTTCATGCATACTAGGAAGAGTTGTTTTTTTTTCTCTTTTGAATGTCTGTTTACTTAAACAAATGAACATCACAGAAATATCCGTCAGTTATTCAGTCTCAAAGTCGAGAAGGCAAGTCAAAATCATTAGAATTTCCATTGGAAGGGCTGCGAACCTCGGAATGAATAACATTCCGAAGTGAGACCAGGTGTCCGGGAAGAGCCAACGTCACCTGCTTGCATGCAACATCCGTCGCAATAGGTCCATGTAAACTTGTCTCACTCGGTGATTGTCTCGATGTACATATTGATGTACATACCAGGTAAATATGTCTTGTTTGGAGATGATGACAGTCACTCACTCGCAATTCTGAATGTCACTGATCATTCTGGAAAGAGGGATCTGATAATTATGCTTGTATGATATCCCCGTAGCGACCGAAGAACTTCCTCAATGATGATTTCAGCTGTTGTGTAATGTAACCCTGAACAAGTACGTCTGGCTATAACGATGAAATCTTCATAATTGGAGTATCGTTTTAGCTGAGAGATTAAAACACCATAAGCAGGAGAAGACGAAATGCTGCTACTCATAAAAGCGAAATTAGTTATGTGGAAGCTGAAACCATACAGTGAGGTATTCAAATGGCCGTTTACGTCAAAAGATAGAAGAACACTTAAGTACGAAGCGGATCTTTCGCTCTTAAATTATTACCATATTGGATTAAAGTTCAATGATCTAGTAAATAAAGGACTGTAGATATTGTATAAAATTGCTTTCATTTTCGCGATTTGAGTTTATGTTGCAATAACAACAACCACAACGTTGTTTCAATGTGATTCTTAATAGTTAATTTCCCTGAAAAACTCAAAAAGGTAAAATGTATCATTGAATTATGAAAAAAAAATGCCCCAAAACCTATAATTATGGGTTCTTATGTTGTTGCTATGGAAAGATATATAGATAAGACCTAAATCCCAACAATAATAATATTTAACTTGAAAGAACAAAGATAGACTATTAATATTTCATTAGTTTTTGTTGATGATTTTGTTGCATGAATGATGTATGATGTATGCGACTTCAAAAACGCACAAAAATTCAATTTTCAGTGTTTAAAACTTCTATGGCAACCGTAAGTGATATTAAGAAAAAAATTATCATTTCTTACTTTTGGTCAGACTCAATCTTAGGTGATAAGTCTATCAAAATCTGAGATAGGCCGTACCAAGCGTCCTCAATAAAAGTAAAAATGCTTACAGAGAATCGCTAAATTAATTGCAAAGTTTCAATCAAATTGTGTACGAAAATGAGAGAGAGAGAGAGAGAGAGAGATTATCTAAAACATCTTTAATCCATATCAAGAGAAGAAGAAAGCGCAGTTCACTCGAGTTACTTCTTTCCAACATGGTCATATTCTTGACGAACTAAATTAAAAGATGTTAGGAGATAGCGACTTCCATATTGCTTAGAAAGGAGGGATATCTTTCCTCCAATCAAGGATTTTTTTCTTCGAGATATGAAAGTTCATCTGCAAGATGCTGTGAGATAGCCACTCCCGTATTGCTAAGAAAGGAGGAAAATCTTTCTTTGAATCAAGGAAATTTGGTCTTCAAGATATGAAAGTTCGACGAAATTTTATATTTTCAGTTAAAAAAAGTGGATATAACTTGATATTCTTCACCTACAGATTTGCAGTATGCCAGGGATGAGCATGATGTACTGAGAGTATGTAAAAGGACAATCAGGTATTTTTTTATAAGCACTCTTATCGTGTCATATAGTCATAATAATTTTGAACGTAATTTTGAGCCATCCATCAGTGAAAATTCATAAAAAGTTTTTTGTTATTAGGAAATAAAATGGGGAAAAATAATCAAACTCAGTTTGAATTTGCCATCTGAAGGACAATTACCAAATGCCGTGTATACATGTACTATACTGAGCAATAAAAAAGTTCCCCTATATAAACAAACTGCATAATATACAGATGAAAAGTCAAATTACTCAAATTCGTTAATTTTATTCAATAAGGACTATGACACTTCCTTTTCATTACTTTTACCTTGAATGCATTGTTGCGTGTCGAATTAGAGAGTTTAATTTTTGCTTTGTAACGGAAAGTGCTTCGCTTCTTTGTTATGATTGGTTGCTCCCGATGGGAAAGTGTCTATGAAAAATCTATAGATACTTCCTGTCAATAAAATCAATTTAAAAATTTCAGAAACATATAGCATAAACATAAGGAAAATCAAGCTTAAAATACACCGGAAGTCCTATGAATGTCATGCGCGATTCCGACTATCCATACCACGTTGTAAGGATACCTAACACCCCAAAAGTTTTACTCGATTGAAACAAGAAATATTGGAACTAGAGGAGGAGGTTAAATAGGCATAATCCCTTTGGTGTCAACAATTGATGATGACGTCATATGTACGTCAGTTTATCAGGAACTTGACAAAATCGAAAACTGGAAGGACATATACGGTTAATTTCTGGTTTAAAAATGAAGTTTTTTCGGGGAAACCTTATCTACACAAAATTTCATTTAATGTGCCATATAAATCACATACGAAATGGTGGGTACTTTCTTTTTTCTTTTTGCTCAGTATAATAATCTATTTCTATTGTTCGCACATATCGTGCCGCCACTGAGAGTCAAAATAGAATTGAAATTAAAATTCATAATATTTATTCCTTTTAGAATATCAGCGGGAAAATGGATCTTTCATTTTATATGAATTTTCATTTCGGAACTGAGGAGTATGTAGCAATAAGGAGACAACTCGTACGATTGAGGGAGAAACTGATGACCCACAATTTTAAGTCACATACAATCTGTAGTGGTAGTCTAGGTGAGGGAGTGGCATATCCGACATCCGATGATGACCGTATGCATTGTTTTCCTGGATTACGCTTGGAACAGACTTATCGGGAAGCCACACAGAGAGGGGCTGCTTTAATCGTGCCATCCGAGTTCTCCCCGGGTTACTGCCTCCTTATGGTAATTACTGATTCGTTTCCTGTAGGAGTTTTACACATTATTAACGAAATGCCCGTTATGTCTTCTACATTATGGAAACAGTATTGTATCTCACATGTTGAAGGAACATCCATCATCCATGGACCTTGCTTATCCAATACAGATTACAACTCAGAATTCGATCTTGCTTTCGGTATTCCATCTTCTTTTTGGCCGGAAATTGCGCAAGAGTGGCCGATAAGGAATCGTTCTTATGGATGGCCCTCTGATGACATCATTCAGACTATTGTAACGAACGGATGTCACGTGGTACCAATAGGAGATCCAGAATCTCCATTTGGTCTCCATGAGTGGAGAATATCATTTTCAGTTGCAGAGAGGACGCTGATGCATTCGTTTAATCATGCCCAGTTTCTTACTTATAACATTTTGAGACTGACGTTGAAAGGTGTAATAGATAAAGAAGCACCGGGTGTGTTTTGCTCCTATTTCATGAAAACGGCATTGTTCTACGCTATTGAAAATACGTATGCACACGTTTGGCATGTAGGAAACTTAGAAACTTGCTTCAGAAGAAGTTTGGCAGTGCTCTGTGACTTTGTAAATTATATGAATTGTCCTAGTTATTTCATTCAAGAATACAATATGATACGGCGAAAAATCAATTCTGGGAACCAACTAGCATTGTCGCAAATTTTAAAATCAATATACAGGATCGGAATCTTTGGCGTTTTTTATCTCTCTGGGCACAAAACATGCTCATGTGGATCTTTATCATTTCATGCTCCAAGATTAGAAATAGCATTAGATAGGGAATTTTTGTCTTCGTATCTCTTTAAATGTACTAAAAAACATTTGAGTATATCGTTTTCAGAATTATTGTCCTTTGAATCGTGTCTTCCTAAATTATTTGAGTTAATAGATGTGTTCAAATATAACCTAGATGAGGTACTGATAGAAATGTTCATACACAGGGCAGTTATCAATTGTTCTGAACGGATGATGGATATACTAGGCACGATACGAAAAGAAAATAAGCAGAACTATCATAGACACAAAACTGTGGAATGTCTACTTCGTGTAGGATACAGGGGAGACGTAACGTCAGGAAAACTTGCAGCGGCCACTTACTTTTATATGGTCGGCAAAACAGAATTAGCATTATCTGTTATACGGCAAATGCTATCGGAGTATCCACCTTATGCCTTGGACAGTACTCCTAATGGTATTAAGGAGTCAGCATACATGGACGTCATGTGTTGCAAAGCATACTCAATAAAAGTCAAAGCAAAACATGCCTGGGTACAATCTTATACCTTATGTGATTTTTGTCTGAATGCATGGCCGTTGCCGCTGAGGATCATAATATACACATTTAGGGCGGTTTCCTTATTTCCTACTTCATATGCTTTTTTCCTAGAAAGCTTATGTTATCTGCGACTTCAGGAGAGCTTTTCATTACAGAGATCAACAAGATGTTTGATCAATGACATGAAGGACACAAGTGATCCCTTTGACTTCATGCTTACCAAATTGTGTGTAGGTATCATTAAGTATGCCAATGGTGACAATCAGTCAGCTCTAAGATGGTTTGGATCTGCGTACATGATGAAAGGCGGCAGACTCTCCTCGTTGGGTGATCAAATCTCAAAATTAGTTGTGACTTATATTGCATGTATACTTAAAACTCATTTTAGTTAAGAAAGACAAGAAAATAAGTAACGCCATAGTTCCTGTAATCATGTATTAGTCGTGTGATTGTTTACAATGAACGTTATTTCTATATCAGACATCGTTATCAATATAGAAATGTATAAAGTCAGTTCGCTATGTATGTATTTCAACTAATTATGAAGCATCAGTGATAAATTGGTTTTTTAGCTCAACTGAGCGAAGCTCAAGTGAGCTATTGTCATAGCGTGCCGTCCGTCGTCCGTCAATCCGTCGTAATTTTTTTTTTACATTTCTGACATCTCCTCTGCAACCGCTGCACAGAATTTCACGAAACCTTACAGGTAGCAAGAACTCAATGTCTTCTACCAAGTTTGTGTTTTTCGTGCCGATCAGTCAACAAATATGGCCGCCGAGGGCTCGGATTGACTGACGCATTTTATTACCTCTCCTCTGCAATCGCTGCACAGAATTTCATGAAACCTTACAGGAAGCAAGTTCTCAAAGTCCTCTTTCAAGGTTGTGTTTTTCGTGCTAATCGGTCAACAAATATGGCCGCCAAGAGCTCTGGGCTTACGCATTTTCGACTTCTCCTCTGCAACCGCTGCACATAATTTTACGAAACCTTCAAGAAAGCAAGTACTTAAGGTCCTCTTCATGGTTGTGTTTTTCGTGCCGATCGGTCAACAAATATGTCCGCCGAGGGCTATGATTGGCTGACGCATTTTGAACCTCTCCTCTGCAACCACTGCACAGAATATCACGAAACCTAACAGGAAGCAAGTACTCAAGGTCCTCTACAATCTCTCTGTTTTTCATACCGATCGTCAACAAATATGGCCACCAAAGGCTCTGATTGGTTGACGGATTTTCGACATCTCCAAAACTTATGTTCATAATTTCACGAAACCTCAAAGGATTAGCAAGAACTCAATTACGGGTCCTCCACTAAATCGTCCACTATCATTCTATTGTTTGCAACTCAGGTGAGCGATGTGGCCCCCTTGGGATATCTTTAAATGTAACGTATTAAAATTGAAAGAAAAAATGAAACATTCATACAGAGGATCTAAAAAAGCAATTCAGACTCTTTTCTATATTCAATGACACAAATATTATATATTATATAGGTTCTTCGAGACTTCGGAAAAGTGGGAGGGTTGTGCGCACATAATCCAGGATAACCACACCTTCTGCTATTTCCGTGGCAGATGGCCGTCCGAAGTCGGCACCGGTTGCCCATTGGTTTCGTTGGTTTATGTGTAATCCTTTGTGTTTGATGTTTTTTTGTTGTGCGTTGACTTTCATTGTCCCTTTGCGTCTCTTTCAGTGCTTGTCTGCTCTGTGTTTTTACATTGGGTGTTTTGGGATTTTCCTGTGGGTGCTGCAACCTGGTGTTGTTGGAGATCCCCTCCTTTGTTTTATAATGGTATGCTTGTTCATGATAGTGAGCATGCATGTCTGGTCCATGATGCAACTTTTATCTCTTCATAAATGATGCTATTGAATTTGATGACGTTTAATATTCAAATAAAGTCTTGGATAAAATAAACAATTTAAATATTTTCCCTTAAACATTGAAATACTGTAATATAAAGGACCTCGCACGAATTGGCGGGAAATCCGCCCAGATAGCAAAATCTCCTCCAGTGTTACTTAAACTATTCTTAGTTATAAAATACATATTTATAGATAGAAAAACTTATAATCTATAATATTTACTCATATTTTTATCATTTACATCACCTACTTGGAAGTTATTCGAAATCGAAGCAACATGGGGTCTGCCATATAGAGTCTGTGGTATTACGTTATAATAATTATTGAATGAGGTGAAATTGAGATAATAATTATACTCTGACTTATATTAAGTAATCATACATTCAGTGATTTAATAAAAGGTAGAATTATTGTTCTCCATCAAAAACTAGTATTTCTTTTCCGTACTGAGAACTACATTTATGGTTCATCACTATACTCCCAATAGTTGTCAATGGAAAAATGCTCTTAGTGCGTTTACGTTAAGAAAAGATAAGCTAAAAACCATCGGAAAAAAATATTTTGTGTGGTCATTCGTAAAAAGTGATAAAAGAGTGTTTGATAAATAAAAGAAAATAAAATATAATATCGAGAACAGTGTTCTTTGTTGCAAGTCTTTGAATAAATATCTCGGAGGAAAAAAAATGTAGTCGCAGAATGTTTACCACTCACCCAAACCAATTAAATGACGTCATAGAAGTTTTTCATTAACATATTACATGTTATTGCAATGTATCATCACTTTAAACCCATCGAAAGAAAACATGATAGATTTATGTATAATAACTCAAAATTTCCAGCCTTTTCACCCCCCCCCCCCCTTTTTGATATTTCAATCGCCTGGTTGACATCGTTCCCCACCTAACTACAGGATCGTACTTGCTTGCCATACTAAAGGTTTTATTAAATGGAAATCCTGTAGCAAGGTGGGGAACAATACTCTAAAAAACTTTTCCAGTTTCCATAGGCTTTAGTGTTACAATTGACTGTTTTAACACAGGTCACATGTTTGAAATATTACTATTTTCATATAATTCAGCAAAATTCATACCGAATTAAGAGTTTTAATTTCTTTTAAATGAGAAAAAAAAATGTCGGTCTCAACTGGGCGGAATTCCTTACAAAGCTCGTTTGAAAATATATACGTCTTTAACCCGGGTTATTTGTCTCCTACGTCCAACCTTATAAACTCTTTCAGAGTGTAGAAAAAAAAAACCCGACTGTTAAAGTCATAATTGGAAATGCAAAACAAGATAGGAAGGAAATATAGGGAAAGAAATGCAAAATGGGCCAAAAATTAGACCTTTTACAAATGCAGTCAATGCTAGATACTTCGACCCTTCAAGATATTAAAATTTGAAGCTATTTACTTTTTGCTATAAGTAGAACAAAATTAAAACTCAATCTATAGCGTTACTATGATAAATAAATTTTGGCTGAAAATCATTTTGGCAGTAAGTACCACAGATGAAATATTACTATCCGTAGCACGTGTCTTGTTCATTAAAATGAATGATTTGAAATTTTCTTTAAGACGGTAACGAGTTGGAACACTTTGTATCATGTGACGTCATATTATGGCATATCATTAGTGTTTGGATCGGATGGAATAATCAAACTCAATTATCCGGATAAGCCTATCGATTGATTATCGATTATGATCGGATTCTAATAATACACTGCAAAACTGTAAAATATTTCATGATTTGCCCATAACTTACTTTTTATTGACAGCAAATGTTAAGGAATGTTAAACGTCTTCAATTACAATAGCATCATTTAAGAACAGATAAATTTGGAGCATGGACATGCACGTTTCGGGTACTTAACCCTCGTCAGTGATCCTCAATCTAAACAATGTAATATGGCCAAAGAATATGACATGTATTATGTCCACAAATGGCAGACGTAGCAGAATGTGTGGGATATGATGCTACAGGACCCACGTTTTAGAAACTTTAAGAAATTTTGATAGCAGAAATTTTTGAATGCGTTGAAGAAACGATCAACCGATGTTGATCGAACTTGGCTACACGCGCCCTCGGGGACTCCTGGTCCACATATTATCATAGCATAATCGATAGAACAGTTACATTTTCATAATCAAAATAACACCAAGTAATGTACAGTCGGGATCTAATTGTCTTCTATTTTGTGGAATCTGAGGATCATCGATATAAACGAAAAATTGTCTTTAAAATGTTAGCATCCACGAAAGAAGCAAGGCTCTCGGGGACTCATATAAGTTGTCCACATATAATCATTGTAAAATCGAAAGAACAGTTACATTTTCATAATTAAAATAACAACAAGTAGTGTCAAGTCGGGATCTAATTGTCTTCTATTTTGCGGAATCTGAGGATCACCGATATAAACGAAAGATTGTCTTAAAAATGTTAATATCCACGAAAGAAGCAATGCCGTTTTTCCTAAATTTCTTATTTATATAAGAAAGGGGCAACATTCTTTGATAAATTCAATCATGAAATAAACGAGACGACAAAATGAACGGCTGAGAAATGACTAAAATATGAAGAATAAGGAGAGCTCCAACAAAACACCTAGCAGCAAAGCTCTCAAATAACAGACTGACAGAAACAATGAATATCACACAAAACAACATCATCAACAAACACAAATAGGGAGATAATCAACAATCGAGATTACTCACATCAGGCGGACAAAATGTAATAAAACCAATCGGGGGCACTATTCAAAAAATAAAAAAATAACAGAAAAGTAGACCAATTTGAACACTGATACACACTGTACGACTAAAAGACATATTTCGTATGAATAGCTCAACCGAACTTTGCGGATCATCTACATGAAATTTATCCCTATGAACTAGAGATCAAGGAAACAACAGAGAGTGACATATCCGCTTCGTACTTTGTTATACGTCTTTCGACGCAAACAGCCATTTGAACACCTCATTATATGACAAGCGTGATGATTTCAGCTTCTACATAACTAACTTCCCTTTCATGAGTAGCAACATTCCCTCTTCTCCTGCTTATGGTGTTTTTGTTTCTCAACTGATACGGTACGCCAGGGCATGTTCCAAATATGAAGATTTCAACATTTGAGCCAGACGGCTTGCAAGTAAGCTACTTGTTCAGGGTTATGTACACAACGGCTGAAATCATCATTGAGGAAGTTCTTCGGTCGTTACGGGGACGTAATAAAAGCATATGAGATCCCCCTTCCAGAATGATCAGTGACATTCTACATTGTGATTGAATGGCTGTCATCATCACCAAACAAGACATACTTGCCTAATATGTACATCAAAATGTACATCGAGGCAATAACCGAATTTGACAGGTTTCCATGGAGCTGTTGCGACGGGTGTTGCATGCAATCAGGAGACGCTGACTCTACCCGGGCACCTGGTCGCACTTCGGAATTTTGTTCATTCCATTCCGAGGGTCGCAACCGTTCCTTTGGAAAATCTGATGATTTTGCATTGCCTTCTCGACTAAGAGACTGAAAAACTGATGGGTACTTCTGTAATATTTATTCAAACGAAAATATAGGCTAATGAGTTAAAGGAGATCACATTATTCAAGATGAAGATAAACACAAAAGAAGTATCTATCAGTTATTCAGTCTGAAGTCGAGATGGGAAGGCAAAATCATCAGAATTTCCATAAGTACAGTTGGGAACAACAGAGTTAGACAACGAAGATATTCCAAAATTATTAACTAAGAAACAATGCACATGTAAAAAACTTCTTGTGAAAGTTCATTAAAGTTTCATTTAATTCGGTCCAGCATGAAAAAAAGATTACGGACAATATTCTGTGACAACACCTTCGCATTGGCCTCGATAGTAACACGTATAAGTAAGACACAAATACAAATTGTTTTCAAAGTTTAGAATCAACGTTCTTAGAAAAAAGAAAGAGCATTCCGCTCGATTTATTTCCTTCCTTGAAGGTCATATTCTGCAAAGAAATTTCGAAAACAAAGCTTAAAGATGCTATGAGATAGCGACTTTCATATTGCTAAGAAATGAATGAAAGTTTTCCTTAAATCAAGGAAATATGTTCTTCCTAGTGTTGTATAATCGGACAAATTTCATAATCGATTATCGGTTTATAATCGGAGAGGATTTTAATCGATTATTTCGATTTAATCGGAAAAAAAATTACTTGCTTTTACAGAAAAGAATATGACAAGTAGTGATAAAACTTCACTAAATCATTATGCTAATATACATCGTAAAATGTCTAGAAAGAACTCCAACCACAGAATGATAAATTTCTGTCTAGTAATTTTGAAATATTTTGTTAAGATCACAGCAGTAATGGAGCCAAAACAAACATGTGACTGTAATACTAATAGTCGGCAACTTTATACGGCAGATGCAGAGTTTTGTTTTGTTTTTTTTGGGGGGGGGGAAGGGTCTCCATTCGACCCAAGAGCAAGGTTTTTGCTCACTCAATGATGAAACAAACAATATCTTCGTGTAGTTTAGGCTGGCCTTGTCCTTCTGACAAAGCTCTGGAGTTCGGCGTAAAAATTTTTTTTTCTTAGACGAGTAGATATTGACGTATCGAATCTGACGTTGAAGTTTTCTATTAGAGTACTTGCCATTACTATTAAATTCAATGAGAATCCTAATTCCACCCATTGTATGCCTTAGAAAGTGTATTCTTTTCGAATTATTTACGCTACGACCGTAACTTTAACTCATGAAAATCGTCGATCTACTTTCGTTTTA
The DNA here is from genome assembly GCA_033119305.1 of Pinctada imbricata. Lineage (NCBI taxonomy): Eukaryota > Metazoa > Mollusca > Bivalvia > Pterioida > Pteriidae > Pinctada > Pinctada imbricata. Next base: position 46,597,627 of record VSWD01000009.1, on the reverse strand, counting down.
TTCTTACGTGTTACACGCGTATTCGACCGAGAACTATGTCATTCTTTTGTACGTTGTATATTTCCGATTATAATCGATTCTTGAAAACACAATCGATTAATCGAAATCGAAGAGTATTAGCGATGATGTCGCCGATGTCGGCGATAATCGTTACAACACTAGTTCTTCCAGAGAAAAAGATCGAACAATATTATATTTTAGATGTGAAAAAGTGGATTTTTTTTTAATTTTACATTTTCAGAACAATATATAAACACGTTAGAGAACTGTACTGAGTTGAGCGGAATCGTAAGAGGAAAGGAACATTGCAAAAATATCCACTGCGCAAAAATAATACAGTCAATTGTTGAACATTGAATTTTGATCATGAGTTTTATGGCTTAAATATTCGAAAAATTGCAATTTGTGACAAAGGGTTTACTTAGTTCCTCGTCTTAAGAAACAAATTATCCAACTATGCTGCCCAAGTTCAGCCTTTTAAATAGTAAAACTTTAAACACAGACATAATAAGGTAACAATCGTTTCGATCTGTTTCGTTTCGTTTTGATTTGTTTCGTTTCGTTTCAATTTGTTTCGTTTCGTTTCGATTTTTTTCGTTTCGTTTTTGTTTCGTTTCGCACTTTACAGGGACCAACAAAATACATCGTCAAACATATTTGTCATACCTGGTCAGGGACAAAAATGGTAATGCAGTCTGAAGATACGAGGTGTGCATATCAAAAAGATAGACTCCAAACAAAGGAGGAGATCTCCAACAACACTAGGTTGCAGCACCCACAGCACAACTCCAAAACACCCAATGCAAAAAACACAGTCACATACAGACTATCTAAAATAATCTTAAACTATGCCAAAATAAAATAAAAAGTCATGCATTGGATACACTTTATACAAAATAACAACATTCAAAATAATATTTTGCTTTCGAAAGGAAACTGAAAGAATTAGTCATCGACACGTTTTAAGCATTAATTCTTGGCGTTTCGTTCTTTTTCTGTTGTTTGCTGATGTTCAAATCGAAAAGTTTAATCTGTTTTGAACAGAAATAAGATTCTATTAATATAAAATAACACAAAAAGGGAACCAACCAGCATTGTTGAAGATAATAACGTCAATGCACAGGATCGGAATCGCGGTGTTTTACATCTCTCTAGGCACAAAACGAGCTCATTTTTGTCTTTAACATTTCGTGCTTCACAATTAGAAATAAAATTGGATAGGGAATCCTTGTTTTCGTATATTTTTGTTCGTACTAAAATTGTAATAAGAAGATCGTTTTCAAAATTATTGTACTTTGAATAGTTTCTTCCTAAATTGTTTGACTTAATAGATGTGTTCAAATATTGCTTAGATGAGGTACAGATAGAAAACTTAATACGTGTGGCAGTTATCAATTGTTCTGAACGGATGATGGATATACAAAATGTACTAAGCACGAAAAGAAATGATACGAAAAGAAAATAAGCAGAACTATCACAGACACAAAACTTAAGAATATCTCCTTCGGCTAGAACAAAGGGAGACAAAGGGAGACGTAACGTCAGGAAAACTTGCAGCGGCCATGTACTTTTATATGGTCGGCAAAACAGAATTAGCTATATATGTAATACGGCAACTCTATCGGAGTATCCACCTTATGCTTTGGACCGGACTCCTTATAGTACCAAGGAGTCGGTATATATGAATTTCATGTGTTGCAAAGGAATGTTTTGCGTAAAAGAGTATATATAAGACGATTTCTGTCTTAATGCATGGCCATTGCCGCTGAGGATTATGATAAACATATTTGAGAAAGTTCCCTTGATTCCTATTTCATATGCTTTTGTCCTAGAAAGCTTATGTTATATGCGACTTCAGGAGAGCTTATCTTTACAGAGATCAACAAAATGTTTAATATATCACATTGAGGATACGATTGATTCGCGTTACGTCATGCTTACGAAATTATGTGTAGGTATCATCAAGTATGCCAACCGTGACCATCAGTCAGCCCAAAGATGGTTTGGATCTGCTTATGTGATGAAAAGCAGCGAATTATCCTCCTCGTTTAGCGATAAAATCTCACAATCAGTTCTGACTTATATTGCACGTATACTGAAAACTCATTTCACTTAAAACATCCAAAAAGAAAAAAAAAAGAAGAAGAAGCTACGCTAGGGTTCCTGTGATCATACATTCATCAGACGTGTTATTATGTTTACAAGTATATCAGACATCGTTATATATATAGAAATGTATAAAGTCAGTTCACTATGTATGTATTTCAACAAATTTGAAGCATCAATGATTGTTTCTTTTTTAGTGTAACGTCTTCATTTTCAAAGAAAAAAAGGTAAAACATGATCTAAAAAAAACTATAATTAGTTTTCAAGATTTATACAGAGGATCTAAAAGGCAATCAAGACTCTTTTTCTATATTTAAAGACACTGATATTATAATCTTATGATTGTTGTTAATATAACATTCATACAATTGAGGATCACTGATGAGGGTTAAGTACCCGAAACGTGCATTTATGGTCCATGCTGCAAATTGATCTGTTCTTAAATGATGCTATTGCATTTAAAGACGTTTAACATTCATGATATTCAAATAAAGTCTTGGATAAAATAAACAATTTTGATCTTTTCCGTTTCAACATTAGATTAAACATACTTTATTGATAATTACATAAAAGGGATTTGAAACAAGTTATCCAGCTTATATTGTATACCTAAAATGCATAAAAATCCGTGCAAACAACGCTTCATCGCTGGTTCCTCGAAATGTTAAACCAAATTTGTATCGATCTTACGCAGTTTTATATGAAATCAAATATGGACTTCAAAAATATTGTTCGACAGTATATTCTCGAAACGGTATTAACCAGATGTGGATTTTAAAGAATTCGAAGGAACTTTTAGAACATCTGAAATCCACCCACTTCAATAGAGTCTATTCGATTAAAGCCTTTGATTTTTCGACACTTTACATAACAGTTCCACATTCTAGATTGAAAGAAAGACTCGCAAAAATGATAAGTAATGCATTTACAACCAAGAACGGTAATCGCAAATATAAATTTATTATTATAAACTGTGACAAAACCTACTTTGTAAAAGAGAAGTCCGATTCTAAACATAAGTAAACTGAAAGATCTATTATTCAGATGTTAAACTTCCTGATCGACAACATTTTTGTGGTGTTTGGAGGAAAGGTCTTCCAGCAAATTGTCGGAATTCCAATGGGAACCAATTGTGCCCCACTCCTTGCTGACATTTTTCTTTACTCGTATGAAGCTGAATTCATTCAATCTTTGGTCTCTGAAGTGTAAAGATACTAAGGTTTTGTCTTTAACTTCACTTACAGTTATATAGACGATGTGCTGTCTATCAAGAATCCAAAATTGGCGGATTACCTTAGCAGAATCTATCCTTCGGAGTGTGAAGTCAGAAACAACAGAGACAAATAATTCAGCACCCTATTTGGACATTATAATGTCCTACGACACCGATGGTCACACGAACATGAGTTAAAGAAGATCGATCCTGACGAGAATCTCAACAGCACTCACAACAGAGCACCAAATGGAGCATCGACGGACCCCTAGCAAGCTAGAGATGGGACCAGGTGCCCGAGAGGAGTAAGCATCCCCTGTTGGCTAGCCGCACCCGCCGTCGATGTTCACGCACAAAAATGAAAATATATTAAATGCCAGGGAAATATATTCAAAACACTTACTGTCAAACCCCTCGCGGGGAACTTTTTTACGAGCTCCACACGGCAAAGGGCATAAGTGTGACACAAATGAGTTAAAGAAGATCCTGACGAGAATCTCAACAGCACTCACAAACATCTCACTCTATGACAAACGAGACGACTTCAATTTCAGCACCCAAAACTTTCCTTTTCTGAGTAGTAACATCCCTTAATCACCTGCTTATGGCGTGTTCATATCTTAATTGATATGGAAAAAACCATATTCCTATCAAGAATGACAAATATGGAAAAACCATATCCCTAGAAAGAAGTACTAAATCGTTAATCGAAAAATCATCAAACCAAAGGCATACAAAACCAGGATAAAACCAGAACAGGCAAAGAAACATAAATAAAACAAATCTACCATATGAAGAGAAGTGATCTTTCTATGAAGGAGTGAGATTTGAAGACATTTAACATCAGCTGCCCAGGAAGAGTGAGCATCTCTTGCTTGCATGCATCATTCGCCACTTCAATTCGGTAGAAAGGTCACAATTGGTAAATTTCACAATTCGTTAGAAAGTTCACAATCGGTAACTCTCACACAAAAGGTATACGTCAATATATCATTTATGACTCTGGACAAAGGGACGTCATAGTGTGCTCCCTTGTCCCCATATCGACCATAGAAGAAGGGAGGGGATCTCCAACAACACTAGGTTGCAGCACCCACAGCAAAATCCCAAAACACCCATGTAAAAAAACACAGATACCCACAGAAAGAGACGCAAAAGGGACAAGGAACACCAATTCACAACATAGAAACATGAAACATAAAAGACTACACATAAACCAACGAGACCAATGGGCAACCGGTGCCGACTTAGGACGGCCATCTGCCACGTAAATAGCAGACGGTGTGGTTATCCTGGATTACGTGCGCACAACCCTCCCACTATTCCGATTTCCATGAGGTCTCGAAGAACGCACAATTATGGTGTAAAACAACCTCCTCACTGTTAGATGACCACACACAAACAAGACCGTAAAACACAGGGGTCCAAGCAACACAGATGAATATGTAAATGGATATAAAAAGAGGACGTGCGTAATACAGTCCGTGCTCTGCCGGCTGTAACGAGCTCATATATGTTATCACCCGAGGAGTCCGACTGACATTCAGAGAGGACAGGTGGTCGGGGCCCTGTCTTCTCTAAGGAAGTTTGGACAGGCCCGTCATGGAGTCCCGTCGTCACAGTCAGTCAGAGTGCAAGTCTTAAGAATGCGCTCGTACAAGACTGTATATTGATCAAGTACCAAGCTTAGTGTCCGTCTGGTGACATTTGGATCATATCCACGGTATAAAAGGCGTTTGATGACTCTGACGCATTTTCGATACATATGCTGTCTACCTGTCTACCTGTGAAATAGAACTTCCCCAGTGACGATGTAAGTCGGTCACAACTGAAAGCCGTCTAGCTCTTAGAACAAAATCTGAGTACTTTGAGCTTGCCCGAGCATAACGTAATTTAAAATTGATAAATGAATGCTCATCAAATTTTCATCTAATTCGGTTAAGCCCAAGAAAAAGCACGTAACAAGTAAGAACATAAATACACATCGTTTTCAAAGCTTAGAATCAACATTGAAGATTAGAAAAAGATAATCCACTCAATTTAATTTCCTTCCTTGAAGGTCATATTCTGCATAGAAATTTCGATAACAAAGCTTAAAGATACTCTGAGATAGCGACTTTCATATTGCTAAATAAAATGAATTAAATTTTTTCCTTAAATCAAGGATATATGTTTTTCCATAGAAAAAGATCGTCAAAATATTATTTTTTTTATTTGAAAAAGTGGAAGGTTTTTTCCTACTTCTTTTTTTTTCTACTTCTTTTTTTAAAAAACATTTTTCAGAACTTTATATAATCACGTCAGAGAAAAGCATCTGTTCGTTTCGTGGAATCGAAAATGGCAAGGAACATTGCAAAAAATATCTCCTGCGCAAAATAATACAATCAACCGAATTCCTATTGATTTTAGGGTCAAAAAGGTAGAGGTCATAGGACTTCGATTATTGAAAATGACCTTTGATCATTAATGAGTGTAATGCACCGCTTGTCATGAGAGTTGTCAGAAATGTTCAATAATGTAAGATATTGATATTGGGGTCAAAAGATCAATGATCAACGTCATAGGACTTTGGTGATTATAAATGGTTTCCACTTCATGAATGAATGTTTCTTAAGCCTGGCGACATGAAATGTTCCCCCATGAATCTAATAAGTGCTCTATTGATTTTTGGATTTTTGGATCATAGGTTAAGGTCACAGGACTTTGATAATTAGAATTATTTCAATGACATTTTTCTTTGTTAGTCATAATTTTCATTTATATTAGAGAAAAGTTAGTTACAGATTCATAATAAGGACAACTTACCTCGAAAATCAGTCTATAAAGTTAATATTTCGCAATAAACGAAGTGGCGTCGAACCCTCATACCAATTTTGCATCGAACCCCCCCCCGGGAAAACATTACAGTTTCAACAAAATATGCTCTCTAATTCATAAATCAAGTACTCAGAAAGTTCCAATGTTGTTGAACACTATTTCCATTTATAATGTTGCTTGTCAGATGATTTATTATTATTGTCCATTAATGTTCTCGACTTCTAAATCTTGTTCCTAGCATAACATAACATCAGAAGATAGATTAGGTGTTCCCTCAAACCGTAGGCATGTCATTTTTCTCGATATTAGATTTGAAAATAGTAAGAAATAGTCTTCAACTCCACTGAACCCCTCATTGTAATCTTGATATGATATTTTCTGTGCTTGACGCGATCTTGCATTCATGCAGATCGTTTTCTAATGCGTTAAATAATGCAACAATGGTATTTATGTGTGAAAAGATATACTAACATTTTAGGAACTTACCTACTATTCACCAATGACCTATTTATTGGGGGGGGGGGGGATTTACGCCCTCTCATCCGATTGGGCTACATAAACTTGGTATCAACAACGGCTCGAGAAGACTTGTCTTTTTAAACCAAAAATGTGTACAATCGTGTAAAAAAAATGTTCTTCTAAAGCATACCGTACGTACAGATTCATATTTGTATTTATAACAGAATTTTCCCTCTGGATTAATTCCATACGGTCAAAATATATGTTGGCAGTATTCTTACCCTAGTTCAGATTCCATTGCAACAGTACGCCATGGTCATAGTACGCCAGACTTTTAATCTGTTGAAATTGAATTAATTTTACCTTCTCCGAGAGTGGCGCAAAATATCAAAACTCACGTTCTTACAGAAGATTCTGTGGAAATTGTTCATTACGGTAGTGTTGTATATGGTGCCTCTTTGATGTGGCGTGATCTCATGTTGTTCCACTTTTTTTCGTCGTATGAGAGTGCGTTCCACTGTTTTCGCTATTGGGGATTTCCCTCCAATCTTTGTTTTTATGCCTATTGAGTTTTTTTTTAATTCTGGTTTATAAAAGAAACATAGACAATGACACAATCTCAGATAATGGAACTGAAAAAAATGTTCTGATTGCGTTAAGTGAAAGTGAGGAGGTTGTTTTACACCACTATTGTACGTTCTTCGAGACGTCTGGGTAATCGGAAAAGTGGGAGGGTTTTGCGCACGTAATTCAGGATAACCACACCTTCTGCTATTTCCGTGGCAGATGGCCGTCCTAAGTCGGCACCGGTTGCCCATTTGCCTCGTTGGTTTATGTGTAGTCCTTTGTGTTTGATGTTTTTTTGTTGTGCGTTGATGTTCCTTGTCCCTTATGCGTGTCTGCTTTGTGTTTTGCATTGAGTGTTTTGGGGTTTTGCTGTGGGTGCTGCAACCTAGTGTTGTTGGAGATCCCCTCCTTTGTTTTAAAGCAGTATAGAGGTTGTATTCTGTCAATGAGATCCGACATTTTATTTGGATGGCTCTCTAAAACTTAAAATTGGGAACAGTGAGTAGGTTTGATTAAGTTCGTACCCAACCTGACTGTTAAAATCTGACTGGTTTTCGAATCCAAGTTTTTTTTAACAATATAAATATACTACTAATGTGTTGATTTATACCCAGCCAATTGTGTCTGGTATGAAATTCATGTGAAATTTACATGAATTTACATAAAAGTTACCATGAAATTTATGTGAAACGTGCACGAACCTTTTTTCATGAAACTCTATACCAAACATCTTTGAGTTCAAGGAGATACCCTTATGTAATATCCCAAATATTTTTCATAACCAATATGTTACACTAATATGTGGTCCTTTCCTTTTGTCAGCACTTTGATTAAGTGAACACATGTCAAAAGCAACTGTTAATTCTCGTAAGATGCTTGTAATTTTACTTATATAAATTGTTCCTCGCGAGGGGTTTGACAGCAAGTGTTTTAATTTTTTTCCTTGGCATGGTCGCCATATCACTTTATAGACATAATCAAAGACAGTGCATGATTTGTAGATTCGTATGTGAAAATCGACGGCGGGTGCGGCTAGCCAAACAGGCGATGCTTACTCCTCCCCGGCACCTGGTCCTACATCTAGATTGCTAGGGGTCCGTCGATGCTAAATTTGGTGCTCTATCGTCAGGATCTTCTGTATCTCATTACAGAAAGGCAAAATTGTACCCATATCTTTTGAGCCATATCTCGGTCCCTAACAAAACTGTATACCTGTATGTGTGTTTTTCTCTCATCTATATACATCTTTGAAAAATTAACAAATTCTATCTTTTTTTGGCAAAACGAACATGCAGTGAAATTATAAAGGGGTACCCTTGTGCTTGGCAATATAACATTCCTGTTTACATCTTTCATTTCAAATTTTGGAGCATGAATCATATGAAAAAAATCATTTCATGAATTATGTTTCTTTTATATTACTTATTTCATAAAGGCATATAGTTGGTATTTTCAATACTCCTAAATTTATAAGGGTGCCTTTCTATAATGCACTCTTTGATGAGAACAAAATTAGCTATCCACGTCTGTGTTCATTATGAAGTTTTCACCATTTTACACAGAAATAAAGTTTACCTGCTAAATCCACAAGTAGGGACCCACTTTAACACTCTAAAACGTATCAGCAAATATTGGATATAGAACTACTACACCAAACAAAAAGAGTAAGAGAAAATGAAAATACTCATCATTATAGACAAAGAAACAAAGTATATATAAATACTTTGTTTCGCAAATGTTTAATTAAAGACCAATTTTCATTAAGATCGGATAAGCCATTCTGGTGAAATAGAAAATGTGATAAGTTGACGACTGACTAATGAAATCCTGAGATGATAATGAATAGCTTCGCTCAGTTGGGCTAAAATGTGGTTAATTTAAACCGCATTCTTTTGTAAGTTTCCCAATATTTAATAAATTACATATCATTATAAAACATTAAAGGATTCCCAACAAGACATTGTCCTGTATCAAGCCATCTCCTATTTCTAGAGTTTTTAACTTAAAATTTAAAAGGCCATAATTATGATATCTACTGTAATGATTTCATTAATACCAATTCCCTGTAACCATTTTAACTATTTCGGCACTCATGGTATTCGATTTTGATGAAATTTCACACATATGTAGGCACTAATGATGGAAATAATTGTTTCTAGGTCATCTGGTTACCATGGCAACGGCTTATTAAGTTGAAAAATTGGCAAAATTAATCTTTTTAAAAGTTCTATAATTGGTCTATATATGATATGATTAGAATATTTTTAATGTATGTTGTTAAACGTCTTGAAATTGAATAGCATCATTTAAGAAAATATAAATTGTCAGCATGGACTTATCCCTCGTCAGTGATCCTCAAATCTAAACAATATAATATGCCAAAAAAGTATGATAGATTAGATAGCCAAGGTTAGGACCTATACTTTGAAATATATTATGGTTATGTCTGATCTTGTAAAAGGCTGGTTACCATGCCAACAAAATAAATTTATTTCAAAGAATATAGATCTAGTAAGCCTCTATCAAAATACAGGAAAATCGATTAGCTTGTTATAGTAATTTGGCAATACAATCTAAAAATAAGCATTAAACTTTGAGATAAGCTCGCTGGTTATGTCTGATATTGTAAAAGGCTGGTTACCATGCCAACAAAATAAGCTTGTTTTAAAGAATATAGATCAGAAAGCCTCTATCAAAATACAGGAAAAAAATCGATAATGCTTGTTATAGTAATTTGGCAATACAATCTAAAAATAAGCATTTTTCCATATTTGTCGAAGCCTTTTCCTTAAAAAAAAAACGAAAACTATTTTTACATGTACATATATGATAAAGCAAAATCTAAACTTCATTTTAGATTTAAACATATTCAGAATATGTAACCTTTGATGCCCTTATCCAAGGACCCAACGCAGGCTTTAGTGTATTTAAATATAATTGTTCCTATAGAAATGCGCTTTTTACTGAATATTTTTAAAGAATTTTCTTTCATGTAATGAAAAGTCTACTGAATTACATTTATCAATTATTATCACGTTGGATTAAACTTCAATGATCTAGTAAATAAAAGACTCTAGATATTGTCTAAAATTTCGCGATTTGAGTTTATATACCAACAAACACAAAACTTGTTTCAATGTGAATGTTGATGGTTTATTTCCATTAAAAACTCAAAAAGGTAAGTTATCATATGCCCCCCCACACACACACAAAATATAATTTTTATAGGGTACGTGTGTTGTTGTATGGAAACATATAGATAAGACCTAAATCCCAACAATATTAATATATAACTTAAAAGAGCAATGCCAGGGTACTAATATTTCATTAGCTTTTTTAAAGATTATGTTGCAAAAATGATGTATGTAACTGAAAAAACGTACAATTTTTTTCAATGTTTGAAACTTCCATAGCAACCAGAAGTGATATTAAGAAAAATTTTATCAATTTTCAAGTTTTGGTCAGACCCTACCTTAGATGTTAATTTTATCAAAATCTGAGACATGCCGTACCAAGCGTGCTTAATAAAAGTGAAAATGCTTACAGAGAATCGCTGAATCGATTGCTAAGTTTAAATCAAATTGTGTACGAAATTGGAAGAGAGAGAGAGAGAGAGAGAGAGAGAGAGAGAGAGAGAGAGAGAGAGAGAGAGAGAGAGACCTATGATCTCCAACATCTCCCATTAATACCAACAAAACAAGAAAAACAGTTCACTTGAGTTATTTCCTTCCAACATTGTCATATTCTTGACTGATAAAGTAAAAAGATGTTGTGAGATAGCAACTTCCACATTGCTTAGAAAGGAGGTATATCTTTCTTTGAATCAAGGAATTTTTTATTCGAGATATGAAAGTTCATCTTCAAGATGCTGTGAGATAGCGACTCCCATATTGCTAATAAAAGAGGAAAATGTTTCCTTGAATCAAGGAAATTTGGTCTTCAAGATATGAAAGTTCGACGAAATTTTATATTTTCAGTTAAAAAAAGTGGAAATTACTTGATATTCTTCACCTACAGATATGCAGTATGCCAGGGATGAGCAACTGCACTGAGAGTATGTAAAAGGACAATCAGGTATTTTTTTTTATTAGCACTCTTATCCTGTCATATAGTCATAATAATTTTGAATGTAATTGATAGACATCCAATTGTGAAAATTCATAAAAAGTTTTTTGTTATTAGGAAATAAAATGGGGAAAAATAATCAAACTCAGTTTGAATTTGCAATCTGAAGGACAATTACCGAATGCCGTGTATAGGAAATTCATGTTTCGACTATCAAATCGTACATTAAACTTTATCCCGCCTCTGGCAAATTTCTTGCAATTTGATTGGTCGAGAAGAACCAAATATTATGTTGTATTATTTTACTAACAGGATATAATTTTATTATCACGCCTCAGACAAAAATGTTGGAATCTGATTGGTCAGATCGTGGTCACATGACGCCGTGAAAAAAGCCGTATCAGGCTTGTAAATCCGTATCGGGCGAGTAGTTTATTATGACGTCGTGAATTGTATGATACAGAGACCCCAACGCATACAGTTAGAGGTCTTCGACGTGATAAATTCGTTACACGGTTAGTTAGTGACCTGATACGGAAAAATACATGGTGTGAAAAGAAAACCCGTATCGGACTCGGCTTTCGCCTCGCCCGATACGGGTTTTCTTTTCACACCATGTATTTTTCCGTATCAGGTCACTAACTAACCGTGTAACTAATAATATCCTGCTTCTACTAAGACGCTTTATGCTTTTGACGTCACCAAAATGCTTTAAAACATGTTGACGTAACATTCACAAACCAAAAGCCATCAGCGGGATAAATTCGTTATACAGTGTTTTACAGGGGAGATACAAAAATATATTGGGTCGATGAAAAAAGTTGTATTGGGCTCGGCTTCGTCTCGCCCAATACAACTTTTTTTCATCGATCCAATATATTTCTGTATCCCCCTGTAAAATGATACTGAGCAAAAAGAAATGTTCCCATATATTGACAGGCTATACATAATATACAGATGAAAAGTCAAATTACTCGAATTAGTTAATTTTATTCAATAAGAACTAAGACACTTCCTTTTCATTACTTTTACCTTGAATGCATTGTTGCGTGTCGAATTAGAGTTTAATTTTGCCTTGTAACGGAAAGTGCTTCGCTTCTTTGTTATGGTTGGCTTCTCCCGATGGGAAAGTGTCTATGAAAAAATCTATAGAGGCTTCCTGGCAATTAAATCAAATTAAAAACTTTCAGAAACACATAGGGTAAATATCAGTAAAATGACGCAGACATCAGGAAAACCAAGCTAGAATACACCGGAAGTCCTATGAATGTCATGCGCGATTCCGACAATCCATACCACGTTGTAAAGATACCTAAATCCCCAAAAGTTTTACTCGATTGAAACAAGAAATTTGGAACTACAGGAGGAGGTCAAATAGACATAATCCCTTTGATTTCAATCATTGATGAAGAACATATACGGTGAATCTCTGGTTTCAAAACGAAGTATTTTTTAGGGGTAACATTGTCTATTCAAAATTTTATCTAACGTTTTAACGTGCCATATAAATCACATACGAAAAGGTGGGTACTTTCTTTTTCCTTTTTTTTTATTTTGCTCAGTATAGTATTCTATTCCTATTGTTCGCATCATATCGTGTCGTCTCTGAAAGTCAAAATAGAATAGAAATAAGATTCATAACAATTATTCCTTTCAGAATATCAGCGGGAAAATGGATCCTCCATTTCCTTTGGATTTTTATTTCGGAACTGAAGAGTATGTAGCAATCAGGAGACAACTCGTACGTTTGAGAGAGAAACTGATGACGCTCAATTGTCGATGCCAAACCATTTGTAGTGGTAGTTTAGGTGAGGGCGTGGCATATCCAACATCTGATGATGACTGTATGTTTTGTTTCCCTGGATTAAGGTTGGTACAGACTTATCGGGAAGCCTCACAGAGTAACACAGTTATGATGGTACCATCCGAGTTCTCCCCGGGTTACTGCCTCCTCATGATAATTACAAATTCGTTAGGAATTAATAACGAAATGTCATTTTTATCTTCAACGTTATGGAAACAGAGCATGTCACAGTTTATACACGGAGATGCTCTAATTATCCATGGACCATGTATATCTGGTACCATGATGGACATAGAATATGATTGTGCTTTCAGTATCCCATCGTCTTTTTGGCCGGAAATTGCACAAGAGTGGCCGATAAGGAATCGGTCTTATGGATGGCCCTCTGTTGACATAATTCAGACTATTGTAACGAACGGATGTCACGTGGTACCAATAGGAGATCCAGAATCTCCATTTGGTCTCCATGAGTGGAGAATATCATTTTCAGTTGCAGAGAGGACGCTGATGCATTCGTTTAATCATGCCCAGTTTCTTACTTATAACATCTTGAGACTGACGTTGAAAGGTGTCATAGATAAAGAAGCACCGGGTGTATTTTGCTCCTATTTCATGAAAACGGCATTGTTCTACGCTATTGAAAATACGTATGCACACGTTTGGCATGTAGGAAACTTAGAAACTTGCTTCAGAAGAAGTTTGGCAGTGCTCTGTGACTTTGTAAATCATATGAATTGTCCGAGTTATTTCATGCAAGAATACAATATGATACGGCGAAAAATCAATTCTGGGAACCAAATAGCATTGTCGCTAATTTTAAAATTAATATACAGGATCGGAATCTTTGGCGTTTTTCATCTCTCTGGGCACAAAACATGCTCATGTGGATCTTTATCGTTTCATGCTCCACAATTAGAAATAGGATTAGATAGGGAATTTTTGTTTTCGTATCTCTTTTCATGTACTAAAAAACATGTAAGTATATCGTTTTCAGAATTATTGTCCTTTGAATCGTGTCTTCCTAAATTATTTGAGTTAATAGATGTGTTCAAATATAGCCTAGATGAGGCACTGATAGAGATGTTCATACACAGGACAGTTATCAATTGTTCTGAACGGATGATGGATATACTAGGCACGATACGAAAAGAAAATAAGCAGAACTATCACAGACACAAAACTGTAATATGCCTACTTCGGCTAGGATACAGGGGAGACGTAACGTCAGGAAAACTTGCAGCGGCCACTTACTTTTATATGGTCGGCAAAACAGAATTGGCATTATCTGTTATACGGAAACTGTTATCGGAGTATCCACCTTATGCCTTGGTATTAAGTATTAAAAAATCAGCATACATGGACGTCATGTGTTGCAAAGGATACTCGATAAAGATCAAAGCAAAACATGCTTGGGTACAATCTTATACCTTATGTGATTTTTGTCTGAATGCATGGCCATTACCGTTGAGGATTATGATATACATATTTGGGGCGGTTTCCTTAGTTCCTACTTCATATGCTTTTTTCCTTGAAAGCTTATGTTATCTGCGACTTCAGGAGAGCGTTTCATTACAGAGATCAACAAGATGTTTGATCAATGACATGAAGGACACAAGTGATCCCTTTGACTTCATGCTTACCAAATTGTGTGTAGGTATCATTAAGTATGCCAATGGTGACCATCCGTCAGCCCTAAGATTGTTTGGATCTGTTTATGTGATGAAAAGCGGCAGACTCTCCTCCTTGGGTGATCAAATCTCAAAATTAGTTGTGACTTATATTGCATGTATACTTAAAACTCATTTTAGTTAAGAAAGACAAGAAAATAAGTAACGCCATAGTTCCTGTAATCATTCATTAGACGTGTGATTGTTTGCAATGAACGTTTTTTCTATATCAGACATCGTTATCAATATAGAAATGTATAAAGTCAGTTCACTATGTATGTATTTCATCAAATTATGAAGCATTAGTGATATATTGTTTGTTTTTTTAGCTCAACTGAGTGAAGCTCAAGTGAGCTATTGTCATAGCGTGCCGTCCTCCGACATCTCCTCTGCAACCGCTGCACAGAATTTCACGAAACCTTACAGGAAGCAAGAACTCAATCTTTTCTAATAAGTTTGTGTTTTTCGTGCCGATCGGTAATCAAATATGGCCGCCGAGGGCTCCGATTGGCTGACGCATTTTATTACTTCTCTGCAACTGCTGCACATAATTTCATGAAACGTTACAGGAAGCAAGTACTTAAGGTCCTCCACCAAGTTTGTGTTTTTCTTGCCGATCGGTGAATAAATATAGCTTACAAGGGCTATGATTGGTTGACGGATTTTCGACTTCTCGTCTGTAACTGCTGCACAGAATTTCACGAAACCGTACAGGAAGCAAGAACGCAAGGTCCTCTTCAAGGTTTGTGTTTTTCGTTACGATCGGTCAACAAATATATCCGCCGAGGGCTTTGATTGGCTGACGCAATTGGAACCTCTCCTCTGCAACCACTGAACTGAACAGAACTCAAGGTCCTCTGTCATCTTTGTGTTTTTCATACCGATCGTCAACAAATATTACCGCCGATGGCTCTGATTGTTTGACGGATTTTCGACATCTCCAAAACTGAAGCTCATATCCCACCCATCCTGCTACGTCTTTCGGTACGCTTTTTAGACATAGTAACTTTCATACTTTTTTGGCATATTACATTGTTTAGATTTCAGGATCACTGACGAGGGTTAAGTACCCGAAACGTGCATGTCTGGTCCATGTTGCCAATTTATCTGTTCTTAAATGATGCTTTTCAATTTGAAGACGTTTACATATGATGCTACAGGACCCACGTTTTAGAAACTTTAAGAAATTTTGATAGCAGAAATTTTTGAATGCGTTGAAGAAACAATCAACCGATGTTGATCGAACTTGGCTACATGCGCACTCGGGGACTCCTGGTCCACATACGATCATAGCAAAATCGAAAGAACAGTTACATTTTCATAATCAAAATATCACCAAATAATGTAAAGTCTGGATCAAATTGTCTACTATTTTACTATTAAAAAACAACAGATAAGAAAGGTAGACCAATTTGAACACTCATACACATCAGGATCGTCTTTATCACATTATGCGACTAAAAGACATATTTCGTATGAATAGCTCAACCGATATTCAAACGAGAATTTTATGCTAAAACACATTATTCATGATGAAAATAAACATAAAAGAAGTATCTATCAGTTATTCAGTCTCAAAGTCGAGATGGGAAGGCAAAATATCAGAATTTCCATAAGAAAGGTTGGGAACAACAGAGTTAGACAATAAAGATATAACAAAATTATTAACTAAGAAACAAAGCACATGTAAAAACCTTCTTGTTAAAGTTCATTAAAGTTTAATCTAATTCGGTTCAGCCTGAGAAAAAGATTACTGACAGCATTCTGTGACAACACTTTCGTATTGGACTCTATTGTAACAGGTATAAGTAAGACACAAATACAAATTGTTTTCAAAGTTTAGAATCAACGTTCTAAGAAAAAAGAAAGAGCATTCCGCTCGATTTATTTCCTTCCTTGAAGGTCATATTCTGCAAATAAATTTCGAAAACAAAGCTTAAAGATGCTGTGAGATAGCGACTTTCATATTGCTAAGAAATGAATGAAAGTTTTCCTTAAATCAAGGAAATATGTTCTTCCAGAGAAAAAGATCGAAAAATATTATATTTAAATGTGAAAAAGTGGAAATTTTCTGGTTTTTTTTTAACATTTTCAGAACAAAAAATGTTAAGTGAAATCGTAAGAGGAAAGGAACATTGCAAAGATATCCACTGCGCAAAAATTATACAGTCAATTGCTGTTGAATTTTGATCATGAGTTTTATGGCTAAAATATTCGAAAAATTGCAGTTTGTGACAAAAAGGGTCAGCTCCTCGTCTTAAGTAACAAATTATCCCACTCTGCTGCCAATGTACAGCCTATTAGACAGTAAAACTTAACGCAAAGACATAATAGGGTAATAAAATACATCATAAAACATATTTGTCATACCTGGTCAGGGACAAAAATGGCAATGTTATCTGATCTTATAAGGATCGGAATGTATACGTCTTTGAAACTGGACAATGTATCTCTTATTAGTACCCTATGTCTGAAAACTTTCCCAAATTTTCTCCCATACTTTTCTGCCATTTTTTGATCAAGACTAAAGCGACGCAGCGCGTCAGTTTTTATGACGCCATATTCAATATTTTCACGTGTAGCTTATCATCCATCCCCTGTGGATGATCGATTTGTCATTTTGCACTATTTTAGGACAACTCCGTGAATGTGGGAGAAGTGGCAATCGTAGTTCAGGAGTCTACGAACCAGGGGAATATAGCAGAATACGGAAGATCGCAAATATATGTAATAAAAGTTAAACGGATGCTGATTGTTCTCCATTGTCTTGACGTCATCAATTTACTTGGGCAGAAAAGGTGCCCAATATTTGAACAATGGTTTAGGTAGGTGACTAAATGCAAATCAGAACGGAGCTTCAGTGGCGATCTTGCGTATTGTGTACGTCTGCATTAACAAGGCAATCGCAAACCCCCGAATGGAGGCAGGACGAGGTGCCCGGGAGAAGTGAGCGTTCTCTGATTGCACGCAACCCTGCGAATGCCAAAAGAAATATGTCTAATCCGGTAATCTCGAGATATGTCAAAGATTGTCAATTGGAAATTTCGTACTCAAGAATGTCCTTAATCATCTTTGATAGGCAAATGTCGATATTTGCAACAAGTTCATTGTAGCAACCATAGAAATTCCTCAGTTACATCGTAAGCCGTTCCCCTTAATAACCTTGGGCAAGCAGCTTACCGGCGAACCTCTTCGTACTTAGGACATGCTCTTGCATAGCGTATTACATTGTAGTTGTGAAATGAATACACCTTAGGAATGAAAGGGGAAGTTTGTGATGGTGAAATTAAAATCGTTACTTCTGTCCAAAAAAAAAAACAAAAACCATTTGTCAAAATTATAATGGCAAATGGAAACAATGACAAGAAGGAAATAGGGGCATAAATGCAAAAAAAAAAGAGGAAAATATGCCCGTTTTATATTGCATTTAAGGCAGGTTACCCAGAATGACATAATTTGACAGCTTTATATATTGTGACGTAAATTTATAGCAAATCGTCATAGCGATGTCAAAATAACAGTAATATGTTCATAGTCAAAATGTCACCACATTAGATTATTTCGGGTCTAAATTGTCTACAATTTTATGGAATATGGGGAAAGAAGGGGATCTCCAACAACAATCGGTTGCAACACCCACAGCGAAACACCAAAACACCCAATGCAAAAACACAGAGAAGACACTCACAGAAAGAGACGCAAAAGGGACAAGGAACACCAACATTCACCCACAGGGATTTATCACGCTAATACCGGTTACTCTATATACTATATATGTGTTAAAGGGATCTAACTCTGCGTTTAACGAAAAGTGGACAAGTCATCGTTAAGTCTTCAGAAATAGGCTAATCAATGTCAAAACCTATTTTCTGTGGTATATTTCGATAGATTAATTCATACTGAATCTTTATACGAAATTTGAAATCAGTACCTCCCTTACAAGCCGAGATATTCCCAATACCGCTCTCTTATGAGCGCCGCCTTTCTAGGTCGGACAAAAAGGTGTCTGGTGATAATCAAGCAGTATAGTCAAAATTTGGTTACTGCTTGATCGTTTCTAGGTCCGAACACTTCAAAGACATACAACTGCATGATATCTCCTCTTCACATTCTTTGTACCATCTCAAACATTGCTGGTATATGAAAACCCCTCATACAGCTACCTCTTTGCATGCGCGTATATGTCATTCATAACTCTACACATGTTGAATCTAATCTCACTTAAATCCGACGCTTTTCTTATTTCAAAGTCGTTAAAAGAGACTTTATTTGAAATTGTACTAAGCATATATGGGACTATTCCATGCAATGTTATGTATTTGAGATGTTCGCATCAATGAATGGTCAAGCGGTGCCTCATGTTGATCACTGATGCCAGATTATCATCGGACACCTTTTTGTCCGACCTAGAAATGTGGCGCCCATAAGAGAGCGGTATTGGGCATATCTCGGCTTGTAAGGGAGGTACTGATTTCAAATTTCGTATGAAGATTCAGTATGAATTAATCTATCGAAATATACCACAGAAAATAGGTTTTGACAATGATTAGCCTATTTCTGAAGACTTAACGATGACTTGTCGATTTTTCGTAAAACGCCGAGTTAGATCCCTTTAACACATATAGTAAATAGAGCAACCGGTATTAGCGAAATAAATCCCTGTGCATTCACCATAGAAACATGAAACACAAAAGACCACACATAAACCAACGAGACCAACACACACCATAGAAATATAAAACACAAAAGACCACACATAAACCAAAGAGACAAATGGACAACCGGTGCCGACTTAGGACGGCCATGTGCCACGCAAGTAGTAGACGTTGTGGATAGATATCCAGATTACATGCGCATAACCCTTCCACTTTTCCGATTACCCATAAGTCTCGAGGAACGCGCAACTGTGGTTTAAAATAACCTCCTGGTTGTAATGAGATAAAGAAGATTCTGACGACAATCTCAACAGCACTCACAATAAAAGACCAAATTGGGCCTAGCAAGCTAGAGTTGGGTCCAGGTGCCCGGGAGCAGTAAGCATCCCCTGTTGGCTAGCCGCACCCGCCGTCGATGTTCAGGCACGAAACCGAAAACAATATCTGTAAAATATGCACTGGCTGAGGTTATGTCTATATAGAAAATGCTATGGCGACACTGTCAGGGAAAGGCATTTAAAACACTTACTGTTCAACACCTCGCGGGGAACTTTTTACGAGCTTCACATTGCAAAGGGCATAAGTGTGACACAAATGAGATAAAGAAGATCCTGACGACAATCTCAACAGCACTCACAATAGAGCATCAAACTGAGCATCTATGGATCCCTAGCAAGCTAGAAGTGGGTTCAAGTGCCCGGGAGGAGTAAGCATCCCCTGTTTTGCTTGCCGCATCGGCGGTGATGCGGCGGTGATGAACATACAAACAGAAGGCATGACGCAGGGCCCCAAGAAACACACAAATGGATATGTAAATGGATATATACTGCTAAAAAATGTATAGAATCACACTACCATTTCTCGTATACATTCAGCCAAAAGTGTACTCTGTTATCATAAAAATTTTGCGAAGGATAAGAATAGCATTAACATTTCACTTCTCACAGTAAAATTAGTCAAGACGTAACTGAACATAAATATGGGATCAATTTGAATGTAATTGCCCTTCCAGGAAACTGCTAGAATTTTGAAAAATGTTGCATGTTTTGAAATTTCAGCAATTTTTAGAAATTTTCGAAATAAAGCCCTTAACGTAAGTCTTTTTGCCCTGTAATTTTGAGACATAAAGTGTCTTCTTCGTGATGATGGTGTTTCGGTGCCAGTTTGGTCATTAGTCAACAAGTAATGGTTAAAATGCAACAGTTGGGAAAATTCAAAATTATCACTTTTTGTAAATCTTCGGTAGTTTCCTGGATGGTACATTTTTAACAGATGACATACAGATTCCGATAGAGATATCTTTTACCTACCATGCCAGATTATAAGAATTCTTAATCAATAGTTCCATTCTATTCAAAATAGTGTGATTTGGCTAGAAGGTATAGAGAAAACCCATTGTGATTCAAAACTATTTTTGAGCAGTATAAAAACAGAAGGCATACGAAATATTGTCCGTGCTCTACCGGCTGTAACGAGCTCATGTATGTTAACATCCGAGGAGTCCGACTGACATTCAGATAAGACAATTGAAACGATAAATAGTCTTAAAAATATAAAAATTATGAAGCGATAAATCGTCTTAAATACTAACACTTCCAAGAAAAAAGCTATTAAGACATGTAAGCATTGCCTGATAGCATTTCATATCACTTGAGCTCAATTTCTGATTGGTGTTGCATGCAAACAGCTGGAGATGCTGACTCTTCCTGGGCAGCTAGTCTCACTCCCGAATTGGAGTTCGCTTCTTTTCGTGTGGTGGAGGGTTTTGTTTGTTTGCTTTGGTTCCTGTTTTATCCTATGTATTCGATTTATGATTTTCTGAATTATTGATTTTGTACTTTGTATAGGGATATGGTAATCATATAAGAAATATATCAGTACAAAGTATAAACTCTGTCGCAGTTATACAACAATAATGTTTAACGTCTTCAAATTCATAAGCATCATTTTAGAACAGATAAATTTACAGCATGGACCAGACATGCACGTCTTGGGTATTTAACCCTCGTCAGTGATCCTCAATCTAAACAATATAATATGGAGAAAATATCTTTGAAAATTATGTCCTAAATATACCGAAAGACGTAGCAAGATGGCCGGGATATGATGCTACATGACCCAGGTTTTAGAAATTTGAGAAAATTTTGTAAAGTTTTAAATGCGTGTTGAAGAAACGACCAACCGAATTGTTACATGTGCCCTCGAGGACTCCTGGTCCATCCGCAACTATGCAAAAGCTAGATGAAAGGTAAGTATTCACTACACCTTCTTCATCACTTTCTAAATAAAACCAAACAGCAAATACAATTTGCTGACAGCCCGCCAAAGTAACTGGACGCCAGCTTTTATTCAATTTTTACAAAAAAATCCATATAATATATGCAATGCATTGTTAATTCATGCCATCATACATACTGAACAATCTTACATCTCATATCAAATTCTGTAGCAATCATCATGATATATTAATCAATGAATCAGTGCATTTTCAACCATGATTTTTTTTTTTTATTTATCGAATATTTGTAATAATTTGAATCAAGTAATATTGATTTTCTTTTTGGGATATTAAAACTAATATCGACATAAATTATCAAACCCAGGGGAAACAGAGATAAAAAACCTCATGGGCGAAAATACTCTGAAACTGGGCGAGATAATTTAATTTTACTACATAATTAAGTGCATGTATAAAGTTTTTAAATATGTTCATTAAGCGTGGCGGCTAGAGAATGACCACGTTGGCTACTTTCTCGCCAACTACACCTATCCTATGAAATGATTGGACAATTCATTCAATTGTGACAAACAAGACTTAGAAAAAATTCATACGGATCTTTTCCGCTTTACTACCGAATCGCGGAAAAAAATTAATATAAGTGGGTCAAAGTCGGTCCTTCGGATAGAATTATCGAATGACACGGTACCCACAGTTGCTGACGGTAAAGCCTCTATATATAGCACTTTTCTTTTTCACACTAACATTTTGGAGTACAGTTATTTGTTTTTCTAATACTCAAATTCATTTATCATCGTGCCATACTGATTATTATAAACAAAATTAAAGTACTGATATTAAAACTATCTTCGCAAAATAACTGCATTTAAATTTTTCTTTTGAATAACAAAGAGGACCAACTGACGTCAAATGTTTATCATATTTTGTTATTTTCGAATTTCACCTAACACAAGGTAAGTAACCCGTACTTATAATGTTAATAAAAAAGAAGACTGGCGAGACCATAAATCCACAACCACCCTGTAAAAGTAAGGTAAAGGGCCGATCAATCCTAATTATCTGACTTGGAGAAGGAAAAAAGGAAGACTAGTTCACTGTATTATTATGTCATATTAGGTCATTTGTAATCGAAAAAAAACCCGAATTTAACATAATTCAACCCAGCAATGTTCATTTGGAATTTTCGACAGAACAAAACCTCTAAATGGGTTTCAAGTAGACAGAATATGATTTTGGGACCACACTGCGACAGGATTTGTTAGTTTAGTTGTACTCATTGAAACCATTCAGCATTTGTGGCGCTGCATTAATTCATGGATGAGGCGCCACCTATAATGAAATTAAATTTTTATACTTTCATTATGTGGATCCACAATATTGTTTTTATACTAGTTAGTATTTGGTGATGTTCTTCATGTTTCAATGATGTTTTGTTTGACCAAATTGGGAGAGGGTCATTTCATATTTTTCCAGAACTAGAAAACTGCACTGTTTTGTACATGTACATTTAAAATTCTGTCATGTTTGTTTATAGTGTCATCCACATATTAATCTGTTGAGTCTGTAATTCATGTATGAAATTTTTTTTTCTTTTTATGCATATGAGACAATCACAGAGACATTCATAAAGACAATCACAAACTAGTTTACTAAGTCAAAAGACATGCATACACCATACATCCGACAAATACAAACACACAAGACCTAGTGTACATACCTTACTTACATACGTATCTTAGAAAAAATTGTAATTTTGAAAGACCCTATTTGACTTATTATTATGTTTTGAAAAGAAAAAAAATAAATAAATAAAAAGATAATCTTTACTCTGCTAGAACTGTAAAAGCGCCCCATTTTTTCTTAAAGATTTCTAATTTTAGATTTTTTTTATAAATATAACATTGTCCCTTTATATAGTTTTTGATATGAGATTTTGCACCTTCAAAGGTGGGAATGCATTTTCCCATCTTTTGTCTATAAATGTATTGTTTAATAAGGCATATTATAGTGTCAAGTACTTTACATTTTTTTGTCAAAAACTCCCAATAATATATTTATAGTTGTTAAATCTATACTAATATCAAAAATGTCAAATAGCCAAATCTTAAAATCATTCCATATTTTGTATGAATATTGACAGCTATAAAGTAAATGTGAGATAGTTTCTGGTTCTGTGTGACAAAAAGTACATGTATGAAAATTCATCAATTCAAATTCTCAAGAAGCCCATTTCCATCACATTTTTATCATAATTTTCAATTTCCATTTTCTTAAAGGTAAATAACACGCATATAGAATCAGGACTATCATCCTTGCTGGCAATAGAAATCGTCAAAATCGATGAAGTGTTGAGAATTCGGGGGGGGGGGGGGGGGGGTTAAACCTTTAGTCTTATATTGCAAACTATTTTAGTTGTTTTGTTGGGCATTGCATTTTTCATTATTTTGCATGCCCATAAATTATGATTTTGGACTCTGATTTGATGTTTTGTGTTTTATTTTCCCTCTTTGTTTAAGCTGTCGCATTTTCATGCAGTAAAGAAACACGAATTGCCCAACCTATACTTCCAGTTATCAACCTTCTAGGTTGAAATTTATATAATCCACATTCGGTCACCAAACATGCACGTTTTGGTTCAATAAACCTTAATTACAAGTTAAAATTATTAAAAGTTGAAAAAAATTATTTAGTATGGGGCCCTTACGATTCCTTACATAATAAACGAAATTAGAATGATCAAAGGTAGGCAGCATATATATAAGAGCGGTCGGACAGGGTGAAAGTAGGGAGGGAGGAGGAAGGGGCGGGAGGGGGAGGGAGAAGGGAGGTAAGGGGGAAACTGGGAGGGACGGCGGGAGGAAGGAGAAAGGGGCGGGAGGGGGGGTAAGGAAAGGGTGAAAAGCAGGGGGAGAGAGGAGGGGGCGGAAGGGTGAGGTAAGGGGGTGGGAGGGGGAGAGAGGTACCCCTCTGTCTGCGACCATAAGAGATAAAGATCCTGACGATAATCTCAACAGCACTCACAATAGAGCACCAATTGAGCATCGACGGACCCCTAGCAAGCTAGAGGTGGGATCAGGTGCCCGGGAAGAGTAAGCATCCCCTGTTTGGCTAGTCGCACCCGCCGTCAATGTTCACGCACGAAAATGAAAACAATATCTACAAAACATGCACTGTCTGGGGTAACGTCTATCTAGAAAGTGCTATGGCGACAATGTCAGGGCAAACAATTAAAACACTTACAGTCAAACCCCTCGTGGAGAACTTTTCACGAGCTCCACGCGGCAAAGGGCATATAACTATCGAATGCATCAGACTTATACCGTGAATATGATCCACCAGACGGACAATCGGC
This sequence comes from Pinctada imbricata, assembly GCA_033119305.1. Classification (NCBI taxonomy): domain Eukaryota; kingdom Metazoa; phylum Mollusca; class Bivalvia; order Pterioida; family Pteriidae; genus Pinctada; species Pinctada imbricata. Next base: position 46,572,683 of record VSWD01000009.1, on the reverse strand, counting down.
ATGTTACTTGACTAATCTACAGCCTTGTACCAGCGGATTCGTTAAAATACTTGCACTCTGACTTACTGTAACGACGGGACTCCATTACGGGCCCTGTCCAAACCACTGAGAAGACAGGGTCCCGACCACCTGTCCTCTCTGAATGTCGGTTTGACTCCTCGGGTTAAAACATGCATGAGAGATCGCTACAATCGGCAGAGCACGGACTTGTTAACCCACCCACCCCCTCTTTTATACCTATTTACATATCCATCTGTGTGTCTTGGGCCCCTGCATCATGCTGTCTGCTTACAGCGAGGGGGGTTATTTTACACTAATTAACAGAGAATTAAATAAATTCAGAATTGATTATAATTGTGAGTTCTTCGAGACCTTTGAGTAACCGGAAAAGTGGGAGGGTTGTGTACACGTAATCCGGATAACTACACCATTAGGAGGGAGGAGGGAAGATGGGGGCGAGAGGGAAAGAGGGGGAATCATTTAGTAGGAGCAGATCATCCCATATCTTAGCATCAGGCGAAATCTTCATAAGGAGGACGGAGTTATCTTTCTTTCGAAAATAGTCAAACTACTAGTTATAACTAATGTTATCTGATAAATCTTTATACTATTATAATGTAAATTGATTTCCCTGGTTTCTGAATGCGAGTATGATGAACTTTACGGAAAAAATATTCTATTTGAGATAGCCTTGAAACAAAGTAATAAACATAATTATTACAACAATGATTGCTAAGGGTATAAATTACACAAAATATATTTTTTTCTCGAGCCTACATTTGACTTCAAATAACACGGGAATATTTGCTGCACAACACTTATTCAGCAAACATATTGTATTATGAAAAGAGCCCACATTCTTATAAACGATTTTTTGTTGTTGACATTATTATTACAAGAAAATCGACTTAATTATTAAAGTTTTTATACATATATATATTTGAAAAGTATGAAGCATACTCTAACGATCTTGAGGTAAAATATCAAGAGAAAACACAATCAAACCAAACTTCTATATCTGTTACAATATTGAAGCCAAAAGTAGTCTCTTGAATCTTTTAAAATATTGGAAGCTATTTTTCTTTCTGAATTTTCATACCAAGCTTTTAAAATAGTACCTGCGACTTATTTCAATCCACTGAACTACAAGTATAGGATAGTTTTGGGGAAAACCTGAATTGACTCAACACGCCACAGGAGTTGCTTACTCGTCCTGGGCACACGGTCTTCTTTCTCCCTTAGATAGCTTTATTTTATATGTTTGTCATTTTTGTTCCTTGGCTTATGTATTTTGTATAATTTTTTTTTTCGGAAAAACTATTTAGGGAGTTTTTAAATTTGGTACATGTGGTTTTATCCATAGTTTACCATCATACCCTAATACATTTTTCTTCGATCGGATTGATTTAAATTGAATAACCGTATAGTTTTCGATGGAATTTCAATACCAGTATAATGTCTATTTACAAAAATTACATCCCTAAAATATTTTTGTCCTTAAACTTTAAATTGATTGAAAGTCTTCAGCAAAAAAAAAAGAGTTATGATTATCAACGGTTTTATAATGGACCTTACTTTATAGCCCTCTGTTTGACCTCTATCTATTGATATAGATTTACAAGAATTGACGTAAATTTGACTTAGAAACGCTATTCTAAGACATTGAGTTCAAATTGGAACCCGGAAATCTTCGATCAATTTGTAAACAAGGGGAATTATCTTATGATACTTGCCAAGAACTCCATCATACAGCAATTATTTGTGATGAAAGCCATTAACAGAGCACTTCTCAAAACATCTCTCTTTTGGGTTCAGAGTGAGGTATTTTCCTATTTAATATGTACGTCTGTTAAATAACTAAGATTTTTTTTTCGAGTACTTTGAAGACTTAAATGAGCAAGTAATCCACATATGAATCAGTAAGCAAATCACAGCCATGAGAGCTCCAACAGTCTCTGTACGTATTGCCGTGAGTGTTTGACTTTTCAATGTGCAGTTTACGTTAGTTTTGTGTTCTTGTTATCTTTAGAAGATTTTAGCTAGAATTTGTACAAGTACATTTTTCTCAGTGCATGTCTGTGAACATGTCTGTGAACAATGACACTTCAAATTTTACCTTTTCTTTCGAGGATCCCATTTATTTCTTATTATCAGATGTACTTAAAATAGATTTACTTCAAAGATTTTCAACTTTCAATCTTAATACTAAGAAAGAAGATTTCCAAGAAGATCACAGCGGACGGAACACTCATGCACAAATAAAAGGAGGGGATCTCGGTTGCAGCACCTACATCCAAAAAAACTTAAATCATGTAAATGTGAAAGCACAGAGTGAGCAAGCACCAAGCGAAACTAAGAGAAACCAAAGGGACAATGAAGATAAAACCCACCCCAAAGACGACATCTAAACATTAAACACAAAAAGACTACACATGAACATTCGAGACTAATGAACAACCGCTGTCGACTAAAATCGGTCATCTGCCATGTAAATAGCAAAGAGTTGTTGTCCGGATTACGTGAGCATAACCTTACCTCTATTCCGCTTACCCAGAGGTCTCGACAAATGCACAATTGTTGTATATTATAGCTCCTCACTGTAAGATTAGGAACAAAGAAACCACGCCCACAAACAGCCGGGGATAACAAGACGAAATATATCTACAGCTAACACACAGAAGATAAAATATATTTTTAAAATCATTGACAAGTGAAGAAAAACATAAAAAGAAGGAGATTTACATACAAAGAGGAGAATGTCTCTTTATTTTCATCACAAAAACAGTAAACTTAGTGTCAATAATGTGCCGTAATTGATCCTACGGCCAGTGACAGTGTTGACCGGGTAGTCACACTGTTACAGCAGAGAGAACCAATTATGACAGAAATTTGAGCTAAGTTGATTAAGCCAATGACATCTCGTTATATTGTCTAAAATAGTCTGGCTAATGTTAATGGTTAAGTAAGACTAATTCACGTCATTCGTGGAGTTTGTCCTTAAAATTGAGAACATGGCAAGTCTGAAATTTTGGATATGGCATATTTTCTGAAGCATTTTTCTTTGATGAACAGAGTTCAAAGGGTCAAACCAATTTTGTTTTGTTTTGTTTTCAATGTAAATCAGCCTCTACTCTCACAAGAGTTACTCAAAAATCTGGACCATTAACTTCCTAGCTGCTGAAAGCATGGTCTGAAAAATGCTCTTTTACCAATTGTAAAGAGGGAAACTCCATGAAGAACGCTTTCAGACCAAAAACAAAACATAACTACATCTCATAGCACAGTTCCTTTCAAAATGAAGCGACTCTTCTGGGAATTGGTCGATATGAGCTTGCTATGGCCAGCAGAGCACAGACTCTTGGGGTTTTTTTCTATATTGTCCTGCTGCTAATGCAGTGAAAATGAACCGTCGTGAGTTTTTAATGACCAATAATTCAGGTTAACCAAATATAGTTGCTTATTTGTTGTTCATTCAAGAGCGTCCGTTCTAAGTTGGAACCACGTTCCAATCGGGTCTCTTTCATTTGTGTGCGACATACGGTGTTTGTATACAATATCGAGCTCAATTTCGTCTTGTCTTTTTATGATAGTGAAATGGTGTCTTGTTGGATACATGTATCTTTTCCTTCCTCTGACAGTTGTAAGAAAACTGCTTGTACACGAAAATGTATACTGCATGCTCGTGTCATATCTGTATACTTTTGATATCAATGATATGGAAAAGATATCCTGCAATTCCATCTTATACCGACCACAGGAGTCTGACACCCTGTTCATGAATCCTCCGTGGGTAAAATATACCCCCTCCCTCGAGAGTCAAACACCTACAAGCAAACACTAGGTGTTTGACTTTGACCCACGATAGGATTTATGGGCATATAAATGGCGACTCTCTGATTGGCTTACAACGTTACCAACGCCCCTGTACCACGGTCTGAAAATAGACCGGGATTATCACCACCCTCTTCTGCAAATGGCGTCGTTATTGATTGTGAATCATATATGAAATAAATTTATAGAATAAAACAGTTATGGACTTTTAACTCAGTGTAATGTTGTGATATTGACTTACTATGGTAATACTAATAAGTCAATATCACATCATATACACTAATTAAAAGTCCATAATTGTATAGTGTGTCAGACTCCTGTGGTACTGACCACAGTTGAACACAACTGCAAGATTATAACAACAAACAATGGACATAAGACAAAACGAATTCAACAACAAAAAAATAGCAACGCCAACTCTGCAAGATAAAGTGACTTGACCTTTACACATAATTTCTCAATTAACATGATTAAGAGACCCCAAAAAAGTGAGAAATATGAAAGAACATGTGTTGTTTGAAGTTTGAATCAAAAGTAGTATTCAAATAAATTGTCAATTTGAACAAAAATTTCCATAAAAAACCCTAATAATTTCAGCCACAAAATGACATTGACCCTTAACCTTACAAAAACATTAGGCTCTTTGACTTGCTAGAGTCAACCCACATGGTAAATTTGAAGGTTCTAGGGATGAGAGCCATTCTGAGTTAAAGGATCATGACTCTGCAAAAAAAAAAGTCAATTGAACACAAACTAAAACTGGACCTGTAATTCATTATTATGAAGGTGTATACCAAATTTCAATTCAATAGCTGCAAAGGCTGCGAAAAAAAGTTTAAGGACCATAACTATGCTAAAAATGGGTAATTTTTCCGAATCCCGAACTGGATCTGTAATTATTTATTACAAAGGCATATATAAAGTTTCAATTCAATACAGTCGCTGTAAAGGCTGCGAAAAAAAGTCCGGGAATTTTAAAATTGTTGAAAATTTCTATGTTCAAGGGCCATAACTCAGCTAAAAATAGATAAATTTTTCCGAAATTTGAACTGGATCTGTAACTATTCATCATAAAAGCACATACATGTATATAGTTTCAATTCAATAGCTGCAAAGGCTGCGAAAAAATGTCCGGAAAACAGTAAAATTGCTGAAAATTTCTAAGTTCAAGGGACATAACTCTGCTAAAAATTGGTCAATTTTTCTGAAACTGGAACTGGATCTGTAAATATTTATCATAAAGGCATACATTAAGTTTCAATTCAATAGCTGCAAAGGCTGCGAAAAAAGTCCGGAAAACAGTAAAATTGTTGAAAATTTCTATGTTCAAGGGTCATAACTCTGCTAAAAATAGGTCAATTTTTCCGAAACTCGAACTGGATCTTACGCCGCTTGATATGAAGTCATGTGTCAAGTTTTAAATCAATATCTTGAAAGGCTTCAGAAAAAAGTCCGGAAAACATAACCTCGGACGGATGGACGCACGCACGCACGCACGCACGCACGCAAGCACGGACTCACGGACGGTGCCATAACATAAATTAATACGTTCCGTACGGGCGTATAAAAACCCCACACAAAACCCACATCAAATACTCCAACAAACTATCATCAACGTGGACACATCAATACCAATGCACACGCCGCCGACTATGGACGGCCATCAGCTATTTATAATTGCAAATTGTGTTGACCATTCGGCTTTTAACAGATCTGGAACTCTATTGTAATAAATGCTTTCTGTAATCTCAAAGAATATAAAGATAGTAATTTCACATTAAAGTATTATCTTTATCGATGGAGAAATCTACATGGTTGATAAAATGTTTTGAATTCGAAAGACTTTCTTGTTTGCAAAGAAAACATGTTTACATAAATGCATTATCGGATCTGAAATTTTAAGATGATTATTAGTTAACGTTTTCATTTTTCACTATTTGAAACAGTACACAAGTGAACCAAAATAAGTCAATAATCTTAAAATTCTGAAAATAATTTCGATCAGTCGAGGGAATAAGTATCAAATTCCAGTACAGGAAAAGTAAAAAAGATATCAAAGTAACGCTATATTTAGTACCGTACTTATGAACATGCGCGGTTCTAGATTTTTTTCCTGCGCAGTGTCCAATTCGGACAGGGAGGGATTCCTCCTCATGATATTGATAAAATTTTACTAAAAATCATAGAAATTGGCATTTTTGTAATATCAGGGTTCCTGACTCACCCTTTCTATATCCGCGCTTCAAATTTGCTGATGCTGATCACACGCTACAAATAAGTATAGAATCTAGAAAATGCAGGGCACCCCCCCCCTCTCCAGTAATAACCAAACCTGTGGTCCGCGCGCACTACAGCACTTGAAGTTTGACAATACACATTTTACTGATCATACAATAATGAAGGGAAAACCTCTCGGATAACCCCCCCCCCAATCCCGACCTCTAGGTCTGCGCACATTCAACTCTATATAGATCGTACAGCAATAATTTAGGGTCGAAAAGGCACAGACAAAGAAAGCCCTCCATGTTAGGGCCAAATCACTTAGTAATCACTTATAAATCATTTCCGTCGTATTAGATTCAAATATGACAATCTGATGGTATGAAAAAGTCACAGTAAAGACGATTTAATTGCGACGTAATACGCATGTCCACTGAATAAACTCGTGTATAGTGACCGCAGACAATAGTGTTGATGTCATCAAATCTATATTGACAGCGAAACGATTGAAGATGTATTGGAAAGCACTGATATCATAGACAAATATAAAACAGATCAAAGACATATAGGAACATGTAGGAGGAATCCTTCGATTTATTTTTGTTTTCATAAGATTTTCATATTTCTTTGGTAAAAAAATTATACATCATATATCAAGATTTTCGAGTCCGTGAACATTATGAGACTTACTGAGAGTAAGTCAACTGAAAGAAAACCCAATAAGAACGCCAGTTATGTATCAAATAGTCCAACACAAAATTGGACATTATATATGTAGCGAAATGCTTTATGAATGAACACAACATTAACACGTAATACAAAATGTAAGGAATGAAGACATTCGTTGTCCTTGGAAAACTGGGTTTTCTTTCATAAGATTGATATAATTCTGACATCCGTTTGCTGCCTCTTCGTCGCAAATATACGAAAATACAAAACCACACAAAATTTACGAACGAGCACTTCCGTTCTAACATGTTTAGTGAATGATTAAACGCACTTTGAAAGAAAGAGCACCCTGGGATTGATTGGAATTGCAAATATGAAAACTGGAAGTCGAAAAGAATTGGAATGCCTATACTTCAACACCATGTCGATATTATAACTTCCTGAGTATATTTTAAACGCCAACTTCGTCTTGAAACTCAAAACTGAGTGAACACCATAATATGCAGCCATGCAGCAGCACCCCGAGCATGCAGTGAAAAGGCCCAAAAATATACGCTTTAACACGGAGTTTACATCATCTTGTCGGTTAAAATCTAATTATCAGATTGGTTCTGAGCGCACTGATCTATTGTCTATCACAGACGAACGGACCTGTCTCCGAATTTATAATTAATTATCACAGATCCTGTATCGTCTATAGAGATGTCTCCATTCCGTAAACGTGAATATGGATATTTCTCAAAATCATCTTCATCTACGTCATCATCGATGTCGTCATCGTCATCATCGTAATTGCAGATGTATACGCCATACCTCGCGAGAATCTGATAACCCGCTAACAAGCACGCCAGTAATGACGTCACGGTAACCAACCAGCATGACACCTGTCGAAAAAGTGAGAATTCAAATCGATTTTCTTTCTTTCTTTATTTATTCCTTTATTTATTAATCAATCTATCTTGTTTTTTTTTTCAAGAAGAAAAGTACTCATTCAGTCAATATTTGAATCATTACAATTTGAAACTCAAAAAAAAAAACAAACTGTTACAATTCTTGAACATTATTCGATGCAAATATCTTAAAATCCATAAAATAAAGCATGGGCTTAGAACAATCCGAAAAGGCAAAAGGAGAGAGGACCGGAGGGGCTGTGCTCTCTTAATCCTTTTCATAATTAAAATAAAAATATATATAAATAAAGCCTGCTCTTTGAATTCTACACAAAGCTAAGTATATAAGTTTTAAAATTTACCTCTGCTAGTCTGATGTAAGTGAAGAAAGGATATGATATTTCTGAGTTTGGTTCTGTGACCGTCCACACTTTACTTTGTAGTGTTGCACAGTCATACCTGTAGACAAAGAAGACATTTTTCAGTCCTACAAGTACAGATATACAAATGCAGAAAAACTTCTAGACCCGCAAATCATGCATGTCGTGTAATATGCTGAAAATGGTAATTACTAGTATGCTACAATCTTGAGGGAAGGCTATCCACTTTCAGAGTCAGATATTGTTTCCTTGTCTGTCGATATCAAATTTGACGCAGAACTTCATGTGACCTTAAGAACCATCAATTTAAATCGATCATATCATCGTTACAAGCCGCAGAAACGGCCAACGACACTCCTAGCCGCAGAAACTGCCAACGACACTCCTAGCCGCAGAAACGGCCAACGACACTCCTAGCCGCAGAAACGGCCGACGACACTCCTAGCCGCAGAAACGGCCAACGACACTTAATTTGCTATTAGCATTACTAGTATCTGGGCGGTTTTCCGTATAGCAAAGAGTCGTTGGTCGTTTCTGCGGCTACGTGGTTTTATAAGCTTATCAAACTGAAACATCACGATGAAAAACATTTTTCCGTAATTGTTTAGTACACCAGATGGTATAGTTTTGACCTAGCTCTCTTACGAAGGTCTCATATAAGTACAAAATTTTCTTTCATAAATTTTCAAGACCTAAAACTATATTAATTCCATAACTTTCCATCACCATCGCAAGGTCTTATTAATTCCGTAACCCATACGAACCAATATGCATCCAAAAATAAAGAGGTACATTTTCAGTATAACAATATAACAAAACCACATTGGATTGGCAGGTGGTTTATTTGTTTAGATGGGGCTGATCTTCCATGCAAGCTAATCAATACGTATAGTACAAATATAGTTTATACCTAGGAATCTGTAATCCAAGGTCATCACAGAAAGCCGTTTTCCCTGCGGAGAGGAAACAACTGGACACCAATAGGACTACGGTGAACAACAGGTGAAATATACAACTAAACAGCAAAGCTAAGACGGATTGGCTGTAACAAAATAATAAAATAAAATGTGTAATTTTGTCAAATGATTGTACATGTATGCTAAAATTCAAAATTATTTAAACATTCGCAGTCCTGTGGCAGCAATTCCAGCAAGTTTGGCAAGTGTAGTCTCGGGGAGAGGGGAGGGGTCGGATTAGCTCAAATTGAAAGTTCAACATCATATGAATAATGCTGATGAAAAGCAAAATGAAAAGAAATAACTATGGTCATGTAGTCGTGTCCTCAGAATAAATCGATGTCACCCGAGCTACATTAGTTCATATGAAAGAAAAGGAGCACTGCTGCCAGATAGCAGGTTTCCAGTACATGCATGCAACAGAAAACGGAATAAATGGGCGGATAGATTTATTTCCAGATGGGTCCAGCCCGTCGAGTCGAGGGTAATTATTTTTCGCAAACTCCCAGGGTGAGGGGGGGGGGGGTTAGGGATCATCCCCTCTAGATCGACAGAGGGACCGAAACGTGAATAACTGTTTTCAACAAAGAAAGTACATGTATTGCACTTATTCGAGGACAACGCAATCGACATTTGTTGTATATTATTTATATGGACAGATAATCAGGAACCATAGCATATGAAAATAAACTAAAGAGACAAATAACCATGCACCATGTGCTAGAAAAATAAACTGTATAACCTTAGCCAACTGTCTGAGCCAATGAACACGTCCGATAGGTCATAAGTTCACGAGTTCTCTTAGCACCCTTATCAGTTACTGCATTCTGGAATCAATAAAATGGCCTTGAACGTGAATGGGGAAACCGCTACTTTACACAAACCCAAGGTCTCTTTGTTCTACCCTCCGGAAATCAAACAAAATTCAGTCGTCCAGCTATTCCTAATACTGACCGCACTGTAAACCAATTGTTTACATATGATATTAAATAAAGTTAAAGACCACTGGACTGCAGGTACTCGTGGTGGCATTAGTATACTAAACTTACTAATCTCAGGTGGGGAAGTTTAAATCCCCCTTTCCTCATGCTGATTCAAATATGTTCTTTGTCCCTAAAACTTGAAATGTGAAGTCAGAGGGCGCACTACCCCCTCCCCCCTTTCAGGAAAGAAACATGGGTCCCTACCGAATATAAATCTGGATTCGCCCCGTGCACTAGCCAGCTTTTTGTAACATGAAAAAAAATTATACAAATGAATAGTCATATTGAGAGAGAGAGAGAGAGAGAGAGAGAGAGAGAGAGAGAGAGAGAGAGAGAGAGAGAGAGAGAGTTTTTAGCTTACCTCGTCCCAGAATCGTTTTTCAATGCATTTTGATATAGAAACCAGCACCATATCATAGAGTTCAATGAGGCGACCACGGGGGTATAAGTGACATAATTACAGGTAGATGGGTTCCCCCACACTGTGGCCTCTTTCCTCGTGTCCAGTATCACCTGGTCCTTATCACTCAAAGACACTTTCAGGTGCGAATATAAAATACATTCCGAATTGAACTGGTTAGAAACTTTACCGGTCGGGATGAAAACGCACATGCACAAAATTATAATCACTGCATTGAGAATAAAGGGAATAGTTCTGAAATGTTCCCTGAGAAATTTAAACACTTGATATTCAGCCATATTCCATGTATTTCCATTCATTAATTCCTAATCTCCAGCGGTGTCCGCGATCAGGCATGAGGATTTACTGAACAAACCGGCATATCGAGTCCCTGACATTGAAAAACTTACATCATGGTCTCAGCGGGTAAAGTCTTCAGAGATATCATTGTTAAACTGTTAAATCATAAAACTTTGTATTGACTATGCGTACCCCATTTCATTTTACGACCTTTGAAGCGACTATACTACATTTCTTTGTGGGTACGGAAAATAAAAGCAAAATTCTTCCGACACTTGACACTGCACAAAAACTATCACTTCTTTATCTCAGGTGCACGTGCCCCTATGTCACAGTTTAGAGTCATACTGATTAATGATAAATCCAGATCTATAGATAGCATGTATATAACATATGACATGTAAATATACTATACACTAAATAAACCATACGGACAAATGATATGCCAGATTGTATAGTGTGTGATCAATTAAGTCGTAAGATCATCCCAGATGTTGGATTACCGGTTTATACCGGCATGCTCAGCAATGTAATGCGACACTGAAGTATTTTAATTACCAGTTTAACCATCCAACTATTTTATATAATATATATATCCCGGGCATCTCTCGTTTGACTAGTCCCTTTACATAAGATATGACATTCGTGAAAAAAAAAAGAGATCGAGTGAGCAGGAACTTTTGAACTACTGAGTCATACGGCTTTGTCTGTAAGACACATGATTAATCCTTGAACTCTAGTGAACCCTAAAATAACGTATTATCAAATATGTAACGACTAAACACGGAAGACATCTGTTTTCATTCACAGTATGCTGGAATTTTGATGGCTAGTTGTTTTTTTTTCTTCAAAGGTAGATGTTAGAGGTCAAGGTCACTAGATCAAAGGTCAAGATATCGAACGTTTGCACAAATTAATTCAGACACTTTATTTATATGTTACACGTCTAAATTAATGGAAAATTAATAGTAGGTCTTTGTTTTGGTTGTATTTCACAAAATAAAGCAAGTCATGAAGGTCAAGGTCATAGGGTTAAAGGTCATGGTATCATAAGATTTGTCTTACCAAGGGACGATGCACGTGAAACATGAACATCCCATTATAAAAGTTCAATCACTTATAGTCTTAACGGCCGGACTCGACTAGATGGCGTCATATACACAGCCAATTGATTCATATGAAATGAGCATCGTGTAAACTTAACATGAAAATTCGTGTGAAATTCATGTACACTTCACGTAAGATTTATGTGAAAAATATTTCACATGAATTTCACATAAAAAATTTCACATGCATTTTTCATGAATTTTTTATGTGACCTTCCATCCTCGGTACCCCAGGCTATTTGCTTTTTTGCTGAATATTCAGCCAAAGCGCAAATAGCCTGGGGTATCGAGGATGGTGACCTTCATCCAAAATTGAATTTATACGAAAATCGTGTCGGAAACTTCACATGAATTTTATGTTAAAAATTTAATGTAAATTTCATGTTTGTATCACAACGACGTTTTTGCGTGTGATCGTTCAAAAATGTGAAATGATGAAAGATGCAATCAATGACTGTTAATTTGGTTTATTATGGTCCGAAATATGAAATAACATAGAATCTGCATCCACTCACACATACACTCCATAAAATAAAATGCAAGTATTTTGATGGTACTTGGAAAGTCCGCAGTACGTAAAAACAGTTAATTTTCAGAAGTCGGAAATTCCGGAACAACTGCAAATCACGCCCGGTCAGCTCCGTGGCGGTCAACTCCCTCTCGAGATCTCTCATTCTCTCCCACGATTCACTTTCACTCAATCCGACACGTACAAGAACAAAGAAAGTGTCAATACAAACAATTAAAGGATTAAAAGTAACAAATAACAAAGTAAATGAAGGCAAGCGGCATTCTAAAGAAAATGACATCAATGAGAGATTTGCTTGAGGAAATGATTAAATAAACATTTTGAAGAAAACGTAGACAAACAAATTACTTTTGACTTATTTGATTATTAGGAAAGTGTCTGAGTATAGTACGAAAGGTCACATTCCTTTGAAAACTAAGAATAAATAGAGGATTATAACTGAATTAAACGAAAATCAATTTGAAAATACAAATGTCTTATTTGTCGCTGGAACATAACGTGACATTTGTGCTCGTTTCGCATACTAGTAAAGTTCATGTGAGCTTTTACGTAAAGTTCATGTAATTTTCAAATGAATTTCTAATGAGGCACGATTGGCTGTGTAAGGTCAAAAGGTTAAGGAATCTAAAATATGAAATACTTTTCAAACTCTATAAAGACTTCTAACATTCATTACAATGACCTGGCTTGAATAAAACATACTAGAATTTTAATTGTCTAAAATATGATATACTTTCTACAACAGAATCTCCTATGAACATGATGAAAGAAAGCACTTAAATGACCGTAAATGGAAATTACTGTATGTGACAATTCACAAACCAGATCGAGAATGAAACGACGCTTTAGAGTAAAAATGCGCAAGTAGGTGAAAACTATGGAGGGGGATTAGGGTCACAATGCTATTTGACTTGCTTACATGCTTCATGCTATGTTGCTTCATTCAATGTTTGATTATTCCATGTTCATTTGTCTTGCTTTCATTTCAAATTGACTTTATCTTTCTTCTTTGTGTAATTTTGCTTCCCTGCATTTTATATTTATCCTTCGTCAATGCATAACTGTCATTATACCATGAGTTATGACATTCTTCTTTCTGCCATTATCCTTTCGTCTTAATGCTATTATTGCTTCGTCAATGCTAACTTCAATTTTGATACCAGATGGCGCTTGGCGCGACCGCATGTGCCCGTTCCTTGAAATGAACTTTGAAACATCCCCTGTCGTTAGAAATTTCTTTTAAATTCTACTATAGTATCGTTCGAAAAGTAATCGCACTAGAGGACAGCAGTATATTGGCTGTATGAATATTTCAAAAATATTTTGAAGTAATTAGTAAATATTTGATTTTGTATGCGTGAGATTTTTGTAAGTTTTAATTGTGACTATAATCCCTGTGTATATGAAAAGTTTCTGTGGCGTAGTGGTTGTCACGTTCGCCACTACATCTTATATTACACCTTTCCGAGTGGGTTCGAATCCCGGACGAGGATATATTTTTTTTTTCATTTTGTCAATTTTAAGTATAATGTAACTTGTCCATGTTGTCCATCTGCCCAGTAGAGGATGTAGAAAAAATTGGGGGTACTTATAAAAATAAAATGTTTTTATGCAATTTTTTCAGTTTTTCTTTGGGGGGGGGGTCTTTGTTTTGGAAAAAAAAATATGGCGGGCAACTGTACAATATCATTATTCAGTTGAGATAAAAAAATCATTTTTATTACAAAACTTTGCATAAGCTCCGTTGGCTCACTATCGTCGCTTGCAATTAAGTCATCTATGAAAAGTTATAATTTTAATTACTTGCCTTTTATATGCCCGTCAATGTCGTTTCTGTGCCATAAATCGGGTGATTCTTGCATAAATATAATAATTGACTTTGAAGTATGGACTTATGAAGGTCAATGTTCAAGGTCAATTCTTGCAAGCATCAAACGCTTGGATTTCAATCTTAACCTTGATCTTGGGTCGAACAACAGTGGCGGATTTAGGGGATGTTCCTGAACAGACCCAATATTTTCCAGGAAAAAACAGGTACATCAGTAAAATCAGTAAAATTGGCAAAATTCGCCACTTGACCCCCGGCAAAGGGGCGTTGGATCCGCCACTGAACAAGAAGAACTGACAAGTTTGCCATAGTGCAATCTAATTAAAATTATACCTTCCTTGCGCTCCTAACACGGAGTATAGGAACACAATAAAGGTCTAAATTTTGGCCATTGTTGAAAAAGGCTGTGAATGACACTGAACTGTTTTTGTGCTACGTTCCTGAGCAGGCGTAGTCCTGGACCAACGGCGTAGCTCTGCCTGAAAAAGTGGAGGGCGCAACATCCCAAAATTTCTAACAAGCAAAAAAAAAAAAATGAAAAAAAGAAAGAAAGAAAAAAAGGGGGGAGAGACTAAAAAATATATATGGGGGTTTCATGTTCTGTATGCATACATTTTAACATTTCTGGTGCAATTCTAAATTTTAAGTACATGAAGAAATGTCTGGCGAGCGGTAGCGATGTAAACGTCTTCATATTGAATAGCATCATTTAAGAACAGGCGAGCCAGGAATTATTTTTAGCAAAATATTGACTCATCAGAAAATACTTTCTATACCCTCTATCATTACATGTAATAATATTCTATATAGATTGAGTTGAATGTCTTCATGTACATTGATAAAGTAATATGTATGATGGATCAGTATAGCTAAATTATTCAGATAGTCTATAAAGAACTGGCGAGCGGTAGCGCTGCCCCCCCCCCTCCCTTTCTCCAACGTTCCGCTTGTCCTGGACAACAGCTTGGAGTAATTTTGGCATACAGAGATGTCAAAAGGTAAATTTTCAAGGTCAAAATTATTAAAGGAGACTAGAAACTGCATTATTGACTGAATCAATGGGGCCGAGGGATGTTGATCTCTAGGTTCGATCAGTGTAGGACACCCGGCAGTTTCAATTTATCTAGAATTTTTCGATATGAAATACCGCCTTTCCCACAATATCTCAGTAAGAAAACTGACTTCTATATAATTTCCCACTCACAATTAAGAAAAAAAATATGTAGGCGATGGGATTCGAACCCATGCGGGAAAAAATGTCAATGAAGTCCAGCACGCTAACCGCTAAGCCACGTAGTCGTTTTCAATCATGTAAAATTCTGTAGAGGCTTCAAATTCCCAAATGGCTATTACTGTATAAATAAAAAACCCCCAAACAAACAAACAGAAAAGGTCCAAATATCTATCATTTAATGATTTCTTTTTTTGTTCAAATATTTCAATCGGTTTTTGCTTTTGTTTTCCGCTATTTATAACTCATTTTTCCAAGTACTGCAACAGGGGACGTCTCAAAGTTAATTTCAAGGAACTGCCACAAACGGAGCGCCACCTGGTATCAAAATTGAGGTTAGCATTGACGAAGCAATAATGGCATTAGGACGAAAGAATGATGGCACAATGAAAAATATCATAACGCATGGTAGAACGACAATTATGCATTGACGAAGGACAAATGTAAAATGCACGGAAGCAACATTGCATAAAGAAGAAAGACAAATGCAATAAATTCAATTTGAAATGAAAGCAAGACAAATGAACATGGAATAATCAAACATTGAATGAAGCAACATAGCATGAAGCATGTAAGCAAGTCAAATAGCATTGTGACCCTAATCCCCCTCCATAGAAAACGAGATGACATGATACACGTACCTGAGAGTATACCTAGGATAAAAGTATTCAGATGTTTTAACACAAAATAGTTTTATAATGCAATAAACTTTTCGGTCTGATAACATCGCGCATCAAATTCAAAACCACTGTATTAGACCAAAATCGAGAGAAGTGGATGGTCTGTGCGGTAAATCGAAATCGCACCACTATTACCGATACATCTATCTCTTTTATACGCGCAAAACCATATTTTTAATTAAGTTGCTAATCGGACACTAAAGGAATGTGCGTATGATTACACTTTCAGAGACTCTGAAAATATTGTCATAGATAAAAAAGACACACATATATATATATGGAGAGCAAAACCAACCAGAGGCCTAAGCTGGCTTATATCGCTCACAGGAGTGCCATATAATTCAATAATTTCGCCTCCATGAGAAGTTATCGTTAGACTTAGCATTGTAATATTTTTCAAATTCCATGCAGAGGATTACATGAATACCTCTAATGGTGCCATCAATGCCCTTCTCAGTTATACATGTACATGTATATGCTTTCAATATAAACAACAATTTGTTCTTATTTTAATAACGGTACCAAATATGTACCATAAAAAGGTTTGTCCCGATACCTGTGACAGTGTGTAAAACTAATTTTCTTCAAAGGGCAATAATCCATGTAAATGTAGGTCAACAAAGACCATTGTCGAACTTGATCTGAAACTCATACGAAAAACTTTCATTCAAATATCTGTAAAGGTGACAGAGAAAAAGTGTCACATGTGAACGGTAATACAGACGGAGTGAAAACCTATAGTCCCATCCATTTTGCTGTTGGGGACAAAAATAAGTAATTACTCAAGTAATAATCAAGTTCATACAGGTGGTGAAAAGTTTGACCGATGACCTTAGTTCAAGGCCACCTTGAGGTCGAAGGCAACAATCCTGAGAAACTTATATTCATCATGTAGGTTGTGAAATCTACATGTTATATTTGGCAAGTATGATTTTGCTGACCTTGTGTGCTTTGACCATAATCTTTGATCCATGACCTTGGTTTGAGGTCATAACACACATCTGGGTCATGGACAACAAATTTGGAAAGAAAATTAATCCATTCAGGTAGTAAAATGTTATTGCTCTAACAATATTTGACCCTTCATATGAAGTTGAAAGTCATGGTTTTATTGAGTAAGACATCAATTCTATGGAAAGTGTGGTTTTTGTGACCCAGGAATAGGGCTAAAATGTTAGAAGGCCCAGACAAGATATTACAATTGCTTTTCACTGTGTCCTTTGGTCTTCTTTCAAGGTCATTACAAATTCTTTGGCAAATAGCAACAAATCTGTGAAATAATACTCAAATCTACACAAGGACATGATGGACAGATGGACGGACGGATGGACGGATGGACAGACAGACGGACGGACGGAAGGACAGATATCACTATTGTAACATCATAATCAACCTTGAGCTAATTGTCCGTCGACATTGCTCCACTCCACCAGCAATGCTCTGAAGTGCTATGTAACATGTCATAAAAAAATAGCAATACAAATGGTTTGACGTCTGGGTATCATATGATAGAAAAAAAATACCTATCATATATGTTAATATGTGATAGGATACCTGGCATGTCAAATGATAATGTGCATATCAAATAACACACAACGAGCATTCTCTAAGTATCTGAAAGCATCACTAATGAGAATTTAATATTCGAAACATGTGTCTGGTGCATGGAAATTGGTTTGGAATTTTCTTCAAGAGGGTATAGAGTTGGAACCCTTCGACATTACTCTAATGGCAGATCACTTGAAATAAGGCTGCGTTGAATATAAAAAACCACTGAGAGAATAATGCTATAAGTAAAATACAGACAGCCGATCGGATAAGTTAGATTGAAAAGGTATTTGTACTTTTTGTGAATAAATGATGTCTGATTTACAACGGTAAAACCATATGATATGTAATACTGTTTATTAACAAAAGGGGTATTCTTGCACATAAATTTGGCATACAAATTTTTTTTCTCTCATTAATTCATTTTGTAAGAAGTCTTATGTAATGTATCCCCTGTAACAAAATTCAATTTTTCTCAACAGCTTTGTTAACTTGTTCCTTCTGTCTATAAAACTTTTTTTCTAAATATTACTCTTTAATAGTCCTTAAATAAATACATCTTTTCATAAAAAACCAAACTTTTTTTCATAAAAAAAACGTACTTTTTTCATAAAAAAAAATACTTTAAAAAAAAAAAACCAAAACTTTTTTTCATAAAAAAAACTTTTGAAGTTTTCAACAAAAATGATACTGCAATTGAGGATTATAGAATCCTATTTATAGAGATTCACACAATACTTTTTTGTAAATAAAACAAACAATAAATCATAATGTACAGTCTGAATTGAACTGAAAATCAGCAATTATCCATACTACGAATCATGATTCAGATGTACCACTTAGATTAGATGGTGGGTAATGCCATACGTCTCACGTCTGAAGTAATGTGACCATTTATGATCTGAGAAAAAAAATTGAAGAATACCATTATGATTGTAACGAAACAAGAGACAATACATCTGGTCCTTTGAAAGGAACAAAATTTAAAATTTACTTTTCGGAAACAACAAATCTAAGTTGCGGCCTTTAAATCTTTCAAACATATAAACAATTGCACCAAGAATTTTGATACAATAGACTGGTGTGACAATGTGCAGATTCCCTGCCAAAGGGAGAGCACTGTGAAATTCGCTGCCAACATGTTATACAGAAGTTTCACTCATATTATACATGACAGCCAAATATGCCATTGAAAGACAGGGATCCGTCTGACTGTCTTATTTCCAAAATGCATTTGACGTAAATATGTGCCTGACATCCTTTTTCACTTTGTGACACTTTCAGTGTTACTATCTGATTTCAAAATGTTCCTGATGTCGAATCTATTTGCACTTTAAGCATCGTCGAAATGTTCCCGACATATTTTTCAATGCTGCAATGCTTTCACATATTCCTTGAAAAGAAATAAAGAAATCTGTTAGTCATAAGCCAAAGTAGTAAAGTTTTCAGAATAATTCATTGTAAAAGTATTTAGCACATGATTATTATAGAACCTTCAGAATAGAGACATGAAGCCTGTTTCACAAAACACTTAAACATTTTTTTAGGAATTTTCTTAACTTTTGATCACTTAATTCTTCTTATAAACTGAAAATCGTGATATTTGGTTTCTGAATTTATATTCAGTATATAGAAATGGTTTTAGAAAACAAACAAAATATATGGAAAAACTTTTGAAGATTTTATTTGATGACGAAAATTCCTGAAAATTTCAGAAGAAATTGTTGTGAAAATTGGCGATGGACTGAATGGGCTAAAACATAATGCGTGCCAATTCACAGATGAAAATAAAAACATTAAGGCAACTAAAATCATCATCAAGATGGTGTTGTTTTGCTTGAGCAAAACAGGTATAATTATATGTAGCACCATGTATTCTCATTCATGAAGAAAATTCTACAACACCAAAAAAACCCCCCAAAAACAAAGAACAATACAATGACATCCTATTTTAAGCATATCAGATCATATCATAAATTTGCCCATTTCAATCTCTCTGACCTTACAAATCAATTATTCAAATAGGCACCCATTTCTAAAAGCTTCCACAATTCTAAGTTCAACAAGTTAAAAGTCATGTTTGTAAAACATTAATGCCCCCCTACCCCTTCTGTGATTAAAGTCCGTCACAACTTTATACTTGATTTTCATTTGATGTGTCTGTACACAAAATTTCATTTTCATATGTGAATCCACTCCAGAGGTATTGAACGGAAACTGATGTCGTGGACCGACCGACGGACCGATAGACAGAAAGTCAGACAGCGGCAAAGCAATATGTCCCCTCTTCTTCAAAGGGGGCATAAAAATTTTTGATTGAACCCAAATATGAACTTGACCTAGATTTTTATTTGATGTGTCTGAAAACAAAATTTCATTTCAATATGTAACTCCACTCAAGAGATGTTGAACGGAAACCCTGAAATTTTGGTATTTTTCGAAGTGCAAGGGGCATAACTCTGTCAAAATTTTGTTCATCAGACCTTCATACAAACTTGACCTGGATTTTCATTTGATGTGTCTGTATACAAAATTTCATTTCAATATGTAACTCCATTCAAGAGATATTGAACGGAAACCCTGAAATTTTGGCATTTTTTGAAATAAAAGGGGCATAACTCTGTTAAAATTTTTTTGATCGGACCCAAATATGAACTTGACCTAGATTGTCATTTGATGTGTCTGTATACAAAATTTCATTTCAATATGTAACTCCAGTCAAGAGATATTGAACGGAAAACCTGAAATTTTGGTATTTTTCTAAATGCAGGGGGCATCACTCTGTCAAAATTTTGTTGATCGGATCCAAATATACACTTGCCCTAGATTTTCATTTGATGTGTCTGTATACAAAATTTCATTTCAATATGTAACTCCACTCAAGAGATATTGAACAGAAACCCTGAAATTTTGGTATTTTTCGAAGTGCAGGGGGCATAACTCTGTCAAATTTTTTTCGATCGGACCTTAATACGAACTTGACCTGGATTTTCATTTGATGTGTCTGTATACAAAATTTCATTTCAATATGTAACTCCATTCAAGAGATATTGAACAGAAACCCCGAAATTTTGGTATTTTTCGAAATGCAAGGGGCATTACTCTGTCAAAATTTTTTTGATCGGACCCAAATATGAACTTGACCTAGATTTTTGTTTGATGTGTCTGTATACAAAATTTCATTTCAATATGTAACTCCATTCAAGAGATATTGAACAGAAACCCCGAAATTTTTGTATTTTTCGAAATGCAAGGGGCATTACTCTGTCAAAATCTTTTTGATCGGACCCAAATATGAACTTGACCTAGATTTTTGTTTGATGTGTCTGTATACAAAATTTCATTTCAATATGTGAATCCATTCAAGAGATATTGAACGGAAACCCTGAAATTTTGGTATTTTTCGAAATGCAAGGGGCATAACTCTGTCAAATTTTTTTCGATCGGACCCAAAAAGGAACTCGACCTAGATTTTTGTTTGATGTGTCTGTATACAAAATTTCATTTCTATATGTAACTCCATTCAAGAGATATTGAACGGAAACCCTGAAATTTTGGTATTTTTCGAAATGCAAGGGGCATAACTCTGTCAAATTTTTTTCGATCGGACCCAAAAAGGAACTTGACCTAGATTTTTGTTTGATGTGTCTGTATACAAAATTTCATTTCAATATGTAACTCCATTCAAGAGATATTGAACGGAAACCCTGAAATTTTGGTATTTTTCGAAATGCAAGGGGCATTACTCTGTCAAAATTTTTTTGATCGGACCCAAATATGAACTTGACCTAGATTTTTGTTTGATGTGTCTGTATACAAAATTTCATTTCAATATGTGAATCCATTCCAGAGATATTGAACGGAAACCCTGAAATTTTGGTATTTTTCGAAAAGCAAGGGGCATAACTCTGTCAAAATTTTGTTGATCGGACCCAAAAATGAACTTGACCTAGATTTTTGTTTGATGTGTCTGTATACAAAATTTCATTTCAATATGTAACTCCATTCAAGAGATATTGAACGGAAACCCTGAAATTTTGGTATTTTTCGAAATACAAGGGGCATAACTCTATCAAATTTTTTTTTATCGGACCCAAATATAAACTTGACCTAGATTTTTGTTTGATGTGTCTGTATACAAAATTTCATTTCAATATGTAACTCCATTCAAGAGATATTGAACGGAAACCCTGAAATTTTGGTATTTTTCGAAATGCAAGGGGCATAACTCTGTCAAAATTTTTTTGATCGGACCCAAATATGAACTTGACCTAGATTTTTGTTTGATGTGTCTGTATACAAAATTTCATTTCAATATGTGAATCCATTCCAGAGATATTGAACGGAAACTGATTTCGCGGACCGACCGACATACCGACAGACCGACAGACCGACATACCGACAGACCGACAGACCGACAGACCGACAGACCGACCGACAGCGGCAAACCTATATGTCCCCTCTTCTTCGAAGGGGGGCATAAAAATGTAACACTCCTGAAGATTTCTGTCATTTTTAAGTTCAAAATGCTACACTTCTGAAGATTTCTGTCATTTTTAAATTCAAATGTGAGACTTTCATTCTTCATAATTTTTACTCATACATGTATACACATAAAGTCAATAACAAGATTGTCATACCTTCCATAGCCTTCATTTGAAATCCTATTTCCCAGCGGCTGTCCATGTCAGTTTATCTTTGGTAGGTAACGGGGCATGGTAGAATTTACATTGATTTTTGTTCAAACAACTTATTCCAAACTTACAGGGCTGAAAAACAAAATCAGAATTCCAAATTTTGAGGTTTTTTTTTTTATTACTAAGAAATTAGATGTGATTTTAAACATAAATTACTCGCAGGTATTGATTTCACATCCAAACCAGTGTACTTTTTTAAAAGCAACCAAATCTTAGCAGAAATATGACGATATTGGGTGAATTGACACATTCGCAAAATCAGGAATTTGTACACTTTTAAAACTGTCCTTTAGGCCAAGTAAAATAAATTATATGTTTCTCAGATAATTGGGTCTAAAAAAGTGACAAGGTAGGTAGGGTTTTTATTTTTTTCCCATCAAGAATACTCTTATTATTCATTTAAGGCAAAAAAACCTTATGCCCACTTCTAACCCCCCCCCCCCCCCCCCCCCTGTTTTTCTTCATAGAAAACTATCTTTGAACCGTCAGTCAAAATTATGGTAAATGTACATTAAAATTCATGAAATTCTCCTGTACTGTAAATAAGTTGATTTTTAAAGTCAAATTGCCAAATTGTTCTAAGAATGGGGAGACGTTGCACTCATAAGTCACGATGGAAGAAGTTATACATGTTTTGTCGTGAGTTCATTTAGTAGAATCGCGTAAGAGACTCGGCTGGTGTTATTTGCTCACACCTTTTTGAAACCAAGATCAAATTAAATTTTTAATTTAACGTGTTTCGATTGGCTATGCATGCTATACGACCCCTCACTTCTTTGGGTGGATCCGTTCACAAGGTAAAAATCATGGCCGATAGGGTATATCTTCAGAAGTCAAGTCTGGATGAAGCAGAATCTTTAGAAATTGAATGAAGTGTTCAGAATTAACCACCATCTGATAAAATAATGTACACAGGTACAATGTACATTCTTTTAATCATAGATTTCAAGAAGGATTTAACTACGTTTCTCTTGCGTTCGTGGACAGTCCGTGCTTACTTTTTACATTGTGAATGTCATAGATTCGGAAATATTACAATAAAGTTACACACTTGATATTGTTAGGCATAAGTATTTACATGCTGTAAAGATCAATAAAGAAAACTATAGGAACTTTTAATACTTGATGTGTTAAACACACAAATAGTCGGTCGTCTAAGTGTCTGTTACTCTCGTTGGCACGTGGTTAGTACATGTACATGTATATAGCTCTGTACAATATTTTAAACGGTGCGTGGATAAAGAAGATTACCAATAACCGTAACTACAGAACGTGCTGTGATTATACTTTTAAAAGTGATTATCGGGTACCTTTTCTACAATTTTACAGGACAATTATATTTCCTTTAAACATGTTTTATGAAATTAATGGACATTTCGTTTTTTATTGACAAACTAGGATTAGACATGGTGGCTATTTTTTTCTGAAGTTGCAATAAAAACGTCCCGTCAGCAGCAAATTATAGCGCGTGGCGGTGTCTGAGAAACAAAGCAATTTTACATGGCATTATTAACTATAAGAGAAAAATAATGAGCATATTTTTTAATTAACACAGTAGATGTATTATGCTGCGAAGTCCCCTAAAATGAGAATCCTGCTAAAGTAAGAACATTTACAGTAAATATTCATCAAAAAACTTACAAAAATTGATCAAACTTTAACTGAATAATAGACATGTACATACCATTGGATGTATAAAGGTACAGTTCATATTGGTACAGTTAGGGTAAAACCTACAAATGCCTGAGGACTTGGACTGCTGGGGGAAGCTACCTACCAGTCCCCCAACTAAAGGACTGGGTACAGGGACCTGAACAACTGCAATAAAAATGTTTGTAATTGAAGTCTGTAACACTTACCTATTATTGATGACTATTGATATATGTAATTACAATTTTCAAGCGCTTGAAAATATTTTTCACATCTGCTTGCTAATTTTTACAGCCTTTAGCGTTACAATGTTTATTTTCTTTAAATACACGAAAAAGATGTGACTTTGACAGTTAAATTGAAAACATCCCCTTTCCCTGACTTACTTTTCTGTATCACAGTTGTTAAGTTACTCCTTTTGCTGGCATGTGTAAAGGGGCAGTCTTTACGTGTACACTTAGAATCAAACTTACAGTTCGGATGTATGTACAGACACTTGTCACCAAACTTACAGTGTGGAAACATTCTGTAAATAGAACAAGATGCAAGCATAAAATGTGCAATAAGATCAATCCCAGTATTGATTATTTGTGGAAAAGAGAGTTATTTCCCATTTGAGACGGTATATGATGTAAAACCATTATGACGTCATGAGAATGGCATGGTAACGTCAATTTCATGCCGTCATTTCCAAGAGTTTATGGACCGTTTCCATAGAATTTTATGACGTCACAATAAGTCTACATCAGATACCGTCCCAAAGGGGAAGCAACTCTTGTTTTCTAAAATAGTGAATACCCCTCACAAAATGTTTCCATCGTAAATTATTTGAATCTCGGCAAATTTTGATTGGTACTGGGGTAAAGTTAAGGTGTCGCTGAATTTACCGAGTATATACTCCCCTGTATGTAATTAACCAATTGTTTCAATAATCTTAAAATCATGATATGTGCATCAAAGCAAAGGCAACCACTAAAGTGACCCTTCTCAAAAATGGTTGTCATGATATCCTTGACCTTTGACCTAAAACATTCTTGATCCATGGCCCATCAGTGAATGAAGTTTGATGATAGCTGGCTTGAAAGTAATAGGCATTTAGCATACAAAAGCTTTTTTCAATTACCCTAAGACCTTGACACTATGTGTATCACTTATCTCTAAGCATTTCACATTCGAATTGTGTTGAATTAATTTGTAAAAGGAAGCTTTCTCATATACATGTATCTATCGATAAGTGAAAAAGTAGAAACTGTTTTGGCGAAAATATTGTTCCCTTATTATAAACATAGGTAATCACAGATTACGAAGCTCACCTCGTGACAGCAAAATTCAATTCAAACATATTTCTTAGTACATGTATATTGGCTTTAAAAGGCAAAACCACTCAAGCAGAAAAAGTAGGTCAAGGTCATTTTATGAAAGTTTGATCAAAGATACATCCAATATGCAAGTTTGGTACATGTAGCAGTTATACTTTGCTCAATATTGGCTTTATAGAGCAAAATCACTCAAGCGGAAAAAGGAGGTCAAGGTCATTTTATGAAAGTTTGATCAAAGATACATCCAATATGCAAGTTTGGTACATGTAGCACTTATACTTTGCTAAATATTGGCTTTTGAAAGCGAATCACTCAAGTGGAAAAAGTAGGTCAGATGCTGCATCCGATGCATGGGTCCATCTCAGCATCCAAAGATGAATCACTTGTGCAAGTTTGGTTACTGTAGCATCAGTACTTTGTCAGATACTGAGCTACCCCAAACTTCTTAACCAAGTCACTCAAGCGGAAAATGTAGGTCAGATGCTGCATCCGATGCATGGGTTCACCTCAGCATCCAAAGATGAATCACTTGTGCAAGTTTGGTTACTGTAACATCAGTACTTTGTCGGATACTGAGCTACCCCAAACTTCTTAACCAAGTCACTCAAGCGGAAAATGTAGGTCAGATGCTGCATACGATGCATGGGTTCACCTCAGCATCCAAAGATGAATCACTTGTGCCAGTTTGGTTACTGTAGCATTAGTACTTTGTCAGATACTGAGCTACCCCAAACTTCTTAACCAAGTCACTCAAGCGGAAAATGTAGGTCAGATGCTGCATCCGATGCATGGGTTCACCTCAGCATCCAAAGATGAATCACTTGTGCAAGTTTGGTTACTGTAGCATTAGTACTTTGTTAGATACTGAGCTACCCCAAACTTCTTAACCGGACGCGGACACGGACGCGGACGCGTGGGGTTATAGCATAAGCTCACTCAACTTCGTCGAGGTGAGCTAAAAAGTGTAAGTGATATTTAACATTTTTACATTTGTATTAATGACAGACATTGTAAAAGGCGTACTTACTTGCAAGGTTGTGTAGGATGTACGTATGGACAGGCGTTACCGTTGATACAAGCCGGCCAGAACCTACATTTTTCCGTGGATTTGGCTATGGTGGACGGCAATTCTTCCCCGTCTTCTTCTTCATCTACAATATACATGAAAATCACAAAATTACAATAATTGACCCTTTCACAATAAGGTTCACTCAGATCATTTTTTTATAAAAAAAAGGGATCCGAACTAACGTTATTGTAAAAAGGTCTATAAAGGCGATACTTTTATAACATTAACATCTACAATATACATGTACATGTACATGAAAAATGCACAATCAAAAAAATAAATTGATACTTAATATAATATTTTATACGACTTTCAAGATGGAAACGTACAGTTTTTTAAAACATTTTCGATATATTGTAAATGACACTGCTACATGCCAAAGCCACTACAATTATCTTTTGTCTTTTCTTCATTATTACTGTTTACAGTGGCATTACCATGTAATGATGTTGTATTTTTAATTCGGTAATTCATTCTTATCCAACTGAATGAAAATGATAAAACTGTGAATTTTTTAGAGCAGCAAAATATTACACTGAATAAGTTACCAAGAACACAGTATAAATATAGTTTCTTTATGTCTTTTAAAAGTATCAAACCTCAAGTGAACAATGCATATTTCAAATGTGTAATTTTTCCCTACAGAAAATAAATACAATGGAAAGTCTCAACAGTCTTACCGTCAGTGTCCCTTAGACTGATAGAGATAGGTTTTATTTCAGGGGGCTTAAGTTTAAGTAATGGATCCTCCATAGGCTGTTCCATCGGTTGTGCTTCCTCCTCTTCAGTCTGAAATTCCTCCACCTCCTCCTCATCGTACTGAACCTCCTCTCCTGTAGTGTCCATAAACTCTGTGTCCACTTCTTCCGTAAACACCTCTGGATCCACCCCATCTAATGTGACAATGAAGCGAGTGTCACTAGGGGGAACTTCTGCAGTTGGCTTTTGTCTATGTAGATAACAAAGAGAAATTACAGGTAAACTTTAGCTTCTAACAGACTTTTTTATATTACTGCAGTAAAATTGAAGTTGAATTTTTTGCACTAAGACCCGACAACAAAATATTTAATGTTATTCCTAACAGATCTGGGACATCACCATAAGTAATACATGTAGCATCGAAAGTTGCGATGCCTTGTCTTGGCATGTTTATAATGCAATTCTAGCAGTAATATGAAAATAGTTTATTCCTAATTATTTAAATTGAAATAAAAACTTCACTTTAACTTGAACATGTACATGTATCTTCATGTTATATTTATTTGTTCAACATGTTTACAAAGCCATCCAATAAAACTATGGCAACATTTAAATTGGTGCTGCAATGTTAATTGAGGGTACTAAACAATTTCCATTGGAATTTTTTTTGTGATTCATTTTTTTTCAAATCAAATCCTGTAGGAATTTTTTCAAATCATTGCAAACAGAAAATCTCTACAGGAAATAGATATACATGTACTGTAGATGTAGAATCATTCACTGATACTTTCTTTCATGGCTTTATAAAAGCAAACCATTTCGCCTGGGTAATTCGCGGATCCACCTGTTAGTATTGAGTTATGCTTTTGGTATTCAAATTACCTGAGACAAACTTTCGCAGTACGAAGCTGAACACCAAAGAAGCGAAGGTTAATATACCGCGTACGATTATACATGTATGTATATAGTAATCCAGTATCCCATCTAGCCGAAATGGTCTATTACTCATAACATGCTATGTATTCCGTCTTTTCGATTTTACAGTCCTGCATTTGATTTGTGCAGGTATCTGACGTAAACACATTGTGACGTCATTAAATTCCTTTGAAAACGTCGTTTTTGTAACTATGTTTCCCTGAATTTCATGCTGGTTTCCATAGAATTTGATGACGTCACAATGCGTTGACGTCATATACCTGCACAAATGGGAAGTAACTCTCTATTTCGAAAAGACCGAATTCTTAGATAAAAATTTTACTTTGATTGCACAAAATTAAGTTCTTACTTCTTTGGATTCTTTTTAAGTTCTAGCTGTGCTCTACGTTTTTCAGCTCTTGCTTTCTGTCGCATCATTTTCTGTTGCCGTAGCAACTTACGCCTCTGCTCATCTTCATCATCATCATCATGAACCTGTAGAAATACATGATAAGAAACAATTTTACACTCTGTTTAGATTTTATATCATTTTAAGCAAATGTATACAATTGAAACATACGAATGATATGATTTTGTTACCCCTGGCTCATGTTGCCTATAGGCATTTTTCAAGTTGACGTACTTCAGACTTCGCACTCTCAAACATCGCACTTTAGGGGTCATGTAAAAGAAATCAGGTGTGATAAGAAAAGTAAAATCTGAACTTACAATGGATGTAATGACACAGGAGTGGTTCAAATACATGTGTGTATATTATCACATCAAAACAGATAATTTCTTCACCCAAAGTATTCTCTAAGTTCATCGAAATAACAACGACTATTTACATTTTTGACACATTCCCTTGAAAGTGCAACGTCTGAAGCGCGAAGTCCGGGAACATGAAAATGTCTAATAAGATGCATAGTATAGCATTGCCTGAGAATCTTTTTTTTCAAACCACTGATGCTGCATAATTTGTTCTTTTACTGCTATTCTTTGTTTTACCAATACCAAATGCAAGTAATAGCATATTTAAAACTTTTAAATTCTATAGGCAACAGCATTTTTAAAATTCAATTCTATTTCTGTTTTTCTATCTTCACTAGAGCATCCAAGAATCTTGGTACAAATTTGTGTCACATGCCTATATCGCAAAATTCTATTTTGAGCACAGTGTACCAATTCAGCCCTACTATAACATTTAACATAGATATTCCAAATTTATCTCTACAAAATAAACAAAAGAGCACTAAAATACTACCTCATCTTCCTTTGCAATGGTCAATTCACTATCCTGGGTATCCTCTGACATCTTGTCCTCCTCCTCCCCCTCCTCCTCCTTACTCCCTGCCTCAGGACTGGGTGTGGCCTCCTCCTCCAGGGCAGCTGCATCCTCAGCCTGGAGGATCTGGTGTACTTCAGGGTCGATCTCATCATCGGAGGATGGCATGGCTTCTGGTTCTTCAGACTCCAAAGGCTACAAAGATTTTTTTTATCTAAATCAAGTATGTCATTTAGGTAGAGTCTATAGATGAAAATGTCCTGACTTATCTTCTCATAGTCAAATAACAGCTACCTAATTATCACATATTACACTAACAATTTCTAAGCAAATTTATATGTAGTAAAGCCCATATGAATCTAAGGAACAAATGAAGCCAACTACCAGGTTATTTCCTATCCTTAATTAATTAAATCATTATTATAAAATTCTCAAAGTCTTAACGATAAACTGAATAAGACAATGTAGGAAAATCTTGTCAAAATACAGCCAATTTGATTTTATTGTCATTTCAATGTGTTTGATTTTATTGTCATTTACATGTACAAGTCAAAAACAAGTAATGTTCCTATTGATAACAAATTAAGTATATAATTACATTATTTAGACTTACAGATGCCTGTTCCTCATACACCACAGTCTCTGTTTCTTCCTCCTCCACCACTGAACCATCCCCGGATCCTCCCTCACTCTCCTCCTCCTCTTGTTTTACCTTCAGTATATACCTGTTGTCCACCACTGGTCTGACTCTGGCAACCTCTTGTCCTATCAGAAGATAGTACAATATTAATTCCTCACACAATTCTGAATTTCTAACTGGAGGTTTTATTTTCTATTGTCTAATTTTATGGAAAGTTTGGAACATGTAGATAGTTATGGAACACAGAGTGAAAGCAACGCATACAGAACTTGCACAACTACTGAGAAATCACCTTAAGTCAGATATCATAGCTTTTGGAAAATTTATATGTCGTAATCAAACAGCCCTTCATTGCATTGTTAAGCAGCCAATGATCATGTCAAGTTATTTAAGTATGCTAGAAGGGGCAATGTCATACATTCAGTGTTCCCTTATTTACTTCCAACCTACATACATATTGAATGCCTACAGTTTTTAGGAATGCATTTTGTACATAATCTTCATACTAGTGATTACATTCGACTATCATTATACCTGTAGTTTTAGTTTGCTCCAGGGGTTTTGGCTTCTCCAATTGTTTATTTTCGATGGTATATGTCATTTCTTTGATTAACTCCTCTCTCTTGCTCTTTGACTCCAATCCCACTCTCCGCCCCTCGTATTCAGTTTGGCCCTGTTCCTCTCTCCTTGACCTTGACACCAGACCCCGCTGACTCTCTGGCTGTAGCTGCGCCGCTACACGACCTATGACCCTGCCTGACCTTTTACCGTGTAATGTGACTGTGACCTTCTTATCTGCACTCTGTTGTATAGGTCGAACATAAGCCTTTTCTGTGAAGAGATTATTACATGTATTCTTAAATCATTCAGAATATTTAAGGAAAACACAGATATTTACTAATCATAGGCTTTACTTTAATAATAGAAAGAGTTCTAAAATAGCCTTGACTTTTACTCTTACATTTCAAATCGTGACCTTGACTTTTCCACTACAAAAGGGCTTTAAAGTAACCTTGACTCTTACAAAACAAAGGGCTTATATACAACCTAGACCTTCAAAAGCAACTTTATCACATCATAACTGACCCTCAAAGTGCATGAGTGAAATATTACAATTACATGTATATGTGCAGACAAAGACAAATATTCTACATCATGGTGACTGTACAACAAAACCTTTGTTTCATTTCAACTTGGAATTAAACAAAATGTTTTTCATAAAAAAACAGATGTCTCCCCCCTCCCTCTAAGGTACTTTGACCTTGGGCCAACATGCAAAATGATGTGAAACCTTTGAGTCATGGGAAACATCATACTAAAACATGAAAGTGATTCATTACATTGTTTGAGGTAAAGCCCAAACATGATTGGCATATACAATTTCATAATAAGCATATCTAAAGAAATTTACTTTGGTCACATGACCTTGGATATAGGTGATCTGAAACCTACACTCACCGACGAGGGCTAAGTACCCGAAACATGCATGTCTGGTCCATGCTGCAAACTTATCTGCTTTTAAATGATGCTATTGAATTTGAAGACGTTTAACATTGTATGGATCATGAGCAACAAAAAACTGAATTAGTGATTGGATACAAGGTTCAAAATATAAAGCCTAAACATTATTAGCATAGACAATTTCTGCCTGGACATGCTTAGCATATACAATTTCATTACCAAAGCAAGAAGCTACCTTAACCATGTGACCTTAGGACAATGTGATAAGAAACATTAAGTCCTTAGAAACAACATACTAAAATATGAAAACAATTGTAAGAAGGGTTCAGGAGATATAGCCCAGACAATATTAGTACGTACAATTTCATTAAAAAGAACTAAATGATCTTGACCTTGGGCACATGACCTTGGGTCAAGATGATAAGAAACCCTCCAATCCTGAGCAACAGCATACTATAGTATAAGAGTGATCCAGTCCAAGGGATAAAGCCAAAACAAGAATGTATCTACAATTTCATTAAAAATGTAGTAAGTGACCTTGGCCTTGGGTCAAGGTGATGTGAAGCCTTCGGGTCATAAGCAACAACATACTAAAATATGAAAGTGATCTGGCAAACAGTTCAAGGGATATAGCACAGACTGGAATGTATGTACAGTTTCATCAAAAATGCACTAAGTGACCTTGACCTTGGTCACATGACCTTGGGTCAACGTGATATGAAACCTACGGGTCATAAGCAACAACATACTAAAATATGAAAGTGATCCTGCAAACGGTTCAAGAAATATAGCCCGGACAGGAATGTATGCATAATTTCATTAAAAATGCACTAAGTGACCTTGACCTTGGTCAAATGACCTTGGGTCAAGGTGATGTG
Source organism: Pinctada imbricata (assembly GCA_033119305.1). Taxonomy (NCBI): domain Eukaryota; kingdom Metazoa; phylum Mollusca; class Bivalvia; order Pterioida; family Pteriidae; genus Pinctada; species Pinctada imbricata. Next base: position 46,540,519 of record VSWD01000009.1, on the reverse strand, counting down.
AAACCTACCGGTCATAAGCAACAACATACTAAAATATGAAAGTGATCTGGCAAACGGTTCAAGAGATATAGCCCGGACAGGAATGTATGCATAATTTCATTAAAAATGCACTAAGTGACCTTGACCTTGGTCACATGACCTTGCGTTAAGGTGATGTGAAACCTTCGGGTCATAAGCAACAACATACTAAAATATGAAAGTGAACCGGCAAATGGTTCAAGAGATATAGCCCGGATATGAATGTATGCATAATTTCATTAAAAATGCACTAAGTGACCTTGACCTTGGTCACATGACCTTGGGTCAAGGTGATGTGAAACCTTCGGGTCATAAGCAACAACATACTAAAATATGAAAGTGATCGGGCAAAGGTTCAAGAGATATAGCCCGGACAGGAATGTATGCATAATTTCATGGAAAATGCACTAAGTGACCTTGACCTTGGTCACATGACCTTGGGTCAAGGTGATGTGAAACCTTCGGGTCATAAGCAACAACATACTAAAATATGAAAGTGATCTGGCAAACGGTTCAAGAGATATAGCCTGGACAGTAATGTATGCATAATTTCATTAAAAATGCACTAAGTGACCTTGACCTTGGTCACATGACCCTGCGTTAAGGTGATGTGAAACCTTCGGGTTATAAGCAACAACATACTAAAATATGAAAGTGATCCGGCAAATGGTTCAAGAGATATAGCCCGGACAGGAATGTATGCATAATTTCATTAAAAATGCACTAAGTGACCTTGACCTTGGTCACATGACCTTGGGTCAAGGTGATGTGAAACCTTCGGGTCATAAGCAACAACATACTAAAATATGAAAGTGATCCTGCAAACGGTTCAAGAGATATAGCCCGGACAGGAATGTATGCATAATTTCATTAAACATAGGTAATCACAGATTACAAAGCTCACCTCGTGACAGCAAAATTCAATTCAAACATATTTTTTTAGTACATGTATATTGGCTTGTAAAGGCAAAACCACTCAAGCAGAAAAAGTAGGTCAAGGTCATTTTATGAAAGTTTGATCAAAGATACATCCAATATGCAAGTTTGGTACATGTAGCAGTTATACTTTGCTCAATATTGGCTTTATAGAGCAAAATCACTCAAGCAGAAAAAGTAGGTCAAGGTCATTTTATGAAAGATTGATCAAAGATACATCCAATATGCAAGTTTGGTACATGTATCACTTATACTTTGCTCAATAATGGCTTTTAAAGGCAAAATCACTCAAGCAGAAAAAGTAGGTCGAGGTCATTTTATGAAAGTTTGATCAAAGATACATCCAATATGCAAGTTTGGTACATGTAGCAGTTATACTTTGCTCAATATTGGCTTTATAGAGCAAAATCACTCAAGCAGAAAAAGTAGGTCAAGGTCATTTTATGAAAGATTGATCAAAGATACATCCAATATGCAAGTTTGGTACATGTATCACTTATACTTTGCTCAATATTGGCTTTTAAAGGCAAAATCACTCAAGCGGAAAAAGTAGGTCGAGGTCATTTTATGAAAGTTTGATCAAAGATACATCTAATATGCAAGTTTGGAACATCTAGCACTTATACTTTGCTCAATATTGGCTTTTAAAGGCAAAATCACTCAAGCGGAAAAAGTAGGTCAAGGTCATTTTATGAAAGTTTGATCAAAGATACATCCAATATGCAAGTTTGGTACATGCAGCACTTATACTTTGCTCAATATTGGCTTTTAAAAGCGAAATCACTCAAGTGGAAAAAGTAGGTCAGATGCTGCATCCGATGCATGGGTCCATCTCGGCATCCAAAGATGAATCACTTGTGCAAGTTTGGTTACTGTAGCATTAGTACTTTGTTAGATACTGAGCTACCCCAAACTTCTTATCCAAATCACTCAAGCGGAAAATGTAGGTCAGATGCTGCATCCAATGCATGAGTTCACCTCAGCATCCAAAGATGAATCACTTGTGCCAGTTTGGTTACTGTAGCATCAGTACTTTGTCAGATACTGAGCTACCCCAAACTTCTTAACCAAGTCACTCAAGCGGAAAATGTAGGTCAGATGCTGCATCCGATGCATGGGTTCACCTCAGCATCCAAAGATGAATCACTTGTGCTAGTTTGGTTAGTGTAGCATCAGTACTTTCTCAGATACTGAGCTACCCCAAACTTCTTAACCAAGTCACTCAAGCGGAAAATGAAGGTCAGATGCTGCATCCGATGCATGGATTCACCTCAGCATGCAAAGATGAATCACTTGTGCAAGTTTGGTTACTGTAGCATCAGTACTTTGTCAGATACTGAGCTACCCCAAACTTCTTAACCAAGTCACTCAAGCGGAAAATGTAGGTCAGATGCTGCATACGATGCATGGGTTCACCTCAGCATCCAAAGATGAATCACTTGTGCAAGTTTGGTTCCTGTAGCATTAGTACTTTGTCAGATACTGAGCTACCCCAAACTTCTTAACCGGACGCGGACGCGGACACGGACGCGGACGCGGACGCGGACGCGTGGGGTTATAGCATAAGCTCACTCAACTTCGTCGAGGTGAGCTAAAAATGCACTAAGTGACCTTGACCTTGGTCACATGACCTTGGGTCAAGGTGATGTGAAACCTTCTGGTCATAAGCAACAACATACTAAAATATGAAAGTGATCGGGCAAACGGTTCAAGAGATATAGCCCGGACAGGAATGTATGCATAATTTCATGGAAAATGCACTAAGTGACCTTGACCTTGGTCACATGACCTTGGGTCAAGGTGATGTGAAACCTTCGGGTCATAAGAAACAACATACTAAAATATGAAAGTGATCGGGCAAACGGTTCAAGAGATATAGCCCGGACACGATGTGTGACAGACGGACAGACGGACAGACAGACAGACGGACAGACAGACGGACGACGAAGGCAAAACCAATATGTCTCCTCCCCGTTGGGGGGGAGACATAAATATAATTTGTCTAAATAGAAGTCTTGATCAAAACTTGTCCACGAAGTACCGGTACTATCCTGCACATTAGTCTTGTTTTATTGAAATACCGTAATGTATAAACTTGGTACATGTAGTACTGGGCTTGTCTTTAGAACATGCTTGACAAACTTGAAGGATGAAATAATGAGCCCTATTTTTGCACATGATTTTTACAAAGTTATTGCTGCTTAGTAACAAATCCTTTCCTCTTCTTTAATTCTAGAAAGCACAAAGGGTTTGCGACTAAGCAGCAATTCCAAAAATCTGTGTATTTTTGCTAAAATAAGAGAAGAAAAATGCATTGAAATGCAATTTGACAGATACCGAAGCCTCCAAATGTTTCTAAATCAAACTCTCTTCTTACCCGTTTTAAATTATCAACACAGAATTCCTACCTTTTTCACTGTACATTTTCTCGCTATACAACTTCTTTTCACTGAGGACAGACTTCATTGTGCTGGATACAGATCGTTCGGCCTCCCTCGTTGCACGAAGAATCAAATTTTTGTTGGCTTGCTGAGAAAGTGGCACACTAGGTCTACGAAGATGGAATGAACAAATAATCTCGTAATCAATTTAAAATAAATTAATAGATGTATCTGGTAAAATAAGAATAAACTTTATACATGTATCTAAAACTAACAGTTTTTGAAGGGTTTTCAAAAAATTTAGAAGGTTAAAAATTTTAAATGGGTTTTAGAACTTTAAGATAAGTTTGAAAATTTTAGATAGGTTTCAAAAACCTTAAATTGGATGCAAAATATACCTCACATGATCAATAGATAATAACAATTCTGCACCTTTACCGAGATCAGAGTGGTTGTTGATCAGACATCACATACATGTAACAGTGGGCCAAAAACAAAATTGAACTTGCAAGCTAGTTTATTTTTACACGTAATTTCTTTGAAACCAATCTTAAAAACAGGTAGAGGATAACTTGGCGAGTCAAAATCCACATCTATTTTGCCTGATACACACCTTGTACCTTAGATATTTTAAAACCTTTGATATAAAGAAATCCTGCAGGATTTAAAAAACATAGGTAATCACAGATTACGAAGCTCACCTCGTGACAGCAAAATTCAATTCAAACATATTTCTTAGTACATGTATATTGGCTTTTAAAGGCAAAACCACTCAAGCAGAAAAAGTAGGTCAAGGTCATTTTATGAAAGTTTGATCAAAGATACATCCAATATGCAAGTTTGATACATGTAGCAGTTATACTTTGCTCAATATTGGCTTTATAGAGCAAAATCACTCCAGCGGAAAAAGTAGGTCAAGGTCATTTTATGAAAGATTGATCAAAGATACATCCAATATGCATGTTTGGTACATGTATCACTTATACTTTGCTCAATATTGGCTTTTAAAGGCAAAATCACTCAAGCGGAAAAAGTAGGTCGAGGTCATTTTATGAAAGTTTGATCAAAGATACATCCAATATGCAAGTTTGGTACATGTAGCAGTTATACTTTGCTCAATATTGGCTTTATAGAGCAAAATCACTCAAGCAGAAAAAGTAGGTCAAGGTCATTTTATGAAAGATTGATCAAAGATACATCCAATATGCAAGTTTGGTACATGTATCACTTATACTTTGCTCAATATTGGCTTTTAAAGGCAAAATCACTCAAGCGGAAAAAGTAGGTCGAGGTCATTTTATGAAAGTTTGATCAAAGATACATCTAATATGCAAGTTTGGAATATCTAGCACTTATACTTTGCTCAATATTGGCTTTTAAAGGCAAAATCACTCAAGCGGAAAAAGTAGGTCAAGGTCATTTTATGAAAGTTTGATCAAAGATACATCCAATATGCAAGTTTGGTACATGTAGCACTTATACTTTGCTCAATATTGGCTTTTAAAAGCGAAATTACTCAAGTGGAAAAAGTAGGTCAGATGCTGCATCCGATGCATAGGTCCATCTCGGCATCTAAAGATGAATCACTTGTGCAAGTTTGGTTACTGTAGCATCAGTACTTTGTCAGATACTGAGCTACCCCAAACTTCTTAACCAAGTCACTCAAGCGGAAAATGTAGGTCAGATGCTGCATCCGATGCATGGGTTCACCTCAGCATCCAAAGATGAATCACTTGTGCAAGTTTGGTTACTGTAGCATCAGTACTTTGTCAGATACTGAGCTACCCCAAACTTCTTAACCAAGTCACTCAAGTGGAAAATGTAGGTCAGATGCTGCATCCGATGCATGGGTTCACCTCAGCATCCAAAGATGAATCACTTGTGCCAGTTTGGTTACTGTAGCATTAGTACTTTGTCAGATACTGAGCTACCCCAAACTTCTTAACCAAGTCACTCAAGTGGAAAATGTAGGTCAGATGCTGCATACGATGCATGGGTTCATCTCAGCATCCAAAGATGAATCACTTGTGCCAGTTTGGTTACTGTAGCAATAGTACTTTGTCAGATACTGAGCTACCCCAAACTTCTTAACCAAGTCACTCAAGCGGAAAATGTAGGTCAGATGCTGCATCTGATGCATGGGTTCATCTCAGCATCCAAAGATGAATCACTTGTGCCAGTTTGGTTACTGTAGCAATAGTACTTTGTCAGATACTGAGCTACCCCAAACTTCTTAACCAAGTCACTCAAGCGGAAAATGTAGGTCAGATGCTGCATACGATGCATGGGTTCACCTCAGCATCCAAAGATGAATCACTTGTGCCAGTTTGGTTACTGTAGCATTAGTACTTTGTCAGATACTGAGCTACCCCAAACTTCTTAACCAAGTCACTCAAGCGGAAAATGTAGGTCAGATGCTGCATCTGATGCATGGGTTCACCTCAGCATCCAAAGATGAATCACTTGTGCAAGTTTGGTTACTGTAGCATTAGTACTTTGTCAGATACTGAGCTACCCCAAACTTCTTAACCGGACGCGGACGCGGACACGGACGCGGACGCGGACACGGACGCGGACGCGGACGCGGACGCGTGGGGTTATAGCATAAGCTCACTCAACTTCGTCGAGGTGAGCTAAAAATATACCCTACCGGTATTTTGATTTTCTTCAGGAATTCAGATTTTCCAGCAAGAAAATAAATTTCCTTCAGCAAACTTTTTAATTTTCTTGTAGGAATGTCCTCCTAATCTTTCTCCTAAAATACATGACTCCTCACCTTACCTACATCACTAAGAACAAACTCTGCTTCCTACGTAGAGGGTGAAACTAAAGCAAATAAATTTTTTTGGTACATTACCTCCGAGCAGAAAAAGCAATTACACTGGACATGCCTCCAGCTCGAGGATTGTCTTCCTCATCCTCATCTTCCTCCTCAAACCCACGACTCCTTACCTTTCCAACATAGGATATAGTCTGCTTTCTACGTACAGGGTGAACCTAAAGCAAAATCATGAATTTTTGTGTATTACCTCCGAGCAGAGAAAGCGATGACACTGGACATGCCTCCAGCTCGAGGATTGTCTTCCTCATCCTCATCTTCCTCCTCAAACTCACGGCTTCTCACTTTACCTACATATGACATAGGCTGTTTCCTACGTACAGGGTGTACCTAATGCAAAATTAACAAAGCATGCTTTAGAAAAATAAGTTCTCAGATTTCACTATTCATCAGAGTTCTTAAAACAGTCAAATTTTAATAATGAAAATATTTTTGTTCAGCGGACATACAAAATTTCATCTTTTCAAATTTACAGGCCCGTGTTCTTTTTATGATGGTATCTGACATAAAAGCATTGTGACATCATTCAATTCCTGTAAAAACATTATATTTGTAGCCCTGTTAAGAGAATCTTATGCCAGTTTCCATAGAATTTAACGACATCACTATCACTTGACGTCAGATACCTGCAGAAATGGGAAGCAACTCTGTATTTTGAAAAGAGCAAATCCTCATGGAAATGTAAATAACAGTACTACTATAGTGCTGGTGGTGTAGTGGTTAGCGCGGTGGACTACAAATCCATAGGTCGTGGGTAGGGATCTCACCAAAGTCGGTCATTGCAAAACCATTGTAACCTTGGGCAAGTTACTTTACACTAAATTGCACTCTCTCCACCCACATGAGTAAACAGGGCACCTGGCACATGAGACGAGCTTGTACTGTAAAAGCATTAGCGCCTAAACGGCAGCTCTGATTGTGTACTCCCAAGGGAGTTGAGAATGCACTGGATTGTACAGGTCTCGCCAGGGAGGTAATTGTAGAAGTTGAGGCTCAGGCGAACGAGACTATGAACCCCTACCTCTACCTCTACTACAAATGACACAAGTTACACTTGTCAGACTATTCTAAAGCAACTACCTTGTCTTTGACCTTGATTACTTATGGGGCACAATATAAACTGATTGACAGAAACATACCTCTCTTGAGGAATAAGAATCTGCACTCTGTATTCTTCTCCTCCCAGGGGACCCAGCCCTCTTTATGGGTGAGGTTACTCCTCTAGGGACATTCTTCCTCCCCCTATCCTCACCTAAGGAGGACCTAGCCACTCCAAGACGAGAATGGACAGACCCTGGCTTTGGAATGTCCAATGATGGTCTAGTTGTTCTGTTTCTAAGTTCCGATGTTGAAACGGCTGAATAAGAATAAAAGATTATGTCATTATTTTTTCATTACTGCTTTGTTACAAATGAAAAATTTAGAAGAGACAAACAAATATTTTTAGATTTAAGACCCCAAAAAATATTTATCTGAAGTATTTGGCCCCTATAATACTTCTAAATTTTGAAGATTTGACCTAAATCAAGAGTCAAGGAAAGGAGGTGTTGGAAGTAAAGAGTTTGAAATTTGAAAATGTGCTTATAATTTTGTCTCAATGTAATAGACAGGACACCCCTCCTCCCCTTTTGTCCTCCTTTTGAACATTATTTATAGATCTGAATAAACATACTTACCTTGACGTGAAGATGTTGTGGATGAAGATATTGTGGGTTTTATCTTCTCTGTGACAACCGTCTTCTTCACCTTTTTGACCTCAGGTTCCTCCTTAAACTCAGCACTGAATTCATCTATTATGAAACCAATGTGCTTTTGAAACAACCGAAAGCTAAATCAACACTGATCAAAAGCTACAAATCAAATTAACAACCATCTATGAGTCTTTTTCTTAGAGCAGGGTTGTTTTTCTTATTTTGGGGAAGGTGCCTGTCCCATATGGGAAAATTTGCGACATTTTGCTCAAATTCTCACATTTTGTGCTGACTTCCAGGCTTTGTTCTTACTTGCTCGTGTGATTTTTTCATAATTCCTCTTTGGGAATTTCAGCATAATTTTTGGGGGAAAAATAGAGGAAATTTGGCATTGGGAAGGGGCCGAAATTCAGCCCCAAAACAAGGGAAAAAACCCTGTAGAGTGAATGTAATTAAAAGAAATACAAGTTAAAGGAATCTGCAAGTAAATTTCAAAAAGAATATCACATATACATACAGGGCTCTCAATCAGCCTAATTTTGGGCCGATATTGGGCCCCAGTCCCAATGCGAAATAGTATCTTTTTTCCCCAATTTATTGACCATTTTTCCTAATTTGACTCCTTAGGGAAAATTCAAACAAAATGATGAGTTAAAAATTCTAATCTTTAAGCAAAAAGGCATCCAAACTTATTTATATATTTTCCCATTTTTTGAGAAAATGCTGCTATTTTTCCCAATTTCAAAGGATCTGGCCCTAGTCCCATAAATGGGTGTGAGAGCTCTGACATACACTTACGAAGTTACGTGCATTTTCAAGACTGTTAAACAAAAATTACAAATGTCCATGCACACGTATTACGCATCTTCTTTTACTGAAGAAAATCAGTTATCTTTAGGTCAAATGAATATGCCTGTGATGTCATTGTGGAGATTTTAATTTAAAGATACATATTCATGAGGTCAATGAAGGTTGAGACTTACCAACAATTATGCATGCACTATTTTAATAGCACTTTATATGTTGATGAGCAAATATATATCTGTAAGAAAAGTTCAATTCTAATCAACCTAAAAGAAAATCTTTTTATTTTTACCCGGAATTGATAAGACAAACTTGTTTCAACAGATGGACTAGAAAGAAATACTATGTCCATTACAAATCTTACATGTATGTTTACAGTATATTCTTACCTGTTTCTGCCCTATCACCCAGTAGATCTGTTAGCACATCTTCATCCTGTAGAACTGCTGCTGGTCGTTTTTGAGCTTTTGCCGGCTTCCCTACAGCACTTTTCTCTGTTTTAGCGACAGTTTTTTCTACTTTCTCTTTCACAACAGCTTTTGCTTTCTCTACTTTAGTTGACTCAGTTTTTGTATCTGCTTTCGCTTTTGTTTTTGTCTCTGATTTTCCTTTTGATGATGATGTTTTGGCTTTTGCAGTAGAGTTTTTCGTCTTTGTAGGTTTTTCCTTCACAGTTTTCGGTTTCTCTTTTTCCTTCGGCAATATTGAGGATACATTTTGTTTGACATGTGACTCCTCATCATGTGACCCCTTACTTTGTAAGGATTCAATTTCATTGGATTTTTGTTGGTCTGTTAAATAAAATAAAGAGAATCGAAGTTTGTGAAATTTATGCCTTCATCAGAATTTAATTTTTGGTGTTTACACCACACAACTTACATGTAGGCCATACAAATAATTATACATGTGCATGTATGTTTACTAGTCGATAAAATTCATAAAAGGGAAAACATTTGTTGATGAATTTGCTAATTTTGGTAGAATTAAAACCTTACCTGAGCCTAGAGACTGCAATTTCTCCAGAAGGTTATATAGCCTATATGATACAAAATAAAATATACATTCAATTAAACATTTATGATCATGTTTAAATTAAACATCAAAGTTCTTCAAACTTAATTGAACGTCGGAAAGGTCTAGGTGCGCTAACCCCTCATATCGGCCCTATAATTTTGACGAAAATGCTTTTTATAAATGAATTATCACTTTTTGCAATGTTGAATTCTTGAGGAAATACCTTGTCATAATTTTGAGCCTCGTAACGTCACGTGTGTGATGTATGACGTCATGTTCTGACATCATCTGCCCTGAATGACGTAAAACAAAGGAAAATCATCACATTTTACACACAAATCTTCAAAATTCATCTACGCTGAAGGCCTCGCTACAATATTTTTTTCATGCAAATTCAAAGGCCAATCAGAAATATATCGAATGGTACAAAAATATTCATGGGCAAGGCCTGGAGCGCTACTTGATGTCATAATTTTGTATCGAAATTTTGCTCATTTATTGATATTTTCAATGTTTTGAGACATTTTGAGCGACATATTATTCAGTATAGGACTGTGAAATCATAACAGGCTTTCCTGATTTGAAGTCACCATACATTTGGCATCTTATAAAGTAGAATATAATGGATATGTGGAAAACTTTGAAAAAAGAGCCGAAATGGCAGGTTACCGCATAAAAACATACTTTTTGAAACTTGATACTTTGAACATCTGAAACATACTTTACATTTATTGCTAAAAATATGTATTTCAAATTGTATGTACATTAGACCTGTCTATCACATTATCCGAAAAAGAAGATCTTGCCATAAATTGTACATGTGACAGGATACACGTGTCAAAAATTGAAAGTCCTATCAGTGTCACTAACATGCACATGCCTCTTTATCATGTTTATAAAAAGCAAGAAAGTTATTAATGACAAACAGACAAACTCAGATGAATCAAACACTTTTTTATAGTATTATCAGAGATTCATCTACAATTTGGTTAGACCCAATGAAAATTAGCCTATGGGTCCCGGCAGAAATAATGAGTCCCAAGTACTGTAACCATACACCCGGTACAGTATCACAGACATGATCAACTTTTTCTCGTATCTAAAAACAAGATTTAAAAGTATGTCTGATCTATGATAAACATGGGACATTTATAATACCTTACACGGCTAATACACTTCGACTTGACTTGACTGACGCATCATACAAAAGTATACAGTGGGACGCAGCGATTGGACATCAATGGGTCCTGGCCCCTGGGTGATTTTTAAGCATCAGGAATGCAGGAGGAAGGGGTAGATTAATCACTGTATATTCTCTAGTTCTGTGAGACTAGACACAAATATCAACATGCACACAACAGTAACTTACCAAACAGTGAACTTTTCAGTATTGATGTTCAAGAATAACCCCAAATCATCGTTCATTTGACTCCTGGGCTTCTTATTGGCCACCATGACCATGATGTAATCCGGCAGTTCATCATCTATATATAACATCTTACATTTTCAAATCATGATGAAATTAACAGGTAAATAAAATCTGAATCAACTATGTACATATTTCATACACTAACTGAGAAAGTATTTGTCAAAATTCTAAGGGTGAAATGGTTCACATGTTTAGATCTATGAACAATGTTAACATATGCTGTCAATTGTGGTGAGGCTCCAAAGGGATTTATGGAGGAATGAAAGGTGAAAAGTATTATTCTTAATTATAATACTTATCATCTGAAATGCTTATTAAGTTACATATGTAGCCTGTCATGTGTAATTGTATAAAATTTTTGTCATACATGTATATGTACATATGCATGTATACATGTACTGCAATTGAAAATTATAAAGAGTTTATAAAGATATTAAAATATTCCTTACCAACATATGCATTGAGCTCTATTAGCTTGGCTTTAATGGCAGACTGCAATAGAAATATTCTTTTAAGTGAACATGAATAAATAAAACAAGAATGGCCTGATTTTTCCATAATAATGCTGTACATCCACAAACATAAATTAGATTTAAATTATTGATACATGTACCACAGGAATTTGGAAAATAAAAGGCAAATAGAAAACATCAGCATAGTCATAGTACATATGTATACATGTATATATTTAAACCTCTACCCGGTATATACATGTAACTTGTTTAAGAATTGCAAAGAATTTCATCTTTTTTAATACACAACATGTACATGTTCATATCTATAAATTTCCCATAAACATTTCCCTTTCTATGCAAATTCCATAAAGTTGATTAAAATCAAAGGCATTAATTTAGGGCTTAATTGCTAAATGTATATCAATTTTACAATGACCTTTGACATGGAGCCTATGGACGATGCCACCAATTTCAAAATCAACATTGAAAACAAGGCCTTGTGTATAATCTAGACAAAAGAAAGTGAGGATTGAACAAGAACAAGGCCAAACCCCTTGGGCCAGAACCTCTCTAATCTAAACAAGGAAAATGCCGAAACCTCAGCTGGCAACTATAGTGGTTTCAGCAATACAATGAATAGTTCTGTGCAGTGTACTGAATGACTTAAGCCATGGAGTTGACCCTTTAGCTCACTCAATAACGCACTGAATTTGTAATCCAATGGCCATGGTTCGACACCAGCTGGGTACCTGCGATTACTTGCAATGAGAACGAGTGATGTAATAGAGGCAAACCGCAAGACAGGGATACATCAAAGCGAATCCTCGAGTCAAAGAAAAGAGGGAATAGCTTTCATATACATTCAAGAGGGTAGGAGAAGGGAGGGGCACATGCCTCCCACTTTGAAAAATGGGGGGGGGGGAGAGGGGCACAACCATGTTTGTCGCCCCCCACTTTTCAATCACAAAATTTATGATGTTGTGCCCCTCCACTTTTTCAGGCAGAGCTATGCGGTTGACATTGTACAGTTATAAAGTTTGCATGCACCGGCCACCCCTACATTTTTTTCAAAGTCAGAGGAAACTCGATCCACGTTAAAATACATGTTGTTTTATTTCTCTAAACGATATGGTATTTGCGTGGATATGAAAATGGTTTATGGACAATTACCCTTATTTTCTGACTTATTTCTTTGCCATGATTCATGTTTAGGCTTATTTATCAAAAATAATCGTCGAGCCGACGACGGTTCCAGGATTTCACTGCATCAGAATTTCGATTCCGATCATAAAATAGGGAAATGAGAAACACACAGAACAGTACCATCTTGAATTTATTTTGAAATATTGAGATTTAATAGTTCATATGTAACTTATTTTCGACTGTTTAATATCATTCTTTTCCTTTAGTAACCAAATAAAGTCAATTTTTTTGACGAAAACTAATTCGAGCTCGATATTCATTTCCTGAAACTGAAAGTGCTCATCAGTCGCCAGTGGACGTGTTCTTTCAATTTTGGACGAGTCAACAATGGTTCTTTTAGAAAATGACACTGTAAGTTCATCCTCTAATACTTGAATAAGTTAAAGAATTCATATATTTTCTTTTTCAATTTCAAAGATCCCTTCTTTCATGTGAATATCACAAAAACTGAAGAAAACTTGGTGATACTGATCAAAACATATGGTGAGAATAGAGTAATGAGACAGAAAGCACCCACAAGAGCCATAATTTTTAACATTTATTTTACATATGTATTGTTAATGAATAAACATTATGTCATTGATGCATAGTGCAGATCATTATTTACTATGCTCCAGCCATTTGGATACCAGTAGGCCACAGGCGTTTGACTCATGCGAGCTCACACCCCTACATACATGTACACCCACACCATGGTGTGGGTGTATGTAGGGGATGTGAACTCGCATGAAACAATCGCCTGTGCAGTAGGCCCTCAATTGTTTGTTCCAAATGAGTATCCCACTTCTTGACAATGGATGGTCCTATAGAAGTTAGCAGAATTCTGGATGAGTATTTTGACCTACATATGTGCAACAGATGTGACCAAAGCAGTGGGAGTTCTTTAATCAGCCAATGCTAATCAAAATTAGGGGGACCTCGGCTGTAGTACATGTACATGCACATGTCTCATCGGAAGGTTGACTTAAGTTAAGGCTGCGGAATTTAGCTCCTTACACCGAGCAAGTCTTTTCTGAGGTTCTACTCGTAGAATGTGAATCTGGACAGTGTCATGTGTCACTGCTGACAAATCAAAAGACTGAATCAGTGTTAAACAAGCTTAGTTGTGCCTCCCCTTAATTTTCCTTTAGATAATCCATATTAAATTTTATTTGAAAGAGTGTTATGCTCATCTGCTCATTGTCATATGTATTAACCTACATGTAGGTAAACGCTTTGCCCAATAATCTTACGATCTTTCATGTGCTGAAGAGCTAATGAAATAAACACATGTACACATTCCTAAGGACTAAATGCTAAAAGTGAATCTTCAACTACATATAAATGACATGTTTGATCCTCTACTTTATATGATTGTTACATACATGTACTTATATTGATACGTTAAAAAAAAATACTGTTAAACAACTACATGATAATGATAATAACATTAAACTGATATGTGGAAACACAATTTGCTATAGCATTGAAGTTTTTCGTCTGTCCACCAAACTGTCTGTCAACATTTTGGTTACAAGATCAAGTTTTGTTAGTTACATATAAACTGTTAGTTATGTTGCATTGGAAGGATGACACAAAGGGATGACTTTATTTCACATATGTCTGTGTAACTGGCTATCACTTACATTGTACTTGATATACATTATACTTTCATCAAGCTCACAGAAATGCATTATAATGAGACCACCCAATAATGGCAAGGTCAAGGTCAAAGTCACTACCAGAGCAAAAAGATCAAGAGAAATGAAAATAATATTTGGTACAAATATATTTGAACCAAAATCACTGTATACTGTACTTGTATAATTGTATATACATGTACATGTTATATTTGTAGTGATCACACTACATTTACTCTTTATTTTTCAGTTTCTTAGTGAGCTGACAAAGCTGTTTCAGAAGGGAAAGTCATCAGGATCTCTCAGCTTAACAATGAAAAGATGTAAGATTTTATTTCTGATTTATTACATGTATGATGAGGATGTAACAACTGATTTGGTAAAATACTAAAACTATCAGTGTATTACTGATGCAAATTGATGTACATGACAAAACTGAAAGCAACAAAAACACATATGTGTTCTTCTACTTAATTATATAGACAAGGATATTGCTTTATCATGTTCATAAGACTTCACTATCTAATAATTTTTCAAATTTTCATTCATCATATTTTAGAATTAGAAGAACATTTCTCAACTTCACACTTTTTTCAACTTCAGTGCATTAAATTTCTACTTGTATGTACTTGTATTTGCATTATGTTGAAACTGTAAATGTTATAAGAATATATTCCGTTATCAAAATTTGTTGAGGTTTCTTATATAATACGACGTGTACTAAATGATTGATTTTCATATTCAATAGATGATGGACGCACCAAACCTGAACCTCGTAAAGGCAGTTTACCAGAACCTCATGAATATAAATGTTTAGTACGAGCAACACTAGGAAATAAGAAAATTAGCACAGTGGTAGGTTCTTAAGCGATAGAAATATGGAAAGTCTATCCTTGAAGTTAACACAAATACTATAAAACGGAATTTAGGCCATGCTTCTAGCTTTAATTAGCTCTATATTGTGAAAGTTGGTATGGCAAACAGAAACCATGACATAAACAAGTGCATGATGGACTAAAACTTTACGCACAGTGCCAAAAGCATATTTAAGTTTTCAATAGTTACACTAATTTAAGTTTACTTCAAATTAGTCCCATAAAAAGTTAAGACATGTGCAAATATATATCTGAATATGTGAGAAAGAACAGAAACAGTGGGTAAACTACGTATAGATTAAAAAATATCTTGCCTATATTTTAAATCTTAAATACACTTGTATAATTCTGTATTATATAAGTGATGTGCTATATTTTGTTGATTTTCAGATAAATCAGAAAGATGTCAACAAATTTCAAATGGTATGTAGTAGTGAAATTGTTTTCCTTAATGAAAAGCTGCTATTTTTGTGCTAAAAAGATTAAGAAAATTTAGACTAATAATTTTACTCTTCACATTTTATTTTGACGCAAATGGAAGCATTTCATTGAAAATCCAAATTTAAATAGTTCTTGATTTGTACTCGGATTCAGAGTCTATTGAAAGGGTTTTATTTTCATATCAATGTTTTTTCTCACTTTTGGGGGAAGGGGTTCAGGGCTGTTACATCTGGGAAAATATGCGCATGAACTACTAAAAGGGGGAATTTTTAGCTCACCTCGACGAAGTAGAGTGAGCTTATGCTATACCCCCGCGCGTCCGCGTCCGTGTCCGTGTCCGCGTCCGCGTCCGGTTAAGAAGTTTGGGGTAGCTCAGTATTTGGCAAAGTACTGATGCTACAGTAACCAAACTTGCACAAGTGATTCATCTTTGGATGCTGAGGTGAACCCATGCATCGGATGCTGCATCTGACCTACATTTTCCGCTTGAGTGACTTGGTTAAGAAGCTTGGGGTAGCTCAGTATCTGACAAAGTACTGATGCTACAGTAACCAAACTTGCACAAGTGATTCATCTTTGGATGCTGAGGTGAACCCATGCATCGGATGCTGCATCTGACCTACATTTTCTACTTGAGTGACTTGGTTAAGAAGTTTGGGGTAGCTCAGTATCTGACAAAGTACTGATGCTTCATTAACCAAACTTGCACAAGTGATTCATCTTTGGATGCTGAGGTGAACCCATGCATCAGATGCAGCATCTGACCTACATTTTCCGCTTGAGTGACTTGGTTAAGAAGTTTGGGGTAGCTCAGTATCTGACCAAGTAGTAATGCTACAGTAACCAAACTTGCACAAGTGATTCATCTTTGGATGCTGAGATGGATCCATGCATCGGATGCAGCATCTGACCTACTTTTTCCACTTGAGTGATTTTGCTTTTAAAAGCCAATATTGAGCAAAGTATAAGTGCTACATGTACCAAACTTGCATATTGGATGTATCTTTGATCAAACTTTCATAAAATGACCTTGACCTACTTTTTCCGCTTGAGTGATTTTGCCTTTAAAAGCCATTATTGAGCAAAGTATAAGTGCTACATGTACCAAACTTGCTTATTGGATGTATCATTGATCAAACTTTCATGTAATGACCTTGACCTACTTTTTCCACTTGAGTGATTTTGCCTTTAAAAGCCAATATTGAGCAAAGTATAAGTGCTACATGTACCAAACTTGCATATATGATTTATTTTTGATCAAACTTTCATAAAATGGCCTTGACCTACTTCACTGCTTGAGTGATTTTGCCTTTAAAAGCCAATATTGAGCAAAGTATAAGTGCTACATGTACCAAACTTACATATTGGATGTATCTTTGATCATTCTTTCATAAAATGACCTTGACCTACTTTTTCCGCTTGAGTAATTTTGCCTTTAAAAGCCAATATTGAGCAAAGTATAAGTGCTTCATGTACCAAACTTGCATATTGGATGTATCTTTGATCAAACTTTCATTAAATGAAATTGACCTACTTTTTCCACTTGAATGCTTTTGCATTTAAAAGCCAATATACATGTATTTAGAAATATGTTTGAATTGAATTTTGCTGCCACGAGGTGAGCTTCGTAATCTGTGATTACCTATGTTTTTTTTAATGAATTACATGTAAGATTCTTTCAAAAACTGTAATAGATAGCATCAATATAACAGGAATGGATTCAAATACAAACAGGTACATTAAAGGTACCATATTCTACTATTTGGATTCTGATTTGGTTGAAATTTATACACTATGTTAAAACAAATTTTTAGCCAAAGAAAAAATCTTTTATACATATACGGGGGGAAATTTTTCAGACAGGAGGGGAAAATATATACTCCAGGGATGGGGTGAATGGGGCCGAACATTACCAAATTTTCTTTTTTGGAAAAAAAATGCTGTATATCAGTTGCCATCAGTAGATTTAAATATATTTAGTCGACTGAACACTTTGTTGAATATTTTACACAGAATTTAAAATTTCCTATTGAAGTTTTCAGTTCAATACTGTTTATGCCGAAGAAACTTTTGTTTTGTTTTCATTATAGGCTTATGCAAATGTGTTGAAAGGAAATATGGACGGACTTAAGAAAAAGGACAAAAAATCTGCGGCAAAAGGAAAGACTAAATCAAAAGCTACACAATAGTCATTATTAATTTACATTGTGTTTGTATTATTTATGTGAATGACATTAAGAGAATAAGTTTTGCTTGAAATGAGTTATGAATTCAAATTTACCAAACTACCTGCTTACGTGAAATTCTAAGTTTGCTTTATTTCAGTTAAACTGTTATTGCGATGTACAAATGTAGATTGTATTTCGAAAACTTTAAAGTAGTTAAAGTTCACTAGTTATCATGTAATAAATACACTGCCATCCATGAATAAGTATAACGAGAGCAAAAGAATTTAAAACTATTTAAGTTAGATGTATTCCTTCACTCTGAAATTTTGAAAATACATTTTCATCATAACAGAGAATTTTAAATTTAACTTTTTAAAATTTAAAGACTTGTATTATTTATGGATCTTGATAACAAAAATTTAGGATTACAAAATAGTTTTCTAGAAATCATAAATTTTCTAAAGCAAGCTTATAGTATACACTATACATACATGTATGTACATAGTTAGTTATAGTTTTGCTTATAGTTTTACAGTTGAACAGGTTATACCTAGAAACAGATTGTGATGTAAAATTTCTTTTACCTTACCAAATTTTCCTCAAATTTTTATATTCTAACATTAAGACATAACAAATGCTTCAGAAGTGAGAAATCTGTAAGATTTAAGAGGCTTATATCATGGCTTGCACCCAGTACATGTAGATCTATTTTTATTTTTCATTTTGTTGATATTTTCAGAATAGAGATTCATAATTTGATAACATTTGTCATGAATGTTCATTTGTATGAATATGTTGGTTTTTGTCTTTATTTGTATGGCTGTTATGCTAACACTGTGTGCGAGTGCTTGTAAAAAATACATGGAAGAATGAATGTGTGATAATTGGTTGAAAAATTTGTTGATGTTCATTACATGCGTTTATGTCATGTTTTAGTGATTATGTAAATTAAATTATGTTTTCTTTTTCCCAATGGCAAAGACAGACACATATACAATTTATATAATTCAAATAAAGAAAAGAAATTTATACTTCATGAGAATCTTTTTTTGTAAATACAAAAATAAGTCCACATTCACACTCCTGAACCAAACTTTTTGTGTTGCCTGCGAAGCATAGGGAGACTTGGGGATCACTTTGTCCATTGTCTCTCTGTCTATTTGCCTGACTGTCCATCTGTCTGTCACTTTTTTGGTCTCGCTTGATTGGCAAGTGATAGGGCTTCGATATTTCTCGTGTATTCTTTGTAATAAGACCTTGCTACAGATACCAACATTTTTGGCCTAGTGACCTCACCTTAATATTTTACCAAGATTTTCCACTTAGAAAAACGCTTTGCAGGCGACAAAAGCATTCCTTGGATTGCTTTCTTTTAGTTGACACATCTAAGGATGATAATTGCAATGCATGGTACAAATGTTGGATATGACCCATATTTCACTTAAGAGACCAGGCTAAGTAAACTTGGGCACTTCAAAGTGGTACATAAACAAAATGTATGTAGGTGGTACATAGGAGGATGCTTACTTCTATATATGTTCAGAAATACTCCATACTTCAGTTACCATGTTAATGAACATGGGAAACCTCCTTTCCTGGATTGCCATAAGTTCTACATTTACCAAACTGGTGTGGATGTAGCATCTGATGATGGTTGCTGCAATGGAATGGTATATAAACTAAATCTGACCCATACTTCATGCTTGAGTATCGGGTAAAGTGGAACACCACCAGTTCCATTTCTATAAGGTCTACAAGCTTGTGTTAATGATGTATCTCCGTTTGTCTAGCATAGTGAAAAGTATAAATAGATGCTTTATTTTATTTAGTTGCCTGCGAAGCATAGTGACACTTGGGGATCACTTTGTCCGTAGTCCCTCTGTCTGTCACAGTTTGATGTTAAACGTCTTCAAATTTGATATGTCACACCCTATATAGAAGTGATTCCTAAGTGTCGCTATGTTTCGCAGGCGACATATGCATTCCTTGGAATGATTTTGTTTTATTATTGAGTGACCAAGCTGGGTAAATCGGGACATTTCTATTCCCATCTTACTGATAGCCCTGCATAAACACATTTGGGTGGATGATGCATTTGAACATGTTTGGCACACTGCTTTGGATGCAGTTTGGATGATATCGCTGTTAAGGTGAGGTTTGTCATCTTTGATGACACTATGATAAATGATAGAGCTTTCATTCTTAACACATGACCACACCTTGTGGCAAGACCTTTCCATAAATACCAACCTTTTGTCATTGTGACCATGACCATCTTTTCTCACCTTCAAGTCACTTGGTACTATCCAAATCTTCAATAACATCACGGTTACTGCTGATTAGGATTCGGTACTAGTATTTAAAACATGCTTGTCTGGTACACAGACAATTTTGTCTTTGGGAACTTTTGTTTTTCGCTTTGTTCATGTGATTTGTTTCGTGATCCGGTAGAAGATTTGAATATGCTTTTGTATAAGATTGTCGAATAAGACTTGTTTTGTCTTATACAAACGCTTGTACCTGTATATACTAGTGTGTAAATTTCTAACTCATGACGACGTATGTCGACTTCTTCTTGTTTTATTGCACTTTGTCAGAAGTACGTTTTTGAAACTCTGAAACCTCAGGTCACCGAGGAAGCGTTACGGTGTCCACTCGACGTATGTATCACCATACGACGTCTCCTTGATATAACGCCGAGGGAGACATTTTTCATCCAGAACTGTGAAATACATGTAATGAATTTCTGGACAAATTTCGAAAGTCTCTGTCTTGACATCATCCATTGAGCATAGCAATAGATGTTACATGTATTTGTGAACAGGACCCTTGATCTCACTCCCTTGAATATACTTTAGTTTAAGATTGTCGAATAAGACTTGTCTATTCAAGCGACGGGTGTTGTGAGTGCTGTTAAAATTGTTGTCGGGATCTTCTTTGTCTCGTTTGCATGCAAGTACAAACATGTAGGAGATGCTGACTCTTCCTGGGAGTTCGTTTCCTTACATGTGGAGGAGATTTTTGTTTGTTTGCATTAGTTCCTGTTTATTCTGATTTTGACTATGACAAAACCTACTTTGTAAAAGAAAAGTCTGACTCTGAAAATAAGTACACAGAAACAGATATTGTTCAGATGTTAAACATTCTGATCGACAACCTTTTTGTGGTGTTTGGAGGAAAGGTCTTCCAGCAAATTGTCGGAATTCCAATGGGGACCAATTGTGCCCCACTCCTTGCCGACATTTTCCTTTACTCATACGAGGCTGAATTCATTCAATCTTTGGTCTCTGAAGGGAAAAGATACTTAGCCTCTGACTTCAACTTCACTGACAGATACATAGAGAGTGTGTTGTCCATCAATAATCCAAAATTCGCGGATTACCTGAGCATTATCTATCCTTCGGAGCTTGAAGTCAAAGAAACTACAGAGACAAATAATTCAGCATCCTATTTGGACATAATGTTGTCCTACGACACTGATGGTCAAATGAACACCTCACTCTATAAAAACGTGACGACTTCAATTTCAGCATTACAGATTTTCCTTTTCTGAGTTGCAACATCCCTTCATCGCCTGCTTACGGCGTGTTCATATCTCATTTGATACGCTATGCCAGAACAAGTACCAAATATACGGAATTTGTTCTGAGAGCAGTCAGAGCTTCTCAGTCAGGGATATGTTTGTGACCGACTAACATCGTCACTGAGGAAGTTCTACGGTCGATATGGTGAACTTGTCACACACTATGATGTCCCACTCTCCAGGATGGTGGATGATATTTTGCCATAGACCATTTGAACCATCCAACCAAAGATTGTACTCTATGTCTTCCGAAATGGAAGTAACCGGATGTGACAGTTCCTCCGAATTGAAGCGGCGGGTGTTGCATGCAAGCAGGAGATGCTTACTCTTCCTGGGCACCTGGTCGGATATCGGGAGTTCGCTTCTTTTCATGTAGTGGAGGATTTTGTTTGTTTGCCTTGGTTCCTGTTTTATCCTGATTTTGTATGCTTTCGGTTTCTGATTTTCTGAATTATCGATTTTGTGCTGTATACAGGGATATGGTCATTATCCATATTTGTCATTTGTATGCCTTCGGTGTATGATTTTCTGCATTATCGTTTTTGTACTGTGTATTGGGATATGGTCATTATCCATATTTGTCATTTGTATGCTTTCGGTGTATGATTTTCTGCATTATCGTTTTTGTACTGTGTATTGGGATATGGTCATTATCCATATTTGTCATTTGTATGCCTTCGGTGTATGGTTTTCTGCATTATCGTTTTTGTACTGTGTATTGGGATATGGTCATTATCCATATTTGTCATTTGTATGCCTTCGGTGTATGATTTTCTGCATTATCGTTTTTGTACTGTGTATTGGGATATGGTCATTATCCATATTTGTCCCTGATACTGGGATTCCCTTCAACTCTATGAATAAATAACTTTGAGTTCATCAGACTATGTTCGTTTTGTTCCCTGTCTTTGTAAGTTCTTGGTCTCGATATTTTATATGACGAACGCACGTATTGTCATTTTCTGATCGGGTGTGGTGATTTCCACTAATATAGTACATGTATATCCTGAACTGATAGACTTATTACATTTTGACAGCGGAGTTTGAACATTTATTTTTATTTATTTATTTATCTTTTTGTTATGATGCATACAGCATTGTCGTCCTTGAAACCAAGACCTTAACTTCAACTGTTAAAGTTAAAACTGTCATATTTCCCTTATCCCTCCTTCGATGTATACGATGTTACTAATTCCACTAAGATCTTACAAACTTGTGCGAAATGGATCCAAACGAGTCTGCAAAATCAGACACTCTTGATTCCCTTATCATCCTTGTAAACATCGGACTCAAAATCTGTCATCTTACATGCTTACTCATTGCCCGACATTGACTTAATTATGATTGAAAATGACATCTTTACTTAATCATGAGGAAATGATATGGTCATGAACCTTGGCATCTGAACACTTCTCATTACTTCTCTCATCAGCTTCCAAAGGCTTTGTGTTGGCCTCGTACAATTTTTGTATGCCCCATTGACCACGGAGAAACCATTCTTTTACTTTACAATAAGTCTCGTCGACCACTTCCAGACTTTATTTTATTATCCTTCGCCACTTCGACTGAAACCACTAGCATGCCCATCTATCGATGATCCGCGTCCATGTATGGGTCAGAAAACATTACACCTAAATTAAGTGATATTCAATGTCGTTTTTGTTTACCTTGGGATCCGAAACCAATTTAGTGTATTGACATTGGTTTGCAGAAAACTTACTTAGTATTTTCTCCAAAGCCTTATCTCTCTTCTTTACGAAGAGCTATTCTTTGAACAATTTATACATAACTATTTCTCTTTTTTCTAACAGCACCTTTTCCATCATTTGAAAAACAAACTGACCATCCATGACGCCGGGTCTACATGATGGGCATTGTTCATATCTCCCCAAAGAAAATTTGTCCATTTTGAAAAAAAAAGTTGGTCGGACATCGCGGATGATTCATCATATTTTCAATTTTGAAATGTATATGTTCTATTTTAAGTTTTTCAGTGCACCATATTCGCATATCAACAAGTTATGTCTCATCAGTGATGCTCAAGAAATCCAAATAATATGAAATTGCGAAGAGCAAAAGTCTAAACTTGACCTAAAATTTCAGCCAAAGAACCTGCTAAGGACAGAGCTTTGCATTCTGGGAGATACCCCTTAGTTTTAGAAAATTTTCATTATGAATTCACATGGAGTTTATAGGGCCAAATATGGGAACCAGTAGTAAAATCGGTTCGAACCCCATGAAGACATTTATTTTACTGTGTTGAAGAAAGAAGCTTGTCAGCTATCTAATGTCACTCTTAATATAATAATCAACAGCAAGATACTTTTTATCATTTCATTGTTAGTCATAGATATTGTTTTCAGTTTCGTACATGTACGTCGACGGCGGGTGCGGCTAGCGACACAGGGGATGCTTACTCCTCCTGTGCACCTGGTCCCACCTCTAGCTTGCTAGGGGTCCGTCGATGCTCAATTTGGTGCTAGCTCTATTGTGAGTGCTGTTGAGATTGTTGTCAGGATCTTCTTTATCTCTAGATAAAATGAATAAGGTTATCGGTTTTCTGTGGCAATATAGGGATCAACGTGAAGCAAGTTTCGTGTACTTTTAATCAAAACAAGAAGTCCTCCTCATTAAAATAAGCAATGCATTTTATTTACATCGGAGGTTATTCTGGGACTACTAAAAGAATTATAGCAACTTTCATCTCCATAAATAAGAAGTCCTTGAACCTAGAAATATACAATGTCCGAATCGCTGTAATGACAAATAATGTTTATTTTAATCCTCAGTGACGTTTTGAATAATTGTTCCCTCTTAAACGGTCTATGAAGGCTTAGCGGAGATTTTCCGTAATTGGCAAAACATGCTCCGCCAACGTTTTCTGGGATAAAGTTAACAATCAAGCCTCATAACAAGCCTCTGTTGATTAATATTGAAGGTAATCCTTACGGGGAATGACCACAAAGGAAGTAAATCCCATGTCCGGTGTGGGGGATAAAGGTTATAGATGCCAATAGTCACAAACTGGCGATCTATGAAGTAATGAACATCACAGGAACTTATAAAAAAAACCATAACAAGATTCTGAAGTCAAGAGTTCTCTATTGTATGGGCTGATTGTGAATTTTGTTCTGAAATGTAATAAATGTAAAGGAGGGACTCTTTAAATTCTTATTTCTAACGTTTCCTTTTTAATTCGCCACAACACTTTCTATATAGACATTACCTCAGGCAGTGCATGTATTTTATATACCTGTATTTTCATTTTCATGCATGAAAATCGACGGCGGGTGAGGCTAGCCAACAGGGGATGCTTACTCCTCCCGGGCACATGGTCCAACCTCTAGCTTGCTAGGGGTCCGTCGATGCTTAATTTTGTGCTCTATTGCGAGTGCTGTTGAGATTGTCGTCAGGATCTTCTTTAACTCATTTACTTCTTTCCAGCTCTGTCGCCTGAAAGAAGCTTTGTTTTGGCACTTTATCAATTTGACATCATACATTTTATTTGGCCTTTTCGGAAACTTGTCATATAATCCAAAAGTATTGTCGAAATTCAAGGAGTTTAACATCTTAGCACCATCCCTCCAATGTTATTTTGAAAATAGATTTTATTTGAATATGCTACTGAAACGACCCTACAGGAAATTTGGAACCGCGTTCTCTCTGTAAAGTAAATACAAAAATTTAGATTCTAAATATAAAACCAGAAGGCGCTAGTGAAATGAATTTGGGTGGCTTATGAAAAGAACTGTGGCTCGAAGCATCTCTGATGAGAATCTAATATTCGAAACACGTGTCTGGTGCATAATAAATTGGTTTGAAAATTTCTTCAAGCGGGTTGGAAGTTGGAACCCTTCCGCATCATTATTGAATTTTATTCATTTCATTGTTGTGTGTGGGGTTCTTTTTTTTGAAGGGGGGGGGGGGGGGGGGTATGTGTCTGATTTATTTTGTCTAATTTCACTTTCCATTATGGTTTTTTGTTGTGTTTGTTTCTACTATCTAGCTGAATTAAGTCAAATCCTTTAAAGTAGCTATTGACATGACAGACCGTCCCATCATCCGCCATCCGTTTGTCCGTTAGTTATTCACATTTTCAACTTAACCGAAAAACCGTTATAAAGATTTTTACGAATTTAGCAGTTATCTAGTTTTTGACGCCGTAAGCGACTTTTAAATTATTTATTCAATGCAAGAATTTATATTTCATTTACCAGTATTTTTTTCTCTGTGTTATGGGCTTGTTAAGTCTTTGTTACACGACACGACTAATTGCAGAGATTGTACGGTCCGAACGAGTTGCAGCGACTCGCACTTTTACACGTTGCAACTAATTGCATATATTTTGTGCTAAATTCATACCTTTTCCGCTTAAAATTTACGAATAAGATGTGTTATCAACAGTAGACTACAGACGATACAGCATGTATTTCCAATTTTCATTACAATTACATTCACATACCTTTCTCGTCGTGTAACAATGCCTTTATACGACACAACTAAATCGCTTGCAATTGGCTGCAAGCGACAAATCGTGTCGTGTAACATAGCTGAAAACTAATTGCTTGCAACTTTTCAAAAGTCGCATGCAACTTTTTTGTCCAGATTAGATTTGTTCTATCCCTTGCAATTATAATTGCATGCAACTAATAGCGTTAACTTATCAAAATGCCGGGTATTCCTTAATCATTTAACCCTTACTTGGCGATTTTTGGTCATATCAAATACATTGACAATAAATTGACGACTTTTCTCACAAAGGATCACAGAATGCGTACTGCAAGCTTTTTTTGCGAATGTTATTGTGATGAAAATTGAAATTGTAAATACATGCTGTATTGTCTGTTGATAATACATTTATTCGTAAACTTTAGGCGGAAGAGGTATGAATTTAGTACAAAATATATCCAAATAGTTGCAACGTGTAACAATGTGAGTCGCTGCAACTCGCTCAGACCTTAAAATCTCTACAATTAGTTGCATGCAACAAATCGCGTTGTGTAACAAGGCTTTTAAATATGCTGCCGCAATTTAATTTATTCTAGCCATGATTAAGAGGAGGAATGCATTGAAAAAGTTAATTTTTGATTATATATACGATTTTTTGAAGGCTGTGACATATTCACTTCTCCTTTAAAATTGCTCAGTTGCCTTTCTCAGATTTATTGTAAGAAATGTGACTTTTATAATTATCTTAACTATTTCATTTTTACAGCATTTTTCTTTTTAGCATTTCTGTAATTCCAATTTTATTCATTATAAGCATATATGATATATTGTATGATATATGATACATTGTATGATATATGATACATTGTATGATATATGATATATTAGCATATATGATACTGCACTTTGGCAATTCATCCATTTTTTCACTTTTCTATAGCCACCCCCCCCCCCCCTATGTAATTATTGATATATCATATAGCTGCATTCTATGTAGAATTTTATACTTTTTATGGAAGCGTTATGGAAACGAAGAACCTCTGGATTAATATATATTTTTTTTAATTCTGTAGATTAGGAATGAAGGGGTTTTTTTCCTCTTCAAATTAACGACGTATTTGATAACATTAGTACACGTATTATGAGGAAAACAGGAAGCGATGAAAAGTTCAAGGTTACCTACAGATTAATTAAACGACTTTTCTAATGAGCCAATTGTTTTAAAATGTACCAATTTGTAATATTTCCTCTATTTACTCATTAAAATAATGATTTTATACACTTATTGATTATTCAATAGGACTTACGATAAGGATGATATAAATCAAAATGACCCATGGGTCTATTTTGTATTTTGTTTTTGTTTTCAACATTCTCACCCTGATTTCCTATTTGTGTTCAGAACGGCTATTGACTTCTTGCTTTACTTTGCGTCATCAGTTCCATTTTCGTTTTCGTTTGCTTTCTTTGTATGGTATACATCATTAAATTTATTCTATGTAGCGCCACTATAATAAATTTGGTTACTCTGATACCGAGGTCAATGTGCTACCCCCTTGTTTTAGATGATACAGCGAGAGAAATTTCAATTAGCTTTAATCTTCCTTTACAGTCCTACTAAAATTGTTGTTAAAGGTCTCTAAAAGCAGATAAATTTACAGCATGGACCAGACATAGACATTTCGGGTATTTAACCCTCGTCAGTGATCCTCAATCCAAATAATAAAATATGGTCAAAATATGTCCAAAATATGTCCAAAATATACCAAAAGTCGTAGTAAGATGGATGAGATATGATGCTACAGGACCCAGTTTTCATAAATTTGAGAACGTTTTGTAAACAGAAATTTTCGAATGCATTTTAAGAAACGACCGTCAGAAATTGATTGAACTTGGCTTCATGTGCCCTCGGGGATTCCTGGTCCACCAGCAGTGACACTCACCAAGTGGTACAAATATTAAATGTCTTCAAATTCATTTACAACATGGACCTGACATGCGCGTTTCGGGTATTTAGCCCTCGTCAGTGATCCTCAATCCAAAATATGGTCAAAATATGAGAAAATTATGTAAAAAATTGTTCATCCTTCGTGTTTCTATGAAGCCGTGTTATTTGTCCGATTTTTCTTTTCTCATGAGAACGTTCTGTTTTGTATTTTTCCAAGAATGTGTGATCCTTTCGATGGTTATTTTTGTTATCTGATTTCAGGTTTATATTTTGACTTTCATTCACCTATGGGTACTACCGTATAACCAGAAATTTTTGCGAGGATCAAATTTTGCGATTTTATTGTTTAATAGGGTGTCTTTATTTTCGCGAGTAGATTTTTTTTTTGCGATTTTTTAATAACAAACAAATATTTACATATGATTAGTGTGTTCGTGTACTTTTTGTTGATGAAGTTTTAGGTATTTCTATCATAAGAGTACAATCAATTCACTTCTCTCAAAGCGTCATTCAAAATGTAGCTGATATGCCAGTTAATGTTATATCATACCAAACACAATTTTTTCGCAAGAATAATTTTTCGCGATTCCAAATCACTCGCGAAAGTAGCGAAAATTAGTATCTCGCAAAAATTGCTGCTTATACGGTAATACTGCTCACTTTAGTTAATTATTTCTGCATGATACAACTCTTATGGATTAAACAAAGTATATAAGCTACTTGCAAATATCGGGGATGGGGGTGGAGGGGTGGGATTTGTTATTCTGTAGTTCCATTGATTAGAAGTTATTAAAACACTCAAATCTGATTTACTATATTCTGTTTCTATTCGGTAATTTCAAAGATCAGAGTTACTTCCCATTTTGGACGGTTTCTGACGTAGACTAATTGTGACGTCATCAAATTCTGTGGAAACAATAACTAAAACGGTACACAATCGTCGTTACCATACCATTTTCATGGCGCCATAATACTTTTATGTCAGATACCATCTAAAATGGGAAATAACTCTGTATTTCGCAAAGACTTAATAGTGCTTTCGAGATTGATTTGATATTTGTTTTATCAAAATCTGTGTGTTTTCCTTTTTTTACCATATCTTTTTCCTGGAATATATCAAATCAAAGTCTTATACAAAAACATTTTCTAGTTTAACCAGGTGTGGGCAAATCGGCTTAAAATCTAAATATGAATGACAATTAGGAGAAATTCATGAAAGATAAAATATGATTTAAAATTATCAAAGAAAGAGATAGGCATTCAATTATAAGTAGTCGAATCATAAAGAAGGAATTGATAACTTTCACTGAACGTGCGAGATGCTACAACCAATTCTTTCATCACTGTAACGTTTTCATATAATTTGGAATCTCCTATTATCTTTCAAATTTTTTGGTTTATTTTAAATTCTTAATTTTTATTCGGATCAAATGAAATATATACATCTGAGAATAAATATCTATGCCTTCGTCATATATTTACTGTCAATTACTTCAAATGTCAAAACTGCAAATTGATAATGTAACTCATCACGAGGGCGTTCGTTGCATCTGACAAAAGTATAAATTTCTATTCGAAATTACTTTGATTCATCTTTTCAAAGAAATGTGTAATAGATTTAAGGGACTTTGTAATTCTTAAATTCATGTATGACTCAAAACTTTAAGGCAGGTTGGTTTGTTTCTTAAGGTTGCTGTTTGTGCATTTAGTATTACGGACATTCCGGTGTAAATATGAAAATTCTTAAAGAAGTTATCTTTTTTAAACGAGCATGTGTTCCTAGTTTATATTCGGCAAGGCATACATGTTAAGCTTATTCTATCGTTCAGATCCCCTCCTTTCTTGTGCATTAAAATATTGACCTTGATATTTGTTCTTTTTGTAAAATCTTCAACTGAAGCTTAAGATTAAATATATTTTGATCGAACGACAATATTCACTTTATATTTTGTTGTACATTCTTCATTGCAGGATTTTATAATCTTTACAATTTTATAAAAGTTGTCTTGTGACGTTTGTTGTGTCATTTACTTTCTGTTCTCTG
The DNA here is from genome assembly GCA_033119305.1 of Pinctada imbricata. Taxonomy (NCBI): domain Eukaryota; kingdom Metazoa; phylum Mollusca; class Bivalvia; order Pterioida; family Pteriidae; genus Pinctada; species Pinctada imbricata. The sequence goes on along the minus strand of VSWD01000009.1, from coordinate 46,510,622 downwards.
TTCTTGTGCTTGATGTAAGTGTAATACTACAGATCTTTTAGTTCGTCTAATGCATAGAACGTTATGAATCAAGAAAGGTTGAAAATCGAGTCCTCCTTACCAAAACCTTTTTTCGTGATACTAGTAGTTAACTCAATTATACACGTTTGGAATATGATCTCAATGTTTCCTTAGTGTTTGTCCTTCTTCAAGACATGTGCCTTGACTTCCACGATTCGAACACTTGTGGGAATAATTTCGGCAACAGAAAGTGAAAACAGTTTCAAATTCATCCATGAGATAATCACACATTTTACATGAAACAGAATACTAAATGAGAGCTGGTCGTGATGTTTGATCATGGTCGATTAGAATTACAACAGAATGACATTGAAAGTAACATTGACCTACACGTTTTTCTATGTGGGTTTTTGTTTCAGTCAGAATATATTTTGGAAAGAACGGAGGTGATCTCAACCCAGACTCGGTTGCAGCACCCAAAGCAAAAGAACAAAACATCCCATAAAAACACAGAGTAAACAAGCACAGCAAGAGCCGTAAAAGAGACATACAACACAGAAACACAGAAGACTACACATAAACCAACGAAGCCAATGGGCAATAGGTGCCGACTGAGGACAGTCATCTGCCAAGCCAGTAGCAAATGGTGTAGTACCAACGTAATCCGGTCACCCAGAGGTCTCGAAGAATGCACAATTCTATTGGAAATTCTTTATTCTGAATGACCATAGTGCGACAACATTAGCTTGGTTATTCGTGTTTATTTCAACCATTCTATGATGATTATTTACAGAAATGCCACTCTAAAAGTAATTCCTTTTTTCAACATCCATAATAACATGTGAGACGGGCGAAATATTCAAGCTAGTTTTCCGCCTGTTCAGATTCGATAATAACGTCAAGGCAAGCTCTCATGACTCGATCATACAATACAAGGTCAAGAAAGAATTTATTATGAATTTTATTTTTCGAAATTAAAGATTAAGGTCAACTAAGGCAATTTTCAGTTAACGTTCGAAAACATAACGGCAGAAATAAAAGTTGAGATGTTGCACTTTTTTATTATCACCAGTGTAACATTTTCTTAAAATTGATTTTTCTAAGTTAAAGATTGAGGACAAAATAATTCAGCTTTGATATATTGGTTATAGAAATTCTAAATATATTCGAAACTTACAGTTTCACGTTTAGGATTCTGGTATGAATATGTCTATTATAGACTATTAAGGACTATCCATGGTCGAGTTCTTTTTACCCTCTAAATACGATCTTGGCATTAATCTTCATCAACGATTTCCCTCTTTTTTTGTACATCAATATTTACATCGAGATGTAAATCGATGGTGGTGCATGCAATCAGGAGACGCTGACTCTCCCAGGGCACCTGGTCTCACCTCGGAGTGCTATTCATTCCGAGGTTCGCAACCGTTCCAATAAAAGTTCTGATGATTTTGCATTGTCCTCTCGAAATTAAGACTGAAAAACTGATAGGTACTTCTTGGTTGTTTATTTGATAGGAGAACCGGTAGCAATTAAGACTTGGGTATTTTATCCTACATGAAAGATGACCACTCATATTCACACAGCAAGTGTCCGATTCCTTTCAATTATCTCCACTTAACAATTCGCAGAGAATTTGTACAGAAAAAAGTTTACTGCAACCATTTAGATTTCGAAAATCTAAGTGGAAGAACAGAGAATGGCACCAACAGATTAGATCGAATCACAAACTCCAAGCAGCGATGGGAAACAAAATTATTAATAATAACTTCATAATAATAGACGTTAAAAAGGAGGGAACGTTTGAAGTGCCTATATCCACAAGGATGGAGATAAGAAAAACGAATTGAAAAACTGACCCAAAAAGATAAACCAATTTGATGCCTTTGTCTTTGAATCCTGTGGCGTTGATTATTATTTTACCACAAGGTAATTAGTTAATTAAGATGTTTTAACCAAACCATATTAACAAGGTCATTGGTCTTTTTTCCAGTTTTGTGGGGTTTTTGTTTTCGAAAACTAAAAAAAAAAAGACAGGACGACAGGAAGAAAATCAAATAATTACAAACTTGTTTCTGTGTTCACAATTTACTAACACGTAATCGCAAAATAAACAAAAGCATAAACAAGATACTCCCACACAAAGAATGGGCTATGGTTAAAACAAACTATACAGTTTTTTAACCACACCACGTACTCTCTTTTATATTGTGGATTGCCGTCCAGAGTCAACCCTGCGTGCATATCGGTCTTCTTCGATATACATGTATAAATGACATTTCATGTTGGTGCACCAACGGTTTCATCACATTCCGCAAAGTACCCTTGGATTCTGAGGTCCCAGTTTCGACAGCATTTCTGTCGGCGGCCTTATTATGACGTCATGTCATTGTAGTTTAATGGCGTTACAAAACAACAAATTCTCCTAAGGTTGTTAACCCATAATTGCGTCTTTTCGCTCAAAATTACGCTTTTTGTCGATGACTAATGATATGGTTATGGTATACTGATATTCGGTTATGATCGATATACCTTTGATGTACCGACAAACTCAACTGTAAAATACAAATTGTTTATTTCAACATTTTTTTTGCCTTTCTTTACATTTTCATATGCAGGACTTCATTCTAATTCATTTGAAACCAAACACGACTACAATACTCCAATCAAATATTTAGAATTATTTCGACACATAATTAAATAATTTTGGTAATCAAAGTTCCTATTGCTAATGGCATTTTTGTTTCAATTCCGATTTTATTGAAATCAATTTCAAAATGACCGTCTCAGAAATACCTTTCCAAAAATATATACATTAATGAGGTTTTCTCGAAAAATTAAATTCATAAAATTTAGATGCCAATTTTATTTTTGGAAATCCCCTAATCGCACTGTCGTCAATTTTTTTACATCAATGTCAACTTTTGCTACATCAATATAACACGCAATGTGATGGAAAAGGTACTTGCACACTATCCATTCTTTAGCTATGGGTCGACTACCTTAATTGTAATTTTTGGCACCGTAATTTAGAACAGCTATTCTCACTTTGTTCGCGGCGGCAGAGCACGGATTGTATTACGTAGGCCTTCTTTTTATATCTATTAACATATTCATCTGTGTTGCTTGGGCCCCTGCGTTTTGCGGTCTTGTTTGTGTGTGGTCATCTGACAGTGAGGAGGTTGTTTAACACCACAATTGTACGTTCTTCGAGACCTCTGGGTAATCGGAAAAATGGGAGGGTTGTGCGCACGTAATCCAAGATAACCATACCTTCTGCTATGTATATTTTACTATGATCATGTATCTGATTATCTTATTGATTCATGTATTAATTTTGTTATTTCGCCACTTTGTCATGTTAAACTGTATTGTTCCTCTTGTTGCACTTATTAGTGCCGGAGTGTATCAAATAAACTAAACTAATAAACAAGCTATTTCCGTGGCAGATGGCCGTCCTAAGTCGACACCGGTTGTCCATTGGTCTCGTTGGTTTATGTGTAGTCCTTTGTGTTTAGTGTTTCTGTGTTGTGCGTTGACGTTCCTTGTCCATTGCGCGTCTCTTTTTGTGCTTGTCTGCTTTGTGTTTTTGCATTGGGTGTTTTGGGGTTTTGCTGTGGGTGCTGCAACCTGGTGTTGTTGGAGATCCCCTCCTTTGTTCATATCTACAAATTCAATTAAATTAATTTCCTTTTTAATTAATTTGAGAAATATATGGGACCAAAGGGATGAAGGCAAGGTCATATTGAGAGTGGAAAGTAGTGGAAGGAACCAGTGACGTTGCGGTGGATGACGATGTCATTTGTGTTACATGTTTTGGTGCGCATGCTTTGACAGCTTGTTGACCTGTTCTGAGAGGATGTTGTTGTGTCTTGTTTGAACGTTTTCCCATGACATGTTCGCCATAGCGCTTTCTATATTGACATAACCTCAAACAGTGCATGTGTTTGGATATTGTTTTCATTTTCGTGAGTGAACATCGACGGCGGGTGCGGCTAGCCAAACAGGGGATGCTTACTCCTCCCGGGCACCTTGTCCCACCTGTAACTTTCTATAGGTCCGTCGCTCAATTTGGTGCTCTATTGTGAGTGTTGTTGAGATTGTCGTCAGGATCTTCTTTATCTCGTTGTCCCCTGTTGTTTGATGAAGTTGTTTTGTCAGATGTTTGTTACATCCAGATGTGTTCCGCTGTGGCTATACAGAGAAATCTTACTGGTGAATAGACTATTTGCCGAAGTACATAATGGATGACAAAATGACGAAAAATGTCCGAGGTTAGAGCTTTATAAGCAGCTCTTTCTTCATCGTTAAGTCACAATGGAATCACGTTTTTTAAAATACTGACGTCATAATGAAATATGACGCCAATAGATGTCGACTCGGAAATTTATAGCTCAATAAAAAGATCAGAAAATGGTTCATTCTTCCATTGATATTTTACATTTCTCAATTCTGTTCATCCAGCAAGTTTTGTAGATCACCGCTTTGATCTAAAATTGAACATTTCGTAAAATTAGCGTCGCTTCCATTACACATGATGTTTCGATACGTCCATTTAATATTCGTTTAGAGAAATCGTTTAAAGAAAAAAGTAACATCTTAGGAATGGATGAACTGAAGCAAATTTCTAGCAAAAAGAATAAAAAGAGGATACTACTTATATGAATAAGCTGGTAGGGACTTATTAAGAAACTTTAATCTTTAATCCCTTGATTATCTTCATCTTTATCAAACATAATTTAGATTATTCCCTTGATACCGAAAGAAATGATAAGTACGTAAGCAGATAAAACCCAATCACGTTGCTCCATCTTGATGGATTCCGAGGCATCTCAATGAAGATTTAGAGAGCTACATGAGAAAGAAATATGACAGAGAGGAAAAATGAATAAATCAAAAGGTACAAACATGTTTCAAGGATTCCATCATGTTTCACTTAAAACATTGAATAAGCTACAAAGTTCGGCAAGGGAATCAATCAAATTTGAAATTCAAACTTCCGTAGAACTAATGCATCTCTAGAATTTCATTCCACTATGATTGATAGGCATGGTGTCATTGTCTAATTTCTTTTGAGAAAAATTCATTAGAGAATAACACTATTGCTACACTACATAAAAATGTCAGAGAAATTGACAATAATGTTATATTACATGGTAATTATGAATTTAAAATTTGAATAATTTTCTTAGCTTCTGATGCTAATCTGATTGAAGTCATAGAAGAGCTTAAAAGCTAATTGTGTGTAGGCGATCAGTTGCCTTACTCGAAAAAAAAAAAAAAGAATTAGCAAAAATAGGAAATTTAAGAACTGTTAATAAGAACTTTTTCTCCAACCTTTCGGCCTTACATGCATTTATCTTGGTTTATAAGGATAAGAAGTGTTATGATAGAACAGTCTCTGTTATTAAAATGTTTTTGAATAATGTTACCCATGTAGTTATTCATGAGAATTCTTAGCTTACAGTCGACGCCTTAGTCTAGTGGATAAGGCGTCGGGCCAGTGACAGAAAGATTGCTGAATCGAGCCTGACTAGAATCACGGGTCGGTCAACATATACTCATCTATGTTATGTGTTATATATAAAAATGTCCTTGTCTGAGTATTGTATACATGTCTATGGTGTTTAAAAAAAGAATTCATAGCTTACGCGGGCACAATCACCCACACACAGACACTTTTCAATATGTCCTCGGCGCGTGGGATACTAAAAATGGCTTTCCCTGTTGCTGCATACTGAGTTGCTGGTCATAAGTGTCAAAATATCCGGCTAATCATAAATTTCGGAAGTCATGCTAAAATCATTACTTTTTTTCGTAACTAGATGCACAATTATACCTCATCGACATAATACATGTAGCAATTAGATTAGTTTTTTTTTAAAACTTCAATTAGTCTTGCGAGTGGGCGAATTAGCACATATACATTAATTTTGAACTTTCAATGTTTACAGAGATCCTTATAGACCTTGTTTGTGACTTTTTCTACGAAAAGTAGAATTCTTTCACATTCATTTTTAAATTATCAAGACAGTCTACTTCATAACTAAAGTACTAATCACTGCTGATAAAAGAAAAAGATAACCTTTGTGGTTGTCCTTATGTCAAAGTACTCACTAACTAGTGTTTTTACCAATTAGTAACTTATAAAGAAGTAGAAGATTTGCCATAGCATTAACAAATGGTGTTTATTTGATATTGAGTTTCTGTTATCCAAGAGTATCTATCGATCAATGCGATTGGTCAAATTAGACTTGCGTAGAAGCTTCCTTAGAAACTGGATACTGGTAATTCCATATAAAGTGCGAAATTGTTCTTCACTGTTCTTTACGATTTACCATTCATAGTTGACATTTCATACGATTCGTAAGGTAAGTTTTTTTTACGGATTTTTCTTGAAATTTGAAATGAAATACCAGTAATACATCTCAACAAATATCAACTCTCTTCGATCCACAAAGCACTCTATTAAAACTTCCTCTTCTCATAGGGGCATCACGTATTTTATTAGTAGAAATTTTATAATTAAAATAAAGATGTTGATAATAATTTCCAATTTCAAGTATTTTCCATTGAAACATTAATTTTTTTAGAGGAAGAATTCCAAGATCGTTTTTAGTTACCTATATTTAGAGAAATTAAGCTTCATATTCTCGATTATTTGTACGGAAAAAAAAAGAATAAGAATAAAACGAGACATGCAAAATCTCATAGATTTTTGCTCTTAAAGGAAGGTGGTTTTCACTGTTTTTAATATCTTCCGGTTATTTCAATGTATATTTATAAACCTTATTCAATGAAAATGTGTACCAGTGAGTCTGGGAGGATCTTGAAAAAAACATATTTCGGAGAAATGAATCTAGGATTCAAAAAGCATAAGCCGAAAGTAACCATGTATGTTTTGGCCATTTTCGTCATCAATGAATGACACAAGTCTAACACAAAAACCGAAATCAGCTTCCCAAAAAACCACAATCGAAAGACTTACAAATTCTTGGCCATATCACATTGTTTAGATTGAGGATCACTGACGAGGGTTAAGTACCCGAAACGTGCATGTCTGGTCCATGCTACAAATTTATATGTTCTTAAATGATGCTATTGAATTTGAAGACGTTTAACAATTGTAAGTACAGAGATAAATATAAAGTGTCCTAATTTCACGTGAATGCGATCTATAATTTTTTTTCTGAACAATTTACAGCATGGACCAGACATGCGCATATCGGGTACTTAACCTCGTCAGTGATCCTCAATCTAAACAATGTAATATGGCCAAAGAGTGAAAATTATTATGTCCATAAACGTACCGAAAACGTAGCAGGATTGGTGGGATATGATCCTACAGGACCCACATTTTAGAAATTTCAAGATTTTTTGATAACAGAAATTTTCGAATGCGTTGGAGAGACAGACGATCAAGAGCTATAACTGGCCTCATTATGTCCATTCCATGTTCTTAAGCCAGTTTTTGTGTTGTATGTAAATAACAATCATGCTCAGAGGTAGTAATGCAGCGAGACGTCAAAGAAGCAATAAAGCCTATGCGAAAATAAACATGAAATCAAAAATATATTTGATATCAGGTATTCAGTCGTTATAAATGTTGAAATACATGTATATATGCTGTATTCTGTTAAAACAAAAATAGTGTACCATATGCACATTTCAACTAAAAACGTCTCATAAGTGATATCCTTGGCTTAAGTAGGAATGTTAAACGTCTTCAAATTCATTAGCATCATTTAAAAGCAGATAAATTTACAGCATGGACCAGACATGCACGTTTCGGGTACTTAACCCTCGTCAGTGATCCTAAACCTAAACAATAGAATAGGGCCAAAATCTGTGAAAATTATGTCCAATTTATGCCGAAAGACGTAGCAAGATTGCTGGAATATGTAGCTACAGGACCCAGGTTTCAGACATTTGAGAAAATAATGGATACTTAGAAAGGAAGGGATACTAGTAATTCAACAAATGACCAAAAATGTATACCAAAGAATCAGCTAATGACAGGGATGTGCCATCAAAGAGATACCCCTTAGTTTTAGAATGATTCGTCACCTTTGGTGGCGTATAATTTAAAAATACATTTCAAATCATAGTGCCAAAGCACTGTGAGACTCATTTCATTGTAAATGTAGTACAGTTATATATTTCATGTGAACTCTTTTGGCGTTCTTAAATGTAAACGTCTTCAAATTGAATAGCATCATTTAAGAACATAAAAATTGGCAACGTGGACCAGACATGCACTTTTCGGGTACTTAACCCTCATCAGTGATCCTAAATCTAAACAATGTAATATGCCAAAAAAGTATGAAAGTTACTATGTCGAAAAAGTGTACCGAAAGAATTAGCAGGATGATATACTTGAAGTAATCGTAAGCAGCATAGAGACGGGAGAGAAAGAAAGGCATGTCGATCATATGAAGCGATTTCTAAAATTATTCAGGAATCCTAATTGATTTTGCAAGAAGTAAATCGAGAGTGAATTTTGAATAGTCAACAGCCCAAATACTTACTATTTCGTATTATTCTTGACAATTTAAGTTTGAATCTGTTCTTTATTCTCTCCGTTTGCCCTGTACAAAAAACATCTTGTATGACAAAATTTCATTGCAATTAACTGATTTATGCAATATCGCTTCTTATTTGATTTTTTCTTGTAATCAATGTCATATCTAAACTAAGAAATATTATTGCCGCGAGTTTGTCGGCCAATGTACATTTTACTAACGTCACTCGACTTCCCAGGAGCGTGCAATTCATAACGTAGAAAAGTAAGATATTTTATTGGCTTCTACATATTCTATGGTCCTCTTTTATCATTGGACATTGAAGAAAAGTATCCTATCATAAACGTACCGAGTATTGATAAAATCCAATGAGTTTACTTTCTCTGTCGCATCATAATATAAAGGCCAAGATATGGAACTCCATGTCACATATATCTGCAATGGTTATCAAAAATATTTGAAATCTACATAGTTTCTACAATGTATTAAACACGAGAATAATTGCTAAAAGTGATATATCACTTTTGACGTATCCGTAAACTTATCGTAACCAACAACGTATCGTGCATATTCTCCAGTCCTAGCGGGACGAAAATCGTTAAATACAGTTCTAATGCGAAAATACCGCTATAAGTTATCGTTTTTAATGCTTTAGTTCGCAACGTTTATAGTACTGCAGTGTTTTTAGTGCGCGTAGATGTCACTGTCTGTCTAAAACAAGTTATTTTTTCCATAATCAAAGCCAAATTAATTAACTAATACAAAAATAAATACAGAATCTCAGAATTTACTTCGTTACGGTGGGAATATAAGACACGATACGTTTCTGGATACGATACGGATACGGATACGTGCAAAGGGATATATCCCTAATAAAACATCAGACTTAGGATCCATACCTTTCATTATATCCATTCATTTATCTACCGACGAATACCGATTGCTTCATTATCATGAATCATCGTAAGTCAACACAGAAATCCGTGATTAATACAGAATTTGTATTTGTATATATTTATAAGGGAGCGAAAGTCAAACACAAAGGTGCAAAAAGTAGAACTCAAAACATCATAATATAAGGTCATACATATCACTTTAAATTACAAAATCAAATATAACAACTAAATTATTCTACAAAGTTGCACAAATGGGTTAAAGAAGATCCTGACGACAATCTCAACAGCATTCACAATAGAGCACCAAATTGAGCATCGACGGACCCTTAGCAAGCTAGAGGTGGGACCAGGTGGCCGGGAGGAGTAAGCATCCCCTGTTCGGCTAGCCGCACCCGCCGTCGATGTTCACACACGAAAATGAAAACAATTATTGATAATCTCAAATACATGCACTGTCTATATAGAAAGCGCTACGGTGACCACGTCAGGGGAAAATATTCAAAACACTTACTGTCAAAGTGATTCTAAATGGTGATGATATCAGATGTCTGGGGAGAGAAAGCATCTCATGCTTGCAAACAACACCAATCACGTCAGTTGTGAAGAAAAGTTCAAAGTCATTTACGTTGTTTTTGCTAGGTGTCCGCCGAAGCTCAATTTCGTGCACTATTGTAAGTGTTGTTGAGATTGTCGTCAGGATCTTATCTTTATCTCTTTAAAGTAACTATTATTTTGTATAAAACTGTACAAGTATTTATTCGAATAGGATAGGAAATTAAAGTTTCTTATCCTTAAAAAAGCAGTTCTGACGTAAATGTGTTAAAGGAAACAAATCCTCTCTTAATGATGAGATCTAAAAGATGTGTTTATCAGAAAGGAAAGTAAAACTATATGATTTATTAAAGTAGAATAATAATTGGACCGATGGGCCCACAAAAAACCTTTAGGTTTTGTCATGCCACGAGTAAAAACGGGATAAATTCCTTTGGATATGCCGTGCAAGAGTCAGTAGTTATATCATGTACTGGAAAGGAGCATGCACATAGCAATCAACATATACCTTAATAATCATTCATGTTTCATGACTTCATGATTTAGTTTGTCTGCTTTTATTGACTTTTGGACCGTTCTGGTTTTGTTTCCTGTGTGTCTCGTATCCCCAACAAGACAGACCCGGTTCAAATCATCAAAACCCCCCACGTAAAACACAGAGAAGACATACACAGCAAGAGACACAAAAGGGAAAAGGAACAGCAAACACGACATCAAAACACCCCAAGTGGAAACACAGATAAGACATACACAGCAAGAGACACAAAAGGGACAAGGAACAGCAAACATGACATCAAAACACCAAACAGAAATGACCACACATACACCAACGAGATCAATGGACAATCAGTGCCGACTTAGAATGGTTATCACAACGTAACAAATGGTGTGTTTATCCGGATAACGTGCACACAACCCTCCCACTTTTCCGATTACCAAAAGGTCTTCGAAGAAAGCACATGCAATTGTAGTACTAAATAACACGGAGATGAATATGTAAACGGATATAAAATCAGATAGTAACATTCATATACTATTAAGCAATGTCGATCAAAAAGCACCTTAAAATATACCTCAGTCTAAGTCGTTGCATCTCTAAGAATTTCGAAATGATAGTACATATAGTACATTGTATCAGATTTTTTTTTTTCGTTTTACTCTTCACAACATCATTTGAATTTTTCTTATTTCTGTTTATCTCTCACGCAAAATTATCTTTATATGCAGTAAAAATGTTATTGCAAAACGTATGTTCTTTGATATCGTTATATACAATATAGTTGACCTATGTACGTATTTTCTTTTCTTATATAATTTAGTTGTTATCATCCAAGGAATCATGTCGATGAAAGAAATATAATTTTACTCACGTCACGGGATCTCCAGGAACGTATATTGTTTGACGTACATGTTGAACTTCAATTTCATTCGTTTTAACTTATATAAGGCACATCTTTATCATTTTTTCCTATACAGTCATTAATATCTAATGTATAATTATCTCATATTTTTGTGTTCTCTCTCGCCTCCTTAATAATTTATTAAGACTGTCATTTAAGTCGGCATAAGCATAAAAAATAAAGCCGATTAACACACCAATGGTGTGTTTGGCACTATTTCATATTCTGGTTCCTAATTCTGAATATAAATTTCACAAAATTTGCAGCCGCTCGGTATGTACAAGGAATTAGTGTATAATAAAAAAGGGGCGCGCCACACGTGGTTTCCTTTCATTTTGCTTTTAATCCATTTCATTTTGGTTTGGAGTACCATGATGAGGTTTCATTAGATGAAATATGCATGTCTGTATAGTATTTGGATTATTTATTTCCATAAAGCTACTTCATTTTCTTTTTCTCCTTTTTGTGGTCCGTTGTGAAGTGATCGTTGTGAATGAGATATGTGCGTCAGTCATTCAGTGTCAATCCGTGGCCACTTTCGATAGTGTAGATTATTTTTTTTTATCTTCGATCGAATACGCAGAGAGAAAATTAAATAAGCTTTAGGCTTCCTTTTTTGGCCCTCTTTTCTTATATGTTAAACGTCTTTAAATTCAATATCATTTAAGAACAGATAAATTTGCAGAATGGACATGCACGTTTACTTAACCCTCGTCAGTGATCAAAAACCTAAACAATGTAATACTGTTAGTGATATTTGAATATATTCAAACTGTACTAATTAACATGGTACCGCTTTTAAAACGTCACATGCGGTACATTTCGCACTTGCACTGGACTCTGGAGATTGTTTATTAGATTAAGGAGTCCGTCGTGTTTCTATGACGATGTGTTGTTGTCGCCGTCCGTCGTGTTTCTATGACGATGTGTTGTTGTCGCCGTCCGTCGTGTTTCTATGACGATGTGTTCTTGTCGTCGTCCGTCGTGTTTCTATGACGATGTGTTCTTGTCGCCGTCCGTCGTGTTTCTATGACGATGTGTTCTTGTCGCCGTCCGTCGTGTTTCTATGACGATGTGTTCTTGTCGCCGTCCGTCGTGTTTCTATGACGATGTGTTCTTGTCGCCGTCCGTCGTGTTTCTTTGACGATGTGTTCTTGTCGCCGTCCGTCGTGTTTCTATGACGATGTGTTCTTGTCGCCGTCCGTCGTGTTTCTATGACGATGTGTTCTTGTCGCCGTCCGTCGTGTTTCTATGACGATGTGTTGTTGTCGCCGTCCGACGTGTTTCTATGACGATGTGTTGTTGTCGCCGTCTGTTCTTCATATTTTATTTTCTCGTGAAATGACAAATATGGATTATGACCATATCCCTGTATACAGCACAAAATCGATAATTCAGAAAATCAGAAACCGAAGACATACAAAATCAGGACTAAACAGGACTCAAAGCAAACAAACAAAAACCTCCACTATATGAAAAGAAGCGAACTCTCGATGTGGGAGTGAGATCAGTTGTCCAGGAAGAGTAAGCATCTCCTGCTTGCATGCAACAACCGCCGCTTCAATTCGGTAGAACTGTCACATCCAGTTACTTCCATTTCGGATGACATAAATCTTTGGTTGGATGGTTCAAACGGTCTATGACAGAATATCATCTACCATTCTGGAGAGAGGGACATCATAGTGTATGACGAGTTCCCCATATCGACCGTAGAACTTCCTCAGTGACGATGTTAGTTGGTCACAAACATATCCCTGACTGAGAAGCTTATCTGAAAGACGCCTAGCTCTCAGAACAAAATCCGTATATTTGGTACTTGCTCTGGCAAAGCGTATCAACTGAGATATGAACACGCCATAAAAAGGCGATGAAGGGATGTTGCTACTCAGAAAAGGAAAGTTTGTAATGATGAAATTGTCTTCACGTTTGTCATAGAGTGAGGTGTTCATGTGACCATCAGTGTCGTAGGACAACATTTTGTCCAAATAGGATGCTGAATTATTTGTCTCTGTTATTTCTTTGACTTCAAGCTCCGAAGGATAGATAACACTTAAATAATCCTCGAATTTCGGATTATTGATGGACAACACATCGTCTATGTATCTGTAAGTGAAGTTGAAGTCAGAAGATAAGTATCTTTTCCCTTCAGAGACCAAAGATTGAATGAATTCAGCTTCGCACAAGTAAAAGAAAATGTCGACAAGGAGTGGGGCACAATTGGTCCCCATTGGAAAACCGACAATTTGCTGGAAGACCTTTCCTCCAAACACCACAAAATTGTTGTCGATCAGAAAGTTTAACATCTGAATAATATCTGTTTCAGTGTACTTATCTTCAGAATCGGACTTTTCTTTTACAAAGTAGGTTTTGTCATAGTTAACAACAATGAATTTGTATTTGCGATTGCCGTTTTACATGTAAACGCATTGCTTATAATTTTTACTTAAAAAAGTTCTGTGTTATTTTTTTTTCAAGAATCCGTAAGCCTTTGATTTTGGATTTCGGGATCTGATTCCGGGTTTTGTGTTTGACTATCATTCCAAGGTCCCTATGCATATGGTATAGTTAGTTTTGTCGATGGTTTGTCTTAATTACTTTCAGGTGCTTTTTTGCGTGCATTGAGCTATTAGTTCAGGAGATTCATAACATAGACTTCAGTTGATAATGAATTTCTGTTCATTTTTCAATTAGTGTAGGAAGTTTTCTCATGAAATGAGATGGTTTAAGTTAAGCCCTAGAATGTTACGTAAGAGAAACATGTAAATACTTTTTACGCTTCCATATTTGTCACTGCTACATCAATTAATAAAGCTATAAGATATTAATGAACAAATATTTAGCATGTTTTCCAATTTAGCGGCGAATTACTTTTAAATTAGATGAGAGCTTAGCTAAGAAAACAGAATTGCACAACCAAATTATTTGCAGAATGATAATAAAGCATATTAATAACAAGTAGATAATATCAAAATAAGGATGGTTATTCACAATGTCAAGAGAAAATAACCCGACTCTGTCTGTGTCCTGCAAGATCTGTGTCAGTAGGTCATAGAGATTGTGTAGAGTTTTGTACCCTTAATGCTAGACACCCAAAAAGTCTAATGCATTCACTTTTTGAATTGTAATGCTTGATTAATTGAAATTGTCAAAAATGATATGATATGCAAGATTATATTACATAAAAATGAATTATTGTAGAACATGAATATGTCATATCACTATGATCATGCTGAGAAATTTGTAATGAAAAAATGAATTGTTCTGAAACTTTACAGATTATGAAATATATCTTGAACTTTAGTTGCTATGCTAACAAAAGACGTGTATAGCACATATATTAACATCCTTAAACAATTTCAATTTACACATGACAAATGACGCAAGCGTTGAGGAAGATATCATCAGAACGTTCAAAGATTAAGGTTTTGATCGGAAAATCTAGGTCGTAGACTCTCACCTTTTATACGATTGACCTTCCATTAAGCTATAGAATTGATAGATTTCAGGAACCCTTCTGCATTTATTACACTACTACTGAGTTTTTTATACACCATGTATAACAACATCTTCCTTATCTATAAGATTTGATGCGATGTCCATACTGCGACAGCACCATTGTGAATTTACGCTGTGTCGCATTAGTCCATTTGAGTGGCGAATTTCGTTCATACCGTGGGACTCTATACGGTGATTTTTCATATAAATTGCACTGCCTTTCATTTTTCATTGCGCTGTACGAGTAAAAGCCTAAACCATTGCTATTCCATATAGCCTCGGGACATTCGAATGCATTTTAAAGTTTCAAGAGTTACTTGAGTTACTTGAATCGACCGTACAGGACTTTGGAGCCACGCAATCTCTGCAAAGTAATTGCACAAATCTAAATTTAAAAAAATGAAACCAGAGGGTGCTACTGAAAAGAATTTTGGCTGTGTATGAAAATCACTTTGGCTGGAAGCATAACTGATGAGGATTTACTAACCGAAACACGTATCTGGTGCATTGAAATTGGTTTGAAATTTTCTTCTAATTGGTTAAGAGTTACAACACTTTCGTACAATTAATGCCTGAGTCTTAAATATAGAATTATGAAAACATCTAATACTCAAGCGTATGAAATGCATTACGCTTGTGTCAGGTCAGAGAAAAGCTTCTCTCTGGCGAAAAATTAAGGGAATGGACATATCTAAGAGTCGATTTATCTAAATATACCATTTAATTCGAAATCATTATCGAAATATAGGAGGTCAAAACCCTTGCACCATCCTACTAATTATTTTCTAAAACCTGGGTCCTGTAGCATCATATCCCATCCATCTTGCTACGTCTTTTGGTATATTTAGGACATAATTTTCGCAGAGTTTGGTCATATTAAATTGTTTAGATTGAGGATCACTGACGAGGATTAAATACCCGAAACATGCATGTCTGGTCCATGTTGTAAATTTATCCGCTCTAAAATTATGCTAACGAATTTGAAGACGTTAAACATTTGGTCATATCTTGTATCTAATTAAGCTTTTGAATAAGCCTACCGGAAATTTGGCAACAGAGTCGGATACATTTTTTTCATAATTACGTCGATGTCTATTATGGAGACTAATAAGGTGATTAATATAGAATTCAATCCATGCAAGAAAAAACAATCGAATATTTGAATGAACTTCTATTTTTAGAAATTCATACTAGTTATGAAAATTCTTAAGTAGTTACGTTGCTATGCCAACAAAGTACGCAAGCGACACAAATCTTAAACTTTTCTTTGATTTTTTTTCAATAAAGGCTTTACTTATGACGCAAATCATCTGAAAATATCGTCAAAGACCTTTAGATATTTAGGTTTCGATAAATTGAAATGAATTTCGTTTCGTCCATTTTAGTTAACCTGAGAAAAAAAGGTAAAGGATTTAGTCACTATGCCATTGACATTTTTGATTTACATAAGCTTTCTTTAAGATACCTACTATGACTTTTTTATGCATATTCATAATGCAATTAAGTATACATATATTTTTGAAAAAAAAATACAATGTCATAGCCTGTTATTTTGGCTCGTGAGTAATTCAAATATCTAACTCTTCATTCAAAGTTTTAATAGAAATTCTGCGTTTCTCAAAACCACTGGAAAACCGGACAAGTGGGAGGGTTGTAACCATGTGATCCGGTCAATAACAATATACATCGTGGCTGTCCATGTCCGCACCGTTTGTCTATTAGTCTCCATGGTTTTATGTGTTGTCTTTTATGTTGAGTGTTTTAATGTTGTTTTTGGTGTTTTGTCGTCCGTCTACCTCGTCCTTTCGTGTCTATTTTTGTACTTGTTCGCTTTATTCTTTCGTATTTGGATATTTTGTTGTTTTGATGTGGGTGATGCAAATGCTACTGAATAGACCCTACATGGAAATTTAAAGCCGCGCACTCTTTTCAAAGTCAATACACAAAATTAAAAAACAAAAACTAGAGGGCTCTACTAAAACAAATTTGGCTGTTTCTGACAATCACTTTGGCTTGAAGTACCACTGATGAGGATTTACTAACCGAAACACGTGTCTGGTGAATTCAAATTGGTTTGAATTTTGTTCAAGAAGTTAACGAGTTGGATTACGCGTTTTGATCTTCTTCTTGTGCATCCCCTCCTTTCTTTTTAAAACAAGCTGACGTATCATCTTCGCTTTTAAGGAATGAGGTTGAATAATTTATTCATAGGAATTCTCAGAATTACACGTCAAAGAATTGAGGCAGCGAGTTGCTAATAGAGTTTCCCCATTGAAAATGTTAACACTTTACAACTTTTTTTTTCATAAACCAAATGCAGTCTGAATTGATCAATATCATTGTTAATTTGATGCCATGTACGAAATAATACCTTCAATCTTAACATTACATGTCCCTAAAGGCATGCTATAGGACTTCAATAATACAAATATAGTCTATGATATCAAATTTAGGATTTCTTAACAGCTATGAAAGCTAACTATTCTTGTCTCATTTAACTAGTTAGATTCCCTTGGTTCTTCCTAAGGTGTAGCTATGCTCCCATACTCAAAAACAATTGCCACTGATCATGAAATGATGTATCAAAATGAACACTGAAAGGGCACTTCAGATCTCACGTACCGATCTTTTGGGATTTTGTCCTTTCAGTTTCTCAGCTTTCTATTTGCGAGAGAGGAGGAGTTCATTCAAAGTGCAATTATATTTTAAAGTTAGAAACAACATGTATCCTATTTCATCAGAAAGTGAAGAAAAGAATATCAAAAGAAAATAATCGTTCAAGAATTAAGATTTCTAAAAGCGTTTAATTGGGTTTACACATGGAATCGATACCCATGACTTCTATTATTTTATAAAATCCCAATGGGCGTGAAAGATTGCGGCGTCGAGTCGCATAGGCCTTGAGAGAACGTGGTTGGATCGCGATGATTGTAGGAAACATGTCAAAATTATTGATTATTAATACATTGCTATGATTGTTCCGATTCATCTTTAATCTTGAAATAAATTGGAATATGCTAATCATTAGCATTACGCAGCGAAACACTTCTTGCGTCACTCAGTCTCTATGTCCGATGGACACATGAATATGTAGTTATTCAATTTCGGGTCCCATCGTGAATTATCTGCCCATGGATTTTTTTCGGGCCACGACACTCAAAACCTTTGCAAATTACTTAATTATGTTACAGGCTCGTTTCGTATCCGAAAACACCACGAAGAGTACAAGAATCTCTGCAATGCTGAATAGAATAAACAACAGCTTCATGGGGCCATTATAATCCCACCTAGTAACGCTCGTTATGGTGGCATCAAGATGTTGCTTTCGTATTTTCGCGTCTGGTGCATTAAATTGGTTTACGTAAAATGTTGTTCAAGAAGGTTTTCCAATGGGGACCAATTATGTCCCACTTCTTGCCGACATTTCCTTTACTCGTACGAAGCTGAATTCATTCAATCTTTGGTCTCTGAAGGGAAAAGATACTTAGCTTCTGACTTCAACTTCACTTACAGATACATAGACTATGTGTTGTCCATCAATAATCCAAAATTCGCGGATTACCTCAGCAGTATCTATCATTCGGAGCTTGAAGTCAAAGAAACTACAGAGACAAATAATTCATCATCCTATTTTGGACATAATGTTGTCCCACGACACTGATGGTCACATAAACACCTCACTCTATGACAATCGTGACGACTTCAATTTCAGCATTACAAACTTTCCTTTTCTGAGCAGCTACATACCTTCATCGCCTGCTTATGGCGTGTTCATATCTCAGTTGATACGCTATGCCAGAGCAAGTACCAAATATACGGATTTTGTTCTGAGAGATAGGCGTCTTTCAGATAAGCTTCTAAGTCAGGCATATGTTTGTGACCGACTAACATCGTCACTGAGGAAGTTCTAAGGTCGATATGGGGAAATCGTCATACACTATGATGTCCCACTCTCCAGATTGAAAGATGGTATTCTGTCATAGACCATTTGAACCATCCAACCAAAGATTGTACTCTATGTCTTCCGAAATGGAAGTAACCGGATGTGACAGTTCTACCGAATTGAAGCGACGGGTATTGCATGGAGCAGGAGATACTTACTCTTCCTGGGCACCTGGTCTCACTCCTATATCGGGAGTTCGCTTCTTTTCATATGGTGGAGGTTTCTTTGCCTTGGTTCCTGTTTTATCCTGATTTTGTATGCCTTCGGTTTCTGATATTCTGAATTATCGATTTTGTGCTGTATACAGGGATATGGTCATTATCCATATTTGTCATTATACGGAGGTTACAGCGAAAATAGCCTATTTTAAGTATAGCTCACTTCTTACTTGGCTGTTTGACATAAGTTTCGGGTCATGTTAATTCATGCACGTCACGCTCTTCATTATTCTTAAACTTAAGGGGTATGAACTCAAAGCATAGCTCTGTCCATAGTGGGTTCCTTGGCATGTTTAGCTCGTGTTAAAATTCATATATTTACTCTTTGGATTTCCTCTATTTCGGCCTCGAGCATAACTGATGATACATTGTTAGTTGTAATGCGCAAATTGTGCACTGAAATTATTACCATAGAACATTTCAGTTCATCCATTAGGTTGATATTGCTGCTAGTGGCTGTTAATCCATGACGATGTTGTTCGCCTTGTTTCACATTGATCACTTGAAAGTGATGTGTAAAAAAATTATTCTAGAACTAAGGTTTTTTATCTTCAATACATTCAATTCCTTTGCCGACTCTTTAGCAAAAGTTTTGGTCATGTTTAGAATTTCGCACTTCATTTATTTACTATTAATTTGATTTTCCTCTATTTACTTTCTTTTCAACTCTTTTGCCCGAAAGAAGCTTAGTTTTGGCCCTTTATCAATTTGACATCATATATTATTTTGCTATTTTGGAAACATCATTTCATTCTTAGTAGATGGTTTGATATCTCAAATGACTGTAGAGATCAGTAAAACGATACCGTTTTGGTGGACAATTCTTTTAGAGATTCCATTATAATACATAAGATCATTCGTGATTATCTGGACATTTTATTTATTACATACGATTTTAAATCAATTTGAAAAACGAAAGAAACGAAATCTCTCTCTCTCTCTCTCTCTCTCTCTCTCTCCAATGTAACAAAAGTGCACAAAGTCTCATCGTAAGACTTGTTATTTCCCAGGGCTTAAAATAATGAATCAAGATTTGTAAGATTTAGACAATTATTTTCCGCCCAATTTCGTCTTCATTCTATGAAAATATAGTGTAGATCGGTAACTCAATAGAGTAAAAAATACTGCACCGATCTGAAGACGTTCACCGGATATAGCCCAACCCCGCCGGAAAACGCTACGATAAAATTACTGTAATTACGTCCGCCGACGTTTTATAAGACTATATTCTTGTAATTCCTTCTGTACTGTCGGAGAAATTTACATCATTTGCATATTAAATCATGAAACAAATCTATTACCAGCTTCGTCAATTAAGTTACGTGTGAGAAATCATCAATGGAGATATCGATTTTATGTGTCCTTTATGTGATCAGATGAAACGGTTTCAATTTGCGCTCCTAGCTGTTTAGTTCTGCGCACCCTCATTAACAGAGCAAATTATTTTCCTTCTGATTAGAGAATCGTATGGTACATTGCAGACACCGTTTTCACGAACATTGGACTTTTTGCGTTAATCAAGGACAAGTGTCTCCGAATCGTATGCGTAGGAGAGAAAACAAAAGTTAAGGTTGTGTTATAGTCCACTATATCTGGCAATTATCCTCTCATGCATTAAAAGAAGCACTCAAATATTTCACTATCGCTATGTATAATACATTAAGTCAAATATGTCTATATACTAGTAGTCAAAATTGCATTAAGAATATAGAAGTGTTCCTTGGAACTCGTTAAATTTCGAAACAATTTTAATACACCAGACTCTTGTTTCGGATAGTAAATCTTTTCAGCCAAAGTGATTTTCTGACAAAGCCAAATGTGTTTTGAAAGCGCCCTCTAGTTTTATTTTTTTAATTAAATTAGCTCATTTGCTTTGCAAAAAGTGCGCAGCTCCATTTCCTGTAGGTCGTTTCAGTTGTACAGTTAGATAAAATCTATGTCCAAAATAGCATTGGAGGGATAGTGCTATGATGTTAACCTCCTTTGATTTCGTATATATTTTAGGAGGAAATGACAAGATTCCAAAATAGCAAAGTAATGTATGATGTCTATGATAAAGGGTCAAAGCAAATATCCAAAGCTAACTATTACTTTTCAAATTTGGCTGAGGACGAGCTTACCTTGCAAAAGGACTATACAGTGACCAAATAACGGTGTGGTATTTTTCCCAACTGAACTTAATATCAAAACCGAGACTTCAGATTCCCAACTGACATTAATGTCAAAACCGAGACTTCAGATTCCCAACTGACATCAAAATCAAAACCGATACTTCAGATTCCCAAATGACATCAATATCAAAACCGAGACTTCAGATTCCCAAATGACATCAATATCAAAACCAAGACTTTAGATTCCCAAACGACATCAGTATCAAACCGAGACTTCAGATTCCCAAACGACATCAGTATCAAAACCGAGACTTCAGATTCCCAAATGACAATAATGTCAAAACCGAGACTTCAGATTCCCAACTGACATTAATGTCAAAACTGAGACTTCATAAATCTAACTGATAATAATGTCAAAAACCGAGACTTCAGATTCCCTTTGCAGTATTTTAAAGATACAAGTATATATATATATAATGGTCTCGTTGGTTTATGTGTAGTCTTTTGTGTTTGATATCTCTATGGTCACCCTCTTTTTCTTCTTTTTTTTTTTTTTTTCGTGTTCCTTGTCCCTTTTGTGTCTCTTGTCGTGCTTGTCTGCCCCGTGTTATTGCACGGAGTGTTTAATGTTTTTCTGAAGGTGCTGCAACCGAGTGTTGTTGGAGATACCCTCCTTTTTTACTCAATAGGAAGCAGCAATATTTTTTAAATAAAATGATATAGGATCTAAATAGGGGTCGGGGTCCCTTCATTTTCTGTTGGAATCTGTCGAAAATGCTGAATAGCCCATTTTACGTACAATTTTCTCAATCATAGCTAGGTTAGACCATCCTGCAAGGGCTGGTCACCCTCCCTTTCCCACCTTTTTTTCTTCGGAGAGTTCTCATGAAGATGTATCTCAAACTTTTAAAGAACCAAACAGAAAGCTTCTTTTAAAGAATGAAACAGAAAGTTGTGTTCTAAGACATGTTCGTGTTATAATTTGTTTCTGTTTGTGTTCTAAGACATGTTCATGGGAGAGTCCAGACCCTATTTCCATGACCGTGTTGATTCAAAACATTTGAAAGCATTTGAAATGAAGCAAATATCCAGAAGTCATTTTCTAGAACTCCTGATTTATAAAAGAAAAAAACCATTTTGTATTCTTTTATCAACTTATGTGTCAATTTTTTTTTTAATTCCAAATAAAAAGTGTTTGGATTTACTGCCATGAAAAAAAAAATCAATTGCGTATCAAAATATCAAAATCGTGATCATGATTCCTATATTTAAGAAAGATAGCACTTTACTCTTTATTTAAGGCGTCAATGAGGGAACTAACATAGCTATTAAATAACACAAATGGTGTAAAAGCATTTCTATTTTCTGGGAGATCTAGAAGAGCAACTGTTGTGTTACACCTCAGGATTGACAGTTCATCTTACAAATGTATCATGCATCATAACTTCAAGTATATAGCCATGTCGTAATAAATGTGACTTGCTAAATTGCTCTTTGGTCGAGATGGTTAAGTGTTTAACGTCTTCAAATTCATTAGCATCATTTCAGAGCAGATAAATTTACAGCATGGACGAGACATGCACGTTTCGGATAATAAACCCTGGTCAGTGATCCTCAATCTAAACAATGTAATATGACCAAAATCTGTGAAAATTATGTCCTAAATATACCGAAAGACATAGCAAAATGGCTGGGATATGATGCTACAGGACCCAGGTTTTAGAAATTTGAGAAAATTTTGTAAATAGAAATTTGTAAATAAGTTTGAAGAAACGACCAACCGAAACTGATCGAACTTGGCTACATGTGCCCTCGGGGACTCTTGGTCCACCAGCAGTGACACTCACCAAGTCGTACAAATGTTTAACGTCTTCAAATTCATTAGCATCATTTCAGAGCAGATAAATTTACAGCATGGACCAGACATGCACGTTTCGGATAATAAACCCTAATAAAATAAGATTAACCATGTCGTAATAAATGTGACTTTCTAAATTGCTCTTTGGTCGAGAAGGGTAGGGTTAGCCATGTCGTAATAAATGTGACTTTCTACATTGCTCTTTGGTCGAGAAGGGTAGGGTTAGCCATGTTGTAATAAATGTGACTTTCTACATTGCTCTTTGGTCGAGAAGGGTAGGGTTAGCCATGTTGTAATAAATGTGACTTTCTACATTGCTCTTTGGTCGAGAAGGGTAGGGTTAGCCATGTTGTAATAAATGTGACTTTCTAAATTGCTCTTTGCATGAACATCGACGGCGGGTGCGGCTAGCCAACAGGGGATGCTTACTCTTCCCGGGCACCAAGTCCTCTGGCTTGCTGGGAATCCGTCGGTGCTCGTTTTGGTGCTCTATTGTGAGTGCTGTTGATATTGTCGTCAGGGTCTTCTTTAACTCATTTGGTCGAGAGGGTCAAAGGTTTTGGTCGAGATCGTTTCAATATGTGTTGGAGTTAAATGGACGATAGTATAAAGCGCGTGCTTGTACATCTGATACGAAGGGTCTATCTTTACATACTAATCATTTATATGTGTTGTCCTGCATAAAGATGTGTCTTTCCTGATAGTATGGACAACGATGATGTCAAATTTGGTCAACCTATCTATAGACGATTTGTAGGAATTCCTATGAGTGCAGAATGTGCGTTTCTCGTTACAAATTCATTTTTGAATACTTCCGACACTTTACGTTTACCAAAGCTTCAAAATCAAAGAAAATTCGATAGTTTGTCACTTAACTCTTAAATGGAACTTCTATGCATCTTAATGATATCTTGACTAATACAAACGCTGTTTTTGACTATTGTACGAATATAATTTATTGCAAAAGTTGACATGGTTATCTGCTTATTCGAGGGTTGTCCGAAATATTCGCAAAAAGCTCGCATATATTCTTAAAGAGGTGTTAAAAGGATACTTTAAGGATTTTTTTATATGAAGTTTTTAAAGTAAGAAATTATTTTTTTTTAAATATGGGGTTTTTTCTTTTTCGATGTTTACCATTGTGTGATGAAATATACAGTATTTACCATCCTTTCTTTCAGATATATCATGAACAGCAACGCTTATCATTTGTTCGGAGCAGCGGTTGCCACTTTGTTGTGTCTCACGTCGGTGACGTCATCTCCGGTCTTGCCCGGTGCCAGGGTAAACAGAATGGACAACCCGGATGCATGCCTCTTTGTGTGCAATATTTGTTTCAACGACAATGTAAGAAATGACTACTTACTCATTTAATAAAAATATAAGAAAAAAAGTCGCAGTATCCGTTTCTGTTAGAAGACTCAGGTGCAAAGAGCTTTTTTTTTTTCGAGTATTATATGCATAAAATGTCGTGAATTATTCATTTGTTACGGAATTTGTGGTTCTTGTTTTCCCTCATATCCTTTAACATAGATTAGAACAGCGTTTTAGTCGAATATAAAGCACATTTCTGTATATATTCCATATGTCAAAGTCTTGTTAAAATTGGATGTTTCTGTCCTAATTTAAGAAACGCAGAATTTTAATCAGCCTGTTCTTATGTCTTGAATGATATCGGTTTTATTTTCAGGAGGAAAAGATGGTTACCTGTGCCAACAATTACTGCCTCTCCCCTGACATGTACACAGGACTTCCCTACCTTCTGATCGGCAAACGATGTGAACACTGGGAAAATCTGAACAAATACGTCCTGTCCGAACTGAAGCACTAGATGGACGGATGCATGGTCAAGAGACGACAATGCAGCATATATCAAACATCAGTCATATCATTTATATTTATAAACTCTTTTCCTTTCCTTTTCAATGAAACAAATCCTTTCTAGATACCTGCATGAGAAAACTTGCTACGATAAAAAGCAGTCGTCTGCAAAACGGAAGATGCTCGGACCTAGTACAAAATTCACATTTAGCCCGGTCATTCAATATTTTTTGTTTCTTACATTTTATTATTAATAATGTTTATGTCTATTGATTTTGGAATTTTTTCAAAAATAACTAAATGTCTATATTGTGACTTCACTTTTGTTGTCTTTTGTGATGATCTATCTCCCGATGAATTATTATATATTTTCATTACTAGTAGTATTAACTAAAATTAAAAGAGGGGGAGGAGGGTGGGGGTTAAAATAAAAACTTAATTTTAATCGATTTCCTTATATTTTCACATTGAGTATGTCATCTATATGGGTTTTTCTTGCGTGCACAAGATTACATGATTTTTCCATATATCGCAACAACCACTTCTCAACCATTTTTTCCAACAGAACAAAACAGAAAAAAAAAACATATCCGCACATTTGGCTCGGCCAATTGGAATGCAGGTTTTAAATTTAGGTACATATATACATGCTCAAGTATTTTCGATTTCTTTAATAAATATCCGATTGTCCTATTCAATATTTTTGCTACTTTTGTGAAAGAATTGTTTCAGAAGAGCGTATTCTACACACATAATTTTAGAAAAAAAAAACACAAATAAGAGCAACGAAATTGAATTACCTTGTGATGCTTCGAACATGAAATCAGTATTTCTGAAAAGTTAAGAAAAACTTTGTGTAATGATGAAATGAACATTTCAGTATGAATAAATGTGTCAAATAAAATTTATTTATCGTTCTATGTCATGTCATTTCCTTGAAATACACAAGAGCTCGACGAAACGGACCAAAAACGAGATTGGAATGGTCGTTGGCGTAGAGCTCCTGTGGTTGATTGCTAAGGTATCATTCTTTTCAGAGACTTGTCAAATAGATAAGTCGACTTTCATACAAGACTTTTCAGTCGTGTTATTGCCCACCCTCCTTATAATAAAGTCTAGCAAATATTTGGCATGTCGATTTTCCATACATCTGACACCGGTAGAAATCTCAAGAGGGCCAATTACATGTATGTCAAATTGTCATCTATGATGATAAAATTTGATATGTCCAAATGTCAAATTGACAATACAAATTGATTATGTAATAGACTGACTTTTCCCCTATCGTACTTCCTATCCATAGAAGGTCGAAGGTGTGTACAGTAGATGTATAAAGTGGTGTGAAACAGATGTGTAAAGTCATGGGATTTGTATGAACCTACTTTCGCTATGAAATTCAATCACTCCGAAAACACTTGCCATTTCTTTAGGTTTCGCATTCATGGGTGCGAAAGGAGCATCCACCACGGCCGTTATCAAAATATTCCCAAGATCCTATATTTTGCACAAGTTTGGGCTAGAATAGGCCACTCAACCCCCCCCCCCCCCCCCCCCGCAGAGGGGCGCTTGATCCACCGATGAGGTAATAATGGCCATCACACTATGACGTCATAGGTTGATTCATAGTAGATGTTAGCTAGATACAGTGGTGCAGCATGGAGCCCGTGGAAGACTCCGCCCTGCAGGTCAGGGTGGATGAAGAGGGTGGATTGGAGGATGTTGCGCTTGTAGTCGAGGGCGAGAAATTGTTAACCAGTAGATGTCTCTTAGCTTACGCATCACCTGTTTTCAAGTCCATGTTTACGTCTCAATTTAAGGAGAGAAATCAATCGGAGATCGAACTGCCGGGCAAACTTTCTCATGATGTGGCGGAATTACTGAGATTTCTTAACCCAGGAACAGCGGATGTTTTGGAGGATGGTATAGAATCTGCCATGAGATTGCTCCCGCTGGCAGAGGAATATCAAATCAAGAAATTAACGAACAAGTGTGAGGAAACACTTTTGGCGGAGATCGAGTCCAACAAGCCGCAAGATTTCATCATAAGATGCATTCAAATTGCCGACAGATACGATTTGAATAATCTACTAAGTTACTGTATTGAGAAATGTTCACTCTCAAGATCGTTATGGACCCTGGTGAAGGAGAACGGAGATATTTCGGTAGAAGTGAAGGCTTTAGTATACGAAGGTAGACTGCAGAAGCTAGAAGAAGATAAGGAAAATTATTTATGTTTGAAACAGCGGATGAATGTTGTTAAAAATCGTCTCCGTGACATCATTACTCCTCACGAGAACCATTGTAGATGTCCGTACAGAGCTCAAACTGAGGTCTCCGATGCAAAGAACGTGCAATTTTTGCGCGCGACTTTGGTGTTCGGATCACGTGAGTTCGGATTCGTACCGGAGTTCGTACTGGTTCCACTGTAATCATAGAATCGGTTATACTGTTGCAAATGATAACGTTCTCAGGAATTTTATTGATTCGAAAGATATATGAACACCTAGCATGGTTCGTCCGTAAATGTATTACTTTACTACGCATGTTAAAAATTATCATAAATGAACAAAATGATACTCTGTGATCAGTTTTTTTTTTTTTATTTTATCACAGGTATTCGATCACATATTTTTTTGTGTTATGACACACGTAATTAACCCTTCCGATTGAGGGAAAATTGTGATATTTCGTGACGTCACAATGTTTTTACCATGTGTTTACCTCGGGCAAACACGCTTCGAACCTCGGTCAAACATCGAAATTGCATTGTGGCGTCATGGAATTTCTCATTTTTTTCCCCGCGTTATGACGTCACAACAGAATCTGCAACTTTTAAAAGTAAGAAATGAAGTCGATGTGTTGTTTTGATCATATTAAAGAGTTCCACGTGATATAAAAATAATATCAAATCATGTTTCTTTTCCATACGGTATTGTATGATTTCAATTCCCTTCCCAAGGCTCGGGAATAACGAATGTGCAATCACAAATTACAGAAAATAATCAAAAGAAGAAGAAAAAGAAAAGTCACCAATATCATCAAATAGGTAACATGAATGACAACACATACACTTTACTTACATCAAAGTACATAGTAGTGAAATGAGGAGGTTATTTTACACTACAATTATACCTTCTTTGAGACCTTAAGGTAACCGGAAAAGTTGTAGGGTTGTGGGCACGTAATCCGGATAACCACATTATTTGCTATTTGCGTGACAGATGGCCGAGCTAAGTCGGCACCGATTGCCCATTGGTCCCATTTGTTTATGTGTACATGTATTATTAAAGATTCTAATGCACCCCGTTTGTAACGCGCATTCTGATTGGCTGAGCGATTAAAAAACTGCAAGGGGATTCACGTTTCACTGCAGTTTCTGCTATGACGTCGTGCGTTGCTATGACGACGTCGTTAAAATCAGATGTTTTCTTGCTTCTTACTGACCAAAGCATTAGAATAGGGTTACCATACTGATGTTTTACAAAAACTGACAGGGTATCGGCGAATCCCCTGTCAGAAATATCCGTTTTACCACTCGGCTGACGCCTCGCGGTAAAACTCAATTTCTGACAGGGGATTCGCCGATACCCTGTCAGTTTTTGTAAAACACACGCATGGTAACCCCTAATTCTATGTCGCATGTCTCTTAAATAACGTCTCTTGTTGTGCTTGTCTACTTTGTGTTTTTGCATCAGGTGTTTTGGTGATTTGCTGTTAGTACTGCAATTGCGAGTCTGGTTGGAAATTCCCTTCTTTATTGTAATGATGTGCTTTAGATGTTCTTCAGAACCAAAACAGAAAGGATGGGATCTCCAACAGGACTCGGTTGCAGAATCTACAGCAAAACCACAGGGGGTAGGTATCATCGTGAAGTCCCCCCCCCCTCTTCACTCTACAAAACGTCCTATATTCCAAACAGGGGGTAGGTATCATCGTGAAGTCCGCCCCCCCCCCCTCACTCTACAAAACGTCCTATATTCATGTGCACACAGGGGGTAGGTATCATCGTGAAGTCCGCCCCTCCCTCTTCAATCTACAAAACGTCCTGTATTCCATTATTTTATATGGAATATAGGACGTTTTGTAGAGTGAAGAGGGAGGGGCGGACTTCACGATATGGAATATAGGACGTTTTGTAGAATGAAGAGGGAGGGGCGGAAAGACTATGAGATATGAGTAGTTTGGTCATATCTCAAATAAAACTTAGATTGAACGATGATATATGAGATATGAACAAGGAGCCCCAATCGTACTCTTTGAAACGGAACAATTATATGCAGCGAGAATAGTTTTGTTGGATCTTACCGGTTGGTAGCTTGGTAGAAAATATTTGTATCAAATGTTCCAATGTGAAGATGATTCGATATATGTCAACTAGTCAGACTAATTGACAAATCCTGTCAAGCGGTGGTATCATTAAAACAAGACAGAGTACATCTAGAGACTAACGTATGTATAAAATTGGTGTTTTTCTCTTTTTTACAAAAATGGAACATTCCGGCAACAAAAACAAACAAGATAAATGAAAAAAAGTGGGCTCGGTTGCAGCACATAGGCCTATAGGGAGAGGGCGTTTGTAATGTTGTTAAAACTTTTGCCCGATCCCATTTCGTTTTCGGAAATAAAATATGTTTAAACTAAACTAAACATAGGCCTATAGCAAAATCCCAGGGCAAGCTCCATAAGAGAGATACCAGACCAAGCATCAAAGGCGACATCAAGATATCTAAAAACACGAAAGATAACATACACCGTGCCAGTAGCAAATGGTGTGGTTATCCGGATAACATGAACACAACCTTTAAGTTGTCGTACTCATATTTTGCATATTCGGCAATACGTTCCAATGTGCAAAAACGTGTGATATTAAAAATATTTCTGTTTATGGAAGTGTATATAAACAAGAGCCCCAGGGGGCACAACGCTCACCTTATACCCAAGCACACTCTTAACCTTCTGAAATTGCATTATGATAGTGCCAGTGCCAGAATTTGAACCCACAACATTGGGACTATATACTCATAAACCATTTTTCAAAATTTAAAAAAAAATTCAAAACATTAAATTTAGGCATGAAATATATATCACATCAATAAGAGACTTAACTCTGTCAAATACACATTGAAAGAGTGTGTAAAACTGGAAAAAATGGGAATGGTCAAAAATTAAATTAAAGGTATTCAGATGATTCAGATGATTTAAACGTGTATAAAAAGGTGACAAAACTGAAAAAAAAAATGAAAATGGAAGAAAAAAACGGGACCCACAATCCTTGAACGAAGATTATAGCATGTAATGTATATCAAAGCAAATAGTAACTTAAATAAGGGCACAAAACCATACATTAATAGAGTAAGTCAAAGAAACAGTGCAAAAATGAGCATTTCTGACAAAGTCCAAAAAGACGTCAAAAACGCGTCAAAAATTTGATTTCAAACTGGAACAAAAAACAACAACACTTGTTAAGACATCCTTCTAGACCATCCAGATGCTTTCGGTTTGTCAATATGTGCTTCCGTTCTGAAAAATAAGTTTGTAAAATTAGGGTATCCCCTGTGACCTACTTTTGCCTGTGGTGGCGCCACCTTTTGACAGATCCGGACGAAAAACAACAACGCTTGTAGGGGACCATGAGTACTTATACCTACAAGTCGAAAATATGAAAAGTTTACGACGGACGGACGGACGGACGACGGACGACGGACGCCACGCTATCACAATAGCTCACTTTGAGCTTCGCTCAGATGAGCTAAAAACTGATGTTTGTGCATAGTCATATATTGCTTTATTTTACTCGCATACGTCTTGAGACTGAAAAAGCTTAGACGTGGCAGTATGAGTGTTCGCATGTCTTTCTTTAAGACCCAGTAACACCGCCTGAATTTTGTTGGAGCGATCCTTGAATGGTAGGGAGAGGTGACCGAATCGGGTTTTTTTTTCTGCATCTTCGCATTATTATGAAATTGGCACAACGATTAAAACTTTTCTTAACAAATCATTCATCTAGTGTATTGCATTTGTCAATATTGAAATAAATTGAAAAAAAATCAGTGCACCATATGCGCATTTCAACAATTTATGTGTCATCGGTACCTAATGCTCAAGGTCGAAAAAAAGAGGAAAACGAATTTTAGAATATGAAATAATGAAGAGCATAGGTCTAAACTTAAAACAAATTTCAGCCAAAGAACCTGCTACGGACAGAGCTATGCCATCAGGGAGATACCCCTTAGTTATAGGTAATTTTCATTAAATAGGAGAACGGTATTATATAATGATTATAACAATCCAGCATTCCGATTTTTATCGCGTGTTTTACCATAATTTTAAAGTAGTCAATTGAACATCGTCGTGCTAATAAAAATTGTTTGTTTACATATTCTTTACTTCACTAAATATATAAATTGTAAAGCTGTAACTCAATACATAAAATAGTATTATTTACCCGAGCTGCCGTATTCAATTGTTGTTTGTACGATAATCGCGACCACGCGTATATTCCATATCATGGACGAGGTAACGTAACGTAAAATGATACTTGACTCTGTTGTGATAATCTGCAAGAGCATTATTCTTCATTAAATTATCTAATTTATTAGAAATTTGAAAACGTTTTTGTTTAGAACTAACAGTTTACGTGAGATTGATCAGCCGGGAACGCCGGTGACGGGATCGAGGGGAGGGGCAGAAATACTAAACGATCCTAATTTCGTTTCGGATAAACTAGTCAACTAAACCCTAAGCACATTGCAGATACTTCAAAATTTCCGAGGGATAGAAATTCAAATTTGCAAACAACTTGCTCAAGTCCGACAGTGAAAAGGGATGACGAATCGATCAGGATACCCTTGTGTAATCGTTGTTAAAATTCTAACTAAATTGTCAGACATGCTGTGATCGGGAAGGCAAACTTGCTCAATGGGACGACGGTCCCTTCCACTTGGACTTTAATGGGCCATTCTCAAAAACAATGGGCCATCTTTCCTCACGAAAGGGCCATTCCAAAAATGATCAATTTTCGAAAAGCTATGCATATGCATGCATTATGCATCAGACGTTAGCACATTTTTTTTTGTCGCGAGATTCCCAATTTGACCATTTCCAATGAATAATTTACAGTACATTTTTTGCATGGATCACAGAACAGCCAAGACCAAACTTTCAGCCACCTTTCCTGGATTTTTTGTGTCCACGGATGGGCAGCTTCATTTTCAGCTTTGTTGATATTAGGGAAGACATTTTGTACAAATTTTATTACATCAATTTGTACCCGTTGACTGACCACTTTTAAAAAATGACATGATAATTTTACGGACGAACGCATACACAAGTACCTTAACGTAGATAAGATACGTAAGTGGACGTTGGAGATTTAAATCTCAGGCGCAGATGTCGGAGAAAAATCAATATTGTATCAAAATAGCAAAGGACCTTTCAATTGTCAGTGAACAGAAGAATTTTGTGCCTTAGAGTTCTGACTGGCCATGTACAGAAAGCTGTGATCTCTGTATTACTGCTCCTGGTGTAGATCTACGTTACAACGTAGATACGAGAACAGAACTTTTAATAGATTTAAAAAAAAAAAAAATGGACGCCGTAGAATAATGACACCATGGCGCAGCGAGTTGCCGATTTTATGGGCCATTTTCTATCAGAATGGGCCATCCCAATCCCTGGACATGTTTCTTTGTATTTTCCCTACTCTTTTGCCGACGACAAGGGTCAAATTTTCGGTCTAAGCACTGAGCAACAATTACGAGTTTCACTCACTTAGTTGCACCTGAAAGTAGTTCACAAAATGCTAACGTCATTTGAAGTTTTAACCTTACACAGGGCAACGGTTAGAGATTGGTGATCCTTTTTAGCATAAATAAGATGTACACCATACATGTATTTAGTCAACATCTTCATACTGGTCTGCCATAGGACATCGTCTGTCATATGATAATGTATTTTCAGCATCAAAACACTTGAATTAGAAATTTGGTTAAAGATAAATTACAAAAAATGTACATTCATCATATTTCACGTTTGCAAAAAAAAAAACAAAAACAAAAACAAAAAACCTGCCTCCCTCAATTTTTTTTCAAAAAAAGTGCCCGACAAACTAAACATTAATTTTGTATGGCCTTACTGTTTTATTTTAAAATCACTTGAACCCGGTGGCGCCACCTACATGTATATGCTTGCCTCGATTTTTTACATATACAACTTGTCTTTTCATTAAATCAAGAAGCCTTATCGATTGCACACCTTATGTTCAAATGTCGATTTTACGCTGTAATTTTTTCTCGATATATGGACAAATGGTCCGACACATTTTATTTAATCTCTTGATACTTAGATGTGCTACAAAGCGTTCGAAAAATGTCAGCATACAATCCTTTTGTACGGAAACCAATTAGGGCCATTTTTTCAACTTAGAATCGTGAATTATTAGTAACTACATGTATCTTGAATTTTCAAGTAACTATCTTGAATTTTCAAGTAACAATCTTGAACTATTTTGAATTTTCAAGTAACTACTAGTATATATGCAATGATAAGCAACTCTTTTCTATGATTTATTCTTTGTTGAGGGTTGTGCGCACGTAATCTGGATACTAGCGTAGCAGAATGGCCGTCCTAAGTCGGCACCGATTGCCCATTGGTCTCGTTGGTTATGTGTAGTCTTAATTGTGTTTTAGTCGTATTTGGTCTACCTTGTCCCTTTTGTGCGTGTTTCTTGCTTTGCGTGTCCTCTCTGTGCTTTCACATATAAGGTATTTTGTTGTGGATGCTGCAACCGAGTCTTGTTGGAGATCTCCTTTCTTTATCACTGTAGCATATCACGTGATATGCAAATAATCTCTAGTTCGGGAATGCCTTTCGATTAAAATAGGTTAATACTGTCTGAATCTACCTTATATGAAAGTATTTCAGGTCTATCATATGAGCATCATTATCATTTATACGATGGAAATTCATGCTTTTCTGGTCAAGAATAGAGGTGTATTCAGAGAACACTTCAACATGTTTACATGTTATGATATGGTGCACGTAAATAAACAAAATTTTCTGTTGAAGTGTTCTCTGAATATAACTCTATACTTGACCAGAATAGATTACAATCATATAAATGATAATGATTCTCGTATGATAGGCCTAAAATAAATTCCTACAAAGTAGATTTGGACAGTATTTACCTTGTTTAATCGAAGGGGATTCCCAGGCTAGAGATTATTTGCCTGTCACGTGATATGCTACCGTGTTTATGTCGTGTAATGAATGTCCTTGTCGTTTAGGTCAAGGAAGTCGATGTCATGTTGAGGAGGAAGGACGCTGATAAAGTCATGGAGGACCCCTGCAAATTATTTTTATCTGATAACAGTTGTGGTTTTCTTGAATAAACATTTATCTAAATAGCTGAATAATTGAACTGAAATCCACTCAAATTAAGTTACGGCCAATGTTAAACCTTATAATTCAAACTACAAGGTCTAAATGAAGTCAAACATTTTGGTACCGACTGAAAGGTCTTGCCATAAGGAATGCACATGTGAAATATGAAAGCCCTGTCACTTATGATACAAAAAGTGTATTGCCCATGTATACAATGAATCATTCAGATATCGTGATGACGGACAGACAGAAGGATCGACGGACAGAAAAAAAAGATTATTCATATAATAAGGTTATCGCAGCGGATCGTCTAATGTGAGAGTTTTAAATCTCATTGTTTGGGGTCGAAAGAAGCAGATCAATACAGACAATAATTCATCTCATTGGTTCCCATGGATTGGTAAAATGGATTAAAATTCCTCACCAAAGTGGCGCAATCAAACAATGCACACAAAATACACAACACAAACGATGTAGTCCGACGAGTATGATGTAGAACCATTGTTCATGTTTGTTTGTATGGTGGCAACAATGCCATACATCAGGCCCCTTGAACTAAATACGATGAGAAATATAGAATGATAAATTTCACATGAAGTGTAAAACAGTTTTATTTGGCACAAGAAGAGAAGTGACTTGGAAACAGTGATTGTACAGAGTCTATGAATTCGATAATAATTACATGTCAATTTCAATTGTAAACAGAATAATGAGCAAGCGCTATAAAGAACATTGTTGCTTTCCACAGGAATATGT
This sequence comes from Pinctada imbricata, assembly GCA_033119305.1. Lineage (NCBI taxonomy): Eukaryota > Metazoa > Mollusca > Bivalvia > Pterioida > Pteriidae > Pinctada > Pinctada imbricata. Next base: position 46,475,669 of record VSWD01000009.1, on the reverse strand, counting down.
CAAATATAGATACTCTGACAAATATTGACTCAGACATGAAGCTATCAATAAACAACTGTTAACAACCTAACGAAAACAAATAACAATACTGGCAAAAAAAAGGCAAAAACAACGGCCATCTTCTTTTCTAATGGTAAATACTGTATTTTGTAACTAATTTTCGAACGGAACGCAATCTGTATCGTAAAACTTATAGAATTATCTTCTTTCCGGTTCAGTTACCTAGCTGTGAGTGTTGTATTTTCTCTAGATGATTGAGATCCAGGTGGCGCCATCTGGAAGCAAGTCGGAGCTAGTGTAGAGAATTCTCCATCAGCCTTCGGTTTACACGGTCTTTTCTTGTCATTTCTAGATGATTTCGCACCGCCTTCAAAGCTTTTCGCGGAATCTGGATCTATTTCTTTGATAGTAAGTTTTCCCCTAGATTTGGTCCGCCTCTCTAGTTCCGCTAAATCATTTGCAGTGAGAGTGCGCTCTTTCAGCTGTTTCAACAACTGTCTGGCAAGATTCGTCTGCTTCGATCCTGGCGGGAACTCATGGATATATGTTTCGATTGCCTTGACAATAAGTTCGTCATACACTCCAGAAACAATGTCAATCTTCGGAAGATTCAAAGGTTGAGTGTTTTTCTTTACACGAGGAGTGCCGAATGCGGTTCTTGGACAAACATATCTGGGTTTATCAAATTCTTCCCGCGCACTCAAAATGGCGGGCATCGTCGTCGGTCTTGGTCCAAAGTTTTTGGCGAAAAGTCCTCTCGGGATAGAAATTCCATTTCCAGATATGTTTGGAAGATCTAAATTTTCAGCAAAATGCACTCTTTTTGAATCCTGGGAAATAGATTTTCTGTAAACTTCCATGGCTTTTCCCTCCATGGAAGCGTTTGAAGAACCTAGATTCTTTCTTTGTTGGTCTAATGAAATGTACGGGAGCTCAATCAGCCTGGCAGAAAATCCGCGTTGGCTGGATTTATTATCATTAAAATCCGTCAAATCTGCCAGCGAATCCCTCTTATCTTCTGTGTCCTCGGTTTTATCTTGGTATGTTGTAATGGTGGCTGGTGTCGCAGGTGGATTCCGTGGGTAATTTGATGGCATCGCAGAGGGAACAGTCGCTGGCATTGTCACACTCCTCATTAAGGGCGGAGCCTGTACAAAGCTACCGTCGCTTTTAGATAGTTGCAGCGGATTGTCGTCAAAAGCACGTTTCCTTCGCCTCGACACTGGATGCTTTGTTTTCCTCCTTTGGGTGGCGATAGTAGAGATACTGGCATCAGCAAAACTGTCGTCAAGTGAGGATAAATCACGATTTCCGTTAGAAAGTTTATTGACGGACACAACAAAATAAACATACGGCATTCCTCCATTACAGTTGTTAGCGCCACCTAGAGGAATCATTTCTAAGCTCCTATCCTCTTGAGTAACCTTCTTTGTCGCTCCGTCCGTCGGCAAAAATGGCTGCGGCGTATGTGGTAGAAACGCGTCGCCGATACGAGGAGCCGGCGATGAGTTTAACATCTTTATTTTCTCCGCATGTCTGGCACGCGATTCGTCCAACTTCCGTTGTATGTGCTCCATACGCTTTCTGGTAATCTCGTTTCGTGACATCGATGGTTTACGTTTGCTTTCCTTATTTTCGCTAGCTTTCTCCTTCCCGTCGTCACCCTGGGATGATGTGACGTCACTATTAGGTTTGTCGGGCGTCGCAACGCCATCTGCCGTCAAAATAAAGTACGGCGTCACTCTGGATGCCATTGCAGAAACGAGGCTATGAATCAGAAAAAGAAGTATGCTCTAACATGTACATGGTGATGAAAAGGGAATCATTTTACTGGGGTCACAAAGATTAGATAAGTAATTATAACAACTTGTGTAACTTTTTTTTTTGAGGAATTTGAATTTCAATGAACAAATGACAGTCATTTTCACCTTATCCTTTCGCATCGTTTCAATTTAATTTTCCGAATCATTTTCGTTACATAAATTACAATAGTAGTATGAGGTAAGAAATGCTATTGCTTATAAAATTAAGTTTTTGATGAATTTTGAATAAAAGTTTCTTTAACTTTACCTTTTAATCAATCTTTTCACATCATGTCATTGTAATTTTTCCATGACATTTGATACAGATAGTCCTCTTTTGGGTCATATAACACATGAAGTAAATTATCTCGAATATTAAACTTTTCACTTTCTGGATTAATCTGTATAAAAGGCTATGTCGAACTAAAGATTTCAATATTAAGCTGATTGGCAGAATGGAGAATTTTACGGATTAAACCCCACAATCCTCCGTTTTACCTACATTTCTCATTATGTACTTTATATATGTGGTTAAGGGAGATTTAAGACTTAGTTCTATGTGATTAGGATCGCATCGATACCGGTAACTATTTTCTATTTCATGGGTGGATCCAGATTTTTTCGAGGGGTGGGGGTCCAAAACCGTCAGGGTTGGGGTGTCCAGCCTATCTTTTGAAATATACGTATAAACGGGGAAACAGCGATTTTTTTTTTTAAATCCTGTAAGGGGGTGTAACCCCTCCCCTTTCTATATCCGCGCTCGCATTTAGACGGGAACCAACTTCTATTGTGTTACTTACATTTTGAATTCGTATATATATAAGAGGATTGCGACAAACAGCGAAAAACTAACATGTTTTCGTTGAAGTGACCATACGTTTAAAGGAATTTAATTCTGATTTCTAACAACCTATAGCAAACTGTTGAAAAATATTATGACTTTTACAAATTTTGGTATGTTATCATAGGGAAAGTTAATTCTTATACTTTGATAATATTATTGTAACGAGTAGCATTGTTGATGGATATTAATTCATTTATGACTGCGACGTATTTATGTTCTTTAAAGACATCAATAAAGGGCATTTCATTGAAGAAATAAAAACAAATTCAATTAAAATCTATGATCACAAAATATATTTTAAAGCCGATCTTAAAAGTGATCTATTGATCGGTTTAATGTCCCAGTCAGTTTCTTTTTTCTTTTCTTTCGTTTTTACCTTCAAATATCTTTCTTTCCTTCCTTTTTTTATCATTTTTCCCGAATTCATCTAGAATGGTATCCAAAAAGAGGTAAAGTATGATATGTGTACCTATTATTTTGTAAATCAGCTTAAATATTACTGATGGGGATTAATGTATTACTTTTCCGACACATGCATGTTTGGTACACTGCTTTCAGCCATATGGGTTGCTCTCTGTCTGCAGTATTATCTTCGGAGGGAATATCAGAAAGTCAAAGCAGAAAAAGTCAGAATTTATTTCTTAAATATTATATACTTTATTTCGTCTGCAGAATGTTCTTATTTTAAAGTTAAAGTCACCACATGAAGAAGTCGCAAATCAAAAGCTATTTTCAGTTTAGCGAAGGCAGCTCAGACCAAGTGTCGACATTTCTAATTATATTTTAAAAAGAGATTTCAAAATTCTTAATCTCAGGGGATACGTATACATGTATATACACTTACTTCATAATCAGAAGTTTTAAGACAACCCGACATGTAGATTTGACCTCTCGTCTATAACAATCTTAAAAGACATTGTCGTTAGGTTACGTTTGCTGACAAGTTTACCTCTTCAAAAACTTAGTGGCAAAGGTCACTTAATTTGGTGACCAAAGTTGTCCTTGTGAAGAAACTGCTAAATACGCAAAAATAAAAGATGTTTTTGTGAAGCACAATGACTCGTCGTCAGCTTTTAAGATAATGAATGTCTTACTGTAGGGTTAAGGTCAGAGTCCAAGGTTATGGTGGGAATAGAATTAATATAAGCATCCTATACGAGGAAGAAAATATTGCCTTAATTGCATATACTATGAGAAGAAAGTCAAATTCTAAGGGGTCAAGGTCATTAACGTAAAGTGATAAATCAAAGGTCTTGCGCCAAAATTTCACATACGTCAAATAAGGCGACATCACACGTTTCGTCTTTTAGGATAAATAGCAAAAGTATTATTCTGATTTTTTTTAATATAATTCTAAAGATATTAGAGACAACTTTGGAAAGTCACCATCCAAAATTTTGAGAATTTGCAACTGATCATATTTTGCAGCTATCAATGAAAGTGTTCATTTCTTGGTTTTTTTTCAGCTCAAGAGTTTAACAACAAACTTCACATATGATTTTCTCATGAAATAAGCTGCATAGTTGTTGAAAGAAGACACACAATTCTCCAATCAAAGACAAGAACAAGAAAATTATATAACCAACTTTTGTAAATACCACAGCATAGTTCCAGCATTCACAATATGGTATTTTTGCGAGAATATGCATTATTTCTTAGTGAAATTACAGTGGTAACATGGAGAAAAGCAGGTCTTTCTCTCTTTCTTCCTTTCTTTCTTTACAATTCAAATTATGGTTTCACATCTGACACAGTGGACCTCACCAGGAAATGACTGCTATAACAATCCAATATTTCCATAAATTACCATTATGTTTGATACACACAGTTGTATTGACAGATATGCAAATACATCTGAAATATTTCCAAAATTACAAAGTTGACAATATTCAGTCAACTATAAGTCTACTTCTTATGTGAGGCATCTTTTTATGCTGGTGTTATAATATAAGAAAATAAGTACTGGAAGAGGGAAATGATTGAGGTGGTTTTAATTTCGCTATGTTCACGATTTTTGAATTTTCAACAAATATTAAACCACCACAATGATTTTGTATAACAGAAAAAAAAATTATGACCACTGATCAGATTTTTTCAGCTTAATCTTTTAATGCACTAAACATACTTTTGCTTTAAGCTGGTAAAATAATTTGTAAATCAAAAGGTAGACAATATTAATTATCATACCCGTATCATTAATGAACAGGGATGACATGTATAGTGCGCATAAGACTTCTTGTGCAAAATGTATGCAATTGCATGTACTAAGTAGTACTCTTTTCATAAATAGTTTCAATCTAATTATTCATACATTTTACTCTTCAATTAATGGTGAATCATTTCTGTGTAATTATCAATAATTACTTCGTGTTTGTCATTAATTACCATGAGAAACAACAACAACATGACTACAAACAACAATCCAATTACATGTAAATGTTTGCTTGCGCGAAAAAATCTTTCCATCAAAAGTGTACCAGTTTTTTTCTGCAACCTTCGATGCCACGAAATTAAAACCATCGCAATTGGCTACATTAAGAAAACCGTGAACTTCTGACACCACGAAATTAAACCCGTCTACAGTAATCATTTCAACATCATTCAAATGAAAAGTAGGTCATCACTTAATGCAGATTTTCATCTTTTACCAGTTGCAAGTATAAAATGGAATAAATTAATCTTCCATTTCTTGTTTTAAAGTTCAATAGTTAAATAAGAAGTCTTTTCAAAAATTCTATGGTTTGCATTTTCATTTTAATAAAATCAAGCAACAGAAATATAAAACAAAACAAGAAATAATAATTCATAATGGACTAAATATTTTCATAAAGCATTTCATACAATTTGTGCGGAAAGTCGACTTATTAAAGAATAGATTCTATAAGATTTCTTTTTCTGTTTGAGATTTACTACTTATTCAATCATCTAAGCAATATTTTCTTTTTCTAAACCAATTCTTTGCACTTTCCATAGATAATAACTTTTAATTCAATGAACAGACCTATAACCCCCCCTCCCCAAACTCATACACTTTGATCATTTACATTAATTTCAATAAATTACTAATCTTCTGTCCATACGGCACCTATTGCATTATTATTAAACTGATAATTATTCCAAATGTCATCAAATATTGTTTTGCAATTAACTTTGGCTTGCAACTTTGTGCATATCAGAAAGGAGCCCGCCATTTTCCTGTGTAAGGAGTACGTCTCGGGAGGTGGCGGTGACAGTCGGTCCTTAGCCATTACGGGTATAATATCCATTACACGGCCCGTTGTGTTCTGCGAACCGAAATCAAACTTGGCGTCCGTGGAAATGGCTTCCCCGAGGATCATTATGGCCTGTATGTGAGCCTCAATCATATCCTGATGAAAAAAAATATTGTTCGATGAATCATCATAGAAGATTGAAAAATATCAACAATTTCAAAAGGTTACATTTTTTTATGTTTACGTAATGCATTGGAAAATAAATTAGCAACTTTTCTTTATAATTAAATTTTTTTCAAAAATATTTTTGATATCAAAAGTACAAAGTCAGATAACTGGAAAATAAATGAAAGAAAATAAACAACGTAAAATTAAAATACATTTTTTATTAAAACTAGATGTAAGAAATCATAATATTAAGGAAGTCCAGCAAAAACACATCAACAAACAGTGTTTTATGAAATATCATCTTTCGAGCAAATTTCAGTAGATCAACACCATAAACTAAGAATTGACTTAAATCAAATTTTTATCATACCATATATACCAAAGCATTGACTATTTGAATTGTATAATTCATCCATTCTTTTCCACTCAGAAAGAAGAACAATTATCAATTTTTAAAATTGCAAGTCATCACTGATGCTACAATGAGAAAAAACATAATTGAAATTTAGACTTTTAAAGTCCGACAGATTCTTACTTTATGGTGCCAGACCTCATTAGATATCCATAAAAGCACCTTAAATCTTTGACCACCTCAGTAAGAATTACCAGTAAGGTAACCTATGTCTTTAGACTATTTCAGTCTGCCTTACCTTACTTTCATACCCAGTGATGTAGTGTACGTCTTTGAACCATTTCAGTCTGCCTAATCTTATTTTCATACCCATGAGGTATGTAGCCTAAGTCTTTGGACCAATTCAGTCTGTCTTTCCTTACTTTCATATCAAGTGGGGTAGTCTACATTTGTATGTCTTTGGACCACTTCAGGCCTCCTTACCTTACTTTCATACCCAGCCTATGTCTCTGGACCATTTCAGGCCTCCTTACCTTACTTTCATACCCAGTGAGGTAGAGTATATTTTTGGACCATTTCAGTCTGTCTAACCTTACTTTCATATCCAGTGAGGTAGCCTATGTCTTTGGACCATTTCAGTCCCCCTTACCTTGCTTTCATATCCAGTGAGGTAGCCTCTGTCTTTGGACCATTTCAGTCCCCCTTACCTTACTTTCATATCCAGTGAGGTAGCCTATATTTTTGGACCATTTCAGTCCCCCTTACCTTGCTTTCATATCAGTGAGGTAACCTATGTCTTTGGACCATTTCAGTCCCCCTTACCTTGCTTTCATATCCAGTGAGGTAACCTATGTCTTTGGACCATTTCAGTCCCCCTTACCTTGCTTTCATATCCAGTGAGGTAACCTATGTCTTTGGACCATTTCAGTCCCCCTTACCTTGCTTTCGTATCCAGTGAGGTAACCTATGTCTTTGGACCATTTCAGTCCCCTTACCTTGCTTTCATATCCAGTGAGGTAACCTATGTCTTTGGACCATTTCAGTATGCCCTCTCGGTCCATATCTGCTGCAGCTTTGATGATCATGATGTACTTGTCCACAAACTCCGCATGGAATTTACGCGTGGCTCCAAAATCCAACAGGGACAGCTATTTATAGAATGTTGACATTTTACAAAAGGTTATATATCTCTTTCCTTCGTATCTTTTCAAAATTGTAATTAACAATTTTCTCTAATCCTGCATCTATTCCTTGGATAAGAAACTCAATTCTAAAAGTTAAGCATTTATAATAACCTGTCAAATTATTTAGTTTCGAGTTAAAGATGAAAGCAATGTTGTTTTTTTTTGGGGGGGGGGGGGGGGTGATTTTGGGTTTTTTTTTCTGTTTTTTTTTTTTGTGTGTGTGTGTTTGTTTCTAACATTTTCAAACAATGTTTTTGATACTTTGACAACTCACCCGTCCAGTTTCAGGATTATAGAAGAAGTTTGCCCAGTTAGGATCTGTCTGCATAAATCTCCATTCGTATAATTCTGCCATACAAAGCTTTAGAATGTTCTCAGCTACCTGTAATACAATTTAAACAAAGAAATTAAGTCTTTCATAGAGCATAAGTCTTCCCTTTGAACCTTGGAGGAGCAGGCCTCTTGATTGGGGTTAGGGGGGGGGCTCCCTCAAGAAATTTTTGAAAAAAATGAAGCTATTTCGTGGCATCTGAAGCGTAATCAAAAATTGCCATCATTAAACAGACATCCTCTGAAACTGGAAATGGGACAGTTGAAATTGGGACAGTTCGATAGACAGAATAACGAGCATTTATTTATTCGCAATGTCCCTTTTCACCGTCGCCTCTGAAGTTAAAAATTTCATGCATATGGTCTTGGTATTTATCCATTCGAAAACCAACATGTTGATTACTCGTTGCAAACCTTCCCATTCTGACTTCGCACTTTGACTTCAAATCTCCTCTCATCATATTGATAACAATTTTTGATTGTGTCATAAATATGAACCTAAACCTAGCAGTTAAAAGTATGATAAATCTGGTCAATAGTGATTACGCGGATCCTAACATTAAACCTTCAGTAAAATGTATGTACACGTGAAAGTTCTTATAGTAGTCACAGTGAAATATCAAATACTAGTACATGTACGATGCATTAAGAAAAGAAAGGATGGGATGTCCAACATGATTCGGTTGCAGCACCCACACCAAAACACCAAAACGCATCTAAGTGAGAACAGAATTTTGCAACATGGAATCAAACTAGTATTCATTCTTTTCTCCTTTCTCGATGATGATATTGCCCTAATTTCGGTCCGGGTTTTTATTTTTACTTTTTTGTCCAAAATGGAGATTATTCTCAGCATTGGTCCCGACCTTCAGTTGTAAAGACACTCCCTCCAATGAAAGTGTAAATCTGTGACTGAATCATCAGCTCAAACTAGGTCACGTTTGAATCAGCTAAGTGACAATGACGTTTGAGGGAATTCCGGGAACACCCATACTCCTACGAAGATGACCGCATTTCTTAAAATTCCTGAAATACAGGATCCTAACACTTAAGGTACCGTATTATGGGGTATAATAACAATATCGTGGAAAAGCTAGAAATTATGTACTTCCATATCTTAAATGTTTTTTTTAGATAATTGATATTTTTCTACTATTTCATTCAACTCGCCATTAAATTGTATGGTCCCGAACATTGCCGAAGTCGTGCGTCTTCGGCCATCTTCGTGGTGAAGTATTATACCCCTAATGCCTTAAGGAATCAAAAATGAAGTCGCACTAAATTATTTTGGTTACTCTCTATCATTTTGACTAGAAATATCCCTGATAAGGATTCATTAACCGAAACATGTATCTGGTTCAGGGTGTTAAGAAAAGTTTGTCCGGAGGGCTGCTCTCTTACGTCAGTGTCGGGATACTTCCGATTATCATGTTAAACGTCTTCAAATTCTATAGCATCTAAATTTCGGGTACTTAACCCTCGTCAGTGATCCTCAATCTAAACAATGTAATATGGCCAAAGAATGTGAAAGTCATTATGTCCAAAATGTACAGAAAGACGTAGCAGGATGGGTGGGATATGATGCTACAGGATCCACGTTTTAAAAATTTCACAAATAATTTTGATAACAGAAATTTTCGAATGCGTTGAAGAAACAATCAATATCTGAAAAGTCACCGAAAGAGTGCAGTCTCGCATTCCTGATGCTTTACACGACTTGTACATTAAAATCTGATAACATGGCAAAACTGTTCAGACCAATGCTTTCAATGCCTCCTCGTCTGACAGGCGAGATACATTTACCCAACATACCACTGGATAAGGAGTGCATTTGCAGAGTTAAGGAACTTGCCAAATCTCATTTTGTATCAAAAAGGTTAAGTACGTGGTTCCAAAATCTATCAAACCACAGCGCAACAACTCTTTCAGTGAAAATTTCATGGTCCGTATATAATTTCCTTGCCATTGTCATATCTCAGCTAACACTTCATACGAGGGTTGTCCGTAAAGTTCGTGGACTGCCTTGATAAATGAAGGTATCATTTTTATTAACTTCAAGTTTCATATTAATAATATACCAAATTTCACCACAAACGTTATACATGTATTTCTATACAATACATGATCCGTAAAAAACTACTTTGACAATTCAGATACTAGTATAAGGAAAATAACTGCTTCGACTGTAGAGAAATACATAGGGACCAAATCCTGACGAAACACTTTACAAGACGAATAAACTATGACATGGAAGACGACAGCAAAAGGACATGAATGAATGACCATCGATACGCAAACAAAATTTTCACTTTCGTTTAAAAAGAATAAATCAACGTCAGTTTCTGGGTGTACAAAAATGTACCAGTACTTTGCTATACAAATATTTTTTGGCATCAAATTCTGCTGGGAGAGAACATCGGTCAGCCAGCATCTTTCCGAAATTTTTCATTTCATCTGGCTTTAGGTTTAACAACAAAATAAGTACATGACATTACCTGTTGATAAGAAATGCTTTAGTCTGTTTACCTATTATTTTATTGAAATCCAAAAACGGAAGTTAAAAATCTCAACCAAAGATAATATAAACAAAGAATAAGAATGACAACAACTCCTTATCTATCCAATCATAATGTTACACGTAAATTACGTCACTTCATTTTCGGCTGAATAGTTATCGGAACCTTCGGTCCACTTATCAAGTTAACAGTCCCTCTACGTGTTCCGTTTTCCGCACCGCCTCCGTTTCCGACTGAATTTTCGGCGGAGGAGTCTGGCATTACATCTTGACGGAAACAAGGCATAATAATTTTGAATGCTAACCGGAAGTCATCTCGCATCCAGCAGTAAATGATCGGATTGATCGCTGAATTCGTCATGGCAATTAACAAAGTGATGTTTTTGACGAACTCAATTATGCTTTTCTCCAGTTTCAAGTATTTCAGAGGTCCTGCCAACATAAAGGGGACCCAGAATACGAAGAATAGAAACAACACTACGGCCATTGTTTTCGCAGATCGGGTGTCTTTTTCAAATTGCCGCTGAGAGAGGACATCGTTCTGCGAGCGTCTTTCCGAGATTTTTCTCCGATGCGCTCGTGCGACGATGAAAATTCTCACGTAAAGAAGAAAACAAATTAACAGACAAACGAATATCAAGACAAAGGCGTTGGTTATGGAGAATCCCAACGGGAGCACCACGAAAAAGTCACAGAGATTCGAACGATCGTCGTAATGATTCCATCCTAAAGGTATCACGAGCACTAATATTTCGTAAATCCATATCAACGCTATGATTACTTTTGCCCTTTTTCTGGTCATCAGGGCAGGGTACCTCAAGGGGTGAATAATGGCGATGTAACGGTCACAAGCAATGGCTAAAAGACTCAACAACGAGGCGCCCATGGTACATATCACAGAGGAGTATTTGATTAAGCATAGGTACTTGTATTTTGAAAGCTGTTCACCTCGGAAGTAGAAAGCGGCATACAACGGAAGTGTCACTGATGCTACCGTACAATCGGCCGCGGATAAGCTCCCTATAAATAGATTGGTCGTTTTCCGGAAACGGAAACGAAATCTATTGAGGGAAATGAGAACAAGGGAATTCCCGAACAAAATAACGGGTACAAGTGTCAAACTTACTGCACCCATTACTATGTTCATAATCATGTCATTTTCTTCTGACATCAGGAAAATCTTTTCACAAGATGTCCCCACAACATCTATTCATTCTGACTGAATACCGCACGTTTCATTTGTCCGAATATAATTAATTACAAACTTTCTTCGACACATTAATATGTCGATTTCAGAAATTTCGTAAAACCCATGTTCTTCTAAATTCCACTGTGCGTTCTACAATTCGCCATCTCTTGCTCCCCCTTAAATATGCTGCAGGCCGATCACTTTAACTCCATTTAATTTAAAGTCTGTGAATCAACACCATTTCAAACGGATACCTTTCGACATAGCATGTAACAAAAGGTACTTCTTCATTCTGTCAAATACTTCAAACGGCGTTCAATGAAATTGCACAAAACAGAACTACATTTATCACAATCCCTTCCCATTATCTCGTGTGGCTTGGCACCTCTTTGTGGTGCAAATCAAACAAACCATCTTAACTCATTAAAAGTTTATCGCCTCCGAAAATGATGTGTATTTTCTTAAAAAAATATAACAGAAATCGGATAATACGATTGCACTCACTGCAGAAAACGTGCAGCATAAAGTAAAACATGGTAAAGATATGACCTATTGCTATTAAGAATCGTTATTTCGTGCATGCATGTACCCACTCCCTAGCAAAACGTTAATCTTTTTCTTCGATCTCTTTTCGTTAAAATGAAACATTAGGCTAAATCGGTTTGACATCTAGAAAATGCTTTTACAACGTATTCACTGGCAGCAGCAGTTTGACTCTTGCAACAACAAACAATGAAAAGAAAAGTAAGCTTGACCCACTGACCTTAACATCAATAGGTGTCTTCCCCTCCTTATTAGTGTAAATATATTTTTGACATTCAAACGTCTCATAAGTGTTCATCTGCAAACTCCTTTATGAAGTCTTTAAAGTGACCTTGAACTTTGACCTTTTGGATTGGTGATAGGGCTGTTATTATCTGGAAATCCCAATTTGGATATTATTTTTTTTTTACAATGGCCTTGACCTTTGATCTATTGACCCAAAAATCAAGAGAAATATTTTTCTGATAACCAACCATGAATCAAATTTTGTTTGAATGCTTAAAAAGGTTCTTGAGTTATCATTTGGAAACCAAAATTTTTAAAGTCTTTATCCAAACACTGACCTTTGACCTATTGACCCTAAAATCAGTAAGCTTCTTCCTCAGAATTTTTTGAGTTACCATCTTGAAACAAAATTTTCAGTGTAAATTTCATTACAGTGACATTGACCCTAGATCTGTTGAGACTGCCTCTTTCTTTCCTGATAACAAACAATATATCCAAATCTGGAGTGAGCTGCCAATAGTAAAGGACAACTATTGATCTTTGTCAATTGTCAAGGTCACAGCTAGAAGTCACAGATTACAAATGTTCATCAAAATTTACATTTGAGTTGCCAATGGTTAGAGGATGACATCTTTTAATTTTCAAGGTCAGATGTGAAGGTCAAGGTAAAAACTGGAGTACCCATGTATTAAACTTTTGGAAACTCTTGAGGCAGCAAATTACTGATGCAAGTTACCTATGGTAACAGGTCAACATCTATTGATTTTCAAGGTCAAAGGTCAAGGTCATAGCTGGGTGGTATTTAAAATCCTTTTAATGACAAGGCGATGGAAGAAAAAAAAGTTGTTGTGCAAAGAGATGCTAAACTTTGTGTTGAATATTTTTTATACATATCTAGTCTGCTTCTATTTTCCTTCAAATTTTTAAAATTATTTCTTCAGTTGGAACCATAATTCCTTATAACTAGACAGACAGACTGACAGACAACGATAATCTATGGACACTAATAGCTTAGCAATCTGGTTACAAATGTTATATCCAATGAATGCGTTTTCATGTATCAAAAAGCTCAAATAAAGCACCTAATACATTATGTAATCTGTAAATAGTGTCCTATCAATCATTAAGCTCCTGCCTTGGTGCTGCGAGATAAGCTATAAGTGACGTGATGATCTGCCGAGCATCAACAAAGTATGGATTTGAACATGCTGGAATGATAAACGATTTCAAAGATCAACACGGAAGCTGTAAATATTTAGATGCTGAGGGCATCAAGTTGACTGCTAAGCCATGTTGGATTTTGTGACTGGTTACTATGATCAGCTAAAGGGTGTTATTGACAAACAAATTCATTCAAGAAACAATAACTAAAATCAAGTTATTCCACAGAAACTAGTCGGGAATTATCCTCTTCTTTGTAAAACATCAATATACATGTATACCAAATATAGCACAGTTCATTGGTTCATGTATGAAAACAGACAATTTCTTTTGCATGAAAATTAAAGGAAATTCATGCTTTCTTTCAGACTTGTGTCTGTGTGTCTTTCTCATTTTTTCTTTTTTTGTTAATCATAACATACACCAATGCACCTTGCAGGGAATGTCAACCACATTGACACTGAGAGTGAGTGAGGGTCAAAGTCAAGGTCAATCATCAAAGCCGCTTCTTCAGGAAAGGTTATGTAAATGGTTATCATTCAAAGAATATTAAGCTCATTATCAAAGGCAAATGTCACATATATGTAGAGTGTTTAGGTTCAAAATTTACCTTTACAATAATGCCCCATCTTATAATAAGCAAACAAGCAGTGAATTTCAATAACATTGAGATTCAAGGAGAAAAGAAGGACAATTTCTGGTCATCCTCAAGGTCAAGATCACACAATTAAGTTAAAAAATTTGGTCTGGTGACACTGAAAACTAGTATATTTTTTTGAACTGATAAAATTTCTTGAAGAAACAAAATGTTACATAAAACAAATCATTAATGGAATGAAATGCTTCCTTGTAGGCCATATTTGTTGACAGGTCAGCACGAAAAACACAAACTTGGTAAAGGGCCTTAAGTACTTGTTTCCTGTAAGGTTTTGTGAAATTCTGTGCAGGGGTTACAGAGGAGAAGTAGAAAATGCGTCATCCAATCAGAGCCCTCGACGGCCATGTTTGTAGGCCGATCGGCATGAAAAGCACAGACTTGGTAGAGAACCTCGAGTACTTGCTTCCTGCAAGGTTTCGTGAAATTCTGTGCATTGGTTGCAGAGGAGATGTCATAAATGTTAAAAGTTTATGCTGGATGCCAGACAATATTCTATGACCATAGCTCACTTGAGCTTCACTCAGGTAAGCTGAAAACAGGTTAATGGATCCCTTCCTCCGAGGCTTAATGACAGCACAGCTACAGTATAATTATCTTAGGTTTCATAGCCAGGACATATTCACCAATTTCAACCATTTCAGCTAAATAAATTTTTAATTAATTTATAATTTATCATCCAAAGAATGTGATGAAATTGATGAAATTGAAGATGAAATTGATGAAATTGAAGATGAAATTGATGAAATTGAAGATGAAATTGAAGATGTAATTGAAGATGAAATTGATGAAATTGAAGATGAAATTGAAGATGAAATTGAAGATGAAATTGATGAAGCTTAAATCATACATGATGAAAGAAAATGATCATATGCCGTCATTTTTTTCAACATTTAAGACAAAGTCACCATACTACCCTTGGAATTTAAAGAGGGTTGGGAGTGGGGCTTTACTGCAGAAAATAATGCTGAAATCTAAAGATCTTTTCTAAAAGATCTATATTAAAAAAAGCGTGCAAGCTTTTGTAATATATCATTATTAAGATCAATGTTCAATTATCACTTTCTTGATCAAAGACGTCATAAAATAAGCAATTCCGAATATTTTGTTTTTAATATATGACATTGTACATGTATTAAATGTCATATAACCTCAGTTGAATATGAAATTTCACGTGATTCTTTATACATTTCCATGTGAAGCACATGTCACAAAAAACGTGACTTCTTACACAATAGAGATTAAAAGATATGCTTTACATATCAAAATGTGTTTGTGAAACACACTAAAGGGGCAAACATCTACATGTATATACCATTTGGTATTTAGGTGTTTGACTCTCAAGGGGATATTTGACTCGGGGAGGGGGTAAACGACAAATGTGTCATACTCCTGTGGTGCCGAGAAGCTATTTAAATGTGTAAAAAGCTTTGCTCAACAGATAGCCTAGGTCACAAGCTTAACAGAGTCTCTTACTAATAGAAAGGCCTTGCTACAAGGAATGAAAGTGTGAGGTATAAAAATCATTCAATAATAAAATAATTAAAACCATTCAATAATAAAACCTAGGCAATGATGCACACATGCACACACTTACACACCCTCACATGAACGACGGCAATACTATATCCTCCTACCACTATGTTGCAAGGGGATAATAATAAGTCAAGAGTGCTTATTCATGATAGCACTTTTGTCTTTCCTATAATCTGGTTGTACCAAAATAAGTACATAAACAGTACTGCTCACCCATAAATCTTTGCAGAGAGTTTCTGACGAGACTGTAGCTCTCCTGGTTGTTTTTTTTCTAAAACACCAATTTCCTGTCTTTTTTGTTAACCAACGACCATAGGAAGCAGGTGCTCTAACAAATTATAAGTAGCATGACAAAACAACATATCCATTGGACTGCAAGTAGAATATCACTCATATAATTCATAATATCCGAGATACAGTATTTCAAAAAAGAATGCCACACCCATTTTCCAAGATCCTAGGGGCAAAGAGCTGCTAGCTCAAATGAACTATCAATGATATAACAAGACTACAGATCCATAATCTTGCATAAAGAATTAACTCTCCATTATTATTAGCTTTAGAAGAGTAAAGAGCGCAATTATATAGGAAAAAATTACCACACCAATTTTTTAAGACCCTGGGGGTCAGGGACTCAAACAAAATATCAGGTGCACAACTAGACCACAGACCCATCATATTGCAAATAGAATGAAGTCTCCATCATTTATAGTGTCAGAGGAGGTGCGAGCACAAGATTACATAGAATTTCATAACCACACCCATTTTCTAAGACCCTGGGGGTCAGGGGCTGAAACCAAATGTCAGGTGCACAACTAAACCACATACCGAGTAGGATGCAATATACAGTTAAAGTATACCATTGAGGGAGTTAGCACGATTCTGGTTCGCCTCGGGAAATAGGTCTGGTATCGGGGAACCAGAATCGTGCTAACTCCCTCAATGGTATACTTTAACTGTTTTATTATACCGAAACAAACATTATACTGAAACAAACATATCTTTTAGGTATACTGAAACAACTATTATACTGAAACGAACATATCTATTAGGTTCACAGGGTTCAAATGAAAATTCTAATGATTTTGCCTTGCCTTCTCGACTGAATGACTGAGTAACGGAAAATATTAATTTTTGATAATAAGATAAACAGAAACATCATTTATCATACTCATACATGTTTAATTTTTGATTGTTTTATTTTATTGCGGATTAATTTATGTGCTAAGCGGATAGGAGGCGGATTACTCTGCTCGCGTATTGATAGCGTCATCCGATCAACCTTCACATCATCCGATCAACCTTCAACGGCGCTGATTGGCTGATACAGACACACCCCCAAAGAAGCTCCGCCCCATTTTGAAACTAACTCCCTAGGGAAATAGTCATCTCTACTAACGCATCCATTTGCAGGGAAATAGTCTTATCAGGCCATTTTCAGGGATTTTGTTAAATTTAATGAGTCTCTTTTTATATAGGAAAAAATCAGTAGAGGTATAATAAAAAGAATTAACTTTCTATCACCAATGGTTTCAGAGGAGTTGCGAGCACAAGAATTGTTTACGGACGGATGGACAGACAGACAGACTGACGGACGGACAGACAGACTGACAGACAGATGAACAGACGACGGACGATCCGGTATCGCAAAAGCTCGACTTGTCTGAGACCAGTAGCTAAAAATCAGTCAAATAACAGACTGTGTACTCATTATGAGCTGGAAACGGGCAACTTTTCGGCATAATTGCCGTCTAGTACTCTGTCTAAGAAAATACAACAAATATTGCACAAAATTTTGAATTCCACCTCCTACTTCATTCAGAATCATACCCTTCTTCAAAGTTATTTGAGAACCCTGCAGTGATTCCAGTGTAACCCCCACTCCCCCACCCCCCTTTTTTAATGAAGATCTCTCAGAATTCAGACTTACCATATCCCTGGTTTCCTGGTCGAGATCTGTACATTTGTCTAGTGGAATGCCCTCAATGAACTCTGTGGTCAGCACCTGCTCTGAGCTAAGGTCATCTATCACCTCAGGTACATAAAATACTGGGTCATCCTTCAGTAGGTCTCTGTAAAGGCATATCATTATAGAAGATAGAATACTGCAATTATACCCCTAATTAGTACAAAATTCGTAAATTTTCAGGGCATCGTATTTGCCATTCTATTTGGTCAACCTCAATAAAAATTCTTCCATTTAGAGTTACACTAATTAACTTAGGTTGACATAACGATCACTGAAATTTCGAAGCATTCCCTGATAATAACAATCATTCCTGATAATAAGGAAAAATTTCCTACAAGTAAAATTATTGCCCTATTAATCAATGGATTATAAATAATTTATGTTTTCAGAATTATCTTTTTTTTTAACATATCTTTAAATAAACAAACCTGAATATTTTACAACATTTTGCCTCTCTAAGGTAGTCCACTTCCCAAGCTAACTCCAACTTGGCTATCTTTATCACATCGTCTATGTAAAGACCTGATGACAAAAGAAAGCATTCTTTATATAATTTTTCATTCAAGCTATACCAAATTAATCAAATGTTCTTTGGATTTCCCCCACAATATTTTTCAAAATGTAAAAAGTAATATTATAAAAATAAAGTGCTCGCCCGCACCACTTAATTACTGGCTCAAGAATTTTTAAGGGTCGGTACTGATTTCTGCACATCTTTAAGCTTCTAGAAGTCTCAGACTGTGCAAATTTCGAAGACTATGATACCTCTTGTGTTTGAAAAAAATGTTGGGAGCAAATTTGTTGTCCCATACACAATGCACTGAAAGTCAAGGAGGGGGGAATGTTCTAAAACCTGTTCCGCACTGCTATGTGCCAGGCTTCCTAGTCACCAGGGCCCAAGGTTATAAAACCGTTTTGAGAACGTTCTCCGTGCTCAAACTCTGTTAGCGTGCTCAAATATGAGATCGTCTCTAAAATTCGAGGTTATAAATGTCTAAAGTTTGAGAACGTGCTCAATAGAGAACGTCACTTGAGATTAGGTCTGGTAGAGGTTATAAACTATTTTGAGCATGTTCTCTATTGAGTTTAGTACGGCGTTAACTGAGAACGCCATTTGCCTTTCTCTCTGGCACATTACTAGAGGAATACTAGGGTTTAGGTTCGAAACCCGCGTCAAGCTTCCCTTTCTTTTTTATTTTCTTTTTTTTTAGTCCCCTACCGGCAACGCCGGAGGGGACTCTTAGTTTCCTCTCGGTCTGTCTGTCTGTCCGTCCGTCCGTCTGTCCGTCTGTCCCATTTTCAGTTTTCCGGACTTTTTTCGCTGTTGTTGCATACATTGAACTCATTTTTGGTATGTGGATATATCTCAATGTGATACAGATCAAGTTTGAGTTTGCTTTGGATTGACCTAATTTTACAAGAGTTATGGCCCTTGTACTTGGCAAATTTTATGAAAATTTCAGTTTTCCGGACTTTTTTTCCCTGTTGTTGCAAATATTGAACTCATTTTTGGTATGTGGATACATCTCAATGTGATACAGATCAAGTTTGAGTTTGCTTTTGATTGACCTAATTTTACAAATGTTATGGCCCTTGGACTAGGCAAATTTTATGAAAATTTCAGTTTTCTGTACTTTTTTTCGCTGTTGTTGCATATATTGAACTCATTTTTGGTATGTGGATATATCTCAATGTGATACAGATCAAGTGTGAGTTTGCTTTTGATTGACCCAATTTTACAAGAGTTATGGCCCTTGGACTTAGCCAATTTTATGAAAATTTCAGTTTTCCGGACTTTTTCCTGCTGTTGTTGCATAAATTGAACTCATTTTTGGTATGTGGATATATCTCAATGTGATACAGATCAAGTTTGAGTTTGCTTTAGATTGACCTATTTTTACAAGAGTTATGGCCCTTGTACTTAGCAAATTTTATAAAAATTTCAGTTTTTCTGACTTCTCTGCGGTTCTGTTGCAAATAATGCACTGATTTTTGGTAAATGAATACATCTAATTGTGATACAGACCAACTCTGAGTTTGGTTTCCATTGACCTATTTTTACAAGAGTTATGGCCCTTGGACTTCGCGAATTTCATGAAATTTTCAGTTTTCCGGACTTTTTCATGCCTGTTATTGCAGATAATGAACTGATTTTTTGTATGTGAATACATTATAGTGTGATGCAGATCGATTTCGAGTTTGCTTTAGATTGACTAATTTTCACAAGAGTTATGGCCCTTGGACTTAGCAAATTTCGTGAATTCAGTTTCCCAGACTTTTCTTGGCTGTGGTTGCAGATGATGGACTGATGAACAGAGATGCAAGACATAAATTTATGCCGCCGGTAGGGGACTTATATCGCACAGCGATCATTGCATTTTTTCAGCTGTCTATCATGTTTATGCATTTGAAAGAATATTTAAATAGTTTTATTTGAATTTTGATACGTATTTTTTTTATGCACTTTGTCATTTTTATTCAAGTTGACATATATTCGTCATTTTCCCCTAAGTTTTTCAATTTTATATATTTACAGCTACATTAATTTTGTATATTTTAGGTAGAATTTTGCTTTATAAATGAAAGCGTTTGTGAAATATTTTTGATAAATTCTGAATTTCAAATGATTCTCTTACTCTGCAAGTAAGGAGATGGAGGGAGTCTTTTTTTTCTTAAAATTTTCAACACTAGAATCATCGTCAGAAACCCACGGCATCACGGTCTTCGTTATACTACGTTAGGGCAATAGGCTGTGGGTTTCCGACAATGCACTAGAATAGGTACTCCTATTTCAATGAAAATTAAAACAGAGGAGGTAAACTCCAACCAGACTCGGTTGCAGTACCCACAGCGAAGCACTAAAACACCTGATGTGATAACACAGAGTAGACAAGCACAACAAGAGACGTAACAAAGACATACGACATATAAACACTGAACACAAAGGACTGTACATAAACAAACGAGACCAATAGGCAATCCATGCCGACTCAGGATCTGCCACGCCTGTATCAAATGATATGGTTATCTGGATTACGTTAGCACAAACCTCCAACTTTTCCGGTTACCCAAATTAGGCCTCGAAGAACGCACATAACCTCCTCGATCACTATAAGATGACCACACAAACAAGACAGCTAAAAAATACACCACATACACATATAATCTCAAGAACCATGTGCGTAGGAACCAGAGGTGGGGAGAGCTTTTTTTTTTCGTAATGATGTTGATGTTGATGATAAAAATTGATGAAAAAACTTCCTCCTCGAGTTGGAAATAAATTTTAATAACTATAAACACGAGAAAAATTTGTAATTTTAGCAGATGTTTTAAAAAAGTAATGCAGAGGTGTAATAATCTTGATGTTCCTCTGTTTTACCATATCCATTTTATGCATACATGTAGTTTTGATGATTTATAAATTTCCTCGTGCTCTACTGTCATTCTGATTTCATAATATAGATCTTAATAAGAATAAATTAAAAATTTCAGATTGTTTCAGGAGACGAATCTACAAGTATATATGACTTTTTTCTATTTTTGTGACACCGCATATTTTCATTTCAGAAGTGCAAACTACAATGAATTTCGTTTTGATGTGAAATATTTATGATGTTCATCTTTAATACAGTCGGAAATTGTCGCTTAGTATCGAAAAATAAAAACTAAAATCTCCTAATAGGTCTAGATTTGGTTTGTCCCTCCCTCGCGTTTGATTAATCATATAGCAAATTAGATTCAAATTTGGTTGTACATATATAAAATAATACGTATACAAATGATATACAATGATAATGAATGGTGGGATTTTGCCCTTCTATAAGTACTCATCGTATGTGGTGTTTCGAAAATTTCCGTTTCCTATATAAAAATCGTTCGAAAACAAAACTTTTCCCCAAACAATTAGTTCGCAGTATGCAGTGATGCTCTATTCTAACAGGGACAAAGATATTTTACTTTATGAAACATTTTCACAAAATCCTTTATGTTTTCTTAATAATGATGCTACTATCCACAATACTCACTTACATGTATTTGAAAATCAGTCACTATTTTGAAAGCTTTATCTTGGAAATATTCAATATTCGATAGATAAATGCTAAATGATCTTTCCATCTCTATAAAAAGATATTCATCATCAAAATATACAACTGGACAATTGCTTTAAAATATCATTCGCATTATTAAAGAGCCTAATTTTAGGGAAAAACAAGTCCATTAAGCCATTTAGTTTCGCTCCCCTCCATTGAGAAATCTAAAAAAAAAAAAGGGGGGGGGGGTGTTGCGGACTCAATTCATCTGCATAGACTCGTTGGGTAATAGACTGGTCCCTCAAGACTCGTGAATACCTCCTTCTTTCATTTTCGCTAATGCCTTAAAATGGCAAACAGACATGAGCAGCCATTGAGCACGGGTTTGAGCAAGGTTCCTACCAATCTTAAAATTGTTTGAGCACATGCTCAATTTTAAGCACGTTCTCAAACTTTAAAAGTTTTATAACCTCAAATTTTAGAGACGATCTCATTTTTGAGCACGCTAGCAGAGTTTGAGCACAGAGAACGTTCTCAAAACAGTTTTATAACCTTGGGCCTAATCTCAAGTGGCGATCTCTATTGAGTACGATCTCAAAGTTTGAGCATGAGATTTGAGTTGAGCACGGTAAAAGTTTTATAACCTGGGGCCAGATTCTTATTGGGATTCCTTTTTGAGTATGGAAAACATCAGAAAAGTATTACTTGGGTAATCTATATCAAAAATGAAATTATTTCACTCACTCGCACCTTAAAAATTGCAATACTTAAAAACAACAAAATAATTATATTTTCGATCTCTCACATCCTTTTTCTCAAAAGATAATCCGAAGAACATTTAATTAATTTGGTATGGCCTTATACATGTATTTCATTGCCTGATTTTAAAAGCTTATGTGAATTCAACATTAATTTACAAAATCATTTAGAAAATGAGCATGAAAACCTTGTTCGTTGTTTTACCTGAACTTGATGTGGAAGATTTACATTTTTAAAATGAAACATGCAAGGCAGAACCATTGCAAGTAAAGATGAAAAATGTTCTGCAAACTTTGAAGTCAAAAGATCACTAAGAATTTTCTCAGGTCAAGGCAATAGTCAAGTCCAAATTAAATCTGGCAGAAATCATGCAAGATGTGAGTTTTATATCTCTTCATAAAACAATTCTACTGCAATAAAATTGACCCTTCCGAACACGGGAAAAATTTGAGAAATTCCATGACATCACAATGCAATTTTG
Source organism: Pinctada imbricata (assembly GCA_033119305.1). Taxonomy (NCBI): domain Eukaryota; kingdom Metazoa; phylum Mollusca; class Bivalvia; order Pterioida; family Pteriidae; genus Pinctada; species Pinctada imbricata. The sequence goes on along the minus strand of VSWD01000009.1, from coordinate 46,452,713 downwards.
ATGTATGACCGAGGTTCGAAGCTTGTTTGTCCAAGGTAAAAGCATTGTGACGTCACAAAATTTTGCATTTTTTTCCCCGCTATCAGAAAGTTCAATTATCATTTACATTCATTTAACATAACATTTTGAAAAGTACCATACTAAAAATTGTCTTATTTCCTTCATATACATGTAAATATACATTTAAAAGGTTTCTCAATGTTGAAAGTAAAATGTAAAGGTCAACTTTGATCATGACACTTAGTCTGTAACGAAAGGCCATCTTAGAGAAAAAACTAAAAAAAATAATTATATAATATCTTTAAATTTCTTACCTTTAGGCAGGAAGTTCCAGATTTTTAATGAGGTCATAAGGTTATTTATATCACTATCAATACTGCTTGCTACTCCAGGATACTGGAAAAATTGTATGAAATAGTTTCACAATCTCTTATAATACAATGTTAATTTTATTATTCTTTTTTTGTTTTGTTTTTTGTTAAGTTTTTCAATAACACGGGTTAAGAATGCATCTCAGTGTGGTTTTTATTTATCATTGAGACCATAAAAACTTAAGAGAATTCATCTTCACATCAAAAAGGGATTGTTACTGCGCAGAAACTTCAAAAGTGGAGCTGGCACAACATGACAAAACATGTGATACATACATGTATCTATTCAGTCTTTGCGGAATACAGAATTAATTCCCATTGAGACGGTATCTGACGTAAAAGCCATTATGACATCATGAAAATGGTATAGTAACGTCGTTTCTTTACCGTCATTTCCCAGAATTTTGGGACCGTTTCCATAGAATATGATGATGTCACAATTAGTCTACGTCAGATTATACCGTCCCAAACAGGAAGTAACTCTGGTTATCAAAAATATTGAATAGACCTATTGAAAGTCTCAAGTTTATTAAGTCTCCAGTTTGAGTCACTAAAATTGTTCAAGGGTTTTATTTCTTGATCTATATCCACTGACACTGTGAAGATTATTTTAGATTTAAGATACCTTCTATTCTAGTCATACAAAGGTTTCAATCTGTTAATTTGGAATTTATTCTATTTTTCTTCAGAACTCATTTTCATTAAAGCAACTTTTCAAAAACTTCAAAATATTTGTATTTTACCTGTATTTTGATAGCTACGTCCCTGCCGTCCAATAGCTTTGCTTTATGGACTTGCCCTATGGAAGCAGCGGCAAATGGTCGCTCATCAAACTCAAGTACCTTACTCTCCCAGTCTGGGCCTAACTGGGCATTTAGCACTTTCTGAAAGTAAACAATTGTGTTTGGTAGTATCATTTCTTTATATTTCTTTATTCTATATGGTAAAAAGTTTCTCAATTGGAACAGGGTAACATTACTCAAATGTTTTAAGTTTCTTGTTACACCTGGGCATTAACGTAATTACGGACAAAAATAATTTCAGAAATTTGCTTTTGAATTTTCTAAATTTTATCCTTTTATGTGAGGTTTTCCACAATTTCAACAAACAAATTTGAAAAATGTTTGCAAAATTCCTGATTTTATACAATTTGTAAGTCTCCACTTTTAAATTCTTTAAGTGAATCCCCTTGCAGTTTTTTAATCGCTCAGCCAATCAGAAAGCGGGTTACAAACGGAGTGCATTAGAATTATGGATTACACATCATCCCTATACCTTATAAACTGGTCATACTTGTCATGCATCACATCATTTTGTGGTCAAACACAGAAAAAACTCATTTTTATACAATCTTATTTTTTTTCCATACTTCAGGAATGTTAATAGAACAGATACCTTTGTTTGTTTGGTGGGCATAAAATCTGCACTTTGTCTCACTCTGTCAAAGATCTTTTGGAATTCTGGATTGATGAAGTTGTTATCTGCGAGAAAAAGTTAAACGTATAAATATATGTACAATAAATTTAGAGATATATTTTGGGTTTTTTTTTTTCAATATACATGTATACATGTATACGGAGTTATTTCCCTTTTCATGGTAAGAAAGCTACAAATATGGAATTTCTATAGGAATTTAATCCACATCCACAGAATTCATACACATAACAGATAGACAAAAATATTTACCAGTTCATACAATTTTCAAGATTTACAGTTTAATTTTCAACATACCGAAAGATTCATCAAAAATATTATGAAAACACCATACCCTGAATGCTGATCATCTGTCCTAACTTTAGTGCCGCCCCTCTCACTCTACACAGTGTATTAACGATTCTCTCTGCATTTGCCTCCGTCAAAAATGGATTACCTCCCATCTTATCCAAAGCATTGTCTGAAAGGGTAAATAAGCATTGTGAACAAGATGTGTGAAACACAAGTATCAACAGTCATCAAAGAAATAGACAGAATCACTTTGAAATATAATACATCTGCATAAATGGCATACAAATATTCTTACATTTGCTATTATAAGATATAAATCGCTTTCACACTTGAAGTCTTAAAATTCTGACAAAAGCTATGTAAATCCCTTATTTCATAAAGAAACACTTTAAGCCTTCATAAAAGAAAAATCTATAGTAAAATAGAGTCTATATTGTAGCAAAATATCAAAAATATGATACATACTAGGAGATTTGATTCCCAATGATCTTTTTGTGACTTCTGCTGCAGCTCCCAATCCTAATCCAACTGTCAGACCTGTTGAAATTGTAAGAAGCATGTAAAAAGTGACCAATACATCATAGTTTGTTAGAGACATGTTCTACATAAACAAGACATATGATCATCGACATTGTAAATTTCTTCATCTGAAGCATTTCTTAGAAGGGGATTTTTCTGGTATGCAAGTTCATGGAAATGTCACTGATAATGTAAGAATAATGGTAGCTAACATTTGAACTACATGTATCTTACCTCCAAAGTTCACAAGTCGACCAATTCTAGACGAAGGTACTTTTCTTTCTCTGGCTCGCTCCCCAAGCTGAAAGCAATTTACATTAGATTATTCCAATTATGTTTGTTTTTTCTCCTTCATATAGGTAAAACATACATGTATTTTCGATAAGGATTAAATTCTATGACTCATAAATGCTTTCTAAAATAAAGTTCACATGTAAAATCTCCTTATCACAAAACGATATTCATAAATTGTGGTTCCGATACGTCCTAATCATCCTACTGTTCACCTTGATATATCTACTGCCTCATATTTGAAATTCACGTACTGCCATTTAGCGAATCAACGGAGTTATTTCTTTTTCTAGTCATTGGGATAACCAATCAAAGTGTTCATTACAAATACGCTTAACTCCATCTCCATTGAAACCTTGGAATAGATACATGTATGTCGGAAATTCACATCAAAGATTTATTGGAAAGTCAAGAAGATACCATTTACGTTTTATCTGATTAAAAAAATTGTATTTGCAGGGACACGTAAATCTCTAATTTTAACAGTTCATTAGTAAGAAGCGATTTGATTTGGTTAGCCCCTCTGACGGCGTCCAATGATATGGCATGATTTTTATTTATACTCAGAGCGGTAAATACATCTAGGAGAAGAGCAGGACGATTAAGACATATCGGAACTGCAATTTATGAAGATGATACCTAGTATAAATTATTTCAAATTAATTATGGTAATTTTTGTATTTGTACCTTTGGATTTCGAAAATCTGACATGGACAAATTTGATTTTCTAGGTATGGCCCTTCCAAGTTTGGTTTCTTGTTTAGGTGTGACAGTTTCTTGTACTGGGACATCCACTGCAATGTCCTTAATGGAGGTAGAGGAACTCAAATCTTTATCAGTTGCTTTCTGTTTTGGAGGTTTGCTCTTTTCTAGGATGTCTTTCAACATTGTTGTCTTCAGATGTTTAACGTCTTTTGTTCTCGCATGCTCATGTTGTAATGTTGGTTTACCAGATGCCATGTTCACTGAAGTGTTTGTATCACTTTTGATGGAACTATCCGGTGAAACGCTAAAATCAGTTTGTGTTTTTGTGTTTGATATTGCATTTTCTCTGCTGACATTGGACATATCATCTATACCCAGAGATTCTGTGTATGTATTCTGGAGATTCAACTCATCTTCAACTGCCATATTATCTGATGGATCCTGGGAAAAGCTTGGCATTGTGGGAGGAACCTGAGACCTCATAGTGTCCACTACTGTAGCAGTCTGTGTGGCCATCAACTTAACCTTGTCCATGACTGAACTCTGAAAACAAGGTATACATGTATATGTCATTCATGTTTCATGCTAAAGGCTCAAGGGATACATTTAATACTTGAATTCATGGTCGATGCTTAATTTTGTACTCTATTGTGAGTGCTGTTGAGATTATCATCAGGATCTTCTTTAACTCATTTGAATTCATGGTGCTCATGTCAAATTCCATCAAGGACGAATTTGTTCACATGAGCTAATTCTTCCATTTTTTACTTGGAATTAAGCCTCCCCAATTTCTTATAATATGAATAAAAATAGACTTTTCAATTCATATTCAAAATTTTGGTAAAAACTTTTCATGAAAAAGTTTCTGGTCATGGCAATTTACTTTCAGGCCTTACATTATGTATAATCCACCTCACTAAATACATTTGTATATGTATGTGTACTTATTTTAACTCAACCAAATTTTAGCTCAAACAGAGCAAACTTGGGTAAACTGACGTATCAGCATAATCATGAATTAGCACACTTGACTTAACTTTTCCACATTAATCTATTACGCAGTGTAGGAATGCTCTTGTACGAAATAAGTTTTTTGCAATTTCCGAAGCGAGAGATTTACATGTGTCAATTTAATAACCATCTATGGTGTAAGCACTAGAAGGTATACTGCTATAGATTCAGTATAGAACATTTCCTTAAGACTGATACTACATAGACAGGTAGTACTTCATGATTTAAATGAATTAGATTGCTGTGAAGTTGCAACTTAAAGAATAAAGTCATTGGAATACAGTGAAATTCTATAATTTAATTGTGATTTTTGAGTATGTCCACTGTGACAAGTTCCATATTTAAAGAAAGCTTACATAACCTAGTATTCCATGAAAACGTCAAACTTGATTGTGTATTTATAGAAATAAAGCTTAAATAATGAAAAATGAGTAAATACGAACTGTGCGATTTTATGCTGCCACTGCAAGAGTTCTGTACTTATCATATTTTATTGGCACCTTACACACCAATAAATCTCCCGCAACTTCATTGTAGGGGGTATAAAACAACATAATCATAACACTGGAGAATACACTTATAGGGCTTCGGTAATTGTAGTCAAAATAATAAGATTAAACCTTTTTCCTACATTGGTACAATGTACCTGTATATTGCCACTACCCGCTGCCATTTGTGTTGTGACCTCCTGAGCTTTGGACCCGGCATCCTCCACTGCAGACCTGACACTGGAGTTCTGCCATGCCTGTTTCCACTCCTTCCCCTGTGTCTCTACTAGGGCCTTTGTTATATACTCTAAGCCTTTTATAAACCCTGCTAAATCTCCCCGTCGAGCCATACTACTAATTCAGTCCTGCAAATAGGCAATAAGGGTGAATTCAAGTAAAAATACCATCATCATGACCATGGGGCGAGGGTACATTTATATAAGTTTAGAATAAATGAGAAATGCTTAGAATATATTGTGTAACACCTGGTTGCAGTTCCTATTATGTTTAGTTTTACACCTACATGTATAAATTGTCATAGCAAAGTGACCTGACCGGGCGGAGCTTATTCAATCAAGCGAATTTGATGAGTCGATAAAATTTTAGGGTTTTAGTTAAGTTTTGTTAGCTTACATCACCTGGTCAGAAATGAACTATTCCGATGACCAGGTGAAAATAAGCTCCACCCGGTCAGGTCAGTTTGCTACGACAATACATGTACATGATGTATATGTACAACCAGTGTAATATTCCCTGAGATGAAACTATTGAAAGGAAAGTGTTTTCATTTCGCATGAAAATGCTTGTTGTGACAGAACAATGCATAAGATTTAAAGGATCATACCACGACAGCTGTTCTAACCTTTAAACTGATTCCGCGGTGACCTGACTTTTAACATCACCTTTTTACCTAGAAAAACTAGACCTCAGAAAACAAGAAAGAAACAGACAACTGTGGTGCATATATTATAGAATAAATGTTGTAATTTGTGTTTTGTTACGGATATGCAACACACAGCAAGTGCATTTATTGCATGAAATGCACTTGCACACATTACAATTACGATAAATGCACATGCTACAATGTGTTGTATATACCAGTACCCGTAACAAAACATAAATTAAGACATTAATTCTCTATCTAAAATTGTAAAAGGTACAATTTGATGTCATGAGGTCAAGAAGAATAATATAATCTAACAACACCATGAGGCAAGGATGGCAATTTCTCAACCCGAGTCTACAAAATTTTGCAAGTCCATGACAAGGCTTGCCAAGTCATAGACATAAGCAAAATTTTGTACACTATGGTTGAGAATTTGCCATTCCTCCTTCGATCTCGGTGGAGTTTGATTGTTTTTCAACATCGACTTGTAAAGGTCTTTATGATCAGCTGCATGTTTGCTGCCTTTCCTCCATGACGTTAGCATATTGCTGACGTCAGATCAAGAGCGCGATCAGAGCAAATGATATCAGAGGGTGAGATTGATTTTTTTCTCATTCATGCCTTGAGACTGAAAAAAAAAATGTACGTAGATGTGACAGTTTGAGATTTCCTTGCCTCACACTCCACATAACACATATTATGGATCACAGGAATTACAATAAACGTTATGGCTTAATTGTCTGCAATGAGAATCGCTTATAGATTTGTGTACATTATGGTGTCAGTTTTTCTTTAAAAAAGATCATTTCGGTGGTAATAAAATAAACTTAGTGAGAAAAATAATCTATCATCACATTGCGTCAAAGACAGGGGAATCTCATCCTCGTGCAAGAGATTTGCGACATCTTGCCTCATCTAGCTTGGATTGCAAATCTTTTACACAGTCCGATTCGATTCCCCTCTCAGTTGCAAAATGTTTTGGAATGGACAATTTTTCCCACATAATTTATGAAGCTGGCTTTTCAAACAGAGGTTGCTAACAAGCCATCAATATTTCCATTGAAATAACAATAACATAGAATAATTGATTCAACTTTCACTTTGACCTTCGCAGAGGTGCATAACACCTACATATTGCATACTTTTACCTTCTTGGTAGCAGAATTTTCAATATCCATATAGCATTAATAAGTAAGTATACTTTACCTTTTCAGTGACTTTAAATTACATATAAAACACGATTAAATAACATAGCCAGTGTCACGTTCCTCTTTCTCGTGGTTCCAAGCTCTTTCGTAATATTTCAAGCACTTCCGGTTTCACTTTGTTCTTGCTATATATTGATAAAACAATACTTTGTCAGCATTTGCATATATCCTTCAATTAAATATGATATAAAGTATATATATAAAGGAATTATTCAATTCTATTGCATCATATTCCCCATTACACAAGATATAGCCCAAGAAATCATACTTTTGTAAAGCGAAAGTAAAATTTGTCATTTCCCTATTTCAAAAAGTGTTTCTAAAATATGAAGTGGATTCCGGAATACAAATTCCGCAAATATATTAACAAATTTTTTTTTTATTATTTTTATTTTTTTTTTCATATATATGCTATTAAGGAGGTATGAGTGTGAACCGCATTTTCAGGGAATAATAGAAATTGAAAATAATTGTCTTCATATATAAGAATATCCCTTCCTTCATCGATTGCAATATTTCATGAAAAAAGAGTGTAGCCGTTTGTCCCCTATATACCGACAAAAAAAGGGAGGTAACTCTGCACATTTTTTTCTAAAACAATGTCCCAAGTTTGGACTTTATTTTAAAAATCAATATAACACAGTACGAAGTAAATTTTTATCCATTGACGTAGCAAATGAAGTAAATTTATCATTTTCGGAAAAAAAATATTTTTGTTGCCATGGTAACCATGCTGGAGAAGGACATTTACTTCATCCCATTTTTGACAGTAAAAATTGTATGAAAAGTTTAAAAACATTTATTTTCGAAATTGTTGGCATAATAGAATTTTGATAAAATGTTTCTTTTATCATCTAGTGATACATGCTAAAGATAAAAAAATAATTTATAGAAAAAAGAGTGTAGCCGTTTTAAAGATATTCAGCTTAGAATTCCTCTGACCAAGCCTCTGGATATGATAAATCCGTTGTTTATGATTGAAAATTGAAAGTTGTTATATATCTATACATTTTATCTGAGATTCTTATAATCTGGACTTCATACTAAAAATTTGAGTCATATTCTGATCAATTTCTTATTCATTTTCCCAACACTTAGCGCTTTTAAGCACCGACAACGTAACGTGACGTAGCGCTCATCGTGACGCTCACTGTAGGTAATGCTCGGCGATATGGTATACTGTTTATCTCAGTGAATGAGAAAAAATTGATGTTCTAGATTCCTATCTGTATGCTTCTTCTGTATATCATTTCTCTCAAAATTGATTTTGCAGCATCTACACGTATCTATTTATACATGTACATGTAGTTTTGACTTTCGTACATATAGTACCAGATTTGAAAAAAAAATGAAGCAACTTTAGTAGAACATCGATACGAAGGATTTGTTAATCTCTTGATAAGTTTGCTTTGAAACAATTTATCTAAAGATAGCTGAGACACATTTCTAGTTTCATTTTACTAAGTGCTGGGATTAGAAGGGGGGGGGGGGGGTGTAGGTATGATAGGAAAGGTAGTAAACGTACACCCTGTCTTCCGCATTAATTTCCTGCACATGCTCTCTTCAATGAATGTTGTTATATCATAGATTAGTAAAATTGAAACAGAACAATTCCCTTTTCAACAGGGTGTACAATGGGAAGTGTGTTTACGGAGTCCTTCGGATCCATTTATTTTACAACATACATGTATACATGATGTACGTGATCTTATGTCCTTTTGATGATTTGACAGTCGGTCGTCATGCTCACTTATTGCAACTACTAATCAATAGGCCTCGTGATATAAATTCTGACTAAATCATTATAACACATACGTTTTGTAAATGAAAGAAAGTACTTTAAAAATATATTAGTTTTACACGTTTTCAATATTTGAGGTAAATTGCGTTGTCAGTAACGCAGCATCGTCAACTTGAACTATAAAATATAATTATTCTTTTGAATTTATTTGTGTCTTTTTTATGCAAGAATAAATTTGAAGTATTAAACTGCTACTCAATTCAATCGCAATCAAATTATTCCGCTCCGTAAAGTAGTAATGGCGTGAAATAATATAAGACAAACTGAATATACAGGACTTCTAAAGAACAAGCACAAAGCGCTTTCATCATAATTCGCGGAAAAATATTACAACGTCATAATTCAGTATGACGTCAAATAAACTCCTGTTGATGACGTAAACTATATGCCAAGGGTAAAACGATGTCGTGATAGAAGCGTATTTTAGATGTAAACAAGGATATATATTGCTCGTCATTCGAAACGCATTGCTCTTTAATCTAGAGGTATATTCAACCATTAGTTCAATAAGTTTTCAGATTTTGTTTTCTTTACGACATCGATACGGTTTACGTTTGATTTGTTCACGCTCATACCCTCTTAAATACAGACATACATACACACAGACATACAATATATTAACAAATTAGTAGAGCATTGATCAAATCAAAGTATATTTTACTAATACTTATGTGAATGATTAAGGTCAAGGTCTTTTAGCAATTGAAATGGTGAGTCTTTAGAGGACAACAAAAGACTTCTCCAAGTGTTGCAATATCTTGGGTATTCAAAAAGGACAGGATGGAACCATTAAATACAATGAATAAAACCTAGGCAATGCAAAGTGTAGCATTCCATCACACGACAAGAAAATCAATGTGCCTTCAAGTCTGTAAACAAGAATCTTAATTTCCCATCTGTGACCTTGACCTTTGACCTATCAACCTGAACCTCCTCTGCTGTATGAAGTTTGGACGAGCTCAAAGCAAAATTGTACCCTCTAGGCTGTATACAAGTATTATGGACATTTCCAATCTGTGACCTTGACCTCTGACCTTGAAAATGTAATGGGACCTTCCTCTTCTCGTAAGCAATAAGTGTATGAAGTTTGGTTAAGCTCCAATCACAACTGTGTCCTCTAGGTTGTATACCAATCTGTGACCTTGACCTTAGCCCCACGACCTTGGAAATCTACAGGTTTTCCTCAAATTTGTGATAAACAATGAGTATATAGAGTTTGGTTAAGTTCCAATAAAAACTGTGCCCTCTAAGCTGTTACACAAGTACACACCCCTTCACACGAACAATGACGTTACTATATCCCCCAGCAACTATATATGTTGCAAGGGGATAATGATAATCGATACATGGTGAACCTTGACAATACACCATAATCAGTGATATAAAGGAGAGAGAGAGAGGATGGAACAAGAGGAGCTTGATATGCAGATAAATTTCAATTACAAAAGTCAGTCTAGTTTGAAATATTGATAGAGTCATGGACCTCAAAGTTGACCGTATGATAACGGACAGGAGAGTCCTATTGATTTGAAAGGTCAAAGGTCAAGGTCACTAGAATTAAGAAAATTTATGGGCACAAGATGATATTGTATATGGAATCAGTCATCAAACCTACACATGTGTATTATATTACATGGAATGACATGTCCTATTTAATCGATTCAGTCAAGGTCACAGCGAGTACATGTCTCTACGTCAAATATCATGCTTCGATCTAAAAGGGGGGTGACGTACTATGCTTTGTAATGTCCTGTGCATATAATTTAGAATGGGAAAAATATCCTCTGCATAGTTATTTAATTTCAAATGTCAGAAAATTGTCCAAAAAGAAATTTAAGAAAGCAAAATAAATAAATAAAAATTGTAGCATCTCCCAACACCGCAACAAATGTAAACTTTCACTAAAACCCGTGCGTGTCATCCAATCTTGATATCGTACAGAGAGGTGATGTTCCATCCTATATCCGTGATGTGTATTTTGACAAGTATGACTTTACACAGAATTTGAAAGCATTCAAAGGATCTGCAAGCTATGACCTTGACCTTCAAGAAAATAACTAGTTGCTCAGATTGTTCATTTCATCTAAATGACAAGATCATATTCTTGGGTGTCATTTATGGTATCTTACCATGGTAAATAAACATTTTTCAATGCACGAACTAAATGAAGCAAACACAAAATGTCTATTTTCAGCCCAATTTTTATTCAAGATACTTCTGGGTAAGTCTGTTTAATTCAATTGTACTATGGTATTTGCAGTCATATCTATTATAACAGTCACCCGTTTACAACATCTAACAATTAGATACAGAGATTCAAAATCTATCTTGAATTCTTCCACTTCAAATAACAAATTTTATCACTAATTCTAGGATCTTTCTTGTGATTTCTTTTGAGCATCTTTTGTATATTCTTTAATTCTGCTTCTTTGATCAACCTGATTAAGAAATAAGTAATTTCTAGAATGATATCCATGAATAAAGAAATTATTTTTGTATCAAATTTTCGCAATATGATTTCCGAAAAAAAAAAAATTCCTTCCGTTTTTTTTTTTTTCAAAATTTTTGGATTTGGTTTGATAAATAATTAGTCAAAATAAAAAATACCTTTTTGAAATAATTTCTACATGCAGAGTTGATTGGAATGCATACTACTATCAAGGTATTTTATTCATCTATAGTTGTGAACATAAATCATCAAGAGAGAGATGGAACCTCCAAGTATCATTAACAAAATCACAATAGTTCACCTGATAACATGCTAACAAAAGAGATCAAAAACAAATTTGCTGTAGAAAGTCTTTTTTTCTTATCACAAATTCTGCACCATTGTTGAGTGCTTTCGAAATAACTGATAACTCAGAAAACCGGTATGTTACTGGACATATGACAATATATGAGGTTGATAAGATTACATTTCTGGGATTTGATTTATCCAAATCACTTTTACTGTCCATGATAAAAGCATATACAAACTGAGTACACAGTATAAAGTTTACAGATCTTTGTGGTTTCCATTCAAGGAATATCACATCAAGTGTCTTTCATCAGTTAAACGACTCGTAATTTAAAACACCCTTCTTGCCACTCTCGTGGCAAAGTATACATCTTTTTAAAAAATAAAATACTCTTTTTGGCTAATTTGCATGTTCTTACATTCTCAAGTTGCATTCATTCCAAATAAAATCAGAATTAAAAATAATCTCAATCTAAAAGAAAAGATCCTATAATTTCACATTTTTTTACAATTAGAGTGATCTCCCTTAGCCTGTACAATAATACTGCATTGCTTGGTATTAAAAATGTAACTTAGTGTGAACTGTAATAAATTTCTATGCAGTACTTATCCCCTGCCTTTTCTTTCTTTGAAAACAGTTTCATTTGCAAAATTTCCAATGCGTCGTGTCTACATGTACATATCTTCAAAAGCATAAAATTTCTCACACTCGACTTTTTGTTGCACTCGATAAATGACTACATTAAAATCAGACCTGACACTGTTCTCACTGAGTATGATTATATATCACAGATTCTAACTGCTTTCTGGTACATGTGTACCAAGAAACACGACAATCCATTATTAACGTTACAACTAAATCCGTACATAAAGTAAATGCAACATCTTCATACAAAGCACATGCATGTCTTAAATTACCGTTAAAAAAACTTTCCAGAATTAGTAATGAAAAAATATTCACTTTTGGCGTTCATTCCGCTAGCAGAATTATCAAATATTTCTATTATAAATCTGGTTATGCTAAAACAATTTTGCTCATCATTTCATTCCCGATTTTCTGCTTGTATAAATTGAGATATCAGAGCAAATACCAAGTCAAATTGATTATGGATCAATAAATACTGTAGGATACGGATACATATCCAAGCACTATTTACCAAGAGTACATAAGTGTTAAATCATCAGGAGTGCAAACCAATCTGCAGTTCAACTTCATGCTTTTATGTCTATTTTTTTCTATAACAAACTCGAAAATTATTAAATTCAGAATAAAATTTTGTCTGAAAATCACATTTAGAGATATTATTCCACTTATTTTAATGCAGAGACTGCTTAGAAGTTAGCCTATATGTAGTAGACGCTATTATTGATAAACCTTGGTAGCTATAAATAGTTGAAATTGGGAAGAAAAATAATAGAAAGTACACTTAGTTTTAACATTATTCTTTATTTGGCACATGCGCTGATACCATGCCTACTGCAGTTTGCTAAGGCTTTAGTAACACTAAAATTAAGTCCTCACCAAATAAATGAAATTGCATATCAGTTAAATAAATACAGTTACATCAACTGCAAAGACGTAAACCAAACTAACATAATCAGCAATGTTGTCTTTCAACATCTTAACATAAAAACAGGAAAAAGAAGAAAAATATATATATTTCAAACAACTATTAAAACAAAGTCTGTAAAAAGAAGGGAAGAAAACTAAACAAAGAAATGCAGAGCCAGTTCACAAAAGTAAGTATATTTCTCACCAGAAATTTGAAAAATACGTTTTTTTTCACAAAAATTGGCAGAATAAAATCTCAAACCCAGAGCAGAGCAGTGTTAAAATACCACTAAATGCCGTTCAACGTGCATCAAGTTGGTGGCTGCAACCCGCGTATGTTTATATTTATGTACTCTTGGGTATAGATCTGTAATAAGAATTTAATTACGCCTAGTAAACACGTCCCATTCCAACTGTATGATAGTAAATCCACCAGTTTCTTATTCGTATTTCGTACGTTTTTTATATATACGTAGCTTATAAGTATAAACGAATGCTGTGGGTAAAATTTGCAATTTGTAATAGTTTCAATAGTCTGGAGTGGAAAATGTATATATGTAATGCTTTATATGAGAGGCTATCAGTGCATATGAGAACTGTACAAAAATAATGGAATAGTTTGCAATGTCTATCAACTAAAACTCTACAAAACTATTTACACGTGGTTATGATCTTGTTCAATATCACAGCTTTCGGTTAAATTAATGAATAGCCTTTACACGCTTTATGTGTGATGAGGGGTCCGCCGTGCGGACAATAAATAATTAACAATATATGACATCCGTGGGTGAAAATGAGGATGAAGGGCAAGTGTTAACATAACCATCTCGTCAAAGCATTCTACAAAATAAATATTCATATTTTTCAATCAAGAATACACATATCTACAGAGTTTAAAATCAGCAAGTCCAGCCACTGCTTAACATAAAATTAAATGTCATTCATCGTATTGTTCCTATATACTGGTGGATTTACTAAACAATACTTTAGGCAGGCTATTAGAATCCAGTTAGAATAGTACATTTGCACTCCCATTCTGCGAAATAAGGTACTATTTGGACGATATATCAACTATGTACAGAGTACATTTGCATTGTATAACATACGTTTTACCCATCCCTTAGGAGGTAGACTAGATTGGAAACCTGAATGTAAAAATGTTGATATAATTCTCTATTGAATACTGACTTTTTAAAATAATCTGTTACTATGGTGATGATCAAATTTATTTCTACCACTGAATGTAATGATAAAGGATGGATACGTTACGTGATATCGACCATCTTTTAGATGGTGGAACAAATCTGAAGATCCAATAACAAAACCGTCTCTCATATATAAAAAATCTTTTTAAGTAAAAAATATAATATTTGTATCAAAAACAATAAAAACATAACAGAATCTAAGGGGGAATCTCATTTTGAAATGAGGAAATTTTGATTTATGTCAAAAGAGGAAAAAATTTGCATAATCAGGCATGATGGATGAGAGCGAAACTTCTCGATCGTCAACAAATTTCAAGAGAGCAGAACGGTATTCAATGGGCGAGTTGAACAGTTTTCACTGCATATTTCTTCGGAGTGATAAACTTATATGGTTGAGATCTTTCCGTGCTAATTTGATATGTTGTCTACTAAGTATTATGCAAATCAGCAACTAAGAGTGTGTCAGATGGAAAAATGATTTGACTAGTCCTGTGTAAAAAATATAGTAATAACTTTACCGAATCGTGAGGAAATGGCGTGAAAACTGACAAATAACTGAAACAGATGAATCAGATCATCAAAACGTTTGGAATTCTGAAATGAAAGTGTACAAAATTACAGAATTCATGAGAAGTTACTACTCTGTTGAAATATGTTGAAACTCCTTAAGACGCAAGATGAGGGTGAAAATGTACTGTTCAACCAGGGTTCAAAATAACCCTCCCAAACCCCCAAAAAGGATGAAATTCATGATGTTTGTATTTAAAACATTCGCACTACCAATAAATAATAATGACAGTATTTCCATGGTAGGTAAGATTGAAAGACTTTGTAGCTGGCACATCAATATAACAAAGAACTATATGATAAATGCCGAGGATGACAAAATGGGTGATTAAAAATGCAGAGAAGAAACCCGAGAATGTAAAAACAATCAGATACTGTCGCTAGGCTCTTAGTATGACGTTTATATGTTTGTTATTATTTGAAAGACACGTAATATTCAAATGGGCTGAAAATGACTAACCAACAAGCGTCCGAGATGGTTAAAGAAAGAGAAAGTAAGGGAACTGCTCTAGCTTGCTTCACTCACAGTTACAAAGGAAAAACAAGGGGTCAAACTTAAATTGTACCCGTTAAGGCGTTTAAAAAATCATTTCAATAATGTAACACACACTTCACCTCACTGGTTGAAAGAAACTATTACATTAAGTTACGAAAAGCTAACTCTGTATGGGGGGATTTAATCAAAAGTGATTCGAGATATTTCTGCATATCAGAAAGAATCATTTCAAAATATTGATATTTTCTCCTTCACTTTTCTAATACTTTCAAAATCTGACTCTGTGTAATTTACCTTTGCACGTCAACTCTTGTGCACTCACAAAAAAAGCTTGCTATCACAAAAGCCAAATTTCTAAAAACAAAAATACTTTTGACCAAATCCCTGGATTAATATCTGTATATAAATAACCAATTCCTACTCACACACACATACATCTCAATCTTTTAAAATAAATATGTAAATTCCATTCAACATAGGTTTTTCTGTAATGGTTTGATACACTAAATTCTTTACATGTGTAATTAACAAATTCAGTTAAATAATAACAATCAAATTTGACTAAACTGTAATATATTAACAAATTCTATATATCTGCTCATACGGTAATATATTTAATATATTACAATGTTCAGAGTTAACAAAAAAAAATGTGGGTTATTAAAAACCCTGTGTTACACTACACCAAATATGCACTATTCAAGCCACTCTAATTGTGCTTTTCTAGGAAAAGCAAAAAGAGGTGCAAAATGAGTCAGTGTTGTATGAAAAGCTTTAAAAAATCTTTTAAAATGAAATAAAATGACTAATTCTCTGAAGTGAAAATGAATGAGGCGTTCAAATGGGGAAAAAAAAGATAAATCCAAGCTTGCTAAAAGAATCAGTCATTGATTCAGCTAGTGCATCTAGGCATAAATCTCACACGTCTTTCATCCTTCTAGTACCTTTCACCTTGTAAAATCTTCCAAAACATGATGCCTCTATAAAATAATTCCATTCTAGTATGTGTAATAAGGGGGGTATGCTATGTGTTTAATCGTATGAGATGCCTTGAGATGAGTACACAATATATAGATATATATGTATATATATTTACACATCAATTAAAACAACTGGAGTAGGTTCACCCTAGCACATCAATAAACTTTGACATCGTATCTGGTTTCCATGGTTACGAACATTTGTTGAGTGTCGAGCTTTCAGACGAGTCTGGAAACGAAATCACTTTGCAAGCAATACAAATTCTGGCTCGAAAAAAAACTTTCTGCGGATGAGTCAACGTTTTGGCAAGTGACACCATGGCGACTGGCAAAACTTCAATAACAATAAAATTACCAAGCACAATAACTCTTCAGAGGTATACGTGTTTCTTAAGATATTTCAGACAAACAAACGTGATTTGTAACAGATCATTGCGTTCTTTTGACATGATTCACAACACATTATATCACAGTTTAAACTTGACTAGTCAAAGTTTACTATGTTCCGCGAGTATCTCCCTCTCCTAACGTACAACATGCATGAATAAATATTATATAGTGAAACAACCTCCATCTACGGAGTCTGAAAAAACAAACAACGAAAAAAACGACGGTGATAGAAAAAAAGTTCATGCACTTATAACATAGGCCTATATAGATGGGTTTGAACGCTCTGAGAAAACAAAAGGAAATCTATGTTACGATAAAGTATCAATAAATAGTAATAATAATCACATGTAGGTGCTTTCCGTCTTCTAAGAAACCACAAAAAATAAAACTCATTAAAAGTAAACAATAATTTGGAAAAAAAAGTCAAGTTTTTTAAAGCCTATAAAACAGGAAGTGTCCTAGCGAGCGGCTTGCCGAGCCCGTTTAAGTTCCTCCTGTTGAATTCTCTGCTGGATCAGATACTGTGCTTTGCTTATATTAGTCGGGGTTCCCGTAATAGTAACGATTCGGTTGCGCGTGCCTGGAACGTAAACACCTTTTTTGGAAATTTGTATATTTGTTTGAGTAAACTGCTGAAGCTCCACTATGCCCTTACCCCCTGGCCCTAAAATCGCCCCTACTATACTTTCCGCAACTTCAAGTTCCTGCTTTTGTTGTTGTGACTTGTCCTCATTTGGACTATACATGCCAGTTCCTAAACCAAATGAGTTTTGATTCAGCGTGATGCTCGGGGACCGATCTGCAATTTGTGGAGCAGCAGCGAATCCAGCGGGTGTACTGGTATACGTAGCACCTCCATACGAATCATTCAACATTGGACTTCCGCCGTACCGCTCCTGACCCATGCTGGGCGAGGAGCTCCCGAAAAGACTTGTCCCTGTTCCGGCCGATCCAGAACTTCCTAATCCTGAAGATCCGCTACCAACCGGACCAAACAAACTTCCTGCTGTCGAAGAATTGTTGCTAGTGTTTAAAAACGAGCTACTAGTCTGAGCAGAGGTCGTTGGCGTTGCCGCAATCATCTGTGTGGCCCCCATGGAAGAACTTATCATAGCAGGGGCCATGTTAGCTTGTTGAGGTCCTAAGCCAGGAACTGCTCCTATATTTTGCATCGTTCCGACGGTTGGTAATTGGTTAAGTGCTATCATGTTCAGAATGCCATAGTTAGCTAATGTGGTCATTGCCACACTGATTTCTTCCGTGGCTTGCTCCGAGTAACCACTTCCACGAAGTGTCATTTTGAGATTTTCAAGGCTAGCGGAGGTCATACTGCCTCCGGGTCCTGAAAGCGATGCATTCAAATTTAAATTTGTTATTCCACTACCTAAGCTACTGTTAAGTACATTTCCGTTAAAACCTATTCCAAAGGCAGCACTTTGAGGCTGGAAGTTATTAGTGTTCACGACAACTTCTTGTGTACGATTCTGTGTGAATGAATTATTTGCGAATGGAGAGCCTGTAGGATTAGCACTAGCCACAGGCCCAGTGTAGTCTGCATAGCTTATGTTTGGACAACTTCCACTTTGAGGATCTTCAACTATCTTTTGTAATAAAAGATCTACAGCCTTTTTGTTCGCATCCATTTCACCTGCAAGTAAAAGAGAATTTAAAGTAGGAATTGATTATCTTGGTTTATCTCAAAATAATCCTTTCATTACATTATGATTTATTTAATTCACTGTATGATATACCTTTTCTTATCGTTGATGCCTTATGTCACAATGGTGATGAAGAGGATTAAGTAAGTAATGATATGCCTTTGGAAACTTTATATGAAACCTTTGCATTGCAGGCACAATTAAAATCATATGAAATTGAAAATCACTTCAGATCCTGCATTTACTTAGGGTACTTTATCCAACAACTTGTGTAATCTTAAACCATACACAATAAAGTTTTTAGATCTGACCAGTAATACTACGCGTACATGTACGATTTATCAACACTTACAGTTAAAAGACAACAAGAGTGAACCACAAAAAGCAACTCAAACAAATATTTTCACACTTGCTGTCTTTTGATAATAAAGAAGAAAGCACCGTCAAGACAAACAATAAATGTAACTCATATTATTCACTACCTGCGATAGTGACACATCTCTCAGGCAAGTTTGTTTCCTTGGACTTTTGCGATATTTGTATGTAGGCCCCACTCTCGTCTTTGATTTGTTTGATGTAGTTTCCAGCTTTGCCGATGATCATGCCAGCTGTACTATTTGGAACTAGGACTTTGACCTGGAAAAATTTTTCAAACGATGAAAAAAATTGAATTCTTTTTAACTGCACATGCTGCATTACTCATGCTTTTTCTCGTAGATCAAATCAACATAAAACTTCTGACGAGCAAAATTTAGGCTTGTTCATTTATTTGTCAGAAATTTTAAATTAAATAGCTAAAAAGACAGATCTTTTACTTATGAAACAGTATTCTTTTTGTAGAATTGCTCATCAGAACTTTTATGTTGAATCGTTGGAAAGACAGTTGAGTTCTTTTACTTTAGAAATTGTACTCTTTTCGCAGAAACGATGTGCTAGAGATCAAAGAACCTATATTTAGATAAGAATTTCTGCCAGTACACTTCAAATTGTTTCTGCAGGAATTCAAGTGCTTAAAGAATGTGCCAATATCTCATAAAATGCTACTTCACGAATTACCTTAAACACTTAGTTTTAATTGATTTTGACAGAATTGACGGAATGACTTTGTTTCCTTTTTCTCTCGGTACATATTTGAAAGGATTCATTAAAGTGCCTTGATCTGCTTCTAATAATAAGTGTTACCACTCTGCTCCACAGAATCTATCATTATTCTATTTTAAGATGTAGCACAGCTAGAGCATTTACAGCTCCGGTTTTCCTCGGTTATATTGATTTATTGAGTCTGGCAGCAAGTAAAGTCTGTCCATTAGAGTTTTCAACAATTTCTACGACTTTCAACCCATCACTCCACATTTAGTTTTAAATTAGATGAAGCAAAAACTGTCAAACCCAAGTGTTCAAATCACATTCTTTTAAATTTTTTCTTCAATTTTAAGCGTAGGAAATATTTTTACCTGTTCCAAGAAACATAATGAATGCTGAATTGCACTTGACTCGACTATAGCCTTTCAAAGATTATGAAGGACAGAAGAGTTGATCGGGCCAAACATCCTCAAGTTTCAATTTCTATGAGAAATTTGTGTGTGTTTGTGTGAGGCCAAACAGTTACGTAAGTTTAAAGTATGCACTTAATTTAATCTGTGGCCTAATTGAGTAAATATTGTAATATTTTGCTTCATACATGTATACCATAAATCAAAAGCAAGCTAAGTTTTAATTATCATAAACCTATAAGTTTTACCTATCATAAACCTAAAAGTTTTACTCATAAATAAATTAAAAGTTTCCCTCCAAATTGACAAGGCCATGTGTCATGTATTATTTTCATAACAATTCAAAATATGTCCGCTAAGTAAACAGATAACATTGTTTATGTTTTGTAAACTTGTGATGTTGCATCTCTTTGCATCATAAAAACACTTCATATAACTTACTCAGAATACAGGTATATTTCATCCAAGGCAGTTAAGACTTCAGATATATCTGATTTAGATACAAAGCCTGGATTGTATCAAGTCTGACGATTTATTTTATTTTTTATCTATATCTCTGAACCATCTTGCGTACACATTTAATCAACAGAGGGTTTTGTTTGTCGTATGTGGGATTGTAGAAATTAAGATGGTATATCTCTTGTTAAAATAATCATTCCTCCCATTCAAATGGTTTCTTTTCAATACATGAGAGCACTGACTCTCAGTTTTCCACTGAATAATATCCTATCTTCGGTTGAGGTTGGAGGGGGGGGAGGGGGTTGTTCTGTTGATAATGATTGACTTGAACACTGTGAACTAAGAGTCAGTGTATGATAATTAAAAAAATTTCTGAACAATCGATCATGACGAGAGCAATGAGGCCTCCACAAATGACAAATATTCATGAATAAATGAACTTTTACCATAATGGGTTAAATGATATAACACTCATACATACAAACAAGGAATAATGGTAACAAAAGTAAAACTGAGGAATTCTGAGGAATTGTGCTTTTAGTATTTGCCCTTCTCGTAGCTTCTTCTAATGTCAAATTTTTCCTTCTTACGAAAACGAAAAAAAAAATTGTTTCATATTACGTGTACTTAATATGTACTTAAATACTTAATCTCATGATTATAATCATGTAATTTACCTTGAAAGGGAAATCGGTGCAAATTCTACGTAGGCTCCTAACTTAGGTTTCGTAAAGAAAATCTTATTAACTAAATCCTTTGGCTTCAGACAAGCCAAAACTTGTGTTTATCAATTCTGTTTCAAAAGCCAAACCCACGTAGGGTCGATCCAGATTTAGACCATATATAGCTCTGTTATCACAAGAGTCCTAATATCCAATAACTGTCATATATTGTACGAGAAATTCAATATTAATATAGTATACTGAAAAGACCTAACTTAATATTATCAATGTTTCGTCATCATAACTATCGTTATTCATAATGGATGTCAAATGGAACCAAAATAATCAGCCTAATAGGACAGATATTCTAAAAGAAGAAATTTCAAATTTTCGTTCTTTAAAATCCTCGACTTTTCAATGGCAAATTATTTCTTATTGGTTATGATATATTGATATTATGAACATATGAAAGAAAATGAACTTGATCATGAACAATTACCAAGAACATATGAAAGAACATGAACTTGATAATGAATAATTACCATGAACATATGAAAGAACATGAACTTGATAATGAACAGTTACCATGAACATATGAAAGAACATGAACTTGATAATGAACAATTACCATGAACATATGAAAGAACATGAACTTGATAATGAACAATTACCATGAACATATGAAAGAACATGAACTTGATAACAAGCAATCATTATGAACAAATGAAAGAACATGAACTTGATAATGCATGTTGATATATTATGAACAAATGAAAGAACAATTGAACATGATAATGAATGATTATATATTATGAACTAGATAATGAAATTGATTACGAACAATTACCATGAACATATGAAAGAACATGAACTTAATGAATGATTATATATCATAAACATATGATAGAACATAAACATGAGCTTGATAATGAACGATTATTTGCCCCTTACCACAAAGTCCTTGTGTTTTAAGCGGTCATCTTCCTCGTCAGAGGATGAACATCTGGGTCTTTTTGCCGACTGAAAGTATGGAACAAAACAAATGATGTATGCAGAGTTTCCTGATAGGCTTCTGGCCCTCAACAGAAACAATTTCTCTTGAGTATTTTCGTTTTTTTTTAATGATACAGCCAGATTGTGAAGCATAGATGGGTACTTTGGGAAAGCCCTAGGACAGAGCTAGCATCAACATGTCCATTCTTGGTCATGTCAGGGTCATATGTCTACAGCAAAAATAGATTTTGAACTTCAGGGTCAAGGAAGAAGGTCAAACTCCACAGTAAAGGACAAAGGTCAAACTACAACAGCAATATACATGTATAGCTTTCAAACTTCATATCCAAGGACAATGGTCAAATGTTTATAGTAAAATAAAGTTAGAAATCTCTAATTCATCAGAAACAAGTAGTATCATAATCTCATAAGCAAGAAAACAAAATTGAAATCAATGATCTAAATAAAACTGCTTAAATCATATCCTCCTTATGTCAAGGTCAAATTCCAAGCTAACATCTCTAATTTGGGTATATTCATGCCAAGATAACATTCAAGGAATCTCAATATTGTCCATATATATATACGTAAATTTGCTCGAATAAAGCTCCTTTGTTATTTTCCCACGATATAGCTACATCAACATTGTGTACCTTATGGGAGATGGATGGACAGAGACACATGCAGTGCCAATTTGTATAAGTAATATGCTTCACGATCCAGCTGAAAATTCTTGTATTAATCAAGTTTCCATAACAAAGTAATACGATTTTTGTATCATTTTGCTGGCAAAGTTAAAATCACTGAAACTCTGCAGATGTCATAGACATTCTTGACTCTAACAATTAAACGTAAGAGTCGAAAATGTATAAAAATTATAATGAATTCTGAAGGTGAAAATGATTAATGAAAATGAATTTCTCAAATGAAATGAAGTGTGATTTTCAAATTTCTATCTCAAATGAACTTCTCCAACCATTTACAAAGTAGAACGTACATTCTCATGACAAAAATATTTTAATTTCTTTGAAATTTAAAGGATTTACAGCAAACTTATTATGAACTAGCAAAGCATTATGTAAAGTAGTGATATATCATTATAATACAAAATTTTTATCAATGTAGGCAAGAGAGGTTCATTTCTTTGAAATTCTGAATAGCAAAACGATGGAATGACAACGATCCCAAATGGATGACTTTATGGGTAAAACGAGACATGCAATGGAGGACAAATGAGATGAGAATTGAGAGTGAAGCGGGGTTACGTGGCTTGCCTCTGTTAACAAAATCAATGACGGCCCAATACCGTTATTGAATCCTGATGGACATAATAGGCAGACTGAATAAGAAATGAGATGGCCCCACTTTAATTACAATATCCAATATTGGATTCACACAATGCGAGCTAATAAACGAGAAATGATGATGTTGAGTAATAACCTTTTATGTGGCCAATGCTAACCAGCGTGTGAGATGATCAACAGCTTGGACTGGCGATACTTTTAGGGGAGTAGGGTGATACATTAACACATATACTTGGCTAATGTATTCATACTATTATGTGCTTGTGTGCTTAAGTTTATAAACTTTTTATATGGATTTTTTTTTCCAGTGCAAACTTCTGCTGTATATGATCTGTTATACATGTGTATTCTCAAAGACTGGTCTAATGTATACGTACATACTTTTATGTGCTTGTGAACTTCAATCTTAAACTATGAATTCTTCTATTGTGCATACTTATTTTCCTCTTAGTTTTGTCATATAATTATACTTTCTCAAAGACTTGCTAATGTATTCATAAAAAGACACTAATATGTGCTTATGAAGTTT
Organism: Pinctada imbricata; assembly: GCA_033119305.1. Lineage (NCBI taxonomy): Eukaryota > Metazoa > Mollusca > Bivalvia > Pterioida > Pteriidae > Pinctada > Pinctada imbricata. The sequence continues at coordinate 46,428,683 of VSWD01000009.1, read as the reverse complement.
TAAACTTTAAAATGGAGATTTTTTCTTCTCCTGTGCACATGGTTCAAACTCATTTGCTCTATTAATTTTTAACACATATATATTCACATGGCAAAAATGTGAATGTTTGATATTCATGAGAAGTGTGCGAGTGAAAAATCAAACGTGCAAAACTAACAAGTTCCTTACGCAGTGGGTTAATTCTACATTAAAACATATATTTAGTGATTCATCCTAATAACCCAGCCTTCTTAGATGAGAAAGAAGATCTTCTTCATTTTTCATCAACTTACAAAGTCAAGATGAAAGAATGAACTTTAACCCTTATAATTGATGAGGCAGCTCACATCAAACAAGGTGACTGTATATTTACTTAGGCTAAATCTATGAGAGCATAGTGGATATGTAATCAGTAATGTAGTAATGCTTTTAGCTGGTCAATATTCTCAGATATTTTTTATCGCATTGAAATACTCTTGTATTTAACAGATCTTCTGGTACCCTCAAGATTATTCATAGTACTACTAAATGCTTTTTCTGAATAACTGCAAAATTCTCACAAAATTTGGCTTTGGGGGCTTTACATAATCATAATCAAAGATTTGTCCACAAATAAAAGAAATATTTTATCTCATCGACAGATTTCCATAAATGACACGGTGACCTACTGACTCCAAATCGTTAAAGTTCTGTCTGTGACATTAGCCTACATCAGGCAGTTATTTTTTCCTACGATAAGAAGAAGTGTCAAAATGAATCAATTATCAGTCTGATTTTCTGTTATTTTCAGGGATCAGTGGTGTTTGTACTTCAAAAGTAGAATCTGACCTCGAGAAGAAAACGGCTCTCTGACTCACAAATCTAAAACACTATACTATTTACGACTGCAAATTATCCAATACATGTAGTACTTTTTAAGTTTAAGTTCAAGTAAAAGTTCAACAATTTATAAGTATAAAATACTGAAGTCAGGAAAACTTAATTTTTAAGGCACCGTTCCAAAACATGCTGTACTCTGTTATCATTCTACTATTAATGGTCCATATTACTTATTATCAATTTATTCACTCAACTTGAATGTCTTGCTATTGATTCATATGTAATTAATTTTTCAATTTAAGGTGTATACATTTTCAATTTAAAAGTTTGTCCAATTTCAGCATGTGATTTTAAAAAGCAAAATTTTAAATATTCTTCTTTTTTAAAGTAGACTAATTTACTGCTGCGCCATTAGCCCATAAATGTTGTAATGGATTGTGGAAACTTTAAGCCAATTGAATTCTCGAATATTGATCAAGATTTCAATACCTGATAACATTCCCTTATCATACTTACATTTCCTTTTTATCCTACTATTACACATAATTAAAATGATTCGAAAAATTAAAAGTGAACGGTAGAATGGCGGATTACTTTTTTGTAATTACTGCATCATTATATTAGATGTGAGGTTAAATCCTCTTTTTTTGTAATAAGTTTTGTGCATTCCTGATCTGGTAGAAAGGTTCTGGTAAATTGCAGCATATACACCTTTATTAGGCTAAGGAATACATACTCATATTTCTGATTTTCTCAAGTTACCATAATATTACAAATACTATGGGCCCTTTCATTGTTGGAAACCCACAGCCTGTGACAATGCATTCATGGTCCTTGGAATAGATAACCAAAAAGACTTTTGTTTCATATGTTGTACTGAATTTTTTTTTTTTTTTTTGGCAACCAATCACATTGCCATTTCTAAACATCAAAACAGCTTTTTTTCTGGTGTGGAGACAACTATGTAACTCTTGATTTAATTGGTCGAGATTCCCAGCAAAAGATGCAACAGAATACTAAGTGGTCGCTTGCAAAGCGCAAGCGGAAAAGGAAAGGAGGCTGTGGATTTCCGACAATGATGCTCCGTAAGTCCTATCCATCTTGACCTAAATATTCATTGTACCATTTTCATTGCATCACCACCAACCTCAACTCAATCTCCTCCCATAGTCCTCTCTGTCTCAAAATTGCCAAATTATCAAACACTAAAACATATTTGCTTTGCTACCTGCCCACATATCCTACACTAAAACACATTTGCTTTGCTACCTGCCCACATATCCTACACTAAAACACAATTTGCTTTGCTACCTGCCCACATATCCTACACTAAAACACAATTTGCTTTGCTATCTGCCCGCATATCCTACACTAAAACACAATTTGCTTTGCTACCTGCCCACATATCCTACACTAAAACACAATTTGCTTTGCTACCTGCCCACATATCCTACACTAAAACACAATTTGCTTTGCTACCTGCCCACATATCCTACACTAAAACACAATTTGCTTTGCTACCTGCCCACATATCCTACACTTAAACACATTTGCTTTGCTACCTGCCTGCATATCCAATTTGCTTTGCTACCTGCCCACATATCCTACACTAAAACACATTTGGTTTCCTAATAGCCCACATTTCCTACAGTAAAAGACATTTGCTTTGCTATCTGCCCACATATCCTACACTAAAACACAAATTGCTTTGCTACCTGCCCACATATCCTACACTAAAACACAATTTGCTTTGCTACCTGCCCACATATCCTACACTAAAACACAAATTGCTTTGCTACCTGCCCACATATCCTACACTAAAACACAATTTGCTTTGCTACCGGCCCACATATCCTACACTAAACACAATTTGCTTTGCTACCTGCCCACATATCCTACACTAAAACACATTTGGTTTCCTAATAGCCCACATTTCCTACAGTAAAACACATTTGCTTTGCTATCTGCCCACATATCCTACACTAAAACACATTTGGTTTCCTAATAGCCCACATTTCCTACACTAAAACACATTTGCTTTGCTATCTGCCCACATATCCTACACTAAAACACAAATTGCTTTGCTACCTGCCCACATATCCTACACTAAAACACAATTTGCTTTGCTACCTGCCCACATATCCTACACTAAACACAATTTGCTTTGCTACCTGCCCACATATCCTACACTAAAACACATTTGGTTTCCTAATAGCCCACATTTCCTACAGTAAAACACATTTGCTTTGCTATCTGCCCACATATCCTACACTAAAACACATTTGGTTTCCTAATAGCCCACATTTCCTACACTAAAACACATTTGCTTTGCTATCTGCCCACATATCCTACACTAAAACACAAATTGCTTTGCTACCTGCCCACATATCCTACACTAAAACACAATTTGCTTTGCTACCTGCCCACATATCCTACACTAAACACAATTTGCTTTGCTACCTGCCCACATATCCTACACTAAAACACATTTGCTTTGCTACCTGCCCACATATCCTACACTAAAACACATTTGGTTTGCTACCTGTCTATGTCGTTCAAAATTTTTATTTGTTTCTTCTGGCTTTGGGTTGGGGTCTGGTTTTTCCCGTATTTTTTCCATGATGAAATGATGGACTCGTCTGACGGCATCTACACCTCCCATGATGAGACACACCCTCTCTGTTGTTCCTACAAATATACAAATTTTGAAGCATATTAGTTGTAAAATTTAGTTTTTGAACATGTTCCAAATTCAAAGGAGAGTCCCGACACCCCCCCCCCCCCCTCCCCCCATCTAGATTTGCCCTTGTGTGTTTATCAGTTATATAATTCAATATTTGAGAATTGAGAGTTGTATAACCTGCAAATTAAAATCTCTGTAATACGATATGATAAAGCACATTTATATAATTGAATTTAACATTACGAAGTCAAATTGAACATTAGGCCCTGGTAAACTTTACAATGATGCTTTTTAGCATTGAACTGTAATGTAATGGGTTTTTCTAAATGCTTCAGAAACTAAAATAAAGTATCATCAATATAAAGTTTTACAAATTCAATTCGAACACATAGTCGAAGTCTGGGCAGATTGACCACAAGCGCGCCAAGTGCGTGTTCGAACAAACATAGAGAATCATAACACTACAGATCGTCCAAAAAGTTTTCGTTAAGATACTAAATTACTGTGGGACACGCACTGAGTCATACTTGGGACTCGTTGTTGACCAAGTGAACAAAAATATAAGTATTATCTAATATAAATTCACAACGGCACTTCTGTCGAGCTGAATTTGCATAAAAAGCATGCAAATGTTTATTACTCGTGTACACAACATATCTCGAATTTCTCCAACTTTAAACTGGGATTTTAAATTCATATTGAATAGGTCTTTTCAGAGCTCAATGCCCTCTGTATATTAACAAATAATAAGCTTTTAATTTAAGTCAACAAATATTAAAATGCTCTAGATGGAAGGATATTTCAAGTTTAAAGAAAATACGGGTAAAGACTAAAAGGCGGCTGCCTCAACTAAGAAAAGTCGGAGAACCGGTCTTTCAATAAAAGCCTTGTTTTAAAGTACTAGACAACTCGTTCTTCAGCCGTGAATTCAATCTATGAGACATCTGAGCCCGAATTGTCCAAGCGAGAATTGATTATATCCATATTAATATTTTAGCCATTGAAACATAAGACATTGGGACCTTTGTTTCTTGTAAATCATTAAATCATTTCCTCACTTGGGAGTAACATTTTGACGAATAAATGGCGCTTGTTAGAAGTCAAGATAAATCGAGCAGTCATCTTGCAAGTCTGTACTGCACACATTATCTTTAAGTATGCAGTTAACAAAAGTGCTTATGAAAATTTACGAAATGAGCTGCATTTAAGCGAATTTCAAAGGTCGTTGTCAGTTTCAGATAGAAATAGACAAGGCTCAGCTGATCTGCACTTCCATATATCATCACGTGAAAAGGATACAGCTTAATAATCACATTCATACACAGGAGCTTGACGCCAACAACCCTCAGTGAAATCCGCCCCTTCCCATCTGCCACAAGTCAAAGTATATATATGGGAAGTAGAGGCGGATGTCATTGAGGGCCGTTGGGGTCGAGCTCCTTTGCATTCATAGTGATACATGGTCACCAAAGGTGCATTACTGTGTAAATTTAATAAGTCTATCGAACACTAAGGGAAAGACATACGTATAGACAACTTCATAAAATACTGATGTGAAATTTTGTCTATTGCACATTTTCTGTACGACTTTTCCTTAGTGTTGACAGGACACGATATATCTAAAAGAAAATGTGTCAGACATCTGTGTTTATAAATATTATATCTTTATTTTACAACTATTCAACATTATCTCTTTTATATATTCAAATGAACATAAAATTTTCAAAGAATATCTAATTCATATGATGCATATGACCAAATGGAGGTCAATTCGCTGGCAAGGTTAATAGCGCGCCTTCCCGCACGTGCATGTGTTACCATATTTCAAGCTACGACACGCATGAATCGCATGTGGGACAGGTTCGACATATTTTCTTATATCATTTCTGTAACCTCAGAAAATGTCCCTTTTTACGGCTATTCCTGAATAAAATTACGGTAATAAAACTGCGGTCATCTCTAATCACTAACTCAAACATAGGATGCGGTGAATGTAGTCGTAAAATACTAAAATGAAACTAGTCCGTGCTTGTGGTTTCTTGAATGTTGCAGAATCCAACCATAGATATGATGTTTAAATATCCAATGATTGCACCATGGTAGAAGCATAAGCTTTTCGTATTTATTGAAATGATGAAGAGATGAAAGATGCCCCCCCCCCCCTTACAGTTTACCAAAAAAAAAAAACATGATTTTTCACCGGTTTTTTTTTCTCAAAACCATAGGATGAACACCCACCCCTGATGGACTGGAACCCCCCCCCCCTCCCCGGGAAAAATATCTAGATCCGCCCTTGAGACATGTTTTGCAGACTGTACTATGTAAAAACAGACGTATCTATGAAGCATAACAAACAATCTACTATTCACAAACTCAGCAAGATTTTTACAAATATGAAGTCATTATATTCCAACCCAGCTAAATGAAATGCGCGTAAAATACTAAATAGTGAGCTTTTCAACGAGGCGGGTTTTTATATTGAGATGGCATGGTGCCTATCTAACACAAACACCCTTTACATACCGTCTCTTTTTAAAACAGGCCTGTATTTATAAGATTGAAGGTTAATTCAATAGCCTATTGAAAGGACCAAATCTTCCATGAAATTTTAAACCTTCTCTAATAACTTTCGCCACGACATTTTTCGTCCAGCAAGGTACTAACTAAAACTCAGATACCAAACTCTGAAATCCGCAACAAACACAAAACTAACACTATGTATTCTGAAAGATAATTGAAACTTTTGAACCCTAATTTAGGCAGAATATGCGCAGTAATTGATGAGATTCGAGTTCTTGAAGGGCACCCTAGGTTACTAATAACTTGTGTGTCAAACGGTCTATCTTTTCTAAATTTTATCACGAAATCGGGACAGTAGAACTGTTTAATTCCCAAATTCTTTGTATTATTTTCTTTCTCAAAAGAAAACTCATGACAATTGATTGTTTGGATCATGTCCGTAATGCTGGCGTCACACTGTCCCGATATAAGCAGCCGATGGCCACACGATAAAGGATATTTTCAAATTCGGGTGTGATCGTAATATAATCGGGCTATTCGTAAGGCCATCTTGAACCATCGTATGACCGCCGGCTTGATTTGTCAAACTTCGGGAACAACTTCGGGAGTGCTGTCAAAATCTTTGGCATGCCAAAAAATTCCCGATGGTACTCCCGAAGGACCATCTTCGAAACAGGTTCGTGTAATCATCTTGCACTTCGTAAGACCATCGAGAAGGCATCTTGCGTATTCGTAACATCTTCGTTTCTCCTTCGAATTACCATCGGGACCATCGGGGGAATTTTGCCATGCGAAGGCATTACGAACGTGTCAAGAACCTCCCGATGGAGTTAGGAAGGCTATACGACTTCGTGACAACCTCGCAATTCCATCGAAATGACATCGTACAATCATCGTACTCTACTACGATGACGTTAAGATGGGATCCCGATACAAAAGATGATAGACACAAATATTAAACAAAACATTTCAAATACATAATATTCAAAGCCATTTTAAAAGTATTTTTCTAAGTAAATCCAAATTTATCAAAATAAAAACTTTTCTGTCTTCTTTAATTTGCAAGTTCACAATCAATGCATTATAAAGCAAAATGACGTGCCTTGACAATGTTACGATAAGGAAAAAGAAGGCAGAAGCATTGCTTCTTACATAGCATGTACAGACTCAGTATTTTCTATAATTACTGGTAATACTAGTATCTTGTTGTGACATATATCCATTTTCATTTTTCTTACATTGAATCATCACGTCTTCCACTTGTTTCCACCAATGATGTTTATAAATGAAATTTGTGATATTTTAAGACAATTTTTGGTTGACAATAATACGTACATGTCAACTGCTACGCAAAGGTCACTGATAACTGAACCCGTTGTCTATTTGTCTGTCTGGTAGTCACACTTTCACATAAAGAACTGTAATGATACCTTGTAACATCAAACTTTCAAAGATGGTCGAGCATGATAAGAATCAACATTCATATATTTTGGCTATCCATGTTACATAGACAGTGCGATTCAGATATTCGATAACATATATTTCAGTTGCTACCTTTTTGGTATTTTGTGTATTTTTCTGAGACAGAAATAAGAAAAGGCAGAGGATGAAACCATTGATACTGTGCTACTGATTAAACAAGAATTTTAAAACGCCCAAAACGTGATGCACTCCTGGTTATAATCCGATGCATCGCATTCTAGATACGACGTCGTGAAGCAATCTTATAGCCTTCGTTAATACATCGTAAGCTTTCGTATGATCTTCGGATATGTTTTAAGATAAAATTTGTCCCGTCGTGTTGCCATCGGGAGCGGTTCGGATACAATCGTGTAGTCATCTTTTAGCATCGTGTAATCATCTTTAAGCATCGTAAAAACATCGGTTGCTGAGCGGATCTTAACCATATTCGGGAGCCACTTCGCACGAAATTGAAAATTTCATATTCGTGTGTCCATCGGATATCATAATCGGGACAGTGTGAGGCCTACATAAACGACCTATGGCATTTTTATCGGGAGGAAATCTAGATATCGTAGACTCGGCGATACGACTTCCAAAGCAAAAAGCACGATACATTCTTTGTACATTTGCTACAAAGTGTATCGTTATGACGTGATCCTAAAATGCGTAAAACATGCATTTCACGATATCAATCCGAATACCTTGACCTTCTGACCTTTAGAATCTATTTTTCCCTTGACCTTGCCCTGAAGAACTCCTATAAAGAAAGAAATCATATTGAGCTGAATGCCAGCGATTGTAAGTTGACCTTAAATTATTGATTTCAAATATTTCAAATCTCCTGTAGATCAAAGCAATCGCAAAGTTTGGATACCCTTCAATTTTACCCTGCATGACTTGACAATTTTATCAATTTTGTATTCTGCAAATTTTCACCATGACCTGTGATCAACCAACGAAGATAAAAAGCACAACAAACTCTCTCGTGACTCCTGTGATAATCGTGTCCTTAAAATTATTCTTTATTTCCCACTTCATTTATTTCCTGTCATTTATTTCAACCTCTACATCTCAGACCTAGCTCTTTCGACCTTTATCTTAGGGCCTCAAAAACCTTGCAGTTCTTCCTCAATTTGCGAGCAAAAAAAGTGAACGACTTTGAACATCTTTCTTTTTAACTTTTACAGATAATGAAAACTATCTACAGGTCTATTTGTAAAATTAATTATATCGACAACCGCTGACCTAGAAATTTACAAGGTCCAAATCAAGTATTTGTACCCAACAGCCTTACATGTACTATAGCTTCAATCGAAACGAAACTCGAACATACCAAATTTCCGCCGATTATCTCAACAAATGGCGACAGACAGGCATTCTTACGGACAGACAGACAGAAATTCATACAGACTACATGTATCTCAAAATCTCCTACAGTTTAGTCGGTAGGTGCATGACTATAATAACGCTAAAATTGTTATTATCCTATTGACAACATCGAATCAAATTTGTCACAACTATTCTGAAGCATTTTCGAAGTGAAAATCCGTCTTATATTGACAAAACCGACGCTCTGATGGGACCTCGATTAAAATGTGACAAGGGCTATTCTAAAAACTTTATGTCCACTGAATATGTTTTTCGTTACTTGATCACAAGAGCACAGCTGAGCTCATGCACCAATTTCATTCACGACTGTATGTGAAATCCATATATTCAAATGCTTCTGACTTACCTGGGTAAAAATCATTGGCTTTTGACATTTTAACGCGGGCACCGGCTTCTTTTTGGACCTGGGCGATGGTTTCGCCCCCCTTTCCGATGATGGCGCCGGCTGCTATACTGGGCACTAGGATCTTAAGATGTATATTGTCACCTACAATGCAGAAAAGAGAAATATGACATTTCTTTGAAATCAATTAAACAGAATCATGACTTTATTTTCGACAATAAGTCAACAATAAAATCTTTACTTGAAAACTGTTCAAAATATCAAAATCGTAACTCAACATCAGAAATGAATTCAGAAAGATGGATATTATCAGGGACGTACATAGTTATATACGTACCCTGACATTATGTGTAATAGTATGAATATGATAGTCGGCTGTCATAGTAACTGTGGCATCTAAAAGACTATTTCAAGACAATTGATTTAATCTAATTTTGCTATGGTACTTTTACATATATTATAAATCGACGAAGCTAGCATCCTTATCGAAAGTTTACAGTTTGGGGAACTTCTGTCCGTAAACTACCTATCTCTAGTAAGTTTAAGTTTCAATTTGTATTTCCGTAAGATCAAACGATGCATGCTTTTGAGGAATCATCTCAAAATAACCAAAACAATATGGTAAAACCAGAAACTAGGTACACTGTACATGATCAGCTGACAGTGTATGTATACATATCACACCACTAGGGCGTCAGACACCAATATAGCTTTGGTAGGCGTACAAAGCATACATGCGCGGATCTAGACGAAGGTAAAGGGAGTCTGGACCCCCTGAAATTCGCAAAAATGCTGGGTTTTTTTCCCCTGTTATTTTCTCAAAACTAAAGAGTTGAAGCCCCATTTCAGGGAACTCGCCAAATGGATTTTCCCAATTTCTACGTGTAATAGGACTAGAGCCCATGCAATTGCAGGTTGGAACCCCCCCCCTTTTTCCCCTTATTTTTTTCTGGTTCCGCCCCTGACCAAGTACCAAAAGCCAGCAGTTGCATGCCTGCTGATGTCTGAATTTCCTCAGGTTATGAGAATTCTCAACCTATTATCTCATTATCTCTATGTTGATTCAGTTTACAGAACAATTCCCCATTCTGTCTACAAATATCAAGCATTTCAAGATGAATGTATCATCGTCACCTTCAATATGCTCGTACTTCATTTCGACAAATGCAAATGAGAGAAAGAAAATAGATCTTCTACTGAAAAAGAGTTTACACTAAGATAATTATCAACTGAAATCTTCCAATATACGGATTCATCCCAAGGTTTCCCAATATTCTACATTTTCCCGCGACCAAATTTGCAAATGAAAGCTAGAGTTTGTACTCTATTGCAACAAATGCAAAAGAAAATCATGAAAATTCTTAAGAGAGGTCATATCTACTTCATAGAGTATCTATTCATTAAGCTACATTAAAACCATCATCTGAAACTTCCCAATAGAGAAGGATCCATCTAAAATTTCCCAAGATTCTCAACTATCCTGCTACCAAATTTGTCAATAAAAGAGGCGCATGCATTCCAGACATCACATGCAAGCAAGTTATCCGAAGTTCGGGCCAACGAACGAACCTAAAATTATAACGCAATACCACTTCATCTGATTGTGGTGAGCATTCTTCACTTCCCCATCAAGACACAAAAAGTAATTACCACCGAGATTCCTGCAAAAGCTTTCAATTCAATGGCAAGCATTAAAGTTACACCGCTCTCATCACCTTGCCGGTTTCTGAGCACTTTATTGTTCCACCATATGTGGTGGAGATTTCTTCCCAGGTAAAATCACATAAATATACTCAATTATCTTGCCAACTGGAGATCCATGTACCTATAGAGCGGACTTAAATTAGGCATTCTTGAGATTACAATTTCAATCTAATTTCTCTAACCAGAGGTAGTAATTTCAAAATACTTAGATGTATATTATGCAAGGCACCCGTTCTTCATCTACATGGAAAACAGCACCCGTACCCATTCGCAAGGGAATTACATTGACTAGTACTTTACACTCTTTAAAACAAAAGGGATTGGGCGGGGGGGTGTCGGTTCAACTTCCTTTTTATGAAAAAAAATGTTTCGTGAATGAGTTTTCATTCTCGATATGGCTTAATTTTGCCCAATTTCTCTCAAAGAAAAAAGTGGACCTCAAAGGGAAATTTCTGATCAGTGAAAGATGTGGGTCGAATCGGGTGATATGACATTATGGCATTATAAGTTGTTATTGTTTTTTTGGGTTTTTTTTTTTTTTGTACGCACATCTTTAGCTTTGGACATCATGATGTATTCAAGGCATTAAAAAATAATATTTTACGATTTATACGTTTCAGAAATAAATATATTTCAACTTTCAAAGACACCCTCCCCCCTTGCATGCGGCCTTGAGCATGTTGAATTGGGCTACAAACACATGTATTAAGTCTGAAAATATACCTTTGTCTTAAAAAGATCTTAATAGTCAAAAAGCTCCCCTCGGTAAATTGACTCCCTCCCGAGCAGCATGCATTTCGTACCTGCATGGTTCGACAGAGAGCTATTACCTGTACCATTTATAAATAGCATATCAACTGCCAGATGTTTGATATTGAGTCGACCCACAACATGGGATATACATATTTTATCTTTGCCGAGAAGCAAATGCTCGACGTTTCATAACATCACAGCAAATCATGTGAACGCATCCGGACATACACCTCGATGGGGAACGAGGAATGTGAAGTAAAACCAGATGTATCGGGCGGTCAGTAGCTGAAAAATTACTAAACTCTGTGATATTACCGGACAAATTACGGGTTACTAGCCTGAGTTCCGGATAACCACAAAGATCATGAAACAGCGTTATATAGATCAGCACCCCCCCCCCCCCCCCTGAGACAGCGAAAACTGAGGAAAACTTCAATTCTACGAGTGATATTTACATCTGATTTAGCATTATTCTTCCATGTGATACATGTAATAAATTAAATCATATCTTTACAAGAACCTTTGATGCATAAAAGTTTAAGGTGATAATCATTTGAAGTGACGACATTGCCACCAATTCGAAGACGTTAAAATCTCATCATCTAGTTCTAACCCTTCTTTTTTGCAGAGAACTATGATTTATAGGGCGTACCACCACAGATTAGTTTCACAATATCGTTATTTATCTCGAATTTTCCGCAAACATCCGTTATTTCATTTTCTGTTATGTTTATGAACTCGGACCCATCTTGGCAGAATCAATGTAATCGGATTTCGCACGTTGATATTCCGTGACACATCCTGATCCCGTTATCATAAAGCCACATGTTGATCAATATGTGCGATACATAAATACACTGTTTCGTGTTCACAAGTTCAACCTAGACAGACTGTAATGTGCTCCTGTCCACAATTCTGCAATGTATGCAAATTTCGCTGACAATATTCGGAATTATGATATACTCTCAATTCCTATCATATATGGAATTTTCGGCATTATCCTAATTTTCCATACGTGGAGACATTTTTTAATATTTTATTTTTATCTTTACTCTTTTCTTTATTCAGAATTTTTTATATTGCGACACATGCACGATTCTTCGTCCTGTGTACCCAAATCCCCGGGCGAAACTGTCAACGTCACACGTCACATGTGATCCCAAAATTTCTTAGAAAAAAAACAAGTCGGGTCACCGAGTCAGTAGGTGCGGATAAAACATAGATACTTTACTAATCAAAGAAGGAAAATGTACCCTTTGACTTTTTTGTTTTTGTAAATATTACGATACGACTAACGATTTTTTATCCCTCTTGAGACGGTACACTCGAATGACAACGGAATTGCCTGACAGGAGCAATTCTTGACTTCCAGCCTAACAGAAGCAATTAATTCTCTTCTTATATCGATTCATGTTCTTAAAATCATGAACTTAAAATGTTCAAACTGTTGGATAAATTGGGTAAGTTACAGCATCTGTCCATAAACATGCATTTCAATCCCTTTGAACAGAACTACTAACGAATGCACCGGTTCTGTCATACATTGCATAGCATGTCACGTATCCCATGACAAGAAAACAAGCAAGAGATAAACTATGTGCGAAACACTGCCACCATGACGGAGTAGGTGTGCAATTTACCTGTCCTTGTCGGTAATTAAACCCAGTTAGGAATTTACCTGTCTTGTACCAATGACTTTGGCTGAAATTCCCATGTTGTGAGGACATTAGAAAATGCTGGCTCGGCAGAAAATTGTCAGCTGTCATTCTGGCTGTCTGTCACGTCCTTCCTCCTCTACCCACCACCACTACTACACGGTAGGACAGCTACGAATCTATCACTTTGAACTAGACTTTACTCAGGGTCGATATATCTATGTTATCTATCTGCTGTGTTCAATCCGTTAGTGATATATATCTTTAATGAGATATAACTGTTAAAACACCGCTCACTTCAGGTGAATTTGTAAGTGCAAGTATATAAAGTCGTCAAAGCATCCGTTGTCAAGCAAGCGAACAGTAGTAAACGGTTCCTCTAAACATTACGGTCAGCCCACACAACCGAAAATCTCCACCTCTCTAGTGTACTAAAAAAAAATTCCGACCGATCGAGGCGAAATTCAGTTTCAAATGGTAGGAAGATAGATTCAGCACAAGCCCACACGACCTAAAATCTCTACCTCTCAATAGTTTACTAAAAAATTTTCCCTCCCGATTGAGGCAAAATTCGGTTACATATGGAAGGAAGATCTATTCAGCACAAGTATTTTTTTATTATATATATACAAAACAATAGTTCGGATCGTGTTTAACATTTCCTGAATCCAAACTTATAATAGAAATGACATATCTCAAAGCCCTTGGCAGGTTTAATTCCTGTTCACAAAGCCACGTGGCAATGCGTAAATCTGATATCATATGGGCCTCTTCCCTATTTGGTCATAAAATGCATTGTATTGAAAAGTTCACAAATTAAGCCCTCCCCCCCCCCCCCATCCCTCCCTTTCCAATATTCACACAGATGATCGATGAAAAAAGAAGCTACATCAACCAAAAACTTTTCGATAAAGATCACTTCCTAGAGAACAACAAAGAAAAGAAACACAGAATGAAATTCTTACATTTATAGCGACGTCTAGAGGATATGCAAAAGAACGATTTCTTTTTAAAATTCATCTTAACCTCTGAACGGGAAATTAAACAATAATATAAAGTGTCAAGTCTAATTTCTTTAAATATCGTCTTTTTCTTTTCAATTAAAAAAAATATCGAAAAGAAGGAAAATATAACACGTCAGATAAGATAAGAGGGTCATCTTTTTGAAGTTGAGTGACAAGCCTATTTCCCCCTGACAGCATGTCGCACCAAGAAAGGGGAAATAAGCCAGGAAGCAGGTTCGTCTTCACTTCCTACATTATAAGTTAACTACTGTATTATATCAAGTCGCCCAAAGATAAAGAATATGTCTGTTCATTTTCATTCGAGTTCGTTAACACCCCCCTTCCCCCGCCTTTACCCCCTCTTCCTCTAAATACACTAGTAGTCCGTGGGAGGAGGAATGTTCCTCAGAAATTTTCTAATTTCATCAGAAAAACTTCCAAGTATCCATTTCTGTAAATTGATGGTGTGAAGTAAAACTTTTTTTTTTTACATTAATATTAAATCTTTGTAACCCCCCCCTCACCTCTAATTCTTCCCTGGTCGGACACACGGTGTACAAATTATCGAACATCCTCGTCTCTTTGCCTATATTCAGGTACATACCAACTATTTGACTTCCTCGTCTCTTTACTCATATTTTACCATATGAGGATGTTAACGGGATAGTAAAATCACACCAATGATCATAACATATACCCAGGGAAGTAGGTCCGACTCTACTTGACTGCATCTTCGCCCAACCCTCCTAACTAAATTTATACTTTACACGGACTTTTTCTTACATTTGCTTGGCAATGATAAACGCGTCTAACCATCTTTAACGATTTCTAGAAAATCTATAGCACGGCAATGAAAGAAAGGGCAATATGTCTGAATATAAATGACCAGTCCATACGGCACTGGACTGGCATACGTCATCGCCTCTCCAAGATCTCTATGGTAATTGGATTAGACCGGATACAATACTATGTAGCTTGGCCCAGTGTCCAGAGATGGTTGAAAGCACGATCACGGTGTACAACCAGAAACTGTATACAAAGCGCTGAACTTACTGTTGGTACCAATCAATAAGCCTTTATTGTAGATCATCCCTGAGAGATTCACAAGTTCAAACCACGATTCTATACCGACTGATCAGGACAAACATCACAAACAAAGCACGAGATAGGAAAATATATTTAGTTTAATTAAAACAAACTAGTACACTGAGAGTCGCACGCCTACATATTTTGCAGTGTATCGCTCGTGAATTTGTAAACAGAGTGAAAAGGATGGCGGATACTGTGTCACACATCATGGCATTCGATTCTATAGAAAAGGGTGTGCAATTGCAATCCCTATCCACGCAAACCCACACACACACATCACGTGTGAGGATACAAGTTGTTTTTTTAGGGGGGTCAAGTACAAAAGGGCAAAATCTGGATTTCTTCTTTTTTTTTTTTTAATTCCAAGGGATGTTTCTGAAATACCCTACCATCCCCCCCTCTAGATCCGTCTATGCACACATAAAAAATCTTCATTTTTTCGTGCAATAGATGTCAGTAGCCCATTAACAGACTTGTTATGATTTGTCGCATACTTTGACATAACTCCCTGTGAGCCATCTCCTTTTTCTATGAATTCGACACGCAAATTGTCACAAGTTCATTGTGAGTGGATTGACGGAGTTCGCGGACCTCAAACTATCCAATCCTTTCAGCAGTATTATGTCTTCCTGTATAGTATTGATTTATCAGATAGCTTTACCGTGCCCCGTCATCCATAAAACAGCTGACTCAGCAAATAGACCTTTTTTCCGTGTACATGGTGTATATATCCGAGATTTTGTACCTATAGCTGTCATTGTCCGAAAAGCATTACTAGAGTATCTCCTTTTCGTAAGATGATGTACGTACAGTACTTCAAATGTATAACTATCTTTTTCAATACATTCATCCCTGCTTGTCCAACAGCTAATTCAGCAAATATACCTTTTCCGTGTGTATATATCGGAGATTTTGTCCCTGTCATTGTCTTAAAACATTCTCTCTTTTTTATCTGTACGATGATGTACGTACTTTAACTTTTATTTACGAACATCATTTCTATATATTTATGTCAGACATAACGGGTGCATATTGCGGTAAAATCAATGTTCTGATCCACATTATCGGCCGGATTATACTCAGTCAAGGATAAAAGAACAATTTGATTAACCTTTTCTATGAAGATATGTTCGAAAGGAACTACATCATTACATGTAATTAAAAGAGCTCAATCGCACTTTACCGCACAGCCTTAACAGCGGCTGAGATTTGGACTTCGAAATCATTGAGACGATGGTAGCTTCTGAAAATCAATTCCCCCGTTTTCAAACTACATGTATTTGTATTGCTGCTGATGCAGTTTCCAAAATTTTACGGATCCGGTTGGGAATATTTTCGCGAAAATACGAAATGAAATCAGAAACGAAAAATTTGTATTGCAAATTTGCAATATCGAAAGAAACATACTGTTACATAGTCAATTCGGAACTCGACCGTGGGCCACATGGGCGGATCCAGAATTTTTTTTCAGGGGGGGTCCTAAAGTCAGAATTTTTTGAAGAGCAAAAAAAAAAAAAAAAAAAAAAAAAAAAAAAAAAACGTAAACGCAAGAAAGTAAAGTTATTGATTGATGACTATCAGTTCTGTCTCTAATTATTAATAAAACAGGTGACTGGAGAGTTATGGCGAGCAAATAGCTTACAAACTTTTGAATTTTCACATCATAGTAATCAAGTTGATTAAATTGATTGTCAGTTCTTATATGTCAATACAACAAATGGCGAGCGATAGCGAGCCAGCGAATTTTTTTATAGAATTGGAATAAAATTCACTATTCGTGCCTTTTTCAGTTTCTGTTCGTTTCCTTAGTGCCCTTGTTTATTGACCTAGGTGTAATGTATATGTGTTGTATATAGGAAAGCGCAGCATCATTTGAAAATAACGTACAAGTATGTAATAAATTCTGGCGAGCGGAAGCGAGCAAGAAATTTTTTGAAATACTGACGGCAAAATATTATCAAAATGAAAGATTTCTAATACAAATTCATGATATTTTTTTCAGATATTATGACAACAACAGGGGAATTTGGACTTAATCTTATGAAATATGCATATTAATAACAAAAATTTAGCAATGTTTCGAAAATTCAAGGGGGGGGAGTCCGGACCCCCCGACTCCCCCCCCCCCCCCCCCCCTCTGGATCCGCGCTTGGGCCAAACCTTAGTATTTCCGTCAATTTCCGATATTCCAGATCTACTCGCTTTAATATCGTCAATTCAACGCCAACTCACATAGTCGGGCTTTTTTTCCGGAAAAGTTCCTTTTGTCTGCGAAATCAATTACATTTGGAGTTTGATTGTGTTTACAGTTGCTTGATGGTATGCCAAAAGACAAAAGATGCTGTGTGCAATTGTGCAAATCAAATGTCTGTTTTGTTGAGTCTAGATTTTTCAAATTACGCAGAGAGAATTTTTAGATTCTGGTATTCTAAAAGTTCGCAATTTCATTCCAACTGAGAGAAGAAAAAATTCTTTGTATTTTTCATCTAATCGGAAATTTAAGCGCAAAGACTGCAAAGATCGATTTACCTTCGTATTCACATTTATTTTTGCACATATAAATCATCTTTACATTACGAAAACTAGTTACATTTTCTTTCACTTTTATCTCAATAATCATCGATATGAAACAATGATGACCCATGCTGAAAATAACTTAAACATGTCATAAGATCTGCTTTTCCTTTGCTTCTTATTTACGCCGTTTGCTGATGATTAGATGAAAGCATGTGGAACAAAATCACTGCAAAATGCATCGGTAATGATGAATGGATAGATGGGGGAGATAAGCTTGGGTGTTAATAATGAAAATTGAAAACAGCAAAAACTAATATTAGTATACCTCGATTGGCAAAGGCAGTGGCACTGCAACTCCAGGTAAATCTAAATTACATTTGCTCCTTACTTGCAAATAATGCCACATTTCTCTTTTTTGTGTGTGTTTGGGGGGGGGGGGGAATCATCGATTCTTTTGTCTTTTTTTAAGGGAGGAGGGGGTGGGGGCGAAATCCACGAACTCATGGGGGGGGGGGGGGTGTTGTAATCCTTAAAGTTTTCAACTACATGCAGATTTCATTTTTTCCAAGAGGTTTTGGGCATGCTCTGCTAATTGCCAAAAGAGGTTAGTATAAAAATGATGAAAACAAAAATGAAAGATTTACCCATGACTGTGTCGCCATTTGTGTCCTCTGACATCATGTGGTGCATCTGCTCCGGGGGAGTGCCTACAATGAGATATGATGTGATAGTGATCATGTGACATGGTCATGTGACACGGAAAACAGGGCGTGGCAAAATATGGGTCGGGCTTTACATCAAATATCATATGGGCATGATGGAGGGAACCATATCTTGGTAATTCTTAATATAACAGTCTGAAACCAAATTCAAATCCAGGAGAATGGGAGGAGTTTTAAAGTGTTTAGAGTATGTTTGCAGGAGGAAAGGAGGGAGGGGCAGGGAGTGGAGGGTTTGCTTTGCCAGGGAGGGAAGGGTTTGGTTTATCTTCACCATATTTTGCCACTTTGAAAGCAGTTGCATAGATCTTGATGAAAAAGCTGATATAGTATATACTATGACAAAATTAAGAACAGCAATTCTATTTAAAACTTAAGAAATAAATGATCGCAGTTGATAGCCAGTAAGACATGTGATACTAGTATATAGATGTTGATGTCAATCCACGTGATGTTTCCCACCGTTTCTATGGCACCCTAAATCTCGTACCCTCCCCTTCGTTATAAATAATATACAGTACTGCAACACAAACACCTATGCACATCTTTTATCGTCCTTCCTTAACTAAAATTTATTTTCCAGAAGATCTACAACTGAAAATCGAAACCCCTCAGTTTCTCGGTCAGATTCTGTATTGAAAATAATATATATAATAAATAGGTAAATTTGAGCTATCTTAATTAACTCATCATGCTCATTATCATACAGGAAAAGAGTAGGGTTAAACCTTGATAATAACTTGTGTTTCAGCGACATCTCATAGATACATGGGGCTCAATAGGAAGTCGTTAAAGTTGAAAGCTTCCTCATGTACGTAGCTATAAAAGTACCATAGTTTTGATATGATAGAGGGTCTGGACATTGAACTCATAGTCTGATAGAGAGAGAAAGGGCGGATCTAGAGGCGGGTTGGGGGTAGAATCACAACCCCCCCCCCCCCCTTGAATTTGCCAAAACTTATGAATTTAAGTATATTTTTTTTTAAATCATAGGCTGGAGTGGATTTCCCTGACGGTATGGACACCCCCCCCCCCTTTTCCACACACACACACACACACACACACACACACACACCCTCACTGGCAAAATTTTGGATCCGTCCATGGAGGGGGATACCTTAAACCATTACCTCAGCCACGAGAATAGCGCATTGTAGAGAAGTGAAAAAACTTCCAAGTGTAAATACAACATCAACGTTGCCATGGAAACCTTGTAGTAACATATTTCATATCGTGATAGCTTAGAACTCATCTTCAGATGAGAGAGGGATAATGTGAGGCTTCTCCAGGATTCCGTGTCTAACGGTGATCATCTGATGAAGGGGGGAAGTAGGTGATATGAACATGTGATTCCCCAATTTGTCGCAACCTTTCCCTTCTTTCGGGACATTCATTTCTCGATACATTGATGCATGTGTTGCTTTTCCCACTTTTTATGATTTTGTTTTTCTAAATTTATCAATTTTTTCTTTCTTTTTTTTTTTTTTGGTAATTCGTATCCTTCTTTTTCTAAAGATAATCCGAGTTTCAGAACTTCAGGATATTCTCAATACTCGCTACTCAGCCAAATTTTGATCATTTTAATTTTTATCCATTTAAGCTGCAGTTCCTATCCATTCTAACATTTCTAAATTGGTAACAGTTTTCCGTGAATCGCACAAGAAAAGGCTGCATTAATTCTCATAATTATATCCCTCTGGAGCTATCTTTTCCAAGAAGCCCCGTCCTCCTCCTTAAATTGAAGTTACCCTATAATTTTCCCTTTTCTCTAGTGACGCCCTCCCCCGCCCCTTTCACAGTATTCAATTTCATCCTCAGTAAACATTCCTATTTTGCTCTATTTAGTGATGCATATTTGAGGTTTTTGAATGATGCATGAGATAATTTAGATTCTCCCCATGCGGGGGTGTTCTTTTCACGCGGTATAAAAAGTTAATCAGATTTATAAAGTGAGATTACTCATTTATGTTACATGTAAAAACATGCATGTGAGATAATTAAGATCGGTAATCTTATCTCTGTCACAACCTGAATCTGAGCTAATGGATTTATTTGTATGAAAATAGTCACACAAATATTATTGAAAGCCAGGTTTCGCCCCCCTCCCCCCGGCTCCTTCTTTTCCTCCCTCGTAAGCAAGCATACGACTGAATTTAAAATGAATTCAAACATTCTATTCTAGCAACGTAACCAAAACAAGCGATGAAGTAACACGATTAAACAAAAATATTAACGAATTCTATTTTTTCTTAGTGTTCTTAGCAAATATTGTCAGCATCAAACATAACATGTGATAATGAAGTAGAAGCGTATACCACGTGTAAACCATACGATAACCACATGGGAGACAAAGTGTTACAAAGCGATTTTTCGGAAGTTCCAAACCTGCAACTGTCTATAAATTATAAATAGCAAAATTACATCAACCGGTACATTCCTACTCATCAACCCCAAGTTGCAGGGATTTTTTTTTGCCCCTTTTTGGGGCCGAATAACGGCCCCATTCCCAATGAAAAAATAGTATCTTTTTTCCCAATTGTGGCTCTAAAATTTCCCAATCACATATAGATGTAATTATCACCGAAATTAGTGAAATCTACTGGTTCAAAAGTAGCAAATTTACTAATTATTTGCCATATTTTTGTAAGCATAAGAAATTAATTCATATTGAGAAGAAAATTATTTGATTAAACTTTCCATTCTGAACTCTTGATTGCATAAACTGTCATTTTACTATTACATGTATATTAGTACTTCCCAAAATATTCCCAAACGTCGCTAATTTTCCCAATTGCACGGGCCCCGACCCATTCCCAAATTACTGAAAAAAATCACTGGGGCAACCCTTTTTTACTCTTTCCTCTCGAACATTTCTGCCTCTACCAGTACAATCATTCTTCATTCCATATCCAGTGTGCATGCTAGCGACCGATCTATCTAGAGTAGATTACAACCTTACAAAATGCATACATGTACAAATCGACATAATCGAACACAATAAAGGCGCTTCTTTTTAATTAAAGTCGTAGATCTAGTCGTCCCTGACAAGGATAGATTGACTTTCTCTCCTAAGTCAAACCCACCTACCTGATAAAATGTAATAGGTCTGATTAGATGCGTCTACTTGATGAAGGTCGAAACCTTGAAAATATTCCATTTGTATAACTATAAAAAGCCTGTTTCAAACAGCAGCAAGGGCAGAATGACTGGTGCACAATATTAATACCAGATAGAAAATGTAACATCAAAGTTTAGCGGAGTCTGCATTCGGCCTTACCGGAGCCTGGGGGGTATTGCCAGTAACCCACTGTCATCTCATCCCAGCTCTGTGCTATCAACCCCATCACGTATGGCCTCGTATGTAGAGTAATAATGACAACTACATAAGCTCTCCTAAACTCATTATCTCCTTACACACGTACCGTACTGTCGTTATATATATCGTCCAGACCACACCCCCTCCCCGGGAGCTTTCTGGGCGCTTTGTATACCGCTATAACATCATTAATATGTTTTCTACATCAGCCTCCCCGCGGTTCGGGACGAAATTAATTATTCGTTACACAGACCAGGGGCTATATGCATCATGCTTGATTAACCCCCTGTAACATAATCCCTCCCTTATACTGGGTACTTGGCCAGTCTTATCTTAGTGGTCTATGGATATCAAATACTATCTCTCAAGTAAACAAATCCTTTTATGTCGAAAAATAGATTGACACTAAGCTTTTTCTCCGCTCGGTATGTTGAAATTGACATAATTATACAGGTGTATCAAACATGTACATATGTTATTATGTATAAAAGACGCTCCGATTCGTCCGAAATACAATTTTTGTACCAGTCGAATGAAAACATCTTTACTGAAAATTATCATTTTCATCCATCCTAAATGAAATGAATTCAGCAGTTAACAGTGCAGTGAACATCATTTTACCATGAAAAAGTACCATACTTGGCATGAGATTGAGTGTACAAAGTGCTGTAAGAGCATCCCCCAAGTACATCCCTCCCTCCCCCACTTTATCACCATCCAATCTATTTAAATAGTACATGTATATATATAAATAAGGTGAAATCTGCAATATCAGGTGTCCTTTTAATGGAGGAATGCACCTAGCCAATTGAGTTAGCCATAGACACAGAACTTTTCTATGAAAGCTGCTGTTCATTAAGTCTCTTCTAAGAACTTGTCACCTGCCACATAAATCAAGAAACAAACAAAATTACATTTTCCAAGCACTTTTCGACAAGAGCTGCAAATCAGTCACATCAAGCACCTTGCCACTTGCAAGTTGCCACGTCAGACAATCAAGAAACAGCTTTTCACCTAGCACCTCTCCAAAGAGCTCCAAACCAGTCTCTTAGAGCATCTTGCCACCTGCCTTATCAATTAAGACATGGTCATTCTCTAAGCACCTTTCCAGAGCTGCAGATTAGTCTCTCAGAGCACCTTGCCATCTTACATATCAATCAATCACCATTCACCTTGCACCTTTCCACAAGTTGAAGAGCTGCTCTCAGAGCACCTTGCCAACAGCCACCTCAATCAATGACCATTCACCTTGCACCTTTCCACAAGAGCTGCCGATCAATCTCTCATAGCACCTTGACACCTGCCACCTCAATCAAGAAACAGCCATTCCCCTAGCACCTTTACACAAGAGTAGGCGATCAGTCTCTCAGAGCACCTTGCCACCTGGCATATATCAATCAACAGACATTCACCTATCACCTTTACACAAGAGTAGCCGATCAGTCTCTCAGAGCACCTTGCCACCTCAATCAAGAAACACCGCCATTCCCCTAGCACCTTTCCATAAGAGTTGCCGATCAGTCTCTCAGAGCACTTTGCCACCTGACATATTAATCAACAGCCATTCACCCAGCACCTTTCCACAAGAGTTGCCAATCAGTCTCTCAGAGCACCTTGCCATCTGACATATATATCAATCAACGGCCATTCACCCAGCATCTTTCCATTAGAGTTGCCAATCAGTCTCTCAGAGCACCTTGCCACCTCAATCAAGAAACACCGCCATTCCCCTAGCACCATTCCAGAAGAGTTGCCGATCAGTCTCTCAGAGCACCTTGCCATCTGACATATATATCAATCAACGGCCATTCACCCAGCATCTTTCCATTAGAGTTGCCAATCAGTCTCTCAGAGCACCTTGCCATCTGACATATATATCAGTCAACGGCCATTCACCCAGCATCTTTCCATTAGAGTTGCCAATCAGTCTCTCAGAGCACCTTGCCATCTGACATATATATCAGTCAACGGCCATTCACCCAGCATCTTTCCATTAGAGTTGCCAATCAGTCTCTCAGAGCACCTTGCCATCTGACATATATATCAGTCAACGGCCATTCACCCAGCATCTTTCCATTAGAGTTGCCAATCAGTCTCTCAGAGCACCTTGCCATCTGACATATATATCAGTCAACGGCCATTCACCCAGCATCTTTCCATTAGAGTTGCCAATCAGTCTCTCAGAGCACCTTGCCATCTGACATATATATCAGTCAACGGCCATTCACCCAGCATCTTTCCATTAGAGTTGCCAATCAGTCTCTCAGAGCACCTTGCCATCTGACATATATATCAGTCAACGGCCATTCACCCAGCATCTTTCCATTAGAGTTGCCAATCAGTCTCTCAGAGCACCTTGCCATCTGACATATATATCAGTCAACGGCCATTCACCCAGCATCTTTCCATTAGAGTTGCCAATCAGTCTCTCAGAGCACCTTGCCATCTGACATATATATCAGTCAACGGCCATTCACCCAGCATCTTTCCATTAGAGTTGCCAATCAGTCTCTCAGAGCACCTTGCCATCTGACATATATATCAGTCAACGGCCATTCACCTCGCACCTTTCCATTAGAGCTGCTGATCAGTCTCATCTAGAAACAAGCCATTCACCTTGCACCTTTTTTAAAATACACCTTCCTGAATGATTCACGCATAATGCTGAAAACTTCACTGCTTGAAACTTGAATTTGATCAAACAACTTGATATAAAAGACACTAGGCTGACTAGCCACATTGATTTATGGGAACAAGTCAGATTTCATTAAGAATTTCTGCGACCCAGTTTGCCGCTATCTTTTATAAGTAGGTCATACTCGAAAGCAAGGTCAAGGCTATGAGGTCAAAAAGTTTACTTTTCTCTACATTTCCTTGCTGTCAATGAGGTCACAAAAATTAAAACATACTATAATAATGATCCAAGCAAAACTTCTGCTGTGTGTCCCAAAGGAGGTGTGTTCTTACAATGTCAAGCTAGTGAGCTACTGGTTATCAATTTTTTTTCTAAATTGCCTAGCCATGTCCTTGACTTTTCATCCACAATTTCACATCAGTAGCCCTCTTAATATATAGGCCATTGACTTTACATCCAATGTAATCTGTGATTTCTAGAGACTGAGTGTCTACATGTATAAGGTCATATTTTACCTTTTCGGCTTTTATCGACTTTTGACCTTGTAAATTGACAAGTGTCATCTTATCACAATGGGCAACTCACATGCAATGTTTGATGAATATTCAAAGTAATCTGTGGCTTTATGAGGGTCCAAAAGGTGCTATAGTCTATACTATAGTATTTCCATTTGTGACCTTGACCTTTGATCTTAAAATCACTATTTGTAATTTACACTCAAAGTTTGGTCAAGATCTGAAAGTAAAGAGTCAAGATCAGTTACTTCTATATAGTATGTCCACAAGATACAGTGCTAACACACGCACCTACCCAGACAAACATCTTAACAACACGTTGACCTTGAGTTGACAGTGATTTTTTCCTCTCGTCGTGGAGTTCCTTTGGTAAGCATGGTAAGTATGAAGATCCTATGACTATGGTATAAATTTAAAGGTCAAGTCCACTCCTGTCTCCTGAACACAAGGTTTAAGTTAAAAAGCTCATTTGGTTATGGCCATTCCATGCAACCTTTAACCTCAGAGATTGTCCTCTTGTACTGGTTTTCTAATAAAAATGTTGGATCACAGGATCAGACATTTTACCAATAATCTGTATCATGAACCACAAAGTGACATCACTACTCCATAATACAGCTGTCTAAAGACAGGTGCCCTCCCCCGTCCCCTCCTTATCTATGATGCTAGGGCATACAAGACAATTCTAATCTGAACCTTATGCTTCATGCATTAATGGTTTAGCATATAGTCAAGTTGGCTGCTTTCTTCTAATTCCTATATCCATCTAGATGTAGATACAAATTAGACTCTGCAAATCCCATCATATTTTTTCAGAAAGCCAACATTTTATGTCGGTGTCTTTTATACCTATGCAGTCATTCCAATAGAGAAGTAATTGTTTATCCTTGAGATGTGGTGCCCCATTGAACATGAAACCCCCCTTTTCCATTTTTTCAAGTCAAACCCATAATAGGGTAATCAATCTATCGAACTTCTCTTCAGTCTTGTTCACAAAGTCCACCTTCCACCTTTCAAAGAATCTTCACTCTCACGTCTATCCTTCCTCTTCTGTTCCCCAAGTCCAATTTCCCTTTTTAAGAAACCCTATGAACCTGCCTCCCCCACCCCCTCTATCCCAATCCCCTCTCCCCCTTCCACTGATAAAAGTTGTATCTACCTCTTCTATCTGTAAGTTTTTTTTAGTCATACTACAGCAAGATTACTGAGAGTACATTAAATATTTGCATCTCCAACTTTTTTTCATAAATACATACAAAAGTTGCAACAGGCATTCCCAAATATGGACCCCCTTTTCTTCAAGAATGTCTGGTGTTCTTTGATCATATTTGCATAACAAACTACAGAGCAACAAAGTAAAGATTCTAAAGAAATCGTCTGCTTGTAATTATAAAAATACCTGCAATCAGAAAAACTCCCATCACACAAAATATTTTCAGTATGACACGTGTAATCGCCGATGTCGGTTTCCAGCTGGTCGACACTGGGTGTGTATTGCAGTGTCGCCCGGAACAAACACTCGTTGGCAAGTGAAAGTAGAGGATTAAATGAATGAAAAATAAAATCAATATCTACCTTTCCAAACGTTAAAATTCAGATATTCTTGAGTGTCGGACATAGGCTCGTCGATATTATTTAGACAAGTGTGAAGGTCGAGAAGGGTCATATTCTCCTAGGATGACGGTATAATGAATTCCTCCTCTCCCCGGTGTCCGCTCTATGTTCGCACTTATTCCGTTACTACTCAAGTGAGGGGTAGATCTGCTAGATCTGGCTTGAGAAGAAACGAGAGCCCGGATTGGTGCGCTCAACACAGTTGGCACATGTTTGTACATGCATGCCTCTACACGAAATCAATGTTGTGCCAGCTTGTCAAAGGCAATGAATATGCATAACTAATCACCCAACAAACAAGAACCATCCTCGGATGTTTATAGATACATACTCTATTTATCAATAAAAGCTAAAATGACCAAATTTTTATAATATCTATGAAAACAGCTGCATTCCACAAATTTTCTCGACCCTCTGAATCGCTCGACCGGCTGAATGACAAGCCGCCATATTGAATACGAATCGACCCTACCGCTTGCAAAAATACACCTTTACAGACAAATAAAGCATTTAATTCTCTAACCTCCACCTTGATTAGATCTTTTAGGGACCCCATTTTCTACTTCTGTGTCCAACGGCCTTTTCCGAGAGTCTGAAGTGTCCATTTCTGTTCCATTCATGCCGTCGTAGTTCATCGCCATTTTTCACTAAGCCCAGTTCTCGTGGGGTAACGCAGTAAACGGTACGAAATGTCACGAGACTTCTTGTGTACTATAGCTGATCAAAACAAGAAATTATGTATCTTCAGAAAAATAATTGTCGCCTCCTACAGTTTGTCACAAATATTTAATAGTGCATAACTATATTTCTAGCGGCCTAGAAAAACATAAGTTTTATAGAAGAATTCAGTCACACATACTTGTTAAACACTTTGACACTTGTTAAGTGCCACGCCCCCTTCTGTAATCTGATATGTGCAGACTTTTAACAGTTTAATTCATGTAATTTAAAACGAGCAAATTCATTCATTTATTAAAGATTTATGGTATCGATGCTTTGTTTTTACGAGGAGCTATTCACAAACTAATTACATGGCACGTTAAAATGACATACATCTCGAATATGGTATGATTTACTTCATACAATTCCAATGCATTAAAATCATTTAAAATTGTGTACATTTTTAAAATAAATCCCCCAGCCCTCATCTAACTTCATTAAAATAGGGATATGATCTATATCAATGCATAGCAGCTTTATTTCTACGCGGAAACTAGCTTATCTTACCATGTTTAGAAGTTCGGCGAAATTATAATATTCAAATATATCAGATCATTATTTGAAGGACTTCATAAATGCTTTCAAACGAGCCTTTCAACTTTTTAGTGGAAACTTAAAATTTTCTTCCAAGGGACTTACAACAGTTGAGGAGAATCGACTGAAATAATTCATTGAGGTCAGTTTTCTACTACTTATCTGTACGCTAAATTATTTATTTATCTATTTATTTATTTATTTTCTAATTTATTAATTTTTCATCCATGTATTCATTTTATTTAGTTTTTTTTTTTTTGTTCATCATTTATTTACAATAGAACCGTTTATTCCAGTTCTCGGATTTACTTTATGCCTAAACGTATCAGTTGAACTCCATTATATGTTTATCAATCAAAATTGACATTTTTTTTTCCAAATCTTTGAAATTCATTCATTCATTCATTCATTCATTCATTCATTCATTCATTCATTCATTCATTCATTTACTCGATCGCCTACTCTCCCGTGCGTGCGTACATGTATCGTTCGTTTACCATTTCATTTATCTCCATTTATATACGTTCATATCTTCTTTTTAAAATTATTTATTAATTTAACTTTTTTTCAGTTTATCCTCATCATACATCCCCACCCTCATTCGTAGCTACTAGCTAGGTAGCTGTGGATTTTCGCCGAGTTACCGAAAATTAAAAGAAATATAGCTGCCATCTCCAAAATTCTCCTCAGTATTTAATTATCTTTTAATCATTCACCAGGTTAGTTATCTGCATACGTATGTTTTCTTCTATTATATATTTCTACTTTTTTTCAGCTTCAAGTTCATCATCATCATCATCATCCCCAATTTCATTCGCACATGAATGTGGAGTTTCGCCAAAGACGAAAGTTATCGAAAATTATAAAATTTATAGCTGCAACCATATATTTGTTCGGACCGCATTTGTATCCTTCTGTAGCAAAAAAAAAAAAAAAAAAAAAGAAAGAAATTGTTCTATTATCTTCACAAAATAGCTTAACCAAAAGAAGCTTCTCTGAATGAAGTAATGTGATATTTACTTTCTTCACACTTTTTCAACATTAGTGGCGCCATCTACAATGCCATCTATTTTATGATATAGCTTTACTGTTCAAGGACTTAACACAGTCCACAATGTATTTTATTTTATGATACTAGCAGAACTTGCAACAATATATAGATCTTTATTTCTAGGACTTTTTTCAACATAAGTGGCGCCATCTACAATGAATTTTATTTCATGATATAAATTTTCTGTTCAAGACTTGATGCAATCTACAATGTATTCTATTTATGATATAACTCACGACAACATACTTCATCAACCCAAGTGGCGCCATCTACAATGGATTCTATTTTATGACTGAACTTGCGAAAATATAAATCTCTGTTTCAGGGTCTTTTTTAACCTTAGTGGTGCCACCTTAAATTAATTATATTTTATGATAGAACTTACGTCATTTTTATAGCTCTCTGTTTCAAGGTCTTTTTTGTTAACCTAAGCGGCCCCACCTACATTGGATAGAACTGATCTTTTCCAACCTTTGTGGCGCCATCTACTATTGATTTCATTTGATGATATAACTTACGACAATATAGATCTTTTTCAACCTTAGTGGCGCCATCTACAATTGATTTCATATTATAATAGAACTTACGACAATATAGATTATTTTTTAGGACTTTTTCAACATTAGTGGCCCTTTTCTACAATGCATTCTACTGAAGGTAAATTTATGATATACATGTTCAAGACGATACAATTTGCAATGTATTCAATAGAACTCACGGAAACAGTACGTTTTCATCCTAAGTGGCGCCACCTACAATGGATTATAGTTTATGATAGAACTTGTGACAACTTGATCTAGAGCTTTTTCAACCTTTAATAGTGCCGCCATCTACAATTGATTCCATTTTATGATAGGACTTCTGAAAATATAGATCTATGTCACAGTCTAAGTGATGCCAAGATTCCTTGTTATTGTAGAACTTACGACAATATTATTTAACCGTCTGTTCGATGATGTTTGACTCCTTGTTGCGCCATCTACTTTTATGATATGTAAATCAATCTGGCTCTTGCACATCTGCATTTAGTGCAATTATGGAATAAGTCTATTAGGTCTATTTTTTAAAATGTGATTAGTAGATGAAAATTTGCAATGATATAATGCCTTTTGTCTTATGAATGATCCGTAACGTGCGTTGTACATTCTCATAACGAACACATACCTTAAAATAACTGAAAGCGCGAATTCCGCGGAATATTTACTTAAGTAAGTACTTTGATAGATGCATTGTATGTAACAACAACAAATAATAATAATTATGATGAAAATAAACAAATAGAAAATTTTGAAAAATATATTCATTTAGTTGATCTGGTATTCTCAATAATTCTGGGAGTTTTTTTTTTTTTACCTCCTAAAACCACACAAAATAATACAGAGTGAAATACAAGTGACGACATCTATCAGTGATTAACACCGCTCTTATGTAAGAGGGGGTTTCACTCTAGATAACCATGTTAGGCCATTTCTTTGTTATTTTCTGTTCTGCGTCCTCTTGCTGGTAGGTTTTGAGCCCATAGTCATAAAACAAAACAAAATTAATTTGATAAAATTTTTGCAAATTAAATGTTCTTTGTACAAAGATTATAGAGAAATTGTTAAATTCCTTATATTACATGTAAAAATGTAAAAGTACTTTTATGATTAAAGACATTCATCCTTTTGTTGTCTAAAATCTGTTAATTATGTTCAAATGAAACAAGTTTCTGTCTGATTTCACATGGTACTTATAGTACTTCACATATTATGAAATTCCAACTTTGTTTTATAAGCTAGTTTGTTTTTCTCCCTGGCTGGCTGGTAGCTTTTTCAATTTCAAAAGGACGCAAAACAGAATAAAAACAAGAAATGGCCTTACTATGAAATTTGCAATTATTCTATCATCGGAGTGGCAAACATTTTTTTTTTCCTTAAAGGAGGGCACATAGGGCACATTTCGTCTGGGAGTCACGAGTCCTCCTTCTCCTCCCCCCCCCCCCCCCTCGTTGTCATATGCTCTTGATATCAATTCAGTTAACTGTACCTGAATTTTGATTGAAGAAATTGAAATATATGTTGATTTTTTAAATCTTGAAATTCATAGAACAAAGTGTGTTGCTCCAGTAAAATTGAAGAAATTAAAAATGTGTGTAATGAAAATAAATGTAGCCTGAAGTTGATGTAATGCTGCATTTTATTCAACTTTGAAAAAAAGGTGTGAATTCAATTTTCACCAGATAATTTTTATGAATTTATGAGTATTTTTTTTAACCATATTCTGATATCAGCTTGACGCGAGGACGCCCACACACCTGATGAATATTTATAAATGACTTGCAGCATTTAAATATTCATGAATACTTGCCTGTCGATAAATATAGAAACTAATCAGACCTATTTATAGGAACTTGAGTTACTCAGGAGAGTACTCGCACATCTTTTAGATAAAACCATCATATTTTCACATGAAATTCGTGAAAAATTATGTTTTTGTACAAATTTAATCTAAGGGAGATGACTCTTACTTTCTTAAACAACCTTTACATGCACATTGACATGCAGCTCCGGTGGCACAATCGGTTAGCGCGCCGTACTTATAGACAGTACCTTCCCTGTGCTAGTCACAGGATGAGGAATGCGGAGGTTGTGAGTTCGATCCTCACCCGGAGCAGCGATTTTTGTTTCTTTTTAACCTTTTAGGCAGTTTACAGATCTACAGGACCGGCGAGAAATCACAGGTGCTTGTAGATATGATCTTTCATAACACCATCCTTTTTTTATTATTTTATAAGAAAGATGTCTGAAAAATGAAAGACGTACATTATGGAAAAAGGGGATGGGCTAGGAGGAAAAACAACCACAGGGATAATTTCCGAGCCCCTGTGATTGATAATGATGTTATGAAAAAAGGGGTATCATACGATCATATTTGCAAGCCAATATAATTGATAATCTGTTTATAAATATGACTCCTGGACGCATTTAGATTTTTTCCAGTGGGGGGGGGGGGTGTCCAGCAGGTCCAATCTATTGTTTTGAAGAAAAAATTATACTTAAAACCCGAAGAGAGAGATGACTCGGAAATCAACAAATGAACTGTTCTATCTGAATAATCCATTGTATAGAGTTTTCCAAGAACATATACTCTATATTTATTGCTTCATTTGTAAAATAAAATACTTTGTGGGTGTAAAATGTAGAGAGAGGCCCAAATGGGTCTATATCGCTCATCTAACTTCTGATGGAGCAAACTAATTACATGTGTAATGTACGTATACTTTTCATAAACTTAAACTTGGTAAAACCCTTCAGATTTGATAGAATTTTGTGCAGCAGTTCCGAAAACTTTGAAGAGATCATGTCAAACACACATGTTTGTAGAGGACCTTGAGAATTTGTAGATCTGAAGGTTTTTGAAGTGCAACATTTGCTTACGTGTCAGCCAATGAGATCAATCTGCGGCCATCTTGTTCGAAGATTCTTGAAGCATATCCTTGATAATTCCAGGAGTAACGGCTAAATGTTTTTTTCTGATCGCTGTGATTACTAGGATTCCTGAAATGTTAAATACCCGAAACTTGCATGTCTGGTTCATGGTGTAAATTTATCTGCCCTAAAATGATGCTAATGAATTTGAAGACGTTTTATAAACATTTGTACCACTAGGTGAGTGTCACTGCTGGTGGACCAGGGGTCCCCGAGGGCACATGCAGCTTCGGTTGGTCGTTTCTTCAAATTATTTGAAAATTTCTGTTTACAAAATTTTCTCAAATTTCTAAAACCTGGGTCCTGTAGCATCATATCCCAGCCATCTTGCCACGTCTTTCGGTATATTTAGGACATAATTTTCACAGATTTTGATATACATATTACATTGTTTAGATTGAGGATCACTGACGAGGATTAAATACCCGAAACGTCTGGTCCATGCTGTAAATTTGACGTTAAACATTATATGAATAAATCATTTAATCACTTTGATTCTCATCAGTTTAACTGAGAACAAGACCCATGGTCAACATCGCTCACAAGGGAAATAATAATCAAAAGGATTCACTGAATGGCTTATGTGTTTTGCTTTCAAGCAAATGACATTGTGAAATTCAATCAGAAAATATCATCAGTATCATGGACAAACATATGAAAATAAACATGACTCTACATAAAAAAATCAAAGGACTGAAAGTCCTGCGAGTTGGCAAAAAGTAACATTTAGAAGAACATACAGAAGAAAAGTATAAAACTGGCACAAATGAAACTCCTAATCTATGCCTCAAATGCTTGAACGAGTGATTCTCACAATTCAAGAGTTGTCTCAAATCTAAAAAGAAAGTCTGGAAATAAATAAAATGATAGAACTTCTTAACCAAATAACTGCTTTTGAGGTCAGAGTTCAAGGTCAATATGATCATGTCAAATTGGTGTATTAAGTATCAAACTGAAAACCCTTTTTTCCTAGTTGGTAAATAGCTCATCAGAGCTAATGGTAATTGTAAAAAAATATAAATTATGTCTGACTTTAAAAAAATATTATTGATTGATTGATTGATTGATTTACGCAATACAGGTCATGAAATATCGCAATATATCAAGTTGTGATATACTTTTGTTGTATCGACCCCTAGTGAAAATCATATAAGACATGCAGTTGCGAAAATTTCCCTCGCAACAATTTGCATAGAGATAAAGTATTTCTAAGGTCATAGGTGAGGTCAAGGTCACATATGGGAAAAGTTTAAATCAATGTGTACAGCCTAGAGGACACAGTTTTGATTGGATCTTAACCAAATCTCATACACTTATTGATACACTTGTAAACAAACTATATGACAAGAGAAATGACCCTATTGATTTTCAAGGTTAAAGGTCAAGGTCATAGATTGGAAATGATTTTAAAAATCCTTGTGTACAGCCTATAGGACACAGTTTTGATTGTATCTTGACCAAACTTCATAAACTTATCTCTTATATACCAAGAAAAAGAACCCTATTGAAATTCGCGGTCATAGTTCAATAGTCAGTATCACAAATTAAAAATGTTAAGAATCCTTGTACATGTATACAGCCTAGAGGGCAAAGTTTTGATAAGATCTTGGTCAAACTTAGAACACTTATTGCTAACATCAAGAGAAAGAATTCTATCGATTTTCAAGGTCATTGATCAAAGGACAAGGTTGCAGATTGGAAAATGTTTAATAGTAATATTCTTGCATATAGTCTAGGGGATACAGTTTTGGTTGGATCTTGACCAAACTTTAATTATCTATAATCGCTTAAGAAAAGAGAAAGATCCCTATTGATTCTCAATGCGAAATTTTAAAATCTTTGTATACAGCATAGAGGACACAGATGTGACTGGATTTTAATCAAATTTCATACATTTATTGCTTGTGACAGGAGGAAGAAGCCTATGGATTTTCAAGGTCATAGGTAAAATGTAAAGGTCACAATTTGGAAATGGTTAAAAAGCCTTGTGTATAGCTTAGAGCACACAGTTTTGATTAAATCTTGACCATAAACATTTTGCACATGACAAGGGAAAGAACCCTATTGATTTTCAGGGTCATAGGTATAATGTCAAGGTAACAGGTTGGAAATTGTCAAAATCCTTATATACACTCTAGAGATGGCATTTTTCAATCTTGGTCAAACATGGTATTGCTTGTTGCATACTAGTAAGAAAAATAACCCTATTTATTTTCAAGGTCATTGGACAGAGGTCAAGGTCGCAGATTGGAATTGCTCTCTGTCAACGCATCTTGATCAAACTTCATAGGTAAATGTAAGTGACATAAAGAAGGATTCTTTTTTTTTTACAGAATGGATAATGAAGAAATGCAGCGACAACAAGACTTCAAACACACCAAAATAGTAATAATTAATACGGAAGTGTTCCTGCTCAAAAAAAAAAAAACAAAAAACAAACAAAACAAAACCAATTTATTATGCACCAGACACGTGTTTGGGATATTTAAGTCACGGAGAACTGGAAGCATGCAAGACAAAACATGAAGAAAAAAGAGAGAGAATGTTATGTACAACGTGCAACTGCACTCAACAAATGTTAGGAGGAATATTCACTAAAGGAGTGGCAGATGGGTTTGATTATCCGGAGTTGCCGCCCAAAACCCTCCAATTTGACCAGAGACATCGATGTGCATAAAAGTGTATAGCCTCGATCCTCGATACAAACAAGACAAAATTGAAGCATGACCCCAAAGGACAAATAGACGAATACGTTACTAGATATCAACAATCTGTACAGCTTGTTCTCTGCTGGCTGAAACGGGTCTACCTATCAAACGAGGTGTCCGACAAATGTTTAAGACGGTAAGGTGGTTTATCATCTCTCACGGAAAGTTGGTTTCGGTGAGTTAAGCTTTTTCTGAAGTTTTGTGATATCAAATACTTGTCTACGTACGGACGCGAGAACCTCGATTTATCATCTACATTGTTCTTCATACTTCGTTTTCGTTACCTTTGTTGGCATACATTCAATGTGTTGACATAGTTATTTATTACAACATTTTATCTAGTATCCGGCTCTAATCCATGTGATCTGTACATAGTCGATCGCACAACGCCTGAAATATTATGCTGGGTAAGTTCTGGTTTTTATTCACTTCTTTTTCGTTTCAGCCGTAAAGGGAAGGTAAGTTATAGTTCTAATATTACCAAGCCGCAAGGCCCGCAGCAAAAAACCTAACACATTTACACACACCCTTGCACCCAAACAAACACATTTCACAAAATTTGCGCACATATTAGATGCACTGGTCAGTGAACAAGACAAGCAAAGAGCATGTACACGAATGCCGACCAGGATGGCAATACATAAAACAATAATTATGATGTGTTTACCGGATTACAAACACTCAACCCTCCCATTTACCCGGATACACGGATTTCTCATTAGAGAGGGTGATAAGATATTATAAACAAACAATTAGATGCAGGGAAGACACAGATCAAGAAGAAAAAGTGTATACATAAATTTGTTGGATGAAAAAATATCACTAATATTGGGCACACGGAATCTCAATTTGATAGATTTTTAAAATCTTTGACTGCAAATCCTTCGACCCAAATGACACAGAGCAGATATTTTGATCCGCCACATTTAAGAAAGGAGGGTATCTATACATGTAATAGGACTATGTTCGGGCACATTGCAAAGGTTCATGCAGGTAAGTATAGATATTGATATAAACTGACACAGAGCAGAGATTTTTATCCGCCACAAAGGAGGGGATCTGCAACAGGACTCCGGACTCCAACACCCGCAGTAAAACACCAAAACACCCTTATGTGAAACCACAGAGTATACAAGCTCAACAAGCCTTAGAGATGCAAAAAGGACAAGAGGCACTAAACATCAAGCACCAAAAACGACCTCAAAACACCAAACACAAACAACTACACATAAACCAACGAGCGCGACCAATGGACAATCGGTACTAACGTTAGTCGCAGACGGAGTGGTAATGCAGATTAGGTGTGCACAACGAATAACCCTCCCATCTCTCAGGTTACCCAGTGGTCTCAGAGAATGCAAAATTGTTGTGTATTACAGTCTCCTCGCCGTAAGATAGCAACATAAACATCTGAGACAGAAAAATGAAGGGACCCAAGTAAAACACGAGTACAACTAACACGTATATGAAAAAAAATGTATAAGGGCGTACTAAGAAAAATCCGTGCTCTGCCAAAAGGATCGAGCTCATGTAATCACCTGAGGAGTCCAACCAACACTCAGAGAGGACAGGAGGTCGGGGTCGGGCCGACTATTTTAACGACTCGATGTAAGGACAGATCCCGTCATTCAGCCCCGTCGTCACAATCAGAGTGCAATTCTTAAAAAGAAAATTGTGCTGGTATCGATGTACTCTTATCTAGATCGGTCTAGTAGCACGCAGAGCGTTCTTCTGCATGGTGACACCAGGATCATGAATATCCACCGCATATGAGGCGATGATTTTCTATGGCCATCGATGTGACCAACATTTTCCGATCTCCCAATAACCATCCAGGGGCAATTTGAAAATGTTCAATATTTCAATAGTCAATTTTTCCAAAGAGTTATTATATAATTTAAATACCGAGTGCTGGTACCCGTAGTAAAGTTGAAAATGTAGACTTTGTAAAAAGTTATGTGATCCAAATTAACAAAAATTTCAACTTTAAATTCGACATTAAAGGAATAACGGATCATGCAGAGCCCATAAGAAGTCCATGCAAATACGATCATAGTGTAATACAAATAGTGAGCGCGATTTCAAGCTCATGCTCCATCCACAGGCACCGGATTCCTAGAGAGAAAATTATATAACCCATCTAAAACGCCCCTACGGGAGTTTAAGATGTGGCTTTAATTTTTTCTAGGAATCTGGCGCCTGTGGCTCCATCACCAAAGAAATGCGTCAACCAACGGGGAAATGGTCAAGATTTTTGCCTTCTCTTACTAGTCCCCTATCGGCTCGCCAGAGGGGACTTATAATATATATAGTGTCCATCCTGTTTTATATGGACATCTAATCGCACGACTTACAGCATGGAGTTCCGTCGTCATGGTCAGGCCGTTGTGTGGAATATTTCTACAAAAAGATTGTGAACATTCGTTTTTCTATTTGGTTTGACCGGGAATTATTTGAATTTTTTTTTTATGATTTTTCTTTTTGTAAAAAAGAAATTTAATTATACAAAGGATCACGTCGTTATACATTTAAGGAGGTATTGAACACGTACACGCCAAATTCAAGATTTCTGAAATTATATATTTCTTGTCTGTCCATGATTATACAAACTTACATTTGATTCTATTCACAGGAACATTTTCGACGAGACTTTGAAATATGCATTAATCGATGTTTTCTTGAATTTCTTGATGACGTCATAATATTGAAAGTGTCATTCCAGTTCTCGTAAAGCTATGGGAAATAAATTTTGATTTAACATTCAAAATCTTCATAAATGTATTGCACTTGCATATGGAAAAGATGAGATGAATTGTGTTGGATATTGGAATCAAAAATGACACTGTCGCTTAAAAAATTGCAATTTCGAGCCAATTGACTGCAGTTGGTACCTAATTATTAGGAACCCTGTGGATGAATCTTTGTCAAAAACTAACAAAAGGACCTCGCATGATATGGCGGGAATTCTGCCCAGATAATAAAATCTCCTCCAGGGTTACTAAAACTACTTTAAGGTATAAAATATATATTTATGGATAGAAAAACTTATAATCTATAATTTATTTACTCAAATGTTTATCATTAACATCACCTACTTGGCATTTATTCGAAACCGAAGCAACGCGGGGTCCACCATTTAGAGTCCGTGATATTACGTTATAAAATTCAATAAGATGAGATGAAATTGAGAAAATCGTTTTACTCTGAGTTATATTAAGTTATCATACATGTAGTGATTTAATAAACGTTAGAATTATTGTCCTCCTTCAAAAACTAGTATTTCTTTTCCGTATTCAGAACTACATTTTTGGTTCATCACTATACTCCCTATAGTTCACAATGGATGAATACGCTTAGTGCGTTTACATTACGAAAAGATACATGTAAGCGAAAAACGATCGGAAAAATAGAGATTTTTTTGTGGTTATTCGTAAAAACAAATAAAAGAGTGTTTGATAAATAGAGGAAAATAAAATGTAATCGAGAACAGTATTCTTTGTTGGAAGTGTTTGAATGAATATCTCAAAAGAAAAAAATGTAGTCGCAAAATGTTTACTACTCACCCAAAGCATAAAATGACATCACAAAAATAATTAATTAATTAACATATTAGATATAGTTGCAAAGTATCATCACTCTAAACCCATCGAAAGAAAGCGAGATAGATTTACTCAAGATTTCGAGCCTGCTCAACCCCCCCCCCCCCCTTTTTTTTTTATTCCGATCGCCTGGTTGACATCGTTCCCCACCTTGCTACAGGATCTTACTTGCCATGCTGGAAGATCTTGTCAAACTTAAGTTTTTATTAAAAGGAAATTCTGTAGCAAGGTGGAAAACAATACTCTAAAAAACTTTTCCTGTTTCCATAGGCTTTAGTGTTAAAATCGACTGTTTTAACCCAAATTATACACAAAATATAGGTCGCATGTTTAAAATATTACTATTTTCATAAAATTCAGCAAAAATCTTACCGAATTCAGAGTTTTAATTTCTTTTAATGAGAAATTTTTTTTCGGTCCCAACTGGGCGGAATTCCATACTTATCGTTCGAGCTCCTTATCAACAATGTGCAGAGATGAAATCATGATTAACTGAGAAAAATTGAACTTAGGATCAAAATATTACAAAGCTTAATATTTTCCATTTTTTCTTTCGAAAATCGCCCATTTTCAATGAAGTGACATCCGCTTTCCTGTAATGTTTATTTGTCAACGAATTCACTGTGATAAAGAATAAAAGATTGAATTTTTTTATTTTATACATGCAAAGTTTCACTGCGAGACGTTTGGCATCAATGTTTTTTATTTTGAATGCGAAGGTGTGTGACGCTATTTTCCACGATAACGTCAAGACAAGACAAGACAAGACAATGTTTATTTACTAACTCAGGCACACAAAGGTGCTACAAGAGCAATAAACAATACAATTGCAGCAAACGTTAAGGCAAACAAAAAGTAAATATTACAACATTAGAATAGAAAAAAAAAATAATAAAAAAAAAAGAAATACAAAAAAAAAAAAAAAAAATCACAAAGACATCTATATATAAACTTAATACTATACATATAACTCCCAAAACAACTTATCTATCTTCCTCAAAAAAGCACATACATTTTCAATAATTCTCTTATTGCATATAGATAAAAGACCTCTAAGTTTTGATTCAGTTGGGTTATTTGAATAATATCTAGGAATATATTTTTCCCTTAGGCTCTTAATTACTTCATTATTGCAGACAAATAAATAATGAAACTCGTTTCCTATTTCATGAGATTCACACAATGGGCAATACCTATTTTCGTAGGGGACATTTACCCATCTACCATGAAATGACGTCGTGGTTTGTTCATGGATAAAACTCCCAAAGTCCACAATTTCGACAATCGCAATAATTTCTTCAAATGACGCCAGAAGTTATTCAAACTTCTTCAGGATACTCAAATATAAATACTAATCAGGGTATCAAATGTTTTAAGGAAGTTACGACTGTATTTTTCCCAGGAATTGAGAAAACAAATAATGCCGCCGTCATCTTGGTGTTCAAACCCTTCTTAAATAAATCCGGGTTTCTGAAATGCAGGTGCACAGACTTTTATTTCCTTTGCAATACATATGTCCGGTAATGCGATTATTGTCACTTTTTACATTTACTTATAAATTTTGGGTTAAAACAGTAAAATTATTTAATTTTGACTTAAAATTAATACGTATCTTCAAATATAAATTTTCAACACACTATTTGAAACCATATAATGTGTTTATTCTGTCTATTTCATTGTCAAATTGGCCAGTTTCAGATGATAGACATGTTTCATACAGGCACTGCACTTAGATCTGAGAAAATAAATTTTCATAACATATTTCTATATATTCTGTCTTATTTTGTCACTCTTCGATCACTGTGACAACCGCCGTGGAGAAATCCCCTCCCTTATTTTCTCCACGGCAGTTGTCACGGTGATTGAAGAGTGACAAAATAAGACAGCTGAATGTATAGAAATATGTTATAAAAATTTATTTTCTCAGATCCAAGTGCCTGTGCTCGAACCTCCATGCAGTTGTCAGCTTGGAAATCCAGCTTTGAGATCCCATAGGAAATCCAAGGGACATCCCAGTAGTCGAGTCGTTAATCATGCTACTGGTATTTCTTATTCTACTACAGTAAGAAATAACAACAAAAGTTGCGATGTTGGATCTTCGCTTGCATAAAATGCAGGTCTACTGCGATAATGTGAAAATTTTCTAAAACTACTAGCTACTTGAACATATTATTTGAATGTTGAACATTTCTAAATAATATACGCCATAGTGCAAATAGTGATCCCTAGTTCTTCTGGCTTAATAATTAAGGACCCTTTTACATAATATCTGCAGTAGTGAATTTGAATTTTTAAGCTGACTTCCGGAAGAAAAAAAATAGATTGGGCATGCTCCAGTGACATCATTTCATTGCTATAAGATGTTTTTCATGGATCATAAATATATGTACATAGTTCCATGTAAAACGTCACATCGCAATCAAATGATATTACCTTTGCTTGCACAATCAATTGTTTGATCCTGGCGCAGTACTAGCTTCAAATTCAGTACAGGCAGATAAAGTGAAAAGGTGTTTTGACTATTATCAGTATAATTGTGTACCTGTGGTAAAACTTGCGCCACATAGGGAACCAATTTGCCCCGATTTGGACTAATATGAACATGTCATATAAAAATATGTTAAGTCTTGAACTTCAACAATGAATTTTATAGCTAAGTTATAACTCGCTTCCTGAATTTAGTTTTGATGGAATTACTTAATCAGTCATATGATTGATTATCATGTACTTTGTAGTATAAACTATAATGTACCATAGATGTGATAAAAAAAAATCATCTGAACAATTTGCATGGGGGTATAAGTATATAATAATATTTTCCTTCCATGGCATCCCCTGTCTCCCCCTCCAATCCCCCCTTAAAATATCAAATGTACCATGCCATAGGACAATTTGGCATGAACAATTTACAGAATGAATTTATATTCCTATTATGTGATTCATACAATGTATCATCTCACACACTCAGTGGACATACAGAAAATGTACTATATTTGATATTTTAAAGTATTTTTATGTATAAGCAATATTTGTTGTCCATTATGTGCAATTTTCCTTCTTTTACAGGAAATTGGCTTTCTTCGGTTGAAAAACAGTAAATGAAAGTATCATGATATACACCATAATATCTTGGTAGGAATGGAAGGAAATGAATTATGGATGTGATCATAGTCGGGGGAGGTCTGGCAGGTATGAGTTATATTTAAAACTAAATTTACACCATATACATATATCTTACCGGTATTGACCGTACTTGAATTACAACTTCCAATCTATAAACTGAAAAAAATGCATATTACATCAGTATAATGTACAAACATAACATGAGTGCATTGTGCACGTCATAATGAATTAACTTAATAATTTATCTATCTCAATTAGTAATATTGATGAAATTATCATGCATTATAACAGTATTTGTTTTAGTTTAAACTTACGCAGGTGTTAATTATAATTTTCACATAGAATGCAAGAACAAAAAAGGATAATATAGGATTAGGAAACAAGAACAATACTTTAGTATAATTTAATTACATGTTTTAGGATTAACAGCTGCCAGAAATCTACATAAAGAGGGTTTGAAAGTATTGCTTCTAGAGGCTAGAGGTAGAGTTGGAGGTAGAACATTATCTATTCAGGTAAAAGATGTCAAATTGATCGTTTATTTTCTCTTCTCAGATTCTTAAAATACCGATTGAAGATTCCTTTCTGTTTTCACTTTGAATTCCACATGTTATCCATCCATTGTGTTTTGTTTTGCTACAGTATTATACCCTTATGCAAATAAGTGCTTGCACGTGTTCACATTAGAAGTTCTACTGAGAAAACTAGGTATATACTCTGGTACCCATTTCATAAGCATACCCATTAATCATTGCATGGAAGCCAGGGCATATGTAGCTGTAGCAACCATCCGGTGTCTAATTTTTTAGGTTTATATAGTCAGATAGACTCGCTTCTATTAAAATTTTGAAAGAACTAAATTATTCATGGTGTAATACTGACAAGACCATTTGTAACTTTAAGAGTATTTGGTGAGTCAGCTCTTTTGAAAGTAATTATTAATATTATACAAATGAAATGTACTTATAAATATGTGTACTTGTAGCACAAAGATCATGGTACAGTGGATTTAGGAGGGGCCTATGTAGGACCTACTCAATACAAAGTCCTCAGACTTATAAAGGAGTTCAACCTGAAGACTTATAAAGTAGATGAAAGTGATGAATCAGTCATGAATTTTAGGGTATGGCCAAATATTTAGTTTTGAAATTGAAGAATGAAATATCTCAGTGTTGAATTCAAGCATCGTGAATCAAATTTTTAATTTAAAAAAAAAAAACAACAAGAGATGAATAATTAGTCAGATTTATTGTGTTTATTTGATTTTACTTTCCTTTGTTTTTTTAGCACTCATGGAAGAAATATAAAGGGAATAACGTTCCCATTTCAAATCCATTCACGATACTGGACTTGAATCACCTAATAAGGACACTGGAAGACATGTCCAAGGCAGTAAGTTCATATAATATCATGATCGCACATCACATTATACGCAGATGATATGGTCCACGGGAATCCCCTTTGATTAAACCTGAGGTAAATACTTTCTAAATCTACTTTACGTGAATTTATTTTACTCCTATCGTATGACCGTCATGATATCAGTTATATGATAGTAATCTTTTCTTGTTAAGAATAGACGTATATTCAGAGAACACTTAAACAGAAAATTTTGTATATGACCGGGTACCATATCGTAACTATGTGTTGAGCATTGAAAATTTTCTGTTTAAGTGTTCTCTAAATGTAGTAATCTATTCCTGATCAGAATAGATCACCATCATATATATGCACAACCAATGTAGAGCAAGTGACCATATTTCGCCGCATTTTTCGTATATTTCCAAGAAATTTTCAATACTTGGAGACGAATTCAATGATTGGTATTGATAAAATATAATTTAACTCCATTCTCGATCGAAATACTACAAAAATAATTAATTTACCCAGTTTACTGTTTCCCTATAAAACATCAAAATATTTCGTTCCCATGTTTTCTGGGGTGACCATATTTCGCCGTTTTTTGTTGATAAGTATCCTATGCACACAAAACGGACAAAATTATGATTTTGTTTTCTGGAAATCTTTTGTCACTACTACTTCTAAGAAATTATCCCCGATAAAATATTTCTTTGTTTTGTTTTCGTCAAAATTTCGGATGTTTACGTCTAAAATTTGGTGTTTTCGTTAATTTTACCTCATCTACGGTATTTTTTCAACATAATTGAGTGCAGGAGTTGTCACAATATATAAAAAGATTACTACTACTGTCATATTTTATAGGAAATAGACAAATAAACTTTACAAACAATTCCGATAACTAAGGAAAAGCAATTAACAATGAAACGGCGAAATATGGTCACCGGCGAAATATGGTTCCTTGCTCTAATTCCCTGAGATGTTACTATTGAAAGAAACGTGCTGCAATTCGTGTATTAACACTGGTGACGTCACAATGCATAAGATCTAAAGAAACATGCCGCAACGGCTGTTCTAACCTGCAAACTGAGCCTGCGGTGACCTGAATTTAAACGTCACCCTTTTACATAGAAAACGCGATTTCAGAAAACAAGAATGAAGTAGACAACTATGGTGCATATATATAGAATAAATGTCATAATTTGTGTTTTGTTACGGGTATGCAACACACAGCAAGTGCATTTATCGCATGAAATGCGCTAACGCGCATTACATGTACGATAAATGCAC
This sequence comes from Pinctada imbricata, assembly GCA_033119305.1. Classification (NCBI taxonomy): domain Eukaryota; kingdom Metazoa; phylum Mollusca; class Bivalvia; order Pterioida; family Pteriidae; genus Pinctada; species Pinctada imbricata. The sequence continues at coordinate 46,384,114 of VSWD01000009.1, read as the reverse complement.
TTGCTGTGTGTTGTATACCCGTAACAAAACACAAATTAAGACACTTATTCTCTATATACATGCAATTGATAATGATTGACATATGATAGGGCATAAATGAATTCATATAAAGTAGATTTAGCAAGTATTTAGAAAGGTTTAATCCTATAAGTTTAAAAATGAAATTCATATAAAGTAGATTCAGAAAGTATTTAGGAAGGTTTAATCAAAGGGGATTCCCATGGAACATATCATTTACTTTTCACATGATTTGCTACATGATGAATACAAATGTATTACGGTTACAGGTTTTAAAGTACTGTTAATTAGGACAAAATTGAGACATGGAATCCCTATAGGAATTACCTTTTCTGTCAATCTGTCACTCCTGCTGTCCCTCTGTCTTTCTTTTGGCACTTTGGTTGTAAAACAGTATTTCCAGTAGCTTTGAAGATAGAGCTTTCATAATTTGTAAATAGATACTCAAGCAATGATGTGAAATTAAAGCTTTTAATTCTATGAAGTCAAAACTGTATTTAAAAACCAGTAGTTGATTTGTTTGAAGCCTCTATATCTCATTTGATTTATAAGTTTTAAAGTTTTACGAATAACATTGACATGAAATTGATGTGAAACAGTGTGCAATAGACCATTTTCAGATCTTGTTAGAAAGCACAAAATGTCTGAGTGAAAATCAATTGGTGTTGTTTTACATTATGACGTCACTGTTTAAGACTCAATTCCATTGAGACGTAACAATGAAAAAGTGCACGATAATTGCCTACATCGGAAATTTTTCTTCATTTTGTCAGCCATTATGAATTTTGGCAAGTGGACTATTGTAGTAAGGATTACTGTAAACATGGTTATTCAGTCTTTTCGAAATACAGAGTTACTTCCCATTTGTGCAGGTATCTGAAGTCAACGCATTGTGACGTCATCAAGTTCTATGGAAACCAGCATGAAATTCAGGGAAACAGGGTTACATATATGACATTTTTAACAGAATTAAATGATGTCACAATGTTTTTACATCAGATACCTGCACAAATAGAATTTAACGTAGGACTGTAAAATCGAAAAAACGGTATTTTGCTGAGGGAAATGTTTGTGAAATGTCTATTTGACAGTTGGTGTGGGGGTAATTTTGGTGAAATCGGGAGTATTTCCTTTAAAGGCCGATGTTGGGAACCACCAGGTCGTTAATAGTTATACCTGAGTGACATAAGCTTGATAGGCGTGGTATACCGTCTTTGAAGACAACGCCGTCTGCGAGCGGCGTGTTACATCAATGACAAACCGACAGGTAATCCTTTATTATGCTAATGAGATACCCGAGTCTCATCTGTTTTAAGCTGTCAATCAAAAATTGATAGGGGTAAAAGGATTAAAAGGAACCAATCGGATAACAATAAGAGATGTTAACCCTATAGCGGTCAGTGAAGAAATGACAGAAAATTTACCTGTCCCCTTATATAGTCCCCTGTCGGCCTTTAATCTTTTATACATGGTTGTCATTTTCACTTTGGGGTTACTTTCGCGATTACAATACAATGGCAAAAATTTACCCCAAGCGAAATTTTTCACATTTATACTATATATTTTGATTTCTCAAACTACATCTGATAATACAATAGGTACCTCCTGCTACTCCGTGGACGGCAAAGAAAGCCAAACAGTGGGACAGTATCAGTGTCCAAGAATTCCTCTTGAAAACATGCTGGACAAGGTACATGTACTTTTGATACAAATGTTATTTCTATAGTATCTTTATATTTTTTTCTTCAATAATTCAAGGAAGCGTAAGGTCCTCATCATGTCTGTGTGTCTGTCTTTGTGTATGTCATGTCGTTGTATTTGTCAGTCTGTCCAAGCTTGTATTTCCTAGTACAACTTCCATTAGGAGTTGATCTTACTTTTTCAATTAGAATATGTTATCTAGGTTATAGTCTTTTGTACACAGGTCATTCAAGGTCAGTGTTGAAAAGTCAGGGTCACTTATTAAGTAACAATTAAAATATCCGTTAGTACTTGCATCATCTAAACCTTTCATCAAAATTTGATCATACTCGGAGCCACCATATTTTTTTTCCAAAATAACTTAATTGGACAATGGTCACTGAAATTATTTGACCTAGATATTTCACATGTGTGTTCAATGTGACAAAATTGTTCAGTTTCTATAAAAAAATCATTGTCAGATTGATTTCACATTTGACCTTATGTTTCTTAAACCATCAGATCAAAAATGCTATGTTGCTATACTCGGGCAATTGTATTTCACGTTACATTTATTTTTCTTAAAAAATCTTGCTTATTGCTTGAAACTTTAAGGAGCTGTTAAGATAAGGCGTAAAATCAGCCCTGAAAAGTGGAATTTTGAAAACTGAAATTTCAAGAACCAATTTTGGTAAAATGTATACCTATACGGCATCCCATCAGGATATGAAGTTATATTTTATCTATTTTGCATAATATGGCTAATTTTGGGGTCAAAACGTGTCTTTTTCTCATAGAAATCAATAGAAAACGGAAAAGTTTTATTGAACATTGTTCCCCCCGGATATACAGAAAGCCACTTTCACTGGAGATGTGTATCCATGATACAAATTTTTTGGCAAAGTGGGGTTCTGTATCTCCGGGGGGAACACTACCTCAGAGGCAAAAAACTAAAAATGGAAAGGGGGGTGCATTTTTTAAGAATCGATCTTTTTGACCATTAGATATAGCACATTTGACTAATTTTCTCTTTTATCCATCAAACATTGTGTACTCAATATGATTGAATGAAAGATACAAGAATTAGGAACGAAATAAGCAAGAGTGATGTTCATTTCTCCGTCAATGTGTATTTCGCGCTAAAAGGCTTACATTGTAGCCATTGAATGAAGAATAAGACCGTAATTTAAGTTCCGGATTTCATTATTTACCGATTAAAGGAGGTAGAACGTTTGAAATCTATTTCTGATACACAATGTAGACATATTTGATGTCTTTTAGCTTATATTTATCCATTTTAGATAAAATATTCAAAAATGTACATGTTTTTTGTCGATATTATCGGATTTTCTATCCGAGCACCCCTACCTCTTTCGACCTTAATTTTACAACCTTAAGAGTTCCTTATCATAATGTAAAACATGTAAAAGGTCTGCAAATACATTATATTTCAATAATGATTCATGTTTTTCTGTATACGATTTGCCATGCGCAAGAAATCAGTCACGAGATTCAGGGCTAAATACGGCCCTTATCTTAACAGCTCCTTATGATAACTGTTTACGATATCAACTTTTATAAATAACCTTTTGCTTTTCAGGACAGCCCAATCATTTGGTGAGCTATTTATCAGATCTGTTTTCTGTGTGGAAACATGGGAGATATCCTTACTGTTTGCATTGTGGGAAATACGACAGGCTGGCGGCATCGACATGCTGACGTCTATTACTAATGGTGCTCAGGTAATATATCTTCTTCATCATCGATTTTCTCATTCTGATCAATTTTGATATAATTGTTCCATTATGCCACAGGGATGGTATTACGAAAATTCTTTCAAATTTGTTTAGGAATTTTATAAGTTTTGTCATCAAATTAATAGTTTAAAGATATTTCCATTTAGTTTTTGTGTCATGATTTCTTAGATAAGTTCTACAGTCTGAATAGAAATTCTGAGACAAAACTTCATGAATCATGGTTTATCAAAATATTGAGTCAATCAAAAGTTTTAAAATTTTTCATAAGAATTTATGTTAAACTTGGCACTGTAGCAGTTTAGAACAAATGAAAGACTGCCATCTGGAGGCAAGTCTGAAGACGGGACGTATTGCATGGCATTTTAGTATTACCAAATTTAAAAAGGAAACGGCATTATGATGAAGGAGTGGTTTGATAAATCGGATATTGTGTTCTATTTCATACTCAAAGTGAAGGTTTTTCTTATGAATATGTGAACTGGTTGTAAATCCCTACATGCAATAATGAAAAATAATCTGCAAAAATTCCCATGTTATATGAATTACCGTAAAGATATTGTGAAAGATATTAATCAAAAGGTATAAAATATTATTGAAATGATTTTATGTTCAATGTCAAAAACAAATTGTTTGAATAGCTTTAAATCAAAATATACAAAATGTTGCAATGAATTTCAATTTTAAGGAAATGAAGGTTGTAGGGGGCACTCAGCAGTTGTCACAGCTGATAGCCAAAGAACTAGGACAGAAGGTCAAGCTGGACAGTCCAGTGGTCAGTGTGGAACAGTCACAGAGTAACTCTGTATATACTGTGAGAGACATGCATGGCAATACTTTTAAGGTTTGTTATATCAGAACATAACATGTACATTTATTTATGATTGTCACTTTGTTTTTAAAAAGATTAAAAAAATCCCAAATTGTTGAAGAAAAATGTGAATTAACGAGGCCCTGGACAATAAGATAACTCAAAAACAGAAATAGAGATTTTGATTAAATTCATATCATAATGTCATTTACTTATATACAAGAGATTGGTGAAAAATGAATCAATTTCACCGCTTAGTTTTTCGGGGGGACCATCTCAAAAATTTCCTTGTTTTCTCCATATGATTTCATAGAAAAACAAGATTTTTTGCATTATAATTGCAATTTATAAAAAAACTGAAATAGAGAATTTGATAGGATTATCGTATTTTGAAAAGAGAAACATAAGACAAAATATATCAGGATCTGTGGAAGTTTGACCGCCTGTGTGAGCTTCAGGGAACATCTCAAAATCATATTTTTACATATTTGCCTTATATTTTGAAATAAAGACATCATAAAGGATGAATATGTCCTTATAGTTCTTGTTTACGGCATATAATATTTGTTAGTATATATTTCTCTAGAAAAAGACAACAAAATTCAATCCTGAAAATATATCAGGGGTGATCTCAAAGCATATTTTGCAATTTTACACATAACTTGTACTCTGTCTTTAGCAGTACAATTGAAATTATAAAAAAACTGAAATAGAGAATTTGATGACATGTTCATACATTGAAAAGTGAAACATAAGCCAGAATATATCAAGTTCTGTACAACTTTGACCGCTTGGTTGAGCTTCAGGGAACATCTCAAAATCATATTCTTAGCATATTTGCCCTTTTTTTTAAATAAAGACATCATAAAGGATGAATATGTCCTTATAGTTCTTGTTTACGGCATATAATGTTTGTTAGTATATATTTCTCTAGAAAAAGACAACAAAATTCAATCCTGAAAATATATCAGGGGTGATCTCAAAGCATATTTTGCAATTTTACACATAACTTGTACTCTGTCTTTATCAGTACAATTGAAATTATAAAAAAACTGAAATAGAGAATTTGATGACATGTTCATACATTGAAAAGTGAAACATAAGCCAGAATATATCAAGTTCTGTACAACTTTGACCGCTTGGTTGAGCTTCAGGGAACATCTCAAAATCATATTTTTAGCATATTTGCCCTAAATTATTATGAAAGAAGGCCTCATAAAGTATGAACGTGCTCGTATATTTATTGTTTATGGCATATCATATTCGTTAGCATATATCTATCCAGAAAAAGACAGCCAAATGATATTGCCAAATATGTAAGGGACCATTTAAAAGCATATTTTTGCAATTTTACACATAACTTGTACTCGCAGATATAAAGTTAAATTTAAAAAAAAACTGAAACGGAGAATTTGATGGCATATTCTTATATATTATGAAGAGAAACATAAGACAGAATATATCAAGTTTTTTCAAGTTTGATATCCAGCCGTTTTGTGTGAGCTTCGGGGAACATCTCAAAATCATTTTTTTTAACATATCTTCCCTTAATTTTGAATAAAGAACGAATGTGCTCAAATAGTTATAGGGTTAGTTCCTGTCATACTTCCTACTCAATGTACTTTGAGTAGGAATTGTGACAGGAACAAACCCTATAACGAATTTATCATACCGAGAACCATTTCGTAACATACTCTGTGTAATTCTAACGTTTGAAAATTTAGTGACCTAACTCGGCGTCAAGGTAGGACACAATGTGACCGTAATACTGCGACGTCATTGGCTGAAATTAGTTTGAGGCGTGATAATACGACGTATCATATCCCTCTCGGCAAAGACAGCCAAATGCTATCGCCAGAATTTACAAAATGTATGTAAGGGACAATCTCAAATCAAATTTGTGTAATTTTAAAACATATAACTTGTACTTGCAAGTCTCGAAGATAAAATGAACAAAGCGTTTTTCTCTTATTGCCTTATCTTTTGTCCAATTTGATTCAGCAATATCGCTATCTATATCACTATTCTAAAACTTTAATACATCGTATTTTGGGGGAAACGTCTGAAAAGTTACATGGATTACTCACATATCACACATTTTAGCTTACATAGTGAAAATCATCAAAATCTGAGATATGCGATTTCCGAGTTTTCTGAGAATTCTTTGATGCTTACAGAGAATGACTCTTAATCTTTAAACTTTGCATGCTCCCCTTGCATCTATATAAGCGTTTCTATAGGCGTTTTAACTATACTATAAAGGCGGCCGAACCCAAAACCATACTCTCCCGTAAACGACCCCCCTCCCTAGTATCAGTGACCCTCCCCCTTCCGAGGGAGGAGTTGATGTACTTAATTCATCCTTCTCTAGACGTCCACAAAGAAATCACCCTAGCTACGCCACTGTCAAGATTAAGTATAGTATTGCATGCTCACGCGAAATTGCAAAAATAATTCGAATACGATAAAAGATCATGGATGGATACATGCACCAAATGTAAAGTAAAATTCAAAAGAATAAGGAAAGTGGAAAGGGGCTACCCCCCATGCGCGGGAATAGATTGGGTCGAGTTGTTTATGAGCGACTCCTTTTTCCCCTTTTCCCGATTATTGCGCATAATATTTTTAAATTCATAAAATGGACCAAATGAGTTGCAATGACCGAGCTGGACCACCTCTCACCCTCTCTGATATATTTCTATTCCATGCGATTTTATCCGATCGCTGAGCTAAAATGTACGTTGAAGACAATGATACGTCCATCATCGTGGTAATAATCATTTATGGAATGGAGTATGCTGTAGGACAAAGTATTCTCTGGTTGAACCGCAATATATATTGGTAAGAGTTATCTCAGGGGCGGATACAATATTTGGGTTTAGAGGGGCGTCATGAATATGAAAAAGGCAAAGGGTCTGGGGACCGCTTCCTCCCTCCCCCAGTGGGTCCAGGACGAAGTCATGTTTTGGGTTCCTTTGACCACCAGAATGGAAAATGTATAATTCATACAAAAACGTTGAAACTATGTATTATTAAATATATCTGGCGAGCGAAGCGAACCAGCGAACTTTCTAAAATTGTTTTAGAGAGGGTTGGGGTACACAACCCAAATGGCATCCCCTTTGCTGCAAGAGTACATGTTTGTTTACTAAAATCTTAGTACATATGTCAGAAAAAGACCGTCCAAATAGTCACAGTAAAGTAAAGGTTTGGAAGGCGTAGTATCACTTTATAATTCTGGCTATTTTAGCATGAAATGGTCATGCTTAGCAAATGGTGTGAAGTTAATCTAAATTGAGTTAGGTGGCGAGCGGCAGCGAACCAGCGAAAATTTTCCGACATTCGACTCAAAACAGCCTGAAAATGAGTATACACATAAAGGTTAAGCCCCCAAAATACCTTACTTCGACGATTTCAGAAGGGGGGGGGCGTGCGCCCTTTGCGCCCCCTTCAAAATTTGCTCATGTATCTATACTGAAATTAACCCCCAAAAATGAAGAATCGGAAAATGTATATATCTCGGAAACTTCTAAAACTTATAAGTAAATGTGAATTTTCGCTCCGGCTCAATTTCAGAGAATGAAACCCTGAAAATAAAATGCATACTATATATTTATACAGATACTTTTTCTGATTGCAGGACCGGAGCGCCTCGTTTCAATGAATTAATGTACTTTATTTAATATGTTATATTTATAAATTGCTCGTGAAACCTTGAGAAAAAAAATCATGTAGCGACTTTAATCTGAGTACTTCCCCCTTTTTTCCCCTGAAAAAAAGAAAATGACATAAATCTATGTAAAATACATTTGCTTACCTTCATACGTATTACGAGGATATATTTAAAATATACTTTAAATAATTCAATATAAAACTTTAATAATTGAATATGTTCTACTCGATCATAAGAGGTATGCAGGTCCCTTGCAAAATTTTCTAGTTTAACAATGCCATCCGACCTCATGAGAGCAAAAAAAAAAAAGAAAAAAAAGGAAAAACAAAAAAGAAATTAAAGTAAAATGAAGATTCGTCAGCGTTGTTGATTATGACATTTGCGAGCAACTTGCTGCAATTTGGCTGATAATTCTCTCGATGAGACGAAAAGGAACATCAAGCCATTTCTGAACAAAAAAAAGTAATGATGATGAGAAAACACGTGCTTCCGTGCCGTGCATATGACTAGCTAGCAACCCCCCCCCCTCCCCCAAAGCATTGGGATTATGATACGATGATTTATGATGCAAAAAAATATGTGTACATAGTATCAGGAAAGTACATGTTGTTGTTGTTGGGTTTTTATTTTGTTTTTTTTTTTGTTTTTGTTTTTGTTTTTGTTTTTTTTTTTTTTGTTATTAACAAAATTAATGAATTAAAAATTGTTTTGATCGATGAAGTTCTATTCATTTTTCTATTTGTTTCTCGTTTTTTCTAAAGGCCCCGTTATAGAATAAAATAACTACTTAGTGAGAGGAGGCGCACCAAATAATGATAATATTAAAAACCTTGAGTCCATCCTAGTCTGACGATATCATCATCTAACCATGCTTTGCATTAATCTTCGTTTATTACGAACATACACAGATTACTAGCCTATTGATTTTTAGCGCGGCGTTAAATGCTTTGTCGCGTCATTTGATTGTGACGTCATAGTATGACAGTGCGTTAGGTGCGATGTAGAGATAAAAGATTGAACCGGTTACGGGAATGCGCGAAACGATGCGCACACGTTTTGTCCAGGGCCTCGTTAAGTAAAGTATATTTGAAGCCTGGTTTCGAAAGACAAACTATGGTTCAGGCAGAATAACTTTTTATACATTAGTAGCCATAGTTATATTATTACATGTCAAGATTTACAGGTTTGATATAGATTTGCATTGAAACCCAATTAGAAGTGAAGATCAAGGTCATGATCATGTCAAGGTCACACATTAAGGATCAAATACATGTATTACTTTTCAACTGAGGACTTGTTTCACAATTCATACACATTTACCAAACTTCCTATGAAAGATTTAAGTCCCATTGAGAGTAGAAGTCCTAAGAAGGTCAAGGTCACTGTTGAGCATGTTGAGGTCAATGTCACCTTTGGGGTCAAGGTCACACCTTTTGGGTCAAACATTACAACAGATGTGGTTTTGTGGTTTTGAATACTTTTTGACATAATAAACTTATTTCTATTCTTTTCAAACAATATTTTTCCATGACTGCTTAATTTCTGCAGGGAAGATATGTAATATGTGCCGTTCCTCCACCCCTAATGCTTAGGATTCATTTTGATCCACCTCTTCCTGACTTGAAGAGGCAGCTATTCCAGAGGATGCCAATGGGATCTATCATAAAATCTGTGATGTACTACAAAACTGCATTCTGGAGGAAGAAAGGTAATGAATGTAACTTCTCTTTGGCAAAAAATTGGAAAAAATATTGATTAGGTGCAGAAAGTAGACCCAGATTGCTACTTAAATAAAGTTTGGCAAAGCAAAAATTAAAGATTCTGAATGTACATGTATCTATTTGCAAGTTGATAAAAATAGCACCCAGGGCTATTGCATGTCACTTGCAAAAAAAAAGAAAATATAAATAGCACAAAAAAAAAATGCAAATGACCACGACACGTAAGAGATTGAAATTACCCTCAAATTTCAAAGCACTATACAGCTTCTTCATCATAAGTTGACAAGAGCAAGTTGATATGATATATTTTGAATGAATGCAGACCTCATCAATGAGGGTACTAAAAAATTTTCCAAGCTCTTTAAGATTTTTCAGTTTAAAAATACATGTATAAGTGATGAATTGATAAATTATAAGAAAAGTTATATTCATAAGCAAAATTTCGATATTTTTCAGGTCTAAACGGAATAGCAGCATCAGATCATGGTCCAGTGGCATACTGTGTAGATGATACTAAGCCAGACGGCTCACATCCAGCCATTATGGGGTTTATATTAGCTGACCAAGCAAGAGAATTAACTCAACTTTCGGTATCTGACAGGTAAATTTTAATCTAATTTTAAATGAAAGAATTTTGTCTGTTGATAGATTGTCAGTTTAGATGGATGTATTTGTCTCTTTTCACATTGATTTTCAATGAAGAAAAAGATGAAATGAATGATATTGAATGGATTGAAAATCGGGAAAAAATCACATAAAGTAGAACTGATGTCCAAATTGATAGATGTATATTCTTCAATTTGATCAATTTCAGAAAGAAAGCATTATGTGAGCATTACACAAAAGCATTTGGGGATGCAGATTTTCTTACAGTAAGTCATATTAATTGTTTTAGGAAGAAAAAGAACGTAATTGAGTCCTGGTGTCGTACATGTATAATTTAAAGCTCACCTCATGGAAGTGCATAATTGCACTCAATGTCAAGAAAGGTACCCTGTTCTCCTACAGTACATGGTTGCAGTACCCACAGCAAAACATCGAAATACCAAAATGCGAAAACACAGAAGTAGACAAGCACAACAAGAGACACCAAAGGAACAAGGAGTCTTTAGACAAAACACCAAAGATATATCATCAAAAAACCAAACACAAAAGACTACACATAATACAAAGTGACCATGGATAACTGTGCTGACTTCAGACGGCCATCTGCCATATTTGTAAGAAATGATGTGGTTATACGATTTATGTGTGCACAACTCTCCCACTTGTCCGTTTATAGAGCTATATTGAAGAACGCACAGTTGTTAACATGCACACACCTTTCACTTATCTTGTTTCCCAACAGTCTTGAAGAATGTACAATTGTTTACTAGCGCACAACAATTGTAAGCATCCTCAGATGCACCACAAATATAAGTTTGGAGGATGTACCTATAGGACTTTAAAAGTAAGCTGGAAATGGTGATGTCCGATTTCACCTGGAGGTACTTTTTTATTCCCAGCTTATTGTGAATCCTACACATAGTGTTATAGAATTTGAACAATTTCATAATGGATGGTCAGGAAATAATTGGATGACTTTTTAAAGTTCTTTTTGAAATGAGTAAATTCCAAATTGCATATTGACCAAAACAGAAATGCTGCAATTGTAATTGATGTCCTTTTAAGGAGGTCCAGAACAACCACACTTAAAAACGATCCTATGATTTAATTTTCCTAAAAATTATAAATGTTAACAATTAAAACATACTTTTTCTATGTGTAAAGTTTCATCAATTTCTTACTGTTAGTTTTGAGGGCCTATACCTCTTGAAAGCCCCCAAATGGGCCGTAAATGTGACGTTAAAATGAACACGCTTTTGGGAACGAAAAACAGCTACAAATCTTCTGTAGAGGCAGAAAATGAACAAGTACTTGATATTATGTGGGCGATCAGATGTGTGTAGAATTATAAATGATCACAAGACTTTTAAAAGAAATTGTTGAAAAGAGATAATTTAATGTCCATTTTCAGATTATCTTTGAGTTGTTAAGTCCGTTTATCTGAAACCGTATCAGTTATTACCTAATGCTGACGCTCTTGCAAAAACGTGCCAATGTCGCTGTTTCTATTATGACGTCATAATTGATCTAGAGCTTTCCAATGGGGTTCTTTCATATACTGTTCTGGACCCCCTTAAGTGAAAGCTAGCTCATTTAAATTATAACTCTGGTAAACTTGAAATGCCTTTTTCTCATATTATAAATTATAGATATTCAGATTTGTCTTTTCTATACATTTTCCAGCCAATAGGTTATGAAGAGAAAAATTGGATGGGAGAGGAGTACTCAGGAGGATGTTATACATCAGTTATGGCCCCTGGTACCTTAACAGGATGTGGCAGGTAGGGTAATCTTATACATTTATTGTCGAGAAAGCACCATATCAGTTTAAGGTGATATCACACGTTTCGTGTAATACAACATTTATTTTCAGAAAAAAAGCATAATTCTGATTTCCTTATTTAATTCAGATGTAAGGGACAATATTAGGAGGTCACCATGCAAAATTTTGAGATTTTGAAATTGATCAGACTTTTTAGCCATCCATTGATTGTAATGGAAATGCTCATCTTTTGGCTATATTATTTTTTCAGCCCAAGATTTTCAAATGAAACTTTACATATGATTTCCTCAACATATTGTGCAAATTCTTAAAGAAAGAAATCATTCAATGACCACGTCGTATGTTGCAAAATCTGACTTAATGTGTAAATTATCATGTAAAAAATTAAAAGTGCAATTCGAGTTATCTTTCTTTACTATGTGACCAAAGACAAAATCATCCGAATTTACATAATCATCTTTTTGAAATATCACAGCAGTTTTCCTTCACTCACAAAGATGTCAATATGTAAATAAATAGAGCCGAATACAGATTTTGTGAGATAACACGACAGTATGTGCAGATGTGTAATGATATTACATGTACCATATGAGTAACTATATTATAAGTTTCTCTACATTCAAACACTTTACTGACACCTGACTTATTTCTGAATAGATACGACATATGTATAAGGGTAAAAAAGTCTTAACAAAATTTTCAAATACATTTGTAATGAGTTAAAGAAGATCCTGACGAAAATCTCAACAACACCCTCAATAGAGCATAAAATTAAGCATTGTCAGTTCAATTTCAGCAAAAAATTGACTAATGTTGGTCACTCTAGGCTTACCATTACTTTGCAAAGAAAAAAAACATTCATATTTATATACGAGTAATAATCTATTTATTATCCCAGCGCTCAGGCTCGAACCGCGGTCTTCTCGCATGGTGGGCAAGAGCTCTACCTCTGAGCTATTGGGTCGACTTGTCGATTGAGTGGTTATAACAAAGCCAGAACACCAAGACATTTTAAGTTACGAAAATCAGAAATCTTCAGCGTGGAGATTTCTTTAAAATTCTCGTCAAAGGGAGGCTACTGAAACGCGTGTGATATCTCGTTAACTGGTAGCTACACCAATTACCATCAGTAGTATGATGAACCATTTATTTTTGAAGTAATAGATGAAAAAATATTCGTTCTTTTCGAAATACAGAGTTACAAGTACTTCCCATTTGTGCAGGCTATTTATTATCCCATTCATAGAAGAATTGACCCTTCCGAACGCGGGAAAAATTTGAGAAATTCCATGACGTCACAATGCAATTTCGATGTTTGACCGAGGTTCAAAGCTTGTTTGTCCGAGGTAAACACATGGTAAAAGCATTGTGACGTCACGAAATTTTGCATTTTTTTCCCGCAATCGGAAGGGTCAATTGTGACATCATTAAAGTCATTTTGAAATGTCATATTTGTAACCATGTTTCCCTGAATTTAACGCTGGTTTCCTGATGATAGAATTTGATGATGTCACTATGACTTGACAAAAGATGTTGACTTGGACATTTTGAGCTAAGTTCTATAACAAGATTGGAAAATGGTCTATTGCGGACACTCTAGAAGTAATAGATTAGTTTTTATGCTGATCAAACTTTGCATGTGAGTTCTTGATAATGAAAGGAAAAGTCCTCTTGATTTTAAACATTAGGAGTCAAAGGTGAAGGTCACAACAGACAACAATTGAAAAATTTTTGATAGTCATTTAGTGGGATCGTAAAGTTTTTAACAGAAATGCATCATTGTCAGTGAATATAATGTAGAATTTTGTTTGTAGTGCTCTGAGGTTATCATTTGAGAACATATCCTTTTGCGGTACAGAGATAGCAATGAGATGGAGAGGTTATATGGAAGGAGCTATATCGTCTGGGGAGAGAGTGGGGCTTGAGGTAAGGACTATTTTGTGGACTGTTTCTATACTCCTCTCTTATAAGCTGTAATAATATGGAAATTTTTGTTTCCCTCAAGCGTAATGTCGCAATTTTACCATTACAAAATTTACAAAATCCCCCAGCGATTTAATGAAATCTGATCCACTCAAACTACTTGGATTAAAATAATGTTCAGTGTCTAATATGTATGGAGATTTAGGTAAAATTTTAATTTCTTCAAAATTGAATATAATTATATAAAAGCTTACTTTACACAGATAAGGGCAGTCATATTTTATTTCATCACATGATACCGTAACACCCTTTATTCAGTTACATAAAGCCATGTCATAAATAAATGATATGATAACACAGTACATATCAATTTGGGAGCATGGTTATTGGATGAAGCGCTCCAGATCTTTTGTGAAATTACAATAGAAATGGCGACGTTGGAGCGTTATTTGCAAGAAATGAAGTCGGAATTATAATTATCATTTTGACATTATTTTGATCAATTACGTCATATTTTATGTGATAAAAAGAATCTCAAATGATATTTCTATTCCATACAGTATTGATGAAACTGGTTGTTTGATTTTAATCTCCTCGCCAAGGCTTGGGGATGTAAAATCCACACAACTCGTTTCATAAATACCGTATGAAATGTAATACATGCACAATATACTAAGTACATGTCCTACATTTTGTGTGCGTTTTGTAGGTTCTCCACAAAATGGGAAAGAAGCGAATAGATATAAATGAACTAGACGAACATGAATACCCGGAGAAAGATTATGGAGCAAGAGGCGTAGAGAGGTATCTGCCATCTATTAGCCGGTTGATGAAGATCTGTATAGGGTTGTCGCTATATACTCTGTTTGTATGGACGAGACCCTACTTCTTTGGATGGCGAGGATACTTCACATGGAAATTCATCAATTACTGGGATTAACATCACCATATTTGAATAGACCATTTTCATATTACCATTAGACTTGCATTTTCGACACACCATGACCCACCATCACTACTTTTGACGTAATTTTTCATTTATATGACGTCATAGATCTGTTTCGACATCACAGTAAAATTGTATCGTCAATTGTATGTTTGTATGTTTGTATGAACAATTGATTCCTGTCATATCAAATATTTGGTTAATTTTACTCTACCTTAGAAGAATATAAAGTAAACAATATTCCGTTTTCCATCTTTAAAGTGTTCTAGGCCATGCTTTTCTCATGTATGGACACCAGAAATGAAATATCTCTTGGTAAATTTTTCATTATAACGTCATATTTGATTGCCATCATTGAAAATTTTTCATGTTTCCTATGGTGAAGTCACAATGAAAATATCACCAAATTTTGTAATGTCCGTGTCTGACTGGTTTACTGTAAAATCAGGAATTCGCTTTAAAATGATCTGATACCTTTGTGAGATATTCTGTTTCCTCCAAAGGCAGATCAATCTGTATTTTGTACTCATCATTTGAATTTTGTTAATTAATTTTGTTCATTAATTTTGTTCATTACTCTGATATAGTGCTATCCTTTTAGACAGGCAATTGTTTTCAGCTCTTGTCTGCAAACGATTTCCTCATATGTTTAAGTTTCTTATAAGTATTTTAGGTGTACTTCTTTGAATCTACCTGTATTAAGTAAAGCATATTCGTTTCACCATCTGAATGCAGTGTTGAAGATATACCCATGGTGGCCTTCTATAATACATGATTCTAATGCAATGTCGCTATAACGTTGAATTTCATTGGTTGTTTGCTCCTTAGTTACGGCAGTAAAACAAGAACAAACTAAGCTTTGACATTGCTAATGTCACTTTTCGCCTTATATTCACAAAAATATAAATTGCATCATTAGAATGGAAATAACTAGATGCTGACGTTATATTTGCGGATGGTATAAATGCTGAATTTACGGTGTAAACATCCGTTTTTCTGGCTCTGCTAACGCGTTGCCAGAAAAATCAGCGTTTACCGTCCGCAAACATAACGTCAGAGGCTAGTTATTCCTTAATTATACATAACTGTTATGAACTCAATTATCAACGTTTGAGATCGCAGATTCCCCAAAATTATCCCACCATCTACATGTTGTATTTTTATTGTTCCAATGAAATCATTTTTTTTTTTCATTCCATGTATTTTTATTCTTATATATTGATTAATATATGTCACATTGTTGTTTATTACATTTATTACCAATTCCAAAAGAGGATATGTTATGTTTCTTACATTATTTATAGATATTTGTCTTTTTAAAATTCCTAAGCTTACGTTAAATACTTCAAATAATTTTTTTAAAGCTTTTATTTTGTATTCTCAGTGTTTACTTTGTCATTGTATTCTTTATTCTGCCATGCTTTCAGGCATTTTTGTTTAGTGTTAAATTCTCTTAAAGATGGTCTAAGGTCTTGGCTTCTTTTTTTTTCTGGTGTATAAACCGTACTTTAAAGGAGTGACTATTGATTTCTGATAGCTTTTGTTAGAGCTGACAAACTGTTCTTTTTTAAGAGGCATATTTTCATGAAAAATAGTTTTTGCAATGAATTTGTTTTGAAACATGTAAACATTTTGTTACATGTATACTTTTTCTTGTTGTAAAGAGTGTTTTTAAAATTTATCTTTGTTCATGCTGTCAAAGTCTTTTAGATTTTGTTAACCTCTTTTTCTTTGTTCTTTGTTCTTTATTTAAGATTTTGTTTGAAGTGATTTAAAACATTTATTTGTTTGTGCCATTCCCTCTATCTTTTTTGCTATTTTATTAGTTTGGCTTTGTACATTAAAATCTAAAGAAAATTAAAAATATACTGCTTAAAAATGTTTCAACTTAATGATTCTTTTTAAAACATTCTTTTATTTACATCATTTATGAATTTCATTAAGTGATTTTTACTATTATATATATATCAAATATTTTTATAAATCAGTTTAGGTACAGTATGTACAAATTTGTCATAATATTTTAGCTTATGAATTTTGATATTGTAACCAGTGCTTTTACATGGAACTAATAGTCAATTGCTCAACAAATTTTACATTTTATAAAAATTTAACAACAGAGATAAAGAAATTGTTATATTTTATATAATATTTACATATCTTTGAGATGATCACCATTACAATTTGTGTCATAAAGTATATTACCATAATTAATTTTACTAATTAAGGTTGAATAAATGCAGCATCTGTACATGTGATTTTCCTTACTTGATTACAGGTCTGATAAATCCTCAAAGACGAAGTATTTCAGGGGCTGATCAATGACCCCCCTTACCAATAGAGATAAAATCAGTATAAACTTAAAATGCATCAAAGATACAAAGTGCTGAGTCGCAAAACAGTATCCTGTTTCACAAAAATTCTTATAAAAATTGTAAGGAATTTTTCATAACTTTCGTTCTTTAATAAAGGTTCAAAATGTTTTCAAGTTAGAAGTATCAAGTTTTCTAATATCATTTCTTAATACTAGATATAAGTTCAAAAACAAAACTACTCTAATATAATTAAGTTAGTAGAACTGAGTAATCAAATGTACGTCATGTAAATTCCTGATATTGTTCATAAGTATTTTTGTGAAATAGGCTGCTAGAATGTAAGCATGAATATGCAGACTTATACATAAACTGTGTATGATCTGAAATGTATCCTTTATATTCCAAAACAGTCATCTATGACATATGGGAAAAAATTCTGGCAAGTTTCATGATGATAGGTGCAATATTATACAATTATTGACTGGGAATTCGGGCAATATATGATTTGTTGGACCTGAAGATAAAATATTGCCTGAGGCCAAAGGCCAAGGGCTATATTTTGTCTGAAGGTCTAATAAATCATATATTGCCAAATTCCCAGTCAATAATTGTTTTGTTATACCTTACATTAATACTGCAGCAATGAACCGATTAACCGGGCATGTTTACGTTCATATTCGTCTATAAGAGAAAGAGTGTGGAAAAATAGGTAAAGCTAATTATACTAAGCGTCATCAACGACGTGACGTCACAAATGATTTACCGTTTATCAGTCAATATTTTTTTAACTATTACCCTAGGGCCAATATTGATGTAAATATTGACTGCTTGGTCAAATATTCCAATTTATAGGCATTTTTCCTATGGAGATTTCATATAGAGATACTGATAAGGGTATAACAATACACTCTAATATGAAGAAACCATTTTCAATTATCAGAGTCATATGACCTTGACCTTTTGACACCACAATCTATAGGAGTCATTGACTCATGGGAAATATTTCAGGCATGTTTCATGGTAATAGGTGCAATATACGCTCTAATGTGATTTGGAAACCATTTTCAATTATTAGAGTCCTATGACCTTGACCTTTAACCCCAAAACCAATATGGGTCATTCTCTACTCTTTGGAAACATTTCTAGCAAGCTTCATAGTCCTATTGCACGTACGACGCCACCATATTGTTTTACCTCATTAAATATGCAGGTCAAAGGTCAGTCGGGGATACCCTCTAGCGATGACGTCAAAACAATGACATCGCGGCGTTTATGAAACCTCATAGCTCGCATGTTTCTGGCGGTATTTAGACAAATTTGGTATTGATGAAACCGGTAAATAATCTTACATATTAAATAAGGTTTATGAGCTTTTAGAAAGACATCTCGTTCAATTATTTTTCAAAATTGTCCCATAGATAATACCCTTGACAATCGTTATACATGGTTTCGTTTTTTTAACTTTTTATAACGCCATTATGGGAATTTCAATCGCGTGTTGCATGGAAACGAAATGAAATAAGAAAAAAAATTGTTTGACTAGCTAATACTTCCAGATTTTCGTGATATAATGGGTCATATTTATCACGTTTTCTTTAGTTATTGTCTATGATTATACGAAGTTTGTTGCAATTTTTCAGACTTCCATACTTTGAAGGGAAATGTTATCGAAAAAAATAATTCTGCTGAAAAACTTTCAGCGAATCAATTTTTGTATAGATTCTGCTTTATTCAAATATGTATTCATTATAAAGATATCTGCACGCATTATTAAGAACGAGCGAGGTGAATAACGCCCTCTTATTATTCTTGAACGTAAAAACTTCATAATCTGCAAATAAAACGTTTTTTGTAGTTTTTGTCTCTTTTTTTCATATTATATCATATAATAGATTCTTGGAACCATGCAGATATAAATGTGCTCGCATGAATCATATAAAAAGATGAATAATGCATACTTATAGGTCAATGGGGGGGGGGGGGTTTGACTTGAAATGACTTTACATAGAGACTTGCGGTAAGAGTCGCTGGCACCCTACCCATTCAATGTAAAAACATACCCATTCATAATTTAGTGTTTTGTCCCTTCTTTTGGGTCCAAAATTCAGCCCCTTGCCAATACCTAAATTTCTCTATTTTTCCTCAAAAGTCACTCTGAAATTTCCCAAAGAGGGAACTTTGAAAAAATCACTTGAAAAATATGACTCAAAAGTTTGTAAGACAGCAAAAAAAAGTTTTTCTTCATCACTTGTTCAAGCAAATTAATAGATTAGCACTGTAAATAAAAGATACTTTAGAATTGTACTTTGTAGAGAATTGAATTTAAATTTTCCAAATTTCATCAAAATGTCGCGATTTTCCCCAAATTGGAAATGCACAGGCACCTCTATCCTCGATTCCCCAGGTTATTTACGCTTTGATTGAATATTCAGCCAAAGCGCAAATAGCCTGGGGAACCGAGGATGAGGCACATTTATAAAGTTAATGTTTGTTGGTGTTTTTTTTTTATAAAATGATTATAATAAAGATTTAAGAATGAAAAAAATCATATCTACAAAAAGTAATGTATGATTCAATATGCTTTCTGTAAAGGGAGATTCTAATTTAGTAATGATCATAAACCAAATTTGGAAAATCTTTTCCGTCATTCTGATATCATAGAATACATCTATATGAGGTCAAATGAAGAAAAAAAATCAGACAAATCTGGCTCATCCAAATTAAGGAGGCCTATAACGGTCAGTTTGAAAATAAATTTATTTCACGGGAATATTTCATAGGGACATTACCTAGAGAATGTAAACAAAAGTGTGTACACGAGTTTCCACGAAGTATTATTTCGCTCCCGTGTCATAAAACTAGTATGTCATTCCCTCAAAATATTATAATTTCGTTCCCTCGAAATATACTATTTCGTTCTCACGAAATATTACTAGTATTTCGTTTAGGACCTTGAAATATTATTTCATTGCCACGAATTATTATAATTTCAAGGAAATATGATTTAGTGGGAATGAAATTATTTTTATTTTTCACTCGGTCCTTGACGGCCGTGTGCTAAACGTAAACTTTATCACCATTTCAATATTTTGGTTTTATTCATTTTTGTGGTGCCACAAACTCATTTAGAGACGCATACTATGGACAATGAATTTCGGCCTGTTAGAAGGATCAATCACATATAATATATGTCTGTTACACACAGTTACCCAATAAATCTATAGAATAATCCTGAATCTTACTTTGTGTTTTCTTACGGTATCGTACATATGTACATGTAATGTGGTTAATGGAGTGAATAAATCAAATATATTTTAAAAGTAACAATGGGAACAGACACACGTTTTCGTAACTTTGATTTCTGGATATCGGTCGCATGTAACCCACGGGAACACACCTCATACGATTTACCCCGGGGTTCACACGATGATATCTGGTGTGACCTTAGACTGTTTCTGACCAATGCCATTAATTTGTTACGGAAACAGTATTTTCCGTTTGCATGTTTCAAGTCTCCCGGCCTTCGTTGGGCACTGCTGGAAGCAGCCCTCATAGGCTGAATCTGCCATTGACATCCCTTTATCAACGATAAACAAGTTTTCAGTTCCATCGAGATGTATGTAACCAGCGGGTTTAAAAAAATAAAAATAAAAATAATATATAAAATAAATAAATAAATCGGCGATATTCGGCCCCACCCCCCCCCCGGCCTGGAGTATATATTTTTCCGTACTGTCAGAGACATTTCATCCCATATCCAAAAGATTTATTCTTTGGCTAAAAAATGTTTTAAAATAGTGTGTAAAATTAAACAAAATCAGAATCAAAATAGTAGAATATGGTTCCCTTAATATGCCTGTTTGTATATTGATGCTATATTACAGTTTTTGAGAATCTTGATTCATTAAAAAAAATCCCTTTTTGAGTAGTTTGCGCGCATATTTTTCCCCACGTATCGGCCCTGACCCCCTTCCCCAAAAATTAAAAAAAAAACAAACAGGGTTCCTATGCAGGAAATTGGAAGGGGGCGTCCAACATGAACAGTTTCCCACTGCACCAAACATCAAATTCTGGATTCAACTATGAGAGGGATAGTCTGTTTGAATTCAAGTATACGTGCTTCAATAATGATCACTAAATATAAAATGATATTACGATATCTTACTAAGTTACTACTCTTTTATTCTCAAACAGCTTAACTTCTCTTCGTCCCTTTACTTTGTACCTTTTTAATATTCTAAATAACATTCCCTTTATCATCTTTACATCATTTTACAAATGGGACTAATATTCAAAATAAATAAATAAAAAAAAATCCCAACATTTGCCTCAATTCGACGTGCATTTACGACTGCTTACATTATGCACTGACGTCTCTACGAATGAATAATTCGAAGCCGGGTGCCAAGTTTGATTAGCTATACAGAGAAATTTCTGAATGAAAGTGCCTTATTAATTATCATCAGTCAATTCTTTATATCTTAAACTTACCATATAATCATGAAATAATTTTCGTTCATGCTATTTAAATGTGTTATTAACGTTCTATATGTAGGGATTCTATGCTGTGGGCGCTGTGTTTACTATGACGTTAGAGCCCGGATGTGAATTTTATCCCCGACTGACCTTTGACACGGGATGACGTCAAAGTGTGCAATAGGACTATTGTAACAGGTGCAATACATGCTCTAACATGATCCAGAAACCATTTTCAATCATCAGAGTCCTATGGCCTTGACCTTTGAACTTTTGACCCTAAAATCAATAGGGGTTATCAATGACTCATGGTGAATAAGTGTATATAGAGTCATTGCATAAGCACATCGTATTTGAGTTTGCAACTCGGCTAAAAACTGATGAATGCTCCCCAGGTTTCTGTTAATAATGTTTGTCTATACACTAGCTGACAGGTACGTTTTTTAAGACCTCTGTGTATCTGGTTTATAAGCACGCAATCCGAATTATTACACCACTCCCTATTATATAGGGGATGTCCGTCCAATGGCTAAAAGATGAGGCTGCGAATTGTTCCTCCTCATTTTATGTATTGTTATTCGTATTTTGGTACGTTTGTTTTATTTCTTGGACCATTCGATGTGGATGTGTCTGCATGCCTCATTGTCCCATGATGTCTGTTTAATGTTTTTCCAGAATGATCAGTGACATTCTACATTGTGATTGAATGGCTGTCGTCATCACCAAACAAGACATACTTACCTGATCTGTACATCAAAATGTACATCGAGACAATCACCGAATTTGACAGGTTTCCATGGAGCAGCGTTGCCACGGGTGTTGCATGCAATCAGGAGACGCTGACGCTCCCCGGGTACCTGGTCTCACTTCGGAATGTTGTTCATTCCGGGGTTCGTAACCGCGTTCCGATGGGAATTCTCACGATTTGGCCTTGCCATCTCGACTTTGAGACTGAATAACTGTTGGGTACCTCTTTGATGTTTATTGAAGTTGTTTTATGTTCGTTCATTGTAGCATCCTGCGGGTGTGATGCACTGTAGTCAGTGCATGAAAGTCTTTCTGTATACCTCAGTCTCCCATATTATTCTGCGTCGTTCATTTTGGAAGAGTAATGTCTTGTAAGGTTCACAAGATATACAGAATTTATGTTTTTTCTTGCGCCCTTGAAGTCTTTGAATACATGCTTGAAATAGTATTATTATTCAATGCCACTACGAAATTTTACAGTCTTCTCATTTTTAACATGGTTTTATTTACAAGATTTTGTACGAAAAACAATTTGTCTTCACTATCTTGAGTGTTTTCACATTATGATTTGGCTTACGGGTGCTTTATGCTTTAGGTTTTACGTTCTGTCAATCATCTTATGACGCCTTTAATAAAGACACTTTAGGGTGGCTTCGTTTGTTTTTGTAGTCCTGAAACTAACAGTTGACTCAATGAGGAACGGAAACCAAGCACAAATAATTTTTGTACAAGAATCATCGGGACTATCAACCGTCTTGCTTGTGCGATATGTCTTGTACTCATCATAAGCACTAGTGTTGTAACGATAGTTGCCGCTATCGTCGCTGAAGTTTTGAAAATCGATTGTCGCTGTTGAAGTAACTTTGACGCGATGGTACGCAAATAAAGGTAGGCCAAACCAAATAATTGACATTGTGCATATACTGTTTATTATTATGAACTGAATTGTGAATACATGATTCACAGAATACTAGTCAAGTTGTCATTGTTCATTTGTTGTGCACCTAGTCAAATTTTATGTCATTTTGGTGCTCTATTGTGAGTGCTGTTGAGATTATCGTCAGGATCTTCTATAACTCATTTGTATATTTTGTTATAGAGAACAAGGAATGTTCAACATTTTATTTATTTCCATTATTTTGAATAAAACTCGGATTCTTAAATCATAAGCACTGAATATGTTCCTGCTACAAAAGATACAACACATACAACAATTTTAAACAAGAAAAAAGTTCGATTATTCCGATTGTTATATCGATTGTACTTCTCCGATAGTTTCGGATAATCGATAGGAAAATTTTTCCGATTTTATAACACTAATAAGCACATCATTTGTTACTATATATATAAAGCAGATGTCCTTCCAAAGTCGGCATCTGATACACAATGGTCTCCCTTCTTTAGTGATGTTATTTATGTTTCAATGGTGTTTTTGCGATGATTGTTGGTCAGTTTGACTCGTGTGTTCTTGTTGTCTCCTATTGTTTGTTGGTCAGTTTGATTCGTGTGTTCTTGTTGTCTCCTATTGTTTGTTTGTCAGACTGACTCGTGTGTTCTTGTTGTCTCCTATTGTTTGTTGGTCAGTTGGATTCGTGTGTTCTTGTTGTCTCCTATTGTTTGTTTGTCAGACTGACTCGTGTGTTCTTGTTGTCTCCTATTGTTTGCTGGTCAGTTTGACTCGTGTGTTCTTGTTGTCTCCTATTGTTTGTTGGTCAGTTTGACTCGTGTGTTCTTGTTGTCTCCTATTGTTTGTTGGTCAGTTTGACTCGTGTGTTCTTGTTGTCTCCTATTGTTTGTTGGTCAGTTTGACTCGTGTGTTCTTGTTGTCTCCTATTGTTTGTTGGTCAGTTTGACTCGTGTGTTCTTGTTGTCTCCTATTGTTTGTTGGTCAGTTTGACTCGTGTGTTCTTGTTGTCTCCTATTGTTTGTTGGTGTGGGGTTTGGTGTCCATCGTTTGTTACTATCATGTGCATGTCTTTTTCCACTGTTTTGCTATGGACACTGCAGGGCCTTGTAGGAGTTCCCCATAGTCAAAAGCCAAGCATTGTTAAAAAGACCTTAAATCGAGGTCTTCTAGGCTATCATGCAGATTTGGACAAGATTTTGACCAATTGTTTGATCTTTCAAATAGATCTAATAAAAATCAAGACTTATTTTAAAATATCTTTTACTTTTGTGAATACATAACTTGTATTTTATTAGAATAAATATATAACATATAAAATGGCACACCATAACACCATTAATGATTCAAAATGAGTATTGTGACAAACAGACAGAACAAATATCACAGAGACGCATATAAATGAATGATGATACTCAGTTGGACATAAAATGTGAGCGATTTAGCAATGGTTACCCAGGCAACAAATTAGGTGAAATATCGTGTGAAACATTCTTTTTCGGAGATGGTGTCATAATATTTGACAGACACCACTCTTTTTCTCAGTTTTGTTGTCCTTGTTATTAACTGTCCTTGGCGTCGTCTTTGGTGGCTGAGTGACGCTAGGAGACGCTGCGGATGGCGTCGCTGCCTGCGTCTTCACAGGTGCCTTGCTGACAATTTGTTCTTCTTGAGGTTTTGCTATCCTTCTCTGCAAAAGCATTATACCAAATTTATCATCATACTTGCTCATGAGTTCAGTAAGAATACTGCGATATCGTATTTGTCCTGTCGACGAAAGATAACCGAAATTACTTCGATCCTCATATTATACATTTCCAACCTTTCTAAAATTCAATTAGCCACTGCTATTTAAGGTTTATTGATATTTCTTAATCATAAACAGCATACGAATATTGTACATAAGTTCCTTACTCACTTTATTCATTATTATCGCGGCATAAGTCTTGCACAGCGGAAAACCTTGAGACTTATTATCGCTTATTTTCTAAGCTATATTAATCTTTATACTAGTAAGCTGCCAGACATAAAGTATGGAAATACTTACATATAAAATGGCATCTTGTATTACCATAGAGAATTTATCGTAATCTACGTTCTCGTTGTAAATCTCGTAAACATTGGGTTCGTACTTCAAGAAAACCTTGCTGTATTTCTTGAATTTTCCTGTAGGCGGCCACATTCCATTCTCAAGAACAACGGGAATTATGATTTTCTCTAAAAAAAAAAAGAAACAAATTCAAATACTTTACATTCATTTCTTGAATGAAAATGATGTAGCTGATGAGATAGCTTCATACATTTGTCCATCGTGCTTTATGTCTTAAAAACTGTGAAACGTGTATACGAAGCAAATTTCAAGTCCGTTATATGATTGCACTGACCTTGACGGATGACCTTGGCAATATTTAGAGGGTTGCATGACTTGTCCATTTGCCATTGTTATCTTCTGTAGTACATGCATCTTCGAATAACCCATAGCTATAATTTTGTCTGGTTTAAGAAGAGCAGTCGGCAGTGACCTTGATATATATATATGACCTTGGAAAGTAATACAAAATTTCCCTGTCATGGTAGTCCTTTATGGGGATCACAAATATCCAAAGACTAACAACTGAAGTTGTTTCCCACCCAAAGGCACATACGGACAGACACACGGACAGACGGTCGACTCCATGCTTCATAATGCCCATTTGTAGAATATCGTTTGATAAAGGCTGCGAAATACATTTATCTATTGACTTTTATCTTATTTTCTTTTTCGATGAAGATTTACATGTAAAAAGAGGAAAAGAGGCTAAGAGATTCTAACCTGCGCCAACAAGATTTGTGACTTCCGTTTCCTGGTCCTTACTTTTCTGTGAGTACTGTGACATACAGAACACCACGGCGTCACAGTCCTCTATCTTTTCTTTCTTTGCCGCCAGAGTTGCGTTCCAAGCAGTGGTCTCTGCCAGGTATCCTCTACTTGTTAACCTGAAGAGCAGCAAAATAGTTTTCCACACACAAAATCTTATTAGCATCACTTAGTCTGAATGCGGTAATCGAATTCCCCGGTCGAGATCCCTTTCAGGCAACCGATATGAAAATACGATATGTATGTTTGATGCGGTTGTTCCAAGATATGAAAGTATTTTTTTAAATAGCATTTTCAATTTTTAGTGAAAATAATTGGACTTGGAGAGGGTTAACTTTGGAACTGATCATCTGAATGATAATATGAATAATGTGTAAAACAGACGCCGTCTGAGTTTATTTTTACGATTTAGAATCGGATCTGACGGATTTCATCTAATTTCCCCGAACTTCATATGAGCCCTATTCTTTGACACCAAAGGAGAAATGGAAATTAATTCAATTTATTTTGAACAAACACTCCGGGCCACATTGTTAAAGAAAAAAAAATTGAATTTGCCGCCAAAATAATTTCTGGCGTATTGAAAACATGTGCTTCCTGACGGTAAATGTCAGATCATAGATTTTGGTAGGTTACTTACTGACAAAATATGGCACAAGCCATGTGTGCGTCCTGGTTGGTATGAGATACATATAGTTGTATAGGACGACCATTTATGGTCGGAGATGTCCCTTTTGCACCTACAAAATACATTAATTACTTTTGTGTATACATTGCACAAATTTCAATATACAAAAAAAGACAACACAAATTTCAATATACAAAAAAGACAGCACAAATTTCAATATATCAAAAAGACAGCACAAATTTCAATATACAAAAAAGACAGCACAAATTTCAATATACAAAAAAGACAGCACAAATTTCAATATACAAAAAAGACAGCACAAATTTCAATATACATAAAAGACAGCACAAATTTCAATATACAAAAAAGACAGAGTATCTGATTCATCGGAAACATGAACGTGAAAAAAATCTTGAATCATCGAAAGATACAAAACAAGTCACGTCTTCCTGAATGACGTATGAAAACGAGATTTATATGCTTCAAGCTGAATTGCTGACAACAATGTTTCAATTATGAAGCCTAGCAATAGAAATGAATGAAGGAGTCCGACCCTAAATTTATAAATCAAAACGCAAAATATCAGATTCAATAGCTTCCAAATGAAGTACATGAAGCAGTCAACACTTGTCATTGAAGGGTATACGACTTGATATATATATATGATTGATTTCTTGACAGCGACTTCATTAACATTAAAAAGGTATTTTAAATAGCTACATACCAAAACTATGCCCGAATGATGTTTTCTTTTCAAGTCGTGTCTTTTCACGTTCAATTGGTCTGTCGCGTTCTTTCTGGTTTTCTATCATCTCCGTCATTTCTTGTATTGTTTCTAAGACAGAGGGAATGGGCGCATCGAAATTCACAGATACGGCATCACCTTGAACCAAAAAAAAAAAAAAAAAAAAAAAATTAATAAAATTATGAAATACACGACTAGTAAACTAAAACAACATCCAAATATACATTCGCAATTTCATGCGCATGCGTCCGACTTCAGTTCCTCTTTTGCTGTACAGTCTATGACCTTAAGCTTGTCTGCAAGCTGGTACATTCGAAAAGGATAGTATTCATATATAATTTATTTCATTTCTACATTGTAAAATCATTGATGATCATTATATAGTCTAAAAAAATACATGCTATATTTTTTAAAACAATCTTGCATACCTTCATACTCGAAACAGATTGACGCATATAACCCAGTTTTCTGTACTTGAATGACGACATTGTCCACAAACTGACCGTTGTGATAAAATTTGACCAGAGCATAAGAATGATTGTCCTTCTGATTAGGGAATACCACGTGACATCCAATGACGTCACCTATTACGCAAGAAAACTCCTTTTCCAGAACGGAAGCTGTAAATGGAAGCGTTCATCGTATAGCAAAAATTATTTATTCTCAAAATGATGTGTCCAAAATATAGAATGATACTATTAAACTTCATTAAAGGATCGCAACATCATTCTAGGTTTCTTTCAAAAATCCAAAAATTTTATAAACTTCATTTTCGTAAAACAAAATTACACTGGGAAGTCGACGAGCTCAATAATAAATTAAGAAGCACGAAATATTTAAACATTTACAAGACCTTTAGAAATAGACAAAAAGCACCAGTGAAGGTAAAGAGACTTCAGAATTTATGTTAGGAACAATCTCTGATTAATATTTTATTAAAGAAAGAGAAGGACTTCTGTGACTTACTGAAATCGACAAGCAGACATTGAACATTGTACATGTAAATTTTAGTTTCAAAAAGCCAACATTTATACAAATACACAATGTTATACGAATAGTGCATTTTACAAACTCTACTTTCCTGTGCTTTGACTGTCATCCGCTGCAATATCATTAGATATGTTTGAATATTTACGAAACGATGACGATGGGTCTTGTAAGACCAAGAATTAAAACTTTAGAATTTTGTTTGGATGAGCTCTTTGATAGACATGCCTTCTAGCTGCTTTTCCTGTATGTTCTTTTGTATAAAATTCTTTTAACTAATCAAGAATATCCTCAAGGAGCTGATAAGATAAGGCGTAAAATCTGCCCTGAAAAAGTGGAATTTTCAAAATTGGAACCTCAAAAAAATTCTTTCACAAAATTTATTCCAGTTCTTGGTTTCATCATAATCAGCAGTTGCACAAGACTTATCATGCATAGTTTTCCTATATTTTGGGGCAAAATATGTCTTTTTTCTATAGAAAACAATGGAAAATGGAAAATTTTTTTAAAATAGTGTTCCCCCCTCAGCTACAAAACGCCACTTTTACAGAAGGTGTATATCACTAATACACATCTTTTGACAAAGTGGGGTTCTGTAGCTAAGGGGGGAACGATGCCCCAGAGACAAAAAACTGAAAAAGGGAGGGTGAGGGGGGGGGGGCTTTTTACAAATCTGGGTTTTAGGCCTTAATATAAGCAAAATTTAATTTTTCCCTTTTAAAGTCATTCATTTAATTATTCTAAACATGTTCACATGAAATGCACAAGATTTTGGAATGAACTAAACAGGAGTGTGCTGTTTATTTCTGCACAATGTGTATTTCTTGGTAAAATGCCTACTTTTTAGCCAATGAATACAACATACAACTATATTTCAGATTCAAAATATTAAAATTTATGGAAAAAGTTGAGACCAGTCTTTTGAATTTAATTTCTAGTATCTTGTTTAGACTATAACTATGTTTTAAAGTTTATAGATATCCATATTAGCCAGATTGTTCTTAATTTTCAACGTCTTTTGATCGATATTAGCTTCTTTTCAGCATGGCTACCCCCTACTCTTTAGACTGTTGTTTAAGTATCTAGAAATAAGCTTACCAAAATAAGAGTTGTATCAGGAATCTCCAAATACATTACATTTTAGTAATTATCAAGTTTTTCTTGCGTACAGATCACTGTGTAGAAGAAATACTTGATGAGATTCAGGGCTAAATTCAGCCCTTATCTTATCAGCTCCTTTATTTATCAAGAACCCTACTACATGTATGTACAGTATTCTAAAAGACGGCTAAAAATCTAAAATCGTTTACCTTTGCCTTTTAGAAACAAGTACTCTTTTGCATTTTTTTCTTCAATAAGGAACATTTATACAGTAATAATTTAATATCAAATAAATATAGTATACTGTACCTTTTCCACTATGTATCGTTCGTTTATGAGGATAAAATGCCGCTGCCGTATTGACGTTACGTTCATACCCCAGAATGGCGTCAGTTTTTGTAGTTAGTGAACATACTCCTACTCCGGGAAACGTCTCGTACTCACTCGCCTCCAGCTTTACCTCAAAATAGCACCTCCCTACAGGAAAATCAAGGATATCTAATTATGTTCTCGTTTACACACTTGAGTTCATTGGATCATTTTTGTATTTTCCTTGTATTATCCTTGGGGGGGGGGGGGGGGGGGGGATTCCACCAAAACCCAAAAACTTTTCAGGAGGGGAGCTCCAGCTTATGACTTTGCAAAATTTAAACATTAGACGATTACTGACCATCGACCCTTCCCCTTCTCCCTTTTCTGCGACCTCCTCTTGATCATAGTTACATATAAATTCATAGACTTTTAAAGAAAATACACACATTCACATCTACAGATATAACTAAAGTAGGGGTTCAACAATGTCGATGTAGGAGGGTCATCCATAGAAAAAAAAACATTTAAAGGGACCCTGTTTCTAGAATAAGGTACAAAAATTGCAGGTAACATTGTGATACCGTTCGCGTATCTCACTTCGAAAAACGGGGAAAACGAAATTTTGTCAACTATAAATGTTGAATACTTTCATAATGGTAAAATCTTTACCTGTTTTAGATAAAGGAATCGTAGATTGCACACATACTGGGCACCATTCAGCATCTTTGGACAGTGATATACTTTTCCCTTCCACTTGTAACTGAGGAATGGGGAGGATCCATGTTTCTAAATCCTCCTGAAATTCAAAACAAATAATTTTTCAACTCTTTAGGGCCATGCAGTTTTTGAACTTTGCTCTTATTCTTAAAATTCTCATTCTTTCAGCGAAACCTTTCAAGACGTATGTTATCAAGCAATAACCAAAACAGTATCTTCAGAAAGTATTATATTCATTTTTCCTAAAATGTTATGCTACTACGAAATGCTTGTACAGTAAAAGAATACGGTAACAGAACACAAAATGTATGAGAAAACATCAATTTTCGGAAACAATTTAACTGTAATCAAAACATCATAATGTCGTTTTATGATATAACGTCAACGAAATTACGTAAAAAATCTTACTATGACAAAATTGGGAACTTCGTGTTGCATCCAATCGACTTTCATGTCTCTCTGAATTCCGTCGAATGTAATTTTTGGGAAAACTTCTATTTTTGGAGTGTCTAAATTCATTACAGTCCTCCCCAAAACCTTCAGATCCTGTACCTCACCAGCCATAAAATATATCGTCACTGTCTGCTCAATAATATCCCTGAGTAAAACTGTGATAGGTGTGTCTAGAAAACGTCAAACAAGACATTTACACAAGATATAGAAATTAATTTTTATTAGTAAATTTGAAAAAAAGCCCAAAGGCAGAAATTTGTGGATATTGAGTGTTTCTTTTTACCTTTTGATATTAACTTCCTTAGGAAGGAGTTAAGCTTATTCTGGCATTATATTGATTTTGTTACTTGTTTTTGATGCACATATCGCGACTTGCTTCCAAACAAATAGAATGGTATATCATCTCAGGATGTACGAAGAAAGAAAATCTTAAACAACTTTGATTCATTTGAATTAGGAAATGATCTCCAAGAAAACGATGCAATGACCATAACGGAACCACGGAACAGCAATGGACACCAACTAATCGTAGCAACAGATGATGGAAGATAATGAGAACTTTCATACAAAGTACCACAAAATGAAACTGGCACTAGTACCTGGATCAAGACGTCGGACAATTTGGTCTGAGGTATCACTGTCCGACTTTATACGGATTCCAAAAGCGTTACACATTATACCACAAGTGCAAGTCTCCTTCATACTGGCATCATAAGACACCATTCCTATATTTAAAGAACCTGAAACAAAGGTATTAGAGAAAGTGTCAGAAAAGTTTTTTCCCCCATTTTCAATGGCGTAGGTGACATTTTTGTACCTTTAAATATCCAACTTGCAGGCAAACATTGCATTACTTTATGAAAGAAAAAATGTCAGATATCGTTGCGTACTGGTCCTAATAGATAACGCATCTGACGTTCACGAACTCCAATATTTGAGATTTTCTTTCTTTCTGAAAATTCTTTTTTTGATTGTTTTTTTTTTCTTTTTTGTCTCATTTTTTCTTTTTGAGACTATTCAGAGTAAGTGCGCATTGTATTTGAATAATTTCTTACTTAAATCGTCCACATTGACTTGGAAGTAGTTATTAGCTTTGAATGGGTTTATAATCGACGTAATGCTCCTCTCCTCGGCGTCCTCAATGTTGATATCCGGGAAGCTGACCTGCTCCCCTCCGTCATTCTCAAAGTTAGGAAGATGGACATTGTAGGACCTGATAAACTCCGATAACAACCCCCTCTGTACCCGGATCTTGTTCTCCATGTCTATGTCTACCATTGGCGCGGTTACGGGGTATTTCAGCTTTATTTGATCCCCTGGACAATGCAGTAAAGAAAGTTGATGAGGATGTTTTTTTTTTTTAATAAATTCATTTTTTCCAATCTTTCATAAGTTTTGCGAAAAAAAAACCCCAGTAATTATAACACTTTTCTTGCAATGTGTCTTGAAAAAAGGGATAAAAGGAAAATCCAACAACAACAATTGGTCAAATCCCCTCCCCATCCCGTACAAATTAAAACTTTCTTTAACGGGAATTCAGAGAGAAAAGCATTACAAAGGGCATTTGAATTATAAATTTATAACAAATCTGCCATCTGTACTTTCCTAGAAAAAAAAAAATTCAAATAATTATAAGAAAACTTGAAACTACCTTGAGACTGTAGGAATATTGTAGGATAGTATCCTGACTTCGGAGCTATATCTCCTAGGATATGGAGCACCTTGCCGTTCTTTGTGGCATAGATGTAAACCGCCTGGTCAGTGGTAGAGCGTGTGGGGATAGATTTGTCGTCAAAAATGATACCACACCCTAGCTTATCCCCTACAATACACTTCCATTCTGCATTTGTAAGCAAGGAACCTACAATGTAGTTGCAAAGGAATTATTGGCTACTTGTATGTCTTCTGTATATGTACGTTGCCAATAGATAAAATTTAAGGAATAGGGCGAATTTGAAACCAGATTATGTAATCAAGATTTGGCTAATTAGAATAACTTTCCCAATCTCAAGCGATGGGCAGCAGAACGCTCCCAGTGAAAGAGACTGAATGTAATTTTCTTTTAGTGCGGTGATAGTGTTTTGTTCTTCTCCCTGGAACTGTCAAGTTGAAGAAGAAGAAGAAGAAGAAAGTCTTTTCGATTCTCTCACAGTGAATTCGCTTCTCTGCACCATAATTTCGATCTATTACAACTTTGCGATTACTTCGCACCTTTGGATCACAAATTCGTAAGCGAAGTCTAAGAATTTTCTCTTAGAAAACACCATTTGAGGCTGTATATGTATATGACAATTTAAATTTGATCAATCACTCTAACGATATAGGTAAGAACTTACAGGTACTCATATTCCTCCTAATGGCACCGTCGTCCCCATGGTAACCGTACGAAGGCAAGGTTTTCTCATCTCCCCAGCCAGGCGCGTAATAAGGGTCAAAACACGCCGTCGTAAGACCGAGTCCAAACCCTGAATCCTCTGATACCCTCTTTACCTCGATTTCAAAATAGCTGGATTCTGAATTTGAAGTAAGGAAGATTAATGGTGATGTAATGAGAGAGAGTGTTGCATCTAAAGCGGTAAAATAATAGAAGCAGTCTAGCCTACCGTTAATTAGGGATATGTGTAATTTTCTCTTTTTATGAACCGAAACTTCATAGAATTAAAATTGTAACTAAAATGTTCCTACTGAGAAATAATTTTCGTAATGCGCGTATATAAAGACAATTTGAGAAAATAGTAGTTGTTGTGTGATA
Organism: Pinctada imbricata; assembly: GCA_033119305.1. NCBI lineage: Eukaryota > Metazoa > Mollusca > Bivalvia > Pterioida > Pteriidae > Pinctada > Pinctada imbricata. The sequence goes on along the minus strand of VSWD01000009.1, from coordinate 46,350,205 downwards.
AAAGAAAGCTTAAAGTCAATCAAAAGTATTCAGTAAATTATTTAAGTAATGTGAAATCAGTAACATTTCATCTTACTTTTGTTTAGAGGTCTTGGAGCCTGCGCACAGTAAGACATCTTGGTGGGATCCGTTTTGTCCAGTTTGAAAGTTTTAGTGTCCTCGTCTATCAGCATCTGTGGTACTCGTATCCAGTGCTTCAATGCCGTCTACATGGTAAGATTAGAAATCATATGAGTTTTATTAAGAGTGAAAAGAAGGTTCGACTCTGCGACCAGAGAGCTTTATCCATGACCACAGTTGGTCAAATTCTGTACACCAGACATACATGTTTCACGTGACGAATTCTTTTCAATGGTATTTTCAGCCAAAACTATAACAGATGGATGTCACTCATGTAGAAAGTTGATGCCATATAAAAAAGAAAGAAAATGACCAAATGTCTGTTTGACTGCACAAGTTAAGAAATGAATTGATTCGAAAACTTACTGCGTCAAACGTGAAATCGGGAGCACCTGTCTTTGGCCAGTCTACAGTGAGGGAGACGGGTCCAGTTTTTACGCCAATTGTTGCATATATATTGTTCTTCGGTAGAATTGCCCAGTGTCGGAACACAAGATAACCGTTTTTAAAGAAATTGACTAGACATTTTTCTGGGTAAAATTGTTCAATATAACAAACAATTTCATCACCTGAAAAAAAAAGTGAAATTTGCATTGAGAGATATAGAGTAATTTTGCGACTGATCAAAGTTTAAAATCAATTTAAAAAAAGATGACAATTTTTCTACTTTAATTCTTATAAGTATATTAAAAGTGAAAAAAAATCATTTGTGAACTAAAGATCATAACTAAGTCAGTACGAGAAAGGGATAAAAAAAACCCTACTAAAGTGATAGTAGGTCTCAATGATATTTTTGAATATACATGTATATGTACAAAATTATAGGTCAGAAGCACTCACCAGTTGAGTATTTGATATACGAGTGGTACCCGACCCCTTCACTGAACACACCCCCAGTGTCACTGACATAACGAATGGACAACGCCCTGTTCCATTCTGGTACCCCACTCAAACAACCCTCGTTCAATCCAAACATGATATACGACCCTACAAAAGAAAAAAGGCCATTTTTTTCAGTGCATTATTTCTCTAGATGACCATAGTTAAAAAAGCGGCATAAATATATTCTGAATCATTACAAGTTTTGTTGGAACAGATATATACATTTCGAAACGAATGAAAATACTTGAAATTTATCTATTTTCGAAAATACTGAAAAAAATTCCATTCACCTGCTGCGAGATTGTGTATTTTCATTTTGAACCAGCGACATTTCTCGGACATTGGCTGACCAATACATTGTACCAGACTATTTAGGATGGTCACCTGGACGTCCAGCCCCGCCCCTGTACCAACTTCTATCTCCTTCCCATCAGGCGACAGCTCAAAGTTAGGCCAATACACAAAATCACGAACAGGGTTGTCTTCTTTTGGCATCTCTACTGTAGAAGCACAAATGTGAAAGCAATCATAGTTACATATTAAGGGATGCAAGTTCGAGCACTATTCAGATATCTATATAGTGCTATATATGATATCTATATAGTGCTATATATGATATCTATATAGTGCTATATATGATATCTATATCGTGTTATATATGATATCTATATAGTGCTATATATGATATCTATATCGTGTTATATATGATATCTATATAGTGCTATATATGATATCTATACAGTGTTATATATGATATCTATATAGTGCTATATATGATATCTATATCGTGTTATATATGATATCTATATCGTGCTATATATGATATCTATATAGTGTTATATATGATATCCATATAGTGCTATATATGATATCCATATAGTGCTATATATGATATCTATATAGTGCTATATATGATATCTATATAGTGCTATATATGATATCTATATAGTGCTATATGATATCTATATCGTGCTATATGATATCTATATAGTGCTATATATGATATCTATATAGTGTTATATATGATATCTATATAGTGCTATCTATGATATCTATATAGTGCTATATGAGATATCTATATCGTGCTATATATGATATCTATATAGTATTATATATGATATTTATATAGTGCTATATATATCTATATCGTGCTATATATGATATCTATATAGTGCTATATATGATATCCATATAGTGCTATATGTGATATCTATATAGTGCTATATATGGTATCCATATAGTGCTATATATGATATCCATATAGTGCTATATATGATATCCATATAGTGCTATATATGATATCCATATAGTGCTATATATGATATCTATATAGTGCTATATATGATATCCATATAGTGCTATATATGATATCTATATAGTGCTATATATGATATCCATATAGTGCTATATATGATATCTATATAGTGTTATATATGATATCTATATAGTGTTATATATGATATCTATATCGTGCTATATGATATCTATATCGTGCTATATTTGATAGTAGTATCTAAAGTAATTAGAAAAAACTGATTTATCTGTTCTAGCGAATAAATTTCTCAACAAAAGGACCTTTTTGTTAATCAGGATGTACTCGAACTATACAAATGGTACTTCCCAATAAATCATTGTCATCAGTCAAATAAGATATTAGTATAAATTGATGTTACAGTACGTATAGTCTTAATTTTATGTGTAAATTGATGTATCAATTAAAGAGTAATTCTGCTTGCATTGATTATACAAAGTGACCACCTTATACTAAATATTCCGATATTTGCTCTATATTCCTTTGACATTTATAGATGTAGCATATTTTCTAGTATATAATGTTTATAACCACATTCAGAATATTCTTAACCTTTATTTAATTAAATTCCAATAAATTTTACAATTGTACTACAATTTTCATTCATTTTATTCCAACTTGACATTGATATAGGTCTTATCTTATGTAGAAATATGAGTAATTATGTCATCATTAACATTTTAAATAAATAAAAAAAACCCCACTTTTTTCATGCAACATTTGCATAGAACTTTGCTGATTGCCCAAGTTACCTTACCGTTTTCGTTCACCTTTTACGCAATCCAAAATTCTTCCATTGTACGACACCAAAACTTGCCGCATGTGTAATGTTTTTCCTGCCTTTGAATGGAATGCAACTTACATGGCATTGGCCGTTCTTTAAAAACATGTGGAGGTTTAATCTTTACGTCTTAGCGTACATATGTATGTAAATAAATAAGTAGATATGAATCCTGTACATAAATCGATTGATTTAAATGCCCGTTGCGACAACAAAGGTAAGTGCAATTGGCGCCAATTACAAATACTGTATTGTAAAAATCTTTTAAATGCAATCATGAATATTGCATTTGAGGCTATAAGTGGCGATAATATGTGCCCGACCAGTAGTATCGTTGTTTATTTACATCAGTACTTCAACTAATCGAGTTTCAAATGAAAACAAAATTGAAGACTCGATTATCATTAACGCTAACCAAATCCAAATCTGAACTAAATACTAGTAAAGTCATGAAGTAGAAATAAAAAGTCATTTTGGTTAAGAGGGGGGGGGGGGGGGGGGGGGGGGTGTTAATATGTTGAAAGTTGTGGTATCAAAAGTCATGATTCAATTTGAATTCAGATGGAAAAGAAAATTCTCGGGCGCATAATTACATTGTAAGTATCCTCCGATTCAAATTGACTTGAAATGATCAGATTTCTGTTCAAGATTGTTTCAACTAATAGTGTTGCTTCTCCACCTAACAAAATATGTTTAACATTTAGCTTTGTCTACATTTAATTATCCGTGATACCAAGAAACTGAAGGGTCCATTGGCAATACAATCCGCATTACCACGTAGTTTAGTCCCTATTTGTTCCACAAGTCTTTGCAAACAGGATAACCACACAGTTTAATACCTATTCATTCCAGTATTGTTTCTGCAATTTTGAAATAATCTAATTGTAGTTCTCAGTTCGTAGAATGTTGCATAGTGTAAATACATGTAATTGTAGTAGACTAGGTTAAAGGACCCAGAAATAAATACTCAAACGACATAATTTGCAAACACGCAGAAGTTTTTAATTTTATTGACATATGACTACGTGGACAGCAACTACAAAATTATGACACACTTTGAATAACTGAATGATGTGTAGGATGAACTGGGTAAGCAACCTTGCAATCTACTTAGTTCATTTCCTAATACATGTATGAGAGAAATGAGATAAAAGAAAAATCAATTATTAAATTAAAGTATCATTTCTACAAGTTCCCCAACTTTCAGTGATTGAAAATAGAGGGATATTTGCATGTATTATTAGAATGAAAGCGACACCCGCACCCCCCCCCCCCCCCCCCAATTTCTTGAACAGTTCTAATACTTTATTATGAAAGATTGCTCTTGAAGAAGATATCAGTAACTATAGAATTGACTTGCTACATGTATTCTTTTCAGTTTTTCACATAAGATTTCAGTGATTAGTATCTGGTCTCTCTGCCACCCAAGCCTTGATTTGCGGTATTTCAGCGATTTTGTTCTTTAGGGCCATCAGCTCTGGATACTTCTCAATGATATATGGGAATATCGCCAGAATCTGGTCTGCCGCGGCGAAGAATATCAGATCAGCAAGCGAGAGCTGTGAAATCAAAAACATTAAGATTGTATTCATATTTCTGACACACAAACGGCAAAATTACAAAAAAAATCGATCTTCTTTAGATTGTGCTGTCCTTCGTGTTTCTATGGTGCTTTGTTATTGCATTTGTCTAATCAGAAAGTCCTCTGTTATATTTTTGTCAAGAACTTTGATCTGAAATGAACGACTTAAAAGGAGTTCAATCCATACAAACAGAGACGAAAATATACTTATACACTTTGTAGTATTTTTAACCCTTAGTATTTTCTAACGATATAGAAAACTATTTCCTTATATCACAGGCATATTGCAGTTACGCAGACATATATCGCAGAAGCAAAAAATTACCCGATTTCCAACCAGCCAACCGTTTGTATTTTTCTTCAACTCGTCTGCCAAGTAATTCATAACGTAAGGAACAACATCTTCCTCAAGCTTTTTCTTTGCCGCATTCTAAATTCCACATTAAAAAGTTATAGATATATAAAGAGTTCAGTATAGGGCATGGATTAGAATGTTTGATGATAGAAAAAAAAAATAGAGCACAATACAACCGAGTCCATAGTTTGTCAGAGTGTTAGATTGCGGTTAATTATTGTCAAAGAAAAAATATTAGATTAAAGGATCATTTCAACAAGTTTCCCCAACTTTTCCCAATTTCTTTTGTAATATTTTTCATTATGCATGATTTCATAACACATAATCCCTTAATACATCATGCGTGTCTATTTTAGTTTGTTTCATCTGCTATGATAAAAAGAAGGTAAGTACTATATATATATATATCTAAAAATATAAACATCCATATTTTGAGTTTGTATTCTAAGAGACAAAAATTGTCTGAAAATTTCTTGCAACGATAAAGACGTAAAACAAATGAGGGCATCTCCAACAAGTAAGTAACCTTTATTACCTTTATTGCCTCATTCTCACCATCAATCATATTAATCATTGGAGGCCATAGATCATCTACTGTTCCAATAATAACGTCTATCTTTACTAGGTCATCTTTGTCATCACCATACAACTCTGTTGTTAAAATAACATTCATGTAATACATAACACACATAATACATAAAACACATAACATACATAATACATAACACACACAATACATACCACTCATCAAACATAATACATAACACACATAATACATAACACACACAATACATACCACACATCACACATAATACATAACACACATCACACATAACACACATCACACAATACATAACACACATCACACATAATACATAACACACATCACACATAATACATAAAACACATAACACACATAATACGTAAAACACATAACACACATCAAACATAATACATAACACACATAACACACATAATACATAACACACACAATACATACCACACATCACACATAATACATAACACACATCACACATAATACGTAACACATAACACACATAATACATAAAACACATAACACACATAATACATAAAACACATAACATACATCAAACATAATACATAACACACAAAACACACATAATACATAACACACACAATACACACCACACATCACACATAATACATAACACACATCACACATAATACATAACACACATCACACATAATACATAAAACACATAACACACATAATACATAAAACACATAACATACATAATACATAACACACACAATACATACCACACATCACACACAATACATAACACACATAACACACAATACATAACACACATCACACATAATACATAACACACATCACACATAATATATAAAACACATAACACACATAATACATAAAACACATAACATACATAATACATAACACACACAATACATAAAACATATCACACACAATACATAACACACATCACACATAATACATAACACACATCACACATAATACATAACACACATCACACATAATACATAAAACACATAACACACATAATACATAAAACACTTAACACACATGATACATAATACACAGATCATCTACTATATATCTACCATTCCAATAATAACGTCTATCTTTACTTGGTCATCTTTGTCATCACCATACAACTCTGTTGTTAAAAATAACACTCATGTTACACATAATTAACACACATAATCCATAAAACACATAACACACATAATACATAAAACACATAACACACATGATACATAAAACACATAACACATCATGGGCGGATCCAGGATTTTTTTTTTTTTGGGGGGGGGGGGGTCCTAAAGTCCTAATTTTACTAAAGAGCATAAAAAGGCACACACCAGAAATTAACGAATGTCAGTTCTTTTTCTTATTTTAAATAAAATAGATGGCTGGCGAACAGTAACGAGGAAAAAAATGAGCTTAACATCTTGATTTTTCACATCATAGTACTTGATTAATGATTGTGAGTTCTAGTATGTAAATACAACTAGCGAGCCTGCGAATCAGAATTGAAATGAAATCCTCTATTCGTGTCTTTTTCTGTTGCTTTACTCTTAGTGCCCTTGTTGGTTGTATAGGAAAGCGCAGCATCATTTGAAAATTAAACGTATGTAAGCGGAAGCGAGCCAGAGAAAATTTTTGAAATGCTGACGGTAAAATATTATCAAAATGAAAGATTTCCAATAGAAATTCATGTTACATTTCCAAATATCAAGACAACAAAAGGGGAATTGGGACTTAATCTTATGAAATATGTATATTTATAAAACAAATTTTAACTATCCTTCGAAAATTCCAGGGGGTTGGGGGGGTTCCGAACTCTCCGACCCCCTTTGGATCCGCGCTTGTGAATACAAAGATCATCTACTTTTCCAATAACAACGTCGACCTTTACGTGATTCTCTTTGTCATCACCATACAATAACACCATATAGCACATAATACATAAACACAAGAAACTTATAATTAGTAGTAGTTAGTACATACCAAACTCTCGAGCTAGATACCGGTAGATAGCTGCACTTTGTGGAATTTTCCTTCCGTCCACTTCTAGCACTGGTAATTTCCCTTGTGGGGTATCTAAACAAATATTTTGTAAATCTGTAGAACTAAATACAGTATTATTCTCATTTGACAGAAAAAGAGCGAAACATCCAATACATTTGATACATTCACCGCTTTTGACATTTTTTGCATGGCTAACGTAACGGGTGCTACTATCAAGCAGAAGGTACTTACTCTTCCCGGGCACTTATCGACATTGGGGGTTCACGTAGGCTCCTTTGCAGAATTTGTTGATTGGTTACATGTATGCATTTTTCTCTGGTGCTCCATTGTAAGTGCTGTTGAGATTATCGTGAGGATCTTCTTTAACTCATTTGTGTCACACTTATGCCCTTTGCCGTGTGGAGCTCGTTAAAAAGTTCCCCGCAAGGGGTTTGGCAGTTAGTGTTTTGAATATTTTCCCCTGACATTGTCGCCATAGCACTTTCTATATAGACATACCCTCAGACAGTGCATGTATTTTATATATTGTTTTCATTTTTCGTTCATGAACATCGACGTCGGATGCGGTAGCCAACAGGGGATGCTTACTCCACCTGGGCACCCGGTCCCACCTCTAGCTTGCTAGGGACCATCGGTGGTCAATTTGGTGCTATATTGTTAGTGCTGTTGTCTTTGATTGTGATATTCGATTTCTGATTTGTTTTTTCATGTTTGACTTTCACACACTCATCTGTTTGAATGTCTCTTGCAAATTATAAAACAAGCAGATGATAAAATCATATCATAAAACAAGCAGACGCTCACATTAAGTAAAATGCAAGATGATCACAAAACACAAGGAGCATCAGCAAAGATCACATCGATACAATTACACAAACTTAATTATCATGTACTCCCGTAGTCAAATAAAGACTACTGACGACTTCTAACTTCGCGTGTCGATTTAGAAAGAGCTGTCAAAATTACGCTCCAACAGACTACATGATGGAGGGGCAAACAAACAAGATCAACGGCATGCATATAGCAAGTTGAATTACATGTATGTGATTTCAGAATCTAACCGGTTTCCTGTAAACCGCCAAAAAGACTCATTACAATGCTTGATAATGTCATATATTGAACCCTCAGCTAAACATATACGAAAAAGACATTGAATATTTCAGTACTCAAATGACTATATTGTCATTTTGTTACAATTAAAAACGGGTTCTGTAGATTATAATACAAAACCATGCATACAATTACCTTGTTTCATCTTATGCCATGTTTCACTATCAACTCTAACATCCTCAAAATCTTGTCCGTTTAATTTAAGTATTATCCTGGATACTTCTGCAAATCCACGGTAATTAAAATATATCAGCTTATACTTCCCCATTTCTTTTGAGTTATGGAGAGCTCCCTAATCGCTAAGAGAATCAAAACAGATGAAATATCGTTCTATATTTTTCCACCTTACTATATTTGATCGATGTACTGTGTTTCCAGGTTAATGTCCTAATTAAAGTGACTATGGATGAATTATCAATGCAAGTAGCAAAACATGTAAAACATGTAAGCGTACCAAAAGCTGAAAAAAAGTTTGGACGTTTTTATACTTCTTTTGCGTTGCATGCAGCGTTTCAGACCGTAGTAGGACTCAAAACAAACCGTAACACACCGGGACGAACAATTAAAAAACGCAACGAAACGGCTTAGATACTCCTTAGCTCGCCGAGAGAAATCGTGGCAAATCTGGATAACGCACAGCTTTAATAAAAATCCCGTAGCTAAACGGGAACTTAAACGCGAGAGACCGTAACGCAATTTCATAGGATCTTAGCCCCCGTTTACACTGTGTTCCCGATGACCACGGATGTCATGTTTCAACCCGCCGTTGAAGAAACGTGGTGACCGTGAGACAACGTAGGGGAAAGGGATCGACAAACTGACGGGGTAAATTTTTAAACTGTCAAAACATTTGTCACGGCTGCCCACAGTGGAGATAAAATACTTTGGAGACTGTAGCAAAACGGTTCGAACGCAACGAAACTTGACAATACATTACAGAACGTAACAAAACTTGGGACAGTGTCCGTAGCGGAACGGGAAGCAACAGTATGACTCGGCAACTTACGATTCTAGTGAAGATGTATTATGGTCTGTCACATTTATTTCCCGTTTAGCTGCGGCTGCTTTAAGGCAGGTGCGCGTTTTATCAAGGTTTGCCATGATTTCTCACGGCAACCTAAGGAGTCTGTTAGCTGTTTCGTCACGTTCAATCACGGTTACTGGCACGGTACGCACGGTCACGCAATAAGAATAACAAGCCAACCCCTCCCCCCTTTTTTAGCTTTTTGTACCTCCTTCTCCCGGCGGGAAAGGTGAATCGTAGTGAACCTTGACAGAACTTGGTAGACGTGGTCAACTTGACTGGATCGTTACAAAGCGTGACAGACCTTATCAGAACGTAGCAAGTCGTGTGGAAATGTGTAAACATCCGTAACAAGCCGTGGGTTGAAAGGTAGCGTGCCGTTATGTCCCTTGTGTTTAGGACACAGTTCAGTACATATTCGTTCTACTAGTCTCTCCAAAACGGAGCACTACACAGTTTGTTACCCATTTGTTCCACTAGTCTCTCCAAAACGAATACTAGGCTTGGTACTTCACCAATCTACAGTCTTGTACCAGAACATTTTTAAGACTTGAACTCTGCCTGACTGTGACGACGGGACTCCACATGTGGCGGGCCCTGTCCAAATCTTTATTGAGATGACAGGGTCCCAACCACCTGTCCTCTCTGAATGTCTGTCGGACTCCTCGGATGATAACATGCATAAGCTCGTTACAGTCGGCAGAGCACAGAATGTAATACGTTTACCTCTCCCCCTTTTTAAATCTATTTACATACATTTGTATTCATCTGTATTGCTTGGACCCCTGCGTTTTGCTGTCTTGTTTGTGTGATCATCTTACAGTGAGGAGGTTATTTTACACTACAATTGTGCGTTCTTCGAGACCTTTGGGAAACCGCAAGTAATCCGGATAACCATACCATTTGCTTCCGTAGCAAATGACCGTCCTAAGTCGGCAGCGGTTGCCCATTAGTCTCGTTGGTTTATGTGTGGTATTTTGTGTTTAATGTTTCTGTGTCGTATGTCTCTCTTATGTCTTTTGTGTGTTCATCTTCTCTGTGTTTTCGCATTGGATGTTTTGGTGTTGGTACTGCAACCGGGTATGGTTGGAGATCCCCACCCTTCAACTACACAATTTTGCACCAATTCTTCCTTTATAGTCTCTCCAAAACGGAGTCCTACACATTTCAGAACCAATTCGTACTACTAGTCTCTCCAAAACGAAGTACTACCCAATTTTGTACCTATTCGTTCCAGTAGTCTTTCCAAAACGGAGTACTACACAATTTTTACCTATTCGTTCCACTAGTCTTTCCAAAACGGAGTACTACACAATTTTGTGCCTTTTCGTTCCACTAGTCTTTAAAAAACGGAGTACTACACAATTTTGTACCTATTCGTTCCACTAGTCTTTCCAAAACGGAGTACTACACAATTTTGTGCCTATTCGTTCCACTAGTCTTTCCAAAACGGAGTACTACACAATTTTGTGCCTATTCGTTCCACTAGTCTTTCCAAAACGGAGTACTACACAATTTTGTGCCTATTCGTTCCACTAGTCTTTCCAAAACGGAGTACTACACAATTTTGTGCCTATTCGTTCCACTAGTCTTTCCAAAACGGAGTACTACACAATTTTGTGCCTATTCGTTCCACTAGTCTTTCCAAAACGGAGTACTACACAATTTTGTACCTATTCGTTCAACAATTCTCTCCAATACGGAGTACTACACAGTTCAGTACCTATTCGTTCCACTAGTCTCTGCAAACGGAGTACTACACAATTTTGTGCCTATTCCTTCCACTAGTATCTCCAAAACTGAGTATTTCACAGTTAAGTACCTGTTTGATCTACTAGTGTCTCTGAAACGGATGACTACACAGTAAAGTACCTATTCGTTCTTCTAGTCTCTGCAATTGAGATAACTACAATGTTTAGTACTTATTCCTCCCGCAAGACTCTGTAAACCGGACAACCACACAATTAGTACCAATTAGTTTTACTAGTCTCTGGCAACCAGATAACCACAACCACATAGTTCAGTTATTACCTACTTGTATTCGTTCTTTTTTCTATGTTACAGATCCGCTTTGTGCTTGAATATACTTCTATCTTTCGACGCAAACGGCCATTTCAACACCTCCTTGTATGACAAACGTGATGATTTCAACTTCCACATAACGAACTTTCCTTTCATGAGAAACAACATTCCGTCTTCTCCTTCTATTGGCGTGTTTGTTTCTCAGCTGATACGGTACGGCAGAGCATGTTCCAAATATGAAGATTGCATCGTTAGAGCCGACGGTTTGAAAGTAAGCTACTCGTTCAGGGTAATATCACACAATGGCTGAAATCATCTTTGGGGAACTTCTTCGGTCGCTGGATATAATAAGAGAGGATCAGTTTTCCCCCCTTCCAGAATGATCAGTGACATTCTGGATTGCAATTAAATAGCTGTCGTCATCATCACCAAAGAAGAAATATTTACATGATATGTACATCAATATGTCCATCGAGACAGACATTCACCGAATTTGACAAGTTTTATGAGTTGTTGCGACGGGTGTTGCATGCAATCAGGAGACGCTGACTCTCCATGGCCATCTGTTATTCGTTCCGAGGTTCGCAATCGTTCCAATGAAAATTCTAATGACTTTGCCTTGCCGACTTTGAGACTGAATGATTGATAGGTACTTCTTTGATGTTTAGTATACATCTTTTTCGAATCGAAGTACTTATGCAGTTCTTAGAGCACTGCCTAGAGTAAATATCGAGTAGTGACATAATAATTGTAGCAGACTAGGGTTAAGGACCAAGAAATAATACTTAACAAAATATTTTGCAAACACGTTTAAGCTTTGAAGTTTATTGACATACGACTACTACTACTTATGGCACACTTTGTATAGCTGAATGATGTATAAGAGGAACTGGGTTAGCAATCTTACAACCTTCTAACTTCATTTCATCATGCATTTACTTGTAGAAGGGAGAAATGAGAAAAAAATAATTTACTAAATAAAAGTTTAGATATTTTCACACCCTCCCCTGGTCTCCATTGTATAAAATACTGAAATCTACATTGAATTTTGAATTTGAAGACGTTTAACACTTCTATGATTATCTAATATCTATAGACCCCATATATATTTCTAAATCATATCGATCAAGGAGTTTAAATGGAAAGAGTTGTAATAAAGAATGAAGGTGTAAATACGAATTTATATGACAGTTCTAGTATGAAAGTTTGCTCATGAAGATAATATTAGGAACAGTACTGAATAGCAACACGTTTTCTTTTAAGTTATGCACTAAAGAGTGAAACGTCAATCAGTGTACGGTCACTGGTCTCTTTTCTAGCCAAGCCTTGATTTGCGGTATTTCTGCGATTTTGTTCTTCAGGGTCTTCAGCTCTGAATATTTCTCAATGAAATCTGGGAATCCAACTGCCACCTGGTCTGTCGCAGTGAAGAATATCAGATCAGCGAGCGTCATCTGTCAAATAAAAAAAAGTGAAATTACGTATTGATGTTTCTGAGAACAAATGACAAATCTAAAAGGTTTTGATCTTCTTAGACTATTTTATACGCCCGCCATCAGACTGGACATATTATGAAATGGCGCAGTCCGTCCCTCTACCTTGCAGGCGCAACCATAATCCCAAGGAGATCCAAATTTAACATAGATAGCCTATAGGAAGTCAAAGGGCCCTAGTTACTTTCAAGGTTAGGGGTCAAAGTCATATGGGGCTAAAATAGCCTCTTTTTTATTTGGTGAAATTATTTTCAAAATTCATTAAAAAGTCTATTTCTAGTCAAACTGTTTTGAAATTTTGAATACTTAAAGAAGAAAGCATATTCATTAACATATCTTACGGATTTTTATATCTTTTGCCACACAAGTTAGAAATTCTGCAGAAAGGTATGGAGGGGGTGTGGTGGTACATAAAGTTATTTGTTTCATGTTGTAAGCCTGGTTGTTGCCATACAGCCTAAGCCGTTAGCCCAATGAAATAATCTAAATTTATCATGTAGATAGTCTATAGCAAAATGAAGAACCCTATAGAATTTCAAAGTCAGGGGTAAAAGGTCAAGGTCATTTTGGGCTAAAAATAGCTTTTGTGTGTGAAAATGTCTTATAAAGTAATTAAAAACCCTTTTCTAGTCAACATGTTTTGAAATGTTGAATACTTAAAGAAGAAAGCATATTCTTTCACCTATGTTGTAAGGGTTTTGATATCTTTCACCATATCATGAATAATAAACGTCTTCAAATTCAAAGTTAGCATTAAGGGAGGGGGCTAACACAAAGCTATTTGTTAATGCTGCAGACACAGTATAGGCCTTTAGAAGCCTTTCGATTTTATCTTTTAACTGAATAAGAGAAAGAACCTCTTTTAGATTTTCAATGTCAGCGATGAAAGGTCAAGGCCTTTGTGGCTAAAAATGCCTTAATGAAAAAAAATATTTTAGAATTAAAAAGGTTGATTTGAAAATAGAATATAACTGATAGTTTTGAACAGTTTGTATATACTTAATTGATAATGAATAAAATCCTGACAGGCGTATTTTGCAGTGTTAGAGTTGCCATTTTTTAGACTCCCATGCTCCGGTATTTTCAGGACTTGCTGGGATTTTTCTTTATGCATTTGAACTCTTAGTCCAAGATAAAATATAGAGGCATAAAAAGTTCTTCGAAACCGAGTGCTTCAACTTATCATTCAATCTTTGATCTGAGATTATAAGACTTCATGAATGAGTTCAACTCGAATGCATTTAGTATCAGAAATAAACATATTAGGATATGCACCTGGTCTCACTCCCATATCGGGAGTTCGCTTCTTTTCATATGGTGGAGGTTTTTGTTTGTTTGCTTTGGTTCCTGTTTTATCCTGATTTTGTATGCCTTCGGTTTCTGATTTTCTGAATTATCGATTTTGTGCTGTAAACAGGGATATGGTCATTATCCATATTTGTCATGTTCCTTTAAAACTCTGTAGTATTCTTTAAGCCTTAGTATTTTCTAATGATCTAAAAAACTATTTCCTTATTATACAGGCACATTGCATTTATGCAGAAAAATATACAAGTATCAAAAACAAAATTACCCGATTTCCAACCAACCAACCGTTTGTATTATTCTTCAACTCGTCTGACAAGTACTTCATAACGTATGGAACCACTTCTTCCTCCATCTTTTTCTTTGCCGCATTCTAAATTCCACATTATAAAAGTGATAAATATTACAAGAGTTAAGTATAGGACGTATATAATACAATTACTAAATAAATAATCTATCAAACAAAAAAATAAGATCCTTTAATTGATTTTGCTAGAACGTTTGAATGGTTATGTCTATGCCGAAATACACGAATATACAGTGGACGTAAGCAGCACTCGGAGAGCTGAGTGAGAAAAATTAACAGATACTCATGATAAAAGAAATATAAAGAGCATAAAGTGGAGTTGATACAGTTTTCCTATTGATCAATTACGGAAACAATTTTGGGGATATTTTTCGTCATGGATCTGTGAATGAAAGTCAAACACAAAACCCTAAATCAGATTCCAAAAAATCACAATCAAAAAACTCTCTCAAGAGAAAAGAAAAGATAACAAGGCATGAAGGTTGCACTGAAGTCCAGCATCTATCAAAACGTGCGTTTCTTTACGACGCTGGTGAGACGGAGACAATAACACAGCTTCATAGAAGCATGAAGGACAACTTCAGTGGCGGATTTAGAGGGGGGCCCAGGGGGCCCGGGCCCCCCCTTTTTCACCCAAAGTTATTGATTCAGAGTACTCTTTTTATGCTTATTCTCATTAATTTTGGGGAAATTTTCGGCTCGCTTCGCTCGCCGCACTAATTTTTTCATTAGTTGTCTATTTTTCGTCTTCACTTTGCCCCCCCTCAGTATATATACACCTCTGCCACCAATGTTTAAGGGCCTCAATACCACTTTAAAGAACTGGTAGGAAAGCCATCCACTGCAAGTATGACGTCATCATCGGACTGAAAGTGGGTGCCAGAAATAGCTGCTTTCGGTTTTGGGAATAGATGAAAGTATGATGGAGCAAGATCAGATGAACAAGGCAGATGCTCAATTAAATGAAAGCCACAATCATGAATGGCATCCATGGTAGTGCCAGACTTGTGAACAGGAGCATTGTCCTGATGGAACAACACACTAGTGAGCTTTTCGCGGCGCTTAAGTGAATATTTTCACGTTACTGTGTCAGAAGTGAAGCAAAGTATGCATCATTTATTATTTGTCCTTTTTATGCCCCCGGAATCACAGATTCGGGGGCATATAGTTTTTGGCCTGTCCGTCTGTTTGTCTGTCTGTCTGTTTGTCTGTTTGTCCGAACTGAAAACTTTAACATTGGGCATAATTTTTGAATAGTAAGTGATAGGCCTTTCATATTTCACATGTGTATTCCTTGTGACAAGACCTTTCCATTGATACCAAAATGTTTGACCTCGTGACCTTGACCTTTGACCTACTTTTAAAAAACTTTAACATTGTGCATAACTTTTGAATGTTAAGTGATACGACTTTCATATTGCACATGTATATTCCTTGTGACAAGACCTTTCCATTGATACCAAAATTTTTGACCTCTTGGCCCTGACCTTTGACCTACTTTTCAAAAACTTTTAACATCGGGCATAACTTTAAAATGGTAAGTGATAGGGCTTTCATTTTTCACATGTGTATTCCTTGTGACAAGACATTTCCATTGATACCAAAAGTTTTGTCCTTGTGACCTTGACCTTTAACCTACTTTTCCAAAACTTTAACATTGGACATAACTTTTGAATAGTAAATGATAGGGCTTTTATATTTGACATGTGTATTCCTTGTTAGAAGACCATTTCATTGATAGCAAAAGTTTTGACTTCGTCACCGTGACTTTGACCTTTCACGTACTCAACAGAAAATGGTGTTTATACTAACAAAGATGCCACCGGGGGCATTCGTGTTTCACAAACACAGGCTTTATATATTGGAGATAATCTATCAGCAGAATACCTTCTGCATACCAGAAAACCGAGGCTCACAACATTTCAATCAGCCCTCGTATATTAAGCTGGGTAAGACATTGATTCTCTAAAAAAAAAAACTGTTATTCCCCGATGATATTGTTCGCCTAGTTTCACTAAGCTTCTGCACTGACTTGATATATATTTGTAATTTTCTGATACTTAATTTGATAATTTATGCTAAAAGCTCTGTCGTTAGCTGGTTCATTAAAAAATATGTAAGGTCTGTTTAGAATTTCGCTCTTCATGCATTCAATGTTTTGATTTCCTCTTTTCAGGCCTCGAACATCACTGATGAGCAATACATTGTTGAAATAAGCATATCGTGCATTAAATTATTACCATAGAACATATATTTCAATAAGATAATATTAAGATAGCGAAATAAATAATGCAGAAGGGTTCCAACTCTATACCTTCTTGAAGAAAATTTCAAACCAATTTTCATGCACCATGCACGTGTTTCGAATATTAAATTCTCGTCTGAGTGATGCTTCCATAAAGTAATATTTACCTTTATTTCATCATTCTCACCATAAACCATTTTAATCATTGGAGGCCAAAGATCTTCTATTGTTGCAATAATGATGTCTATCTTTAACTTATCCTCTTTGTCATCGCCATACAAATCTATAACACACAAATACACATGCGTATATATAAAAGTAACCTTTTTAAAATTAACGTATTATGAGGAAAAATCAATTCGAATTCATTCTACACAAATCTTAATGACAGACTAAAATAGAGCAAAATAATTTTTTGTCGATGTCAATGAAACATACAGTTTCCTAGTTCTTTCTTAAGAAACGTTGTACATACCGAACTCTCCAGCTAGATATCGGTAGATGGCTGAACTTTGTGGAATTTTCTTTCCGTCAACTTCCAGTACTGGTAATTTCCCCTGAGGAGTATCTATTAAAATATTTATGAATTTGTATAATTAAGCACAGTATTATTCTCACTTGACAGAAACAAGTAAAACTTCTAATACGTTTGATGTATTTTCAGGTTTTGACAACTTTCTGCACGGCGAATGTGACGGATGTTGTAAGCAAGCAGGAGATGTCTAGTCCCCCCAGGTACCTGACCTCATCTTCAATTTAGGAAAGGAGGGGGGGGGGGTATTCAACGGGACTCGGTTGCAGCATCTACAGCGAATTACCGACAAAGTTTAGCAAGAGACGCAAAAAGGAAAATAAACACAAAAATCAAAGCACTAAACATCAAAGACAAATCGCATACCATCGATGGGTAATCAGTGCCGACTCAGGATAGCCATCTGCCACGTTAGTAGCAAATGTAAATCTGATTACGTGCACACAATCCTCCCACTTGTCCGGTTACCCAGTGCTCTCGAAGAACGCAATTGTTGAATAAAAGTGACCTCATTGTAAGATGGCCACAAAAAAACCAAACAAACAAACAAAACAAAACAAAACCAACCAAAAAAAGAAAACAAAAAAGAAAAGACCCCCCCCCCCCGGAAAAAAACCCAAAACAAAACCAAAAAACCAAAACAAAACAAAACACAGGGACTCGAGTTACATTAAGATGAATACTTCAATGGAGTTTCACTTTTGCAGAAATGCATTAATTGGTGATGCATTTTTCTAGGTTCCTGGTTTCGTATGTCCCTTGGTTTTTTATCTTTTGTGATCGATGTTTCTGTACTGTTTTGGCGTTCCTTGTCCCTTTAGCGTCTCTTTCTGTGGGTGTCTGTTCTGTGTTTTTGCATTGGGTATTTTGGTGTTTTGCTGTGGGTGCTACATGTACAACCGAGTGTTGTTGGAGATCCCCTCCTTTCTTTCACATACACATCTAACACAGTCACAACAAACGTTTACAATCACAGCTCATGCAAGGTGACCACAAAAGCAATTGCACTCAAAGATGGGGCATGTATAACAGACCAACGCATAAATCCTGCATGGATCGCATCGATACATATTATTCATATATGCTAGTCAAACTTTCTAAATTACTTATTATTTACTTGAATATCGTGATTGGTAGAAATAATCATTTAATATTTACATTTATCACATGATTCACATATTACATATCGCTCTGCTTGAATGCGATTGGTCAAGTTTGGAACCTAATCACACACGGCTCCGAACCTTATTATGCAAATTATATGCATAAAATCGGAAGAATCTCGAGTCAAGATTTTACCTTACACACGACGGAAAAGAAAGTCCGTTCCTATTCTAATTTTATAGTAGTCTCGTCTAAAACATTCTCTCGTGGACTTCCGTTCGAAATTTGAACACGTAGAAATGCTTCTTTCATGCAAGTAAACCAACTGTTCAAGAGTACAGACACGTGGCTCATCTTAAGGTATGTTTTTAAATTGATTTATGTATCACGTGGAACACATATGATGGGATTTTAAATTCTTCTTCTTATCAGAAATACTCGACCAGGGAGTGCTCCATGTTTTA
Organism: Pinctada imbricata; assembly: GCA_033119305.1. NCBI lineage: Eukaryota > Metazoa > Mollusca > Bivalvia > Pterioida > Pteriidae > Pinctada > Pinctada imbricata. The sequence goes on along the minus strand of VSWD01000009.1, from coordinate 46,331,007 downwards.
GAGTGAATGAGTTTCATGATTAATTATCGCTGTAATCGAATATCTCACAAATATTTGTTCTTTAAAGCCATTTCTGTCTTTTATTACATCTTCATGAACTTCTAAATTTAAGTGCACACCATGAATTTGAATAAATTTGATGTCAGTGTTAGTTATAATCAGTATCAAATATCAGTTCTGTAGCCTAGCTAGTGTTGTAGTGTTGGTGAAAAAGTATTTGAATGGGTTTAAAATTATTTAAAGGGGATGAATTTCAAATCAATTGAATATTTTATATATTCTTTACAGTAACATAACCTTAACTGCCAGACAGAAGAAGGAATATACTCTGAGAAAGTCTTCATGCGCATGTGTGCATCAGATCCAATAAAAGAAAGTGCATCAGAATAGTGGAATGCTTATAGTGCTACTAGAACTGACTTGTAAAGTTGAAGAAATACTGTGGAATATGATATTGCAACTGTACTACCATATATGATGTTGGCCACCATGGTGTGAAAATAATTCACTTGTGAAAGGAGAATGAAGAAAATTGTTCAAGTGCATATTTCTACATGTACATGAAAAACATATTCAATGTGTGCATCGACCACATATTCCTTGTGAAACTGTGATCAGGGATTTTTCAGGTTATTTTACTTTGGGTCCAGGGTCCGTTAAAATTGGGAAAAATCGCGGCGTTTCAATGAAATTGGGAATTTCCAACAGTTTAGTTGATTTTCAATGGAATAAATCATTACACAGAGATATAACTTCTTATTCAAAGTGTCTTCAATAAAAGAAACAAAGTACTACATATAGTAAAGACATCTATACTTTAGATAGTGCTTCAAAGGACATCAACTTCTAGGATCTGGAACAGGCATCTGTCAGAGTCACAGGGGCTACTTTAATGATCATGATCAATCAGGATTCAGATTCAAAGTCAGTGATTGAAGGGGGACATTCCCACTGTCCGAGTCACCTCATTCTGTTTTAATACTAAACATTAACTATTTTCTGTTGTTTCTTTTATAGTCACTATCCAAAATTTTATTTTGAAGAACGTACCTATCCTCTACAAAGAAGATGTACTCCCTTTTGTAATTTTTTTGGTATCAGATTTCCTTTTTGTGAGACGACATGGTCCTGGGTTCCCAATACTGGAGATACGATTTGATGACTAAAATGTAAACCTATACCGGATAAAAGATTTTTGACGAATTTACATATCGATCATTAATGTCGTATTTCTTCTAGGTATTTCAGTTGACATTATTTTGCTCTTTATTAAAGAACACTTCAACAAAAAAAAAAGAGATTCAAATTGGGAAATTTCAATGATAAATTGGGAAAATACAGGCCATTTTGGCGTTGGGAATGGGTCCGATAATCGGACCCAAAAACGGACTTGAAAAATCCCTGGTGATCCAGTATGAAATGAGAATTTGTGTTATAATGTAGAGGAATTCATCATCAATAGAAGAATTGTGAGATCGACAGATGGAACTGTATTACAGCCTCTTGCAGTAAACATGCTGATATAGCACTGAAGGGTAAGTTGTACATATACATGTATACTAATATACATGTTATAATAATTTTGTAAATCTGATAATACAAAGACAAATGACATTGTATTTATTTCATATTATACATGTGTATCCCTTGTGATTCACCTTAAACATGTTAAATGGATAATACTTTTTAATGGTATTAAGTTACTTGCTTTCATATTTCATGTGTACATGTATTGTTTGAAACAAGACCTTCTCATGCATACCAAAATTTGTGTCCTGGTGACCTTGACCTTGGAAAAATGACCTACTTTTTAAAATCTTACACCATGGCCATAACTTTTGAATGTTGAGTGAAATATAGACCTGTGCTTTCCGCGTGACAATTTCCAATGATGCCAAATAGTTGTCTTTGTGACCTTGAACTTGGAGATTGACCTACTTCACTATTATTTTTCTAAAGTAATATTATGCTTTTAAGTGATAGGGCTTTGTATTCCTTTTGATAAGGTCTTCATATTAATTCCAAAATTTTGACCTTGTGACCTTGACCTTGGATACTGATCAATTTTTTAATAACTTTAACCATGTTAACCTTGCCCTTGGTCATAACATAAATTGCAAGTGATAGGGCTACATGTGTATCCCTTGTGGTAAGGCCTTCACATCAATACCTGAATTTTTACCTTGAGTCCGTGACCTTGGAGTATGAAATATTTTTCTACATTATATCTGACAATAAGGGGATTCATGTTCCACAAAAAAAACATGGGTTTAATTTTTCTTAGTCCTAAGCCTTGACATAAAGTAGGGCTCTTACATGTGAAACACATTTTTAGCTCGAGATACTGGTCATAGTCGAGCTTATGCGGTACCCCCTTGTCCGGCGTCTGTCCGTAAACAATTCTTGTGCTTGCAACTCCTCTGAAATTATAAGAGACAGAAATGTAACTCTTTTTGCACGAGACTTGGTCAGTGGTCTACTTGTGCAGTGTGCACCTGACATTTTGTTTGAGCCCCTGACCCCCAGGGTCCTAGAAAATGGATGTGGTCATTTTCTCCTGTATGATCCTATGTAATCTTGTATTCGCAACTTCTCTGACACTATAAATGATGGAGACTTGATTCTTTTTGCAATACGATGAGTCTGTGTTCAAGTAGTGCACCTAATATTTTGTTTGAGTTCCTGGCCCCCAGTGACTAAGAAAATGGATGTGGCCATATTAGAATTCACTTGTCATTAAGTGAATTAAAAAACAACCAGGAGAGCTACAGTCTCGTCAGAGACTTCTGGTTTGGATTGGATTAGACCTTTCATATTGGGAAAATTGGCAATATTTTCTTCAAAATTGAATATGATAGATTTGGATGCCTTTTCATTTTAAATTTAGCATGTTTTACTTTCTTTTTTTTTTTTAAAGAATTTTCTATGAGGTAAGATTGGTCAATAAATATGGAAAATTATACTGTTTTGCATAATTTGAGAATGACCGATTGAAAGCCCTGTAATTATATTTGTATGTTAGTACTATTACAGAAACTTTACATGTCATGTAATTTTATATACATGTACATCATAATGATAAATGTATGCAAAATTCATTCATTTTAGAGCTTATTTAATATCAAAATGAAGATATTAATTCATTACATCTTTTACTTTCAGAGTGAGACTGACAGCATCTTCTGTACATACATGATGGCTCATTTCTCATTCCTCATTCCTCATTTCTTGGTATCAGATTGAACATCTACCTCGTCCTTAAGTTTTACCATAGACACTAGAGAAATCACTGTTTGATGTCTAGAACATTTGAATTTTGAACATGTTTTGTGTTTACTTTCATGTGCTTACCGCGGTACATGTACATGTATGTACTAGGTTATAAATGCATTGAAAACTTTTTACTTGAGAATAGACCTGCACCTGTTGAATGGGGAATTTTTTTTATTTATTTCATTACTTTCATAGCAACAATTTATGACTTTAAATTCTAGGTACATACCAGTACAGACAGGGATGTACATTGTATATAAAGTTAAATACTTCCCTGATATAGACTAGACATGTAAACTCATATAAAATATTAATTTCGAAAAGAAATACTATGATAAATTATAGAGAAAGAAAAATATCCTTTCACAAGTACAAAAACATTATGTTGTAAATTGATGATACCGGTACTATTACATTTATATATATATTGCAGTTATAATGATTCTTCTTTCAGAGTTTGAATAAAATTTACATTTAAACTTAATAAATCTTATAACTGATACTTATATTCTTCTTGAGACTAGAACACAAATATTCTTAGAACACTGTGATGAAGAAATCTAGTGAGAACATTGTCATATATGAAATAATGAATTTTCTCTTGTTAAGCATAGCAAACTTGGTTGATCATCCTTTCATCAATACTGTTTAGAGTGTCTTACCCAATACTGGTAATCATGAATAAAAACATTGATACTTTAAGTTCATTACTCTGCTACACAGTATACATTTGTGTAAGAATATCTAGTAGTCTTGACCTACATGTTCATGTATACAATTGACCTACTTTCCTAATACTTTGGATTTGCTACAACACTGGTCTAGCAAATGATAGATAGATGATATGGTATATACATGTATGTGCATTGTCAGATTGTGTCAAGAAATTACTCAAGATAGATTTTGATTCAATATGTGACCTTAAACTACACGTTTGACCTTCTTTTCGTTGAATTAAAGAATCTGAACTTGGAGAGTGATATATATATATATATTGAAGAATTTGAAACATGAAGTATCAGAGAATCCTGACAAAACTGAATCATTGGCAGTTGTGAAATGTCTGAGATAGTCTATTTTCACGTCTAATGCTTAAGGTGCTGGAGAAAGACGTTTTTCCTTTCATTCCTCAGAAAATGCTAGATTTTTCTGCCAGTCATGCTGAAGAATATTTTTGCAAAATATTCCGAGCTGGATTTACAAAAACCCCCCTTCCCTAAAAACCAAATGGTTGCACATGTTTACAAGAATGGACAAGAGAGAGAAAACCATGCGCATAACCAGGCGTACCGTTAGAACGCAGTTGCTTCCACGTCGTTTTGCAAAAAAAAAAAAAAAAGAATGAAAGAAACATTGACGTAGAATACTGCCCTGTAAATGAGCAAAATTCATTAGATTCTGATACTTTGCCCCTTGAATATCCACAAGGGCTTCTACCTAGACCCACTTGAGGCTGCTTACACTTGAAAAGTACTCTAGCTAAGCGCCTGAAGATGAATGCATATACATAAAATGTATACACTTCGTATGAGTGAGAGGGAAAACATTTCCGTTATTGTACATGCATGTATTTGTTAAAACGGTCAGAATCTAATGAAATTACATTTATTTATATAAAGTATCGTGATTCTATGAGATGAAAAAAATATGTTAGTTTGCTGTGGTTGGGGGATTCATTTAATATATTGAAATTCATCAAAATTTTGGAAAAATTCGGAATATCATTCCTTTTAGTCGAGACAATTTTGTAGATTACAGGATTTGAGTTTAGAGGGGGCGTGGCCGGAATACCTCAAAGTCCTGTAGCAGGTTCTTTGGGGAACCCCACTCCCCAGCGGAAAATTATCTCACATGATATGTAATGTACATGTATATAGTGAGCCAGCGATTTTTTTTCAATTATCAATTACTTTAATATATATCAGAAACAGACCGGTAAAAAAAAATAAAAATAAAAATAAAGGTTGAGTCGTGGTGTTTGAGCCCAAGTAATTCCTTATTTTGACGACTTTAGTGGAGAGGGGAGGGGGGGGGGCATGCCAGAGGATTGGTAGGCAAAAATCAGGATAGAAACAGTAAACTTGTTAGAGAATTTTAGATGTAGGTGCCGCCGTGTGCACCCCCCCCCCCCTCTCCCCGCGCTATTGATTCGGATGGGGGCTAATGTATTAGAAATTATCAGTGTTTTCCTGCTGTTATCGAGAAATATAAAATTAAAATCTTATGGGTACAAATGTATGCAAAATTGATAATGTATAGAATCGCTCAGTATTCAATCGAAGCGGGGTAAACGAACCGCAACGATAAACTTTGAAACGAACTATAAAAATTGAAATTCGTGATTCTTCAGTGCAGTAACGAATTATCCATGGCTTGAATATTTAAATAGCAAAGTTCAAAAAAATTTAAATGACAATAACATTGGGAGCCGTGTCACATAAACTTTGACAAGTGTGACCTTTCAAATATCGGTCAACTGTTAAATCAAGACGCGGATTCGATATCAATGATTGAAATTGTTGTAGAATTAATTATTGTATGGAAATACTAAACAGATTTGAAATATTTTTTTTCTTACGAACAGAATATATCTATCGATGGGGAACTACTTCTCATTGCGTACAAGACGACCTGTAGGTCACGGCGTGGTTCGCCTTTAATTCTCAGAAACGTTGATTTCACGTTAGAAATGCACATATATAAGCAATATCATGTGATAAAAAGAATCTCAAATGCATGTTCATTTCATACGATGTATTATGAAACTCGTTATGCGTTTTATATCCCCTCGCCAAGGCTCGTTTCAAAATACATCGTATGAAATGAACATTAATTTGAGATCCTATATTTATAAAAATAAAGTTCTTTGATTGTAAGTAATCATACTGCGGTATTATCTTCAAATTCCACAGCATTTTAACAGAAAAATCGTCCGCTTCCGGCTTTTAAGAAAACTTTCTCTCTTGACAGACGATCAATGCTACTGTAGAAAGGTTCTTAAGGTTATTGTACGATTCGTTTTTCGATATTATTTATAATGTTAATTATGTTCACACGGTTTCTGGTGCATTACGATTGGGTAAAACTTCCTGTGAATGCGTTATGGTATGAGATTTTCTCCCGTGCTATGCCACTTTTCATGTTAGATGTTCGCTCAACGGAAGCTACTTTAAATTTTAAATTTGTTCAGTTTTATTTGCTTACTATCGCCGTCGTTATAAATTCATTTCATTCAATTAATTAATGCAATGGGTTTGTTTTTATTGAACATGGTAACATTGTAATTTACCGACAAAGTACGCGACATGAGTGAAAAAATGTTTAAGATTCAAATTTCGTCACGGTATGTTTCCGTTAAAACAAATTTAATTTTTCTCGATTTTAAAGTGAAGGTGAAAAGAAGTCATTTATAACCAGTTATCATTAAAATCGTTTAAATTCCACGATAACGAAAATCCATACTTATAGAATGATAAGATAGAAATTTTGACAAGTATAGATGCATCATACAAACTGAAGAATCCAAAACACCCGTAGTCAACTAAAGCGACCAGTTGAATTCGCACATGACATCAAGCCGTATATGTAGACAGCTGCCAAAACAACACCAAAACCGCAAAATTACACCAAAGAAAATTACACGACGGAGAAACAAGACATCAAAAACACGAACTCAACGGCATGTACAAGATATAATGCATTTTCAACAATATATGATTTCGGAATCATTTAATTTCCATTGTCATTTTCAAGAAACGAAGATTCTGATTGGCTGAGAAATTTTGTTGATACATCGATCAACACAATTTTTCACGGAAGTCTATTTATAGCACTATTTTTAGAACCGGGGGTTCCCTTAAACACGAATGAACTCGTTGCTGAAAGTACAATTTGTTGATGTTTGCTTATCATTTCAAGGGTACCATTTCTTTTCTACTTACTAAAAAATTAACAGTGCATGTAGAATTTGCTCAAAATGGTCCTTATTCCAAAGATATAGACAGACGATCGGTCGCTGTTTGAATTATGGCGGCTGCCATAACTTGTTTTGGCAGACGTATATCTGCGAAACCCTCCGACTTACGAAATATAGTGCGTTGATTGATTGATTTTAGATCCAGGTAAACAGTCTGTTTTCCATAAATATATGATAATTAAATGATAAAAAATGAATCTTATATTTTTCTGTTGATGCAGGTATCATCCGAAAAATTGGACAGAAAACTTTTGCATCAACGCGCTCAGTGCATTGATGCAGTTTTCTGTCCATTTTTTCGGGTGATACCTGCATCAACAGAAAAAATACAAGATTCATTTCTTAAATCTAATCGATAGACAATATTGGAAAAAAAAAAACTGGTTCCAGGGACCTCTGTAAATTGATAAAAAGACTATTGACAATGCCTTAGATTCATGTCCTATATTGCACACTCAGCTTAATTAAGGTTGTAAAAAACCTATTAAAATTAAAATTAATTTCATATTTCGTTACCATATGAACCCTTTAAAGCTTTAACAAAACTTTTTTTATTTCAAGCGCGGATCCAGAGGGGGGTCGGGGGGGGGGGTTCCGGATCCCCCCTGGAATTTTCGAAACATTGCTTAATTTTTGTAATTAATACAAATATTTCATAAGATTAAGTCCCAATTCCCCTTTTCATAATATTTGAAAAAACATATCATGAATTTGTATTAGAAATCTTTCATTTTGATCATATTTTGCCGTCAGTATTTCAAAATTTTTCAATCTATTAAATACATGTACGTTATTTTCAAATGATGCTGCGCTTTGCTATATACAACACAAGTACATAACACCTAGGTCAATAAATAAGGGCACTATGGAAACGAAAAGAAACTGAAAAAGACACGAATAGTGGATTTTATTCCAATTTTGGAAAAATTTCGCTGGCTCGCTATCGCTCGCCATTTGTTATATTTATATATTAGAAATGACAATAAATTCAAACAATTACCATAATGAGAAATTTCAGAAATTTAAGCTGTTTGCTCGCCATTGCTCTCCAGTCACCTGTTGTGTTAATAATTCGAGACTGAACTGAAAAATCATCAATCAATAACTTTATTTTCTCGCGCTTGCGTTTTTTTTTTTTTTTTTTTTTTTTGCTTTTTAAAAGAAATCGGACTTTAGGACCCCCCCTGAAAAAAAAATTCTGGATCCGCCCATGTATTTTGCGGTGCAAGATAGAAATTACCTTGTTTCATCTTCGGCCATGTTTCACTATCAACTCTAACATCCTCAAAATCTTGTTCTTTTAATTTCAGAATGATCCTGGACACTTCGGCAAATCCCCGGGAATTAAAATAGGTCAGCTTGTACTTCCCCATTTTTTCAAAGAGCTTAAGATTACTTGTCTTAATCGCCGTATATGACGGAAGTAGGAATGTACGTACCAGAATACAAGGCCGATGAGATATCGTCCTATATTTTCACCTCAACGTATTTTTGATCGATGAACTGAATGTCCTAAATTATCAGACTTTCATCATTTTGTGTATGGATGAATTCACAACGAATTCGAAACGATTTTATTCATTCACTTTGTAAATATGGAAGTGCACCATGAATCAGGATAAAGGAGGATACTTCAGGGGTAATGTACTTAGAAGGAAGAAGAAATTAAAATATAACAAAAAAAAAAAAAAAAAAAAAGGAGTAAGTTTTAAAATCTTCACCTAGTTTAGGACAACGTGTTTTGCATTAATTATACTGCTATGGGACACTTATAGTGGAATAAAGAAGACTCAAAATACATGTATATCCACCTAGATCACACTGTGCATGATCAGCGTCGTGGAACATACATGTAAATTTTCAATATTGAAATATATGTTCTATTGTAAATTTTCAGTGCACAATATGCGCATTTCAACAAGTCATGTCTCATCAGTGATGTTCGAAGCCGAAAAAGAGGAAACCCAAATAAAATGAAATTCGAAGAGCAAAAGTCTAAACCTGACCAAAACTGTCTGCCAAAGAACATGCTAAATACAGAGCTAAGATTGTAATCACTATAATAGCTATCACAAACAGGCAACTGGAGAAATATCAAGAATATTGGCACAACGATAACCTACAGCCATAGGCAACATATTGAAACATACATGTTAACAGTGCAAGAGGTGCGATTATCCGGATGGCGTGCGCACATCCCTTATTTAAAAGTTTTAATATTGGTGATGTCACACCATAACAGCAATTTCGTCCTTTTAATGAACTCAAAGACATTACTTTCTAAAAACTGACCAATCAAATTGGAATATCTACTATTGTCTTTTGAAATGACACTAAACGAAATTTGGACCGGCTCACTGTTTCGTCTCTGTTGTTTGGGCCTCTGCGATTTGCTGTCAACAACGCTTACAATCACAGCTCATGCCAGATCATCAGATGACCATAAAAACAACTGCACTCAAAGATGCGGCATGTATAACAGACCAACGCATAAATCCTGCACGGATCGCATCGATACATATTATTCATATATGCTAGTCAAACTTTCTAACTTACTTATTATTTACTTGAATATCATGATTGGTTGAAATAATTCATTATTTATTTACATTTATATAAATAAAGTTCTTCGAGTGTAAGTAATCATCCTGTGACATTATCTTCAACAGGAAATCGTCCGCTTCCGGCTTTTAAGAAAACTTTCTCTCTGGACAGACGATAAATGCTACTATAGAAAGGTTCTTATGGTTATTGTACAATTCGTTTTTCGATATTATTCATAAATATATGCACAACCAATGTAATTTCCTGAGATGAAAGTATTGACAAGAACGTGCTTGTATTTCGTATGAAAACGCTCGTGACGTCACAATGCATAAGATCTAAAGAAACTTGCCGCGACGGATGAATAAATGTCATAATGTGTATTTTGTGACGGGTATGCAACACACAGCAAGTGCATATATCGCATGAAATGCGCTAACGCGCATTACATGTACGATAAATGCACTTGCTGTGTGTTGCATACCTGTAACAAAACACAAATTAAGACACTTATTCATTATTACGATTGGGTAACACTTCCTGCGAATGCGTTATGGTATGAGAATACGCGACATGCATGAAATTAGGGGTTACCATGCGTGTGTTTTACAAAAACTGACAGGGTATCGGCGAATCCCCTGTCAGAAATTGAGTTTTACCGCGAGGCGTCAGCCGAGTGGTAGAACGGTTATTTCTGACAGGGGATTCGCCGATACCCTGTCAGTTTTGTAATGATTTGGTCAGTAAGAAGCTAGAAAACGTCTGCTTTTAACGACGTCGTCATAGCAACGCATGACGTCATAGCAGAAACTGCAGTGAAACGTGAATCCCCTTGCAGTTTTTTAATCGCTCAGCCAATCAGAATGCGCGTTACAAACGGAGTGCATTAGAATAATGTTTAAAAATCAAATTTCGTCACGGTATTTTTCCGTTGAAACAAATTTCATTTCATTCTGGATTTTAAAGTGAAGTGATGAAATGAAGTCATTCATAACCAGTCATCATTAATTAAGAATTGAATGTTTATTTTTGCCATTTTATTGGATGATGAAATGTCAGTTGTCGCATCACAAATTGTGTAAAACCGCGTAGCGTAGCGAAGGACCAATCAAAATGCTTAGAATCAGATAAACAAACACATTTGGTAATAATTATCGTTTAAATTCCACGATACCGAATATCCACACTCATAGAATGGTAAAATAGAAATTTTGACAAGTATCTATAGATGCATCATACAAACTGAAGAATCCAAAACTAAAGCGACCAGTTGAATTCGAACATGATATGAATTCAGCCATATACAGCTGCCAAAACAACACCAAAACCGCAAAATTACGCCAAAGCAAATTACACGACGGAGAAACAAGACATCAAGAAAACGAACTCAACGGCATGTACAAGATGAAATGTATTTTTAATAATATATGATTTCGGAATCTAATCGATAGACAATAATGAAAAAAAAAAACCACACACACACACTGGTTCCCGGGACCTCTGTAAATCGATAAAAAGACAAATGACAATGCCTTAGATTAATATACAATTATTGACTTTTGATGAGGTCTACTCGTGACTATACAGACCTGGTCAGGTATTGGTTGACCGGGGCCGAAGGCCGAGGTTAACCAATGCCTGACCAGGTCTGTATAGTCACGAGTAGACCGAAATCAAAAGTCAATAACTGCTTTATTGAATTATCAGGATTTTATTAACATATGCATTGTAATGATACGCGAAGTCAAAGATCTAACGCTACAAAAATCAACGCACGCGCTGGTCACGCACGCGCTAATCCCGAATAGACCGCTTCGGAGCCTTAGCGGTCAACTTACTCTGAGGTACACTCTATCAAACAGCGTCTCAACCAATCCGAAATAAGCAAAATCGGCAGTAATTCCTGATCATTTAATAATGTCCTATATTGCACCCTCAGCTTAAGGATGTAAATAACCTATTGAAATTAAAATTAATTTAATATTTCGTTACCATGTTCATGAACCCTTAAAAGCTTTAACAAAAAGCTGTTTTTGCGGTGCATGATAAAAACGTAAAAATTACCTTGTTTCATCTTCGGCCATGTTTCACTATCAACTCTAACATCCTCAAAATCTTGTCCGTTTAATTTAAGAATGATCCTGGACACTTCGGCAAATCCTCGGGCATTAAAATAGGTCAGCTTGTATTTCCCCATTTTTTCAAAGAGCTCAAGATACTTGTCTTAATCGCTGTATATGACGAGAGTAAAAATACAAAGCCGATGAGATATCGTCCTATATCTTCACCTCAACGTATATTTGATCGATGTACTTGCGTTTTGAGATGAATGTCCTAAATCATTTTGTGTATGGATGAATTCACAATGAATTCGAAACGATTTTATTCATTCACTTTGTGAATTTGGAAGTGCACCATGAATCAGGATAGAGGAGGATACTTCATGGTTAATGCACGTAAAAAGGAAGAAGAAATAAAAATATATAACTAAGTTAAGAAGTTAAGTCTTCACCTAGATCTAATTTAGGACAACTTGTTTTGCATTAAGGCCACTTATAGTAGAATGAAGGAGACTTAATACCTCGATCAAAATATATCCACCTAGATCACACTGTGCATGATCAGCGTCGTGGAACATACATGTAAATTATCAATATTGAAATATATGTTCTATTGTAAAATTTCAGTGCACCATATGCGCATTTTAACAAGTTATGTCTCATCAGTGATAAAGAGGAAATCCAAATAAAATGAAATTTCGAAGAGCAAAAGTCTTAACTTAACCAAAACCGTCTGCCAAAGAACATGCTGAAGACAGAGCTAAGACTGCAACAAGCTATATGGACAATACACAAGATATCCACTCTACCTATCACAAACAGGCAACTGGAGAAATAACGGGAACATTGGCACAACGAGAACCTACAGCCATAGGCAACATATATGAGAACAGTGCAAGAGGTGTGATTATCCGCATTGCATGCGCACATATAAAGTTTTACAATTGGCGATGTAACATCATAACAGCAATTTTGTCCTCTTAATGAACTCAAAGACATATACTTTTTTAAAAACTGACCAATCAAATTGGAATATCAACTATTGTCCTTTTAATTGAGCCTAAACGAAATTTGGACCGGCTCACTCTTTTGTCTCTGTTGTTTGGACCTTTTCGATTTGCTGTCTTGTTTCTGTAGTCATCTTACAGCGAGGAGGTTATTTTACACTACAATTGTGTGTTGTTCAAGACATTTGGGTAACCGAAAAAGTGGGAGGGTTGTGCGCACGTAATCCGGATAATCACACCATTCGCTACTTGGGTGGCAGATGGCCGTCCTAAATCGGCACCGATTGCCCATTGCTCTAGTTGGTTTATATATAGTCTTTTGTGTTTCATGTTTCAATGCCCCATGTCTCTTTTGAGTCTCTTGTTGAGCTTGTTTGCTCTGTGTTTTCACACCGGGTGTTTTGGTGCAATATTGCTGTGGGCTCTGTAACCACGTCCGGTTGGAGATCTTTTCCTTTCTTTGAAATTAATCTAATGGTGCTTCATTAAACTATCATTTTCCATTTTGAATCATTTTCGTTAAAACCACTTCTGATGTGGATTCATCATGTATCAAAGTTTGATCAACTTCGGTTGATCGTTTCTTCAAACGCATTCGAAAATTTTTGTTAACAAAATGTTCTCGAAATTTCTGAAAAATGGGTCCTGTAGCATCATATCCCACCCATCCTACTACTTCTTTCAGTATTTTTTTGGAAATAGCTTTCAGTCTTTGGCCATGATTGAGGATCGCTGTCGAGATTTTTTAAAGTACCCGAAACGTGCATGTCTGGTCCATGCTGCAAATTTATCTGTTATTAAATGATGCTATGAATTTGAAGATGTACCAAATGCATATAATTATGGTGAATCGCATTTAGAAATTTTTGTCTAGAAGACTGTCATTATGGCAGCAGAGATGGTTTTCTTTGCCGTTATAAAGAACCCAACACGAAAAAATACAGATCATTGATAAAATATAGTCATTGATTCTGAATTATCAAATCTTGGTATGTTTTACATGTACCTGGTACATCGGCCTTAGTTATTGGACATCATCAGAATTAGATTCCTTCGACTATAGAATATTTCATTAATAGTGATATAGGATAAAAAATTCAGTACTTATCGGTAAAAAGATAAATAATGCATGAAAATATAAAAATACAAAACGACACCACAGCGACAACACTGAGTAGATATTATCAAAACATGGAAGAAAGGATGATGTTTACAACAAGAATTGGTTGGAAAACCCAGAGCAAAACACCGAAACACCTCATGCGAAATCATATGGTAGACAATCACAAAAAGAGACACAAAAGGGACAGGAAATACCAAATAAGACATCAAAACATTCATCACAAAGACTGCACTAATCAATGAGACCTATGGGAAATCGGTGCTGACTAAGGACGTTATTAGGTAATTAAGAAATGGTGTGGTTATCCGGAAAATGTGTGCACAACCAAACTACTTATCCGGTGATACAGTGATCTATAAGACAAACAACCTCCTTGCTGTTAGATGCTCATACAAACAAGACAGCAAAATCCTGGGGCCCAAGTAACACCCAGATTCACGTGTAAATAGATATCAAAACATAGGGTGTGTGAAAAACAGTTTGTGCTCTGTCAAATATAGCGAGTTGATACATGCAATTATCCGAGAAGTCCGACCGACATTCACACAGGACAGATGGTCAAAGGCCTGTCCTTTCTAACAAAGGTTAGACATGGCTTGTCATGGAATCCCATAGTCACAGTCAGTCAGAGTTATTTTTTTCCAATGCGTGGTACAAGACCATAGATTATTCATGTATCATGCAAAGTGACACTTCTTTTGATATACCGGTATGATGTTGACTATGTCATCATAACAGACAGGTTGTGAAATTCCAAAGTAATATACTCTGTTGCTTGTATAGGTCCGAATTTCAAAAGAGGCCGAGAGTATTACCGTATTAATGATAATGTCGAAGGGTTCCAACTCTATACCTTCTTGAAGAAAATTCTAAACCAATTTCCATGCACCAGACACGTGTTTCGAATATAAAATTCTCACCAGTGATACTTTGAACAAACGACAATGTTGATATCATAAAAATTCTCATCAGTGATGCTTCTAGCGGAGCCACCAAAAATAATTTCCGTAGCGCCCTCTTTAATTTTTTGAATTAAGATTTGTACCTTTACATTACAGAGAGTGTGCGGCTCCAAAATTCCTGTAGGGTCGATTCAATAGCATATCCAAATAAAATCTATGTTCAATTGACTGTAGTCTAGGAACATCTACGTCAAGCCAGGGAAAATTTACTACTAGTATGTTGAATCCAAAATAATCTCTTGTCATACATACTCGTTTGAATTTCTGCATCTAAAACTTTGATATTGGAGTCCAAAATGGTGTGTCAGTGTTTGTAACGTTTAAATGGAGAAACTATACCAAGTCGAACATTATAACACTATTTGATGTTCAGTTGATCATCTTCTCTAACTCAAAAAAGAGGAATTAAAAAGCCCTAAATTGCCCTCTGTCCTTTAAACTCTGTTTTGTCTATCGATATGAGCAAACCCTACACAAACAATATCTTTATTAATTCTATATCGAAATGGACATCTGTAATTCTACAGAATCATTGAACTAAACAACGTCTTGACTTTGCGTGCGAGGGCATTTTCGATGTTACCCAAAATCAAAATGTCGTGCATGACATTTATTCAATTTGTTCTCTCAATTCATTCTTGAGTCGTAGCAGCTAGTTAAATTTTGCATTTGGTATCCGAATACCGAGTTTCACTGATCAATTCTAATGACAATTTAACAAATACACGATAACAAAGTAATTCACAAAGACGCATACATTAAAAGTTTATTTAATGAATACACAAAAAAGATTTCAATATACATTGTAGTATAAAAGACATATAGAATATTAAGGCACAATTTGTATAGATGGATGGTACATAGAATTAAACATGCTTTGCATATTTACGCCTCACATATTTTAGTTTTATAGTTCGATATTATTGAAGAGGATGCTGAAAAAAGGGAAAAATTGAAGTCTAGACACCTTTACACCACCCTCAATCCAAATGCTTTTTAACATTTTTTTAACATTATTCACTTAAACGAAAGAATTGTGAAATCTTTTGAAATGCATTATCATAAATGGTGAAGAGTATTTATGCAGGAGTGAGAGAATAAATCAACCAAGAAAAAAAATGTACAGTTCTAAGAGGATATTTTTACTCAAATTATGTTTATCAAACTTCAAATACATCAATACACAGTAACTGGTCTCTCTGTCAACCAAGCCTTAATTTGCGGAATACTCGATATTTTATTCCTATGTGCAGTGAGATCGGGGTATTTCTCCAAGAAATCTGGAAATACCACTGCAACTTGTTCTGTTGCAGTGAAGAATGATAGGTCAGCAAGCGAAATCTGTCAAATAAAATACACAGAATAAACCGAAATATTAAATAGATGTTTCTGAGAACATTACCGGCAGATTCTAAACGAGTCTGGTTTCCTTGTTAGAGTGTAAATTCGGCAACACTTAAGCCGCACATTTAAGGGGGTAATACTTTCGAAGATCTATGAACACGAGGTGCGTATACCCCCTAGAACAAGATCCTTTTTTTCTTTCAGACCATACACAAATGTTTATTTTCTGAGCAAAATTATTCCCCCCAATGTCAAGTAGTACCTTATTAAATTGTTCTTATTCCCCTTTGATAGTTAATTGTAAAAATTCATACATTGCTGGTGATTTTTTTATGTTTTGCACTTTCTTCAAACTATATCTAATTTTTTTAAAGGCACATTTCAGCATAAAAAACCGATGTCTGTTATTCAACTTTGATTTGTCCTTCGTGATTTTGTGGAGCTGTATCGTTGTCTCCGTCTGTTTGTCCAGTTTTTCTTTTTTTAATTTTGTCCAAAATTATAAGTCTTTCGATTTGTAATTTTTGGAATCTGATTCCGGCTTTTGTGTTTGACTTTCATTCACTGATTAGAGAGTGCGAAATTGAATGCTACACTTCAAAGAAAACTTTCAAAAATCTTCAGTCAAAATATTTCATACCTTCTTATAAAACTAAAACTTTTCATAATACAAGTTTGTATTTAGAAGATTTTTTCATGAAAAAAAAACATACCTTTTTCCCAACCATCCAACCACTTGCATTGGTCTTCAACATTCCTGTAAGGTAATTCATACAACATGGAATCACTTCATCCTCCGCTTTTTTCCTTGCCGTCGTCTACATGCCAATTCAAAAATATTTTAGATGTTATAAAAATTTATTTAAGGACATAAAAATAAACAATGTCAGAGTGTGTTTTATTGAATCTTAATTTTTGGTTCTTCAACCAACGTACCTTCTCCGAAAATGTCTTTAATTGTAGGAATAAATGATTGAAAAAAATAACATTAATAACATCTTAATAGTTTTAAGTGTAAACGAAATAAGTTTGACCACATAGCTCTATAACAAAGCATAAAAAGACGCTTATTCTCAATAGACATTTTTCATCGTGACGAACTTCGCACTCCGAACTTCGTACTTCGCACTTCGAACATTGAAGAAAAAGTGGCGTAGCTGTCGTTCGCGTATAAACTCATAAGCGGAGTCATCTACATTTTGATTAGTATGCTCTATGGAATGATATATTGGACTTCCTGTACAACTGGCGCGCTTTTTTCGGCAACCAACTTATGAAATTAAAGTGCGAAGTACAAAGTTCGAAGTGCGAAGTTCGTCACGATGAAAAATGTCTACTAGTAGAGTAACAATAATGCGGAAGTGTTCCAACTCCATACCTTCTTGAAGTAAACATCAAAGAAGTACCTAACAGTTATTCAGTCTCAAAACCAATGTTCATGCACCAGACAATACACAAATTAAGACACTTATTCTCTATAAAGAAAATTTGAACAGTATTCATATTTCAGCCGTTAGAATATTCATCTGACTTGTACAATTGTAACTCAGGACACAGAGCAATATCAAACCTAATAGTTAGAAAATATACTCCAATATTAAACGTCTACAAAATCGATAGCATAATTTAAGAACAGGTGAATTTGCAGAATAGACCAGACATGAACGTTTTGGGCACTTAACCGTCGTCAGTGATCCTCAATCTAAACAATGTAATATGGCCAAGGAGTGTGGAAATTATTATGTTCAAAAATTTACCGAAAGACGTAGCAGGATGGGTGGGATATTATGATGCCACAGGACCCACGTTATAAGATATACAAAATAGTAATATAGCAGGAAATGTATACATAAAGGGAATATGAAATACAAAACCTAACAACAATAAAAACTTTCGAAGGAAACACAAGGAAACAGAAGAGAACAACTAAGTTCCATCGAGGAATCGGAGTCAACTTTAATTCGGTTTTTTTTTCGTAATGCACATAAGAAATAGTGCATCAAATGAGAAATAACCTAGCGAAGTTGTCATTTTGTCAGGAAAAATGATGATATATATCTTTCTGTTCAAAGTAGATATATATCAACCAATTTCGTGGCGCAAAACATTAAGATTACTGCAAAACTGACACAATAAGCCTGAAAAAGCAACATGTAAAAAGGGTAACATTACCTTTATTTCAGTTTCACCATAAACAATTTTAATCAACGTAGGCCAAAGATCGTCTATTGTAGCCAGAACAACGTCTATGTCCGTCATTTCATCCATGTTATCACCGTACATATCTGTTGTAACAACAATATCAAATACACAGTATTACATGGGGCCGTACTTTCATGCTACGATAAAATGTTTATTCAATAGCATCATTTATAAACGGATAAATTTGCAGCATGGACCAGACATTGCACGTTTCGGGTACTCAACCCTCATCAGTGATCCTCAATCTTAACAATGTAATATGGCCAAAGAGGGTGAAAATTATTCTTTCAAAAAATGTACCGAAAGATCTAGCAGGATGGGTGGGACATGATGCTACAGGACCCACGTTTTGGAAATTTCAAGAATTTTA
The DNA here is from genome assembly GCA_033119305.1 of Pinctada imbricata. NCBI lineage: Eukaryota > Metazoa > Mollusca > Bivalvia > Pterioida > Pteriidae > Pinctada > Pinctada imbricata. The sequence continues at coordinate 46,312,146 of VSWD01000009.1, read as the reverse complement.
GTACCAGAAAATTTAAAACTACTCTGGTAGGAATATTCAAGAAAAATGTACAGTCATTACTTATATTTACATTTATCCTACATATCGGTCATTTTTATTTGCATGCATATCGCACAATTTACCTGTAACATCGTCAAATGTATTTTAACGTTGGTAAATTCTCCCTACATGCAAAACTTGAAAGTGACGTCACAATAGCAACCCAAGTTATTGGAATATAATTCTAGTTGCTTAATGGGCGTTTAACATGGGGAATCTACCAGAAATGTAAATATTGATCTTTGAGAGTTTCTACAATAAAGACAAATCATTTCTTAATCTGACAGTAAATTCCCCGATTGGATTTAGCATCTCTTCCGGAAAAGACAGAAAAGTATAGAAATTTCGGTAGGTTTTGAAATTTTCAGCATTTCATTAAACTTCTCGATAATGCAGAACCATTGAAATCTATTGACGATTATTTTTTGGGTACAAGAAATATGATACCCTCTTCTTTGCAAAGTCGTGATTCTCGTACAAAATCTATACCCAGAATCAAAATAAAAAGATTAACTTTCTTCAACCATTGGTCGCTAAAGGGAAACAAAATTTCATCATATGAAAAACATTTTCATCTACTCCAATTGAAGGAGCCAGATAAGTTTAGCTTTAGTAACACTATTTTTGCTCATATGTTTTTAAATCAGAACAGTATTCGTATTGGCAAAGTCCATGTGGTGCAAAGCTATTTTTGGGTGGTATATATAAACTTTATGGACAGATTATAATCTGAACCAAATCACAAATATATGCTTTAAAATATTTATGAATTAGATAATATCCTACCAATAATTTATGCTTTAATTTCTAGATACTCACCGAAAGTTCGAGCTAGAAACCTGCAGATAGCCGAACTTTGCACTATTCTTTTTCCGTCCACCTCCAATATTGGTAGTTTTCCTTGAGGGGTCTCTAGAGGAAATATTTAAAGCATGTTAAATAAAGTATAATTTTAATTTAATTGAGAAGAAGAAAATTAATATCATTGAAATTTGATTTGAATATAAAAAGATTTAAATAACAAATGATTTTCGAATTAACCAGAGCTGTCATACAAAAAAAAAATCTGACAGAAATAAGACATCAAGAAATATCCGGATATAATGTGACAAAAGACAACAGCCATATCAAAATCGATTAAACAGACCAAACATTTAAAATACCATTGAATCATGTAGGACAATCTACATGCATATGCTACTAAACTAACGTTCATTTGCGGAAATGGTGAGGCTATTTGGACAACGCACGTTATGAATCTCATGAATTTTGGCTGTTTCTAAAATTCTCTTTGGATGGAAGCATCACTGATGAGTGTTTGACAGCCAAAACACGTAGTTTGTGCATGATAAATTGATTTGATTTTTTTCCGGAAGGTATAGAATTGGAACACTTCCGTATTATTAAATAAACACTTATTTCCTGTTACAGTGTGGAGCAGGTAAACTTGTTCCATACCATAATCAAAATTCGTCAGTGTGTAAAACTGAAAATCATTCTTGCACTACAGTATATGAAAAAAAGTAGAAAAAAGGATGAAATCTGCCAAACAAAAATTGGTTTGCACCATGGCTCCGTTGTGCGGGTGTGGAAGATATTTTCAAGTAAAACCACCATACATAATGGAATATATCACAAGATTACAACAAAGCAACTTCAACAAACAACAAAGAGACACCTAACACCACCAACAAACAACAAAAGAGACACCTAACACCACCAATACCAAACTGTCCAACAAACAAAACACGAAACATCCCACCAGAAACCTAGATTAATTAGAGAATAGTCAGCTTCTGACGCTTTGTTTGCGGACGGTTAACAAAACTACATTAATTAATTTTACTACATGAATTAGAGAATAACTAACTTCTGACGTTCTGTTTGCGGACGGTCAATGCTGATTTTATGGTGGCAAACTGAGTTTTGCTGGCGACGCGGTAGCACTGTAAAATCAGCATTTGCCTTCCGCATTTTTGTGATTATAAGGCGAAATGTGACGTCAGGAACGTCAACGCTTAGTATATTCTCGTTTTACTTCGGTAACTAAGGTGCAAACAATCAATGAAATTCGACGTTATAACAACATTGCATTAGAATTGAGTAAGAACAACGTACTCAAGGCCAGGACAACGTTTGTTTAGTCCTCCCAATGAGGTATCCCAAGCGGAAAAGCGGAAAATGTAGGCCATGACCTGTGCAAGTATGGCCTTCCTGGTACTTATAATAGAAAAATAAAATTTCTTACCATTGGTACCCAAATCTTCCTAACATGTGCACTCAAGCGGAAAATGTAGGTCATGACCTACATATGAACGTAGATTTGTGATCTACTCATAAAGACGCATCATCTCTGCAAGTTTGGACTTCCTAGCACTTATAATGGGGAAATAAAACTTCTTAACATTAATTGATATCTAAATTTTAATTAATTGATATCTAAATTTCCCTAGGCTAACATGTGAAAATGTAGGTCATGACCTAAATTTGAACGTAGATTTGTGATCTAATAATAAAGATGCATCATCTGTGCAAGTATGGACTTCCTAGCACTTATAATAGAGAAATAAAACTTCTTAACATACTAGTGCGGACGCGGACGCCGACGACAGCTCCCTCTCACTTCGTGAGGTGAGCTAAAAATGTTTATGGTGACTCTATCACATAGCAAGCAAGCATACAACAAACAAATCTTCAATCATTTTAAAAACAATTAATATTCTCTCACTGACATTGAATTCCTAACGAGAATACTCACACATGGACAAGAGTACAGGACGAAGAACAACCAAATCGAAACATAATGCATAACGCAAGGAAAGTAAAGAAAACTGAAAAGGCTCATGTGGTCGACATTACAAGGTACATTTTTATTTGCTTCAACAACCTGCACTTTCTTTTGTAATGTGTACTCAGACCGGTGCATAATGGTGATTACAGACTCCAACCTCCTCACAAATAAAGGAATTAACCTCCTTCCAACATGTCCAATGCAAATGTTAACCCAGCAGACACGCAACGTTGATTCAACGTTGAAATATGGTTGATCCAAGTTGACGACGTTGATCAACCATATTTCAACGTTGTACAACGTTGCTAAAATCGACGTTGAATTTATCAACGTCATATGACGTTGTGTATTTCAACCAAAGGAATTAATCATTTGAAAAAAAAAAACAAAAGAAAGGAAGGGGAGGGAGGGAGTGGTAGATGAAGTAGGCACACGTGTGCGAATCTACCTTTTTCTGTCAAGGGGTAAAATCTTGCATTATGTGAAAAGTAAACGTTTCTTAAACGAGGATCGGACACGAAATTGGGCAGGTATAAGGAATATGGTCTTTGACTTTGAAAAAATAAACTGTAAAAACGAAAATCAAGGGGTTCTGACACCCACCTCCCAGACTTGATTCGTGACGGGGCGTTACCCTCTCCCCCTGTAAATCCGTCCTCTCGGGAAATACATTGCACTAAACATGTGTATAGCCCTTGATATATTGGTCACTATCTGCATCCTCTAACGCGCCAATCAAAACAAAGGATGGTCAGATGACTCATGCATTGCTTCAAATTTGAACGGAGTCGGTAGGAGTTAGCATGCCGGAGAACACAGATAAAGTGAGTAAATTTTACCTTGTATTTTTTTTTCTTTTCTGCATAAAATGATAATAAAAATGAACATTGAAGTACTACCTTCAGATACTCTGATTGTTAACTTATTGAAGAGTGCCGACTGAGACTTTTTTGGTATTATATGATAAATGTCTCTGTAGTTCTGTGCTCATGTTACATGTATCATATTGAGTATTGCTGTAGTTTTTGAATTATACATTTGTACTAAGGTAACAAAACAAATAAAGTGCAAATTTAGTGCAAGATACATTCATCTATTATATGTATATGCAGTGTACATGCCTCTCTGTATATATATATAGCCTATAGGTTTGAGCTCCTTTTGACTCAGCGTGCTAGCTAGGACCGGTGTTATAGAGTGAGCCTTCCCCCATAGCCAGACTTCCCCCCGGCGGTCCCACTCTAGAGTGAGCCTTCCCCCCGGCGGTCCTACTCTAGAGTGAGACTTCCCCCAGGGGAAGTCTCACTCTAGAGCGAGACCTCCCCCGGGGAAGTCTCGCTCTAGAGCGAGACCACCCCCTGGGAAGTCTCACTCTACAACTAGTTATAGAGTGAGACTTCCCCCATAGTGAGACTTCCCCCCCCCCCTCCTCTCCATGCGATTGGAATTCAACCCGTCGTTGTGCTTGAGTTCTGTCAATGTTGCTTTGAATAGTTAGCTGTGCATTCTAGGGGTGTCACGATAGTGGAAACACGTCATTGCGATATATTGCGACAGTTTTTCACTGTATTGCGATATATTGTGATATATTGCTTTCTTTATATTTTCAGTAAAATCCAGGCATACACCTTCTGGACTTCTAATTGCTATAACACTAGAATTGGATGAAAAATAAAGAGTTTAATTAGAAGAAGACATTGCGATATATTGCGATACGCATTTCGTATCGCGATAGGATATAAATCATTTGTGTATTGCGATATATCGATATATTGTGACACCCCTAGCGCATGCCCAACTGTAACCAGTACAACCTTCATATATCTGACCATGAGGACAATGGAAACAAAAGCTTTTTACTCGTATTTTAGCAGTTATTCTCATGCGAATTATACATGGATTTATTTAGATATTCCTCGTTATAAGTACATTGTAGAAATATGTCTTCGTACGACAGATGTAATTATAAACTTGATCTACATGTGTTTGCATACAAGGTGTCGCTTCGCCTGAGGGACACGGTACGTTCGCTTGACATGTGCAATACGAACTTCGTAAACTCGAACGTCAACAATTGGAATACCCTTAAAACAAGAAGTGTAAACGTGGTGCCAATCGAAGTTTAATAACATAAATTTAATTCGATAACTTGAACGACTCGTCCCTTGCGATTCGAGTATTCGACGTTTGACTGTATTACATAACGATAGTGAACGGTCGCTTTTATAATGATGAAGAGACCGTATACTATCGTTGTTAGATATTGCACCTGTCAGGCGAAGCTACCGTTTTAGTAGAGTGATGTAGGCATGCACTGCACACGGAAGGGGAGGGGACTTAGATTACAGGCGTGCGGCTGGAATGGGGTATACTTTTAAGGCTTTTTGATTTTTAATTGGTATCATTTTCACTTCAAATATATATCACGGCCTTTCATGTTGGATTTAGATAATATTCCAAAAAATGTTGTCCATGACCTAAGGGGGTGTCATGACCTTGACCAAGGTCATATCTCCTAGGTCAAGGTCACAGTAAACGGATTGCCGAAATCCGTGTCCGGGCCATAACTTTTCACTGATAACCTAGATTAGAATGTTGTTGTCGATGAACCAAGGGTGTGTCATGACCTTGGCCCAAGGTCATATCTTCAAGGTTAAGGTCACAGTGCACAGATAGCCAACATTTTTGTCCATAACTCCTTACTGCCATGTTGGATTTGAATCATATTTCACACCCAAGGGTGTGAAACGACCTTGACGCAAGGTCGTATCTCAAAAGTCAAGGTCATAGCGAATAGATAGCCAAAATCAGTGTCCGGGCGATAACTTTTCACTGGTAACTTGATTTTAAATGATACTTCACACAATTATTGTCCATGACCCAAGGGTGTGTCATGACCTTGACCCAAGACCATATCTTCAAGGTCAAGGTCAAATGTGTACTCATAGCCAAACTTCTTGCCCGAGCCATAACTCCTTACTGCCATGTTGGATTTGAATCATATTTCATACAATTGTTGTCCATGACCCAAGGGTGTGTCACGACCTTGACGCAAGGTCGTATCTCAAAGGTCAAGGTCACAGTGCACATATAGCCAAAATCAGTGTCCGGGCCATAACTTTTCACTGCATGGTAACTTGGACTTAGATGATATTTCGCACAAATATTTGTCCATGACCCAAGGGTGTGTCTTGACCTTGACCAAAGGTCATATCTTTAAGGTAAAGGTCACAGTGCACACATAGCCAAACTTCTTGTCCGAGTCATAACTCCTTACTGCCATGTTGGAATTGAATAATATTTCACACAATCGTTGTCCATGACCCAAAGGTGTGTCATGACCTTGACTCAAGGTCATATTTTCAAAATCAAGGTCGCAGTGCACAGATAGTTAACATTTTTTTCGGGCCAAAACTCCTTACTGCCATGTTGGATTTGAAGCATAAGGTCATATCTTCAATGTCAAGGTCACAGTGCACAGATAGCCAACATTGTTGTCCGGGCCATTACTCCTTACTGCCATATTGGATTTGAATCATATTTCACACAAGTGTTGTCCATGACCCAAGAATGTGTCACGATCTTGACGCAAGGTCGTATCTCAAAGTTCAAGGTCACAGTGCACAGATAGCCAAAATCCGTGTTCGGGCTATAACTTTTCACTGGCAACTTGGATTTAAATGATACTTCCTACAAATATTCGTCCATGACTCAAGAGTGTGTCTTGACCTTGACCATGACCTAAGGGTGTGTCTTGACCTTGACCCAAGGTCATATCTTCAAGGTCAAGGTCACAGCGCACACATGGTCAAACTTCTTGTCCGGGCCATACCTCACTGTCATGTTGGATTTGAATAATATTTCACACAATTGTTGTCCATGACCCAAGGGCGTGTCATGACATTGACTTAATGTCAAATCACAAAGGTCAAGGTCACAGAGCAGAAAATCCGATACTCGTAGAATAAATTACGCGAACACTTCAATGAACAGTTCCGTATTTAAAGTTTTAATTCGTTTCAAGTCCGAGTTGAATTCGTTTCAAGTCCGAGTTGAACAGTTATAAATAACCCAGACAAAATCTGTGACACACAGATGAACATACGGACAGCTAGACGACTATGGGAGACATGATCGCCAGTAATATTGATATGAAGTAACTCCCAACTGATTGCTGGAGCTATTATTTAAGTATAGATCACAGGAAAAGAGACGAGTTAACACTGCAGTAGGATCACTAAGTGGGGAGAAGACTGGCTCTAGAGAGGGGGTGGACAGGGGGTAGGTCTCTCCCCCTCCTGCCCCTTACCCCCCCCCCCCTCTCCCGCACCCTTGTCTCCCTCCTCCCTACTTGGAACGGCGCGCGCTGCGCTTGCTCAAAATTTTCCTCTTTTTTTTCTCTCCCCTTTTACACTTTTTTCTCCACTTTCCCTCCTCCCGCCCCCTCTTCCCCCTTCCCAATCCCCACTTCTCCCTCCTCCTGTCCCCTCACCTCCCCCTCCCGCTCCTCATCTCCCACCTCCCTCTTACCCTGTCCGCCCCCTCTCTAGAGTGAGCGGCCCCCTCCCCGGTGTGCGGGGAGGCGCCTTGAGTGAGCGCCCCCTCCCCGGTGTGCGGGGAGGCTCTCTCTAAAAAGGGACTGCTGGGGAAGTCTCACTCAAAATTGGGAAGGGGGGGAAAGGCTGGCTCTAGAGTGAGCCTTCCCCCAGGGGGGAAGGCTCACTCTAGAGTGGGACCGCCGGGGGGAAGTCTCACTCAAAATTAGGCAGGGGGAAGGCTGGCTCTAGAGTGAGCCTTCCCCCTAGGGGGGAAGGCTTGCTCTGGAGTGGGACCGCCGGGGGGAAGTCTGGCTATGGGGGAAGGCTCACTCTATAACACCGGCCGTCCATAAATACAAATGATGTAACTTTTCTGTGTACGTTATAAACAAGGTCAGAGATAAAACTCTCTCAATATTTAGGGACGCTGGCGTCCGACTCCTAGTAAAAACTAATATTTATGAATAAAACACTGCTTTTATATTTCGGGGTGTTACTCTTTCTGTAGGATCTGTAGGCGGATATGTTTTTAGATGTCTTATCTAGGCCGTTGGCCTCCTCCCCCTCCCCCCTTCATTTTGCAACATGTGATAACTGTTTTTATAATGTATCAATTTAAAACGTGTAAAAGAGGAAAATTGAAAAAAAAAAAGACACAAGTGACAACCACCCATTAATTAGATAATTAGCAAATCGCAAATGAATATTGAGTTTTTGTTTTACTTTCAGATTATTACTAAACCATACGAAGCATTGCCGAACCATAAAAAAGAACTTGAAAGCAAACTTCATTGTCAAATTTCGAAGAAGGTATGTATAGTATGAACTACATTTACGATCATGTAATCGTTAAGAAAATATCGAAGTGAATTTAGTATACGACGAAGATGAACTTTCCACTAAATTGAGCTTTTATTTTCTTTTTTTTTTTTATTAGGTGCATCATTTTCAACGACCATGCAGTATCTTTGACGAAGCTATTTGGAAAAACGTTTAGGAAACTGTGGAAGCAGGTCTTTAAACATTGAAAACAGTTTGGTGAAAAATAAACTTTTATAAGTACCATACTTGTACAAAAAGTAAATTAATCAAAAGGAGAAGTAAAATATTAAATTAAAAGAAAAAGAGTTTCATGTGATCTTTATTAGATTTGATATGATGAAATAGACGGACCGAGTGTGGAGAAAATTGAAAAACATACATGTATTTTACACAAATTTTGCATGGAAAATGCAATGGAAAATAAAAATCAGCAGCCTGTTTCACAAGAATACTTAAGAAAAATTAAAAGGAATTTTCGTAACTTTTGATCACTTAGTTCTTCTTATAAAATAAAATCGCTATGTTTAGTTTCTGAATATATATTTAGTTTGTAGAAATGATACCAGAAAGGACATTACCTAAAGTGAACAAAACATTTATTTTTATTTGATGATGAAAGTTACGAAAATTCCTTCACTTTTTTGTAAGAATTTGTGGAGACTTTGGGCACAGGTTCTTCAGTCTGTCAAAAGTCCAGTGATCATGTTGAAAGGAGGAATATTCTAGTACTATCCGGCTGGTGTGAGGAAAAAAGAGAGTAAACATACTGCAACGTTGAAGTTTCAACGTTGACACAACTTTCATTTTAATTCAAATTTCAACGTTAAAACAACGTCGAGATTTCAACGTTGCAACAATGTCGACATCTAAACGTTGATACAACGTTGGTACTTCAACGTTGAAACAACGTTGGCAATTCAACGTTGACACAACTTTCATTTTAGACCTTAATTCAACGTTGTTTCAACGTTGAAGTTCAACGTTGAATCAACGTTTATTCAACGTTGAAATGTCTGCTGGGAAACATCTTCAAATTCAATAGCATCATTTAAGAACAGATACCAGTACATCTGCAACATGGACCAGACAAGCAACGCTATGAATGATATATGGAAAAACCAACAAGAAATCACTCGACCAAACATCAGAGGCGGGTTAAAAGTTGAAATATTTCAATGTGTTGATAATTTATAACATAGATAAATGCTCATTGAAATTGAATTGAAAGCAAATACGAAACTGCTTAGCATGCTTAGAGAACTTATCAAACGATGTTCAATTTTACGTGTTTATGATCGAATTTGTTATTTTTAATATCTGATATCATACTCGAGCTTAAAGATGATAATAAACTGAATTATACTACTTTAAAAGTGCAGTCATAGATTCAAATACTCACTTGGTTTCATATCAGGCCATGATTTCTCCCTATCAATTCAGTACATCTTCAAACTCTTCTTCGTTTAATTTGAATATGATTCTAGACACTTCTACAAACGATCGAGCATTAAAATATATCAGCTTGTATTTCCCCATGGCATTATAATGAATTATGATGAAGGATATGGGAAAGCACTTGCACTGACAACACAAGAATGCACCAGAACCGTACTACATATTCACCCAAGTTCATAGTGAGTCGATGCCCTTCATACTTTTTAAAGGGCATATTAAATAAGTTTTTTTTTTTTCAAGTCCATCATAAATCTGGATGAAAGAGTAAAGAAGAGGAGAACGAAAAATCATAATGGTGAAAATAGGAGCAGCCTAGGTTTATTTTGGATATAATGTGCTTTTGTAGTATTTCAAAATTGGTATATTTCATTCAGCTTCAGTAATGGAAGGGACCTAGCTAAGTCGTATTTAAGGTAGAGCATCCCTCAGGTCAGAATTCTGGAAATTTTATGCCTGGATACCCTATTTTTTTTCTCTTCAGAATATTGTTCAGATTATCAAAGTAATATGGTTTTGGGAAAAGAAACTTTTATAGTTACATTTCATCACCCTAACCATTTCATCACATAAAAAGGGATTTTTCTTACTTTTCCCATAGGGTCCAATGTTAAAGTTCAAACGGCTACACTCTCGGTATAATCATGAAACCAAGAGTTATATTTCGTTTGTATACCAGGTTTAACATAAGCTTTGAATATATGGAAATAATTAATTTAACTATTCCCGTAATGTCTGTATAACACCTATACAAACGTATGGCGCGAAATTTATCTATAGCTGTATAGACAATGTCACCTATTATGACGTCACTAACGGCAAGCGCCGCTACGTTAGGCCTGTTTAAATATCACGTCGCCAGTTTTGAACTTGAAAGTCAACCACGCTAAAATGACTTCAATTGCAAAATAAACTAGATGATTAAATAGTGATTTAATTAAATTATAAGAAATGACTGTAATAATTTTTCTGTCTATCGATGTATAGACAAAAACCGATGCACAAACAAAATATAATCCGCTTCGCGGATTATATAGTTTGTGCATCGGTTTTTGTCTATACATCGATAGACAGAAAAATTATTACAGTCATTTCTTAAATGAAAATATTGTAAAAGTTGATATTTAGGAAATATGAGGATCTGAGACCTGAGGGATGCTCTACCTTAAGAAGTGACGAAGTTGGAAATTTTTGATATTTAGATTCCAATTGGTGCTAGAATTCGAGGGATTACAGGTGCAAATTGTTTCTCCTTTGAATTGTAGAATTTGAAACGATGAACTTTTTATTAAAGATGAATTGGATACCATATGGCGGCAGCATAGCTTGTTTTCAAATCAAATTGTCCTAAAAATGTTATATACTGATTGACCTATATAAAGTGAATCCCTCTAGTTTTATTTATTTTTTTAAATAAAAACTTTTAAATAATAACTTTGTGTACTTTGTAAATAGTGCTCGGCTCGATTCAGTGGCATAGCTAAGTAAAATCTCTTATCAAAAGAGCAGTTGAGAATCAAAGAGGTTGTGCTAGAATCTTAACTCGTTTAATTCGATATTTAAAGACGAAACAATAAATTCCCAAAATGGTAATATATGATGTCAAATTGTCGAAAGGGCCAAAACAAAGCCTCTTTAATTATAATTTGAAATACACAGTATATTTAGGACATAATTTTCACAGATTTTGGCCATATATTTTTTTTAGATTGAGGATCACTGACGAGGGTTAAATAACCGAAACGTGCATGTCTGATCCATGCTGTAAATTTATCTGCTCTAAAATGATGCTAATGAACTTGAAAATAATTGTAATATTCAATTACAGCGAGCGTGTTGAACTGATCCACTCTGCAAAAGAAAATAAGAAAATTGAAGTTTTCAAGTTCATTACCTACTTAAAACATTTTAAAAAAATTTAATGCATCAGAAACGTATTTCGGATGGTAAATCCTTGGGCATCAGCGGTACATCAAGCAAAGTTATTCTAGTAGTCCCTTTTTATCTGAGGATATAAATTACTTTGTTGCTCAAGTATTCAATACCTTTATAATTGATATCTTGCAATAATCGTCACAGATAATTGATATATTCATGTCTGAATAATAAGTACAGGTTTCAGTTATTTTTTTCTAAAGTTGACCAGTAGTATTTTTTGGCAAAGTTCCTATCATCATCGATGATTTTTTGATCTGGCATTTTCTCGAATACAACGTTCAAACAATAAACTCGAATGGTATAATTGGAATGTTATATCAATTCTCTTCAAATTAGCCGCTTCAACTTTTTGTTATACATCGCATAAAAGACAATTTTGGAAAAAAATTCATTCTGCCTATTTTTGCGTCCGCCATCTTGGGATGATAGTTGAGTTACTATCATCGGTTTAACGCCAGTGTTAAATTGAAGACTTTAATTTCTGTCTGACGCTTTATACATTGTACATTATCACATAAAGTATATAACATTAAAAGTTGACATTAGCAAGGAAGAAAGCTATGAAATATTTCAGGATACTCAAATGTTCCAAGGAATCATTTCCTGGATAAACTAACCTAAACAGCCAACCGCTCGTATTGTTTTTCAACATTTTCTGTCAAGTAATTCATACAACATGGAAGCACTTCGACCTCAGCTTTTTTCGTTGCCGTCGTCTACATGCCAAATCTTTATACGAGTTAATAAACAAATCATTACTGTTAATTTAATATCATTTAATAAATTTGGTGAGTGCTGTTGAGATTATCGTCAGGATCTTATTTAACTCATTCGATTTATCGTTTCTTCAAACACATGCATTCAAAAATTTCTGTACATAAAATTTTCTCGAAATTGTTGAGAAGTGGGTCCTGTAGCAATATATCACACCAATCCTACCACATCTTTCGGAACTTTGGGACATAATTTTCAGTCTTTGGTCATATTTCATTATTTTTATCGATAACCAATGACGAGGGTTAGCTAAGTAACAAAAAAGCAATCAAATGAACGCTTGTGTCGCCTGCGAAGCAGCTTATATCTAAAAAGTGGATCAAATATACATGTAGGTCAATGTAACTTGGTTCAAAATTATTGGTATCAGAAGAAAAGTCTTGTCTGATGAACTTTTTTTACCTCTTTTACCGATTAATTTTTTTTGTAACAAAACAAAGGTCTCATCATAAGAAATACATGTTTGAAATACTGATTTATAAGCTGTATCACCTACCGATGTAGCTAGTCTTAATTTCTTTGAAAAGAAGGTCAAATATCTAGACCAAGGTCACTTAGTCAAAAATTATGGTATGTTTAGAAAGGTATAATTTTAAAAACGTTTCACAACATGATCATATTTAGGGGTTACCATGCGTGTATTTTACAAAAACTGACAGGGTTTCGGCGAATCTCCTGTCAGAAATTGAGGTTTAAACGGATAGTTTTTTGTCAGTTTTTGTAAAACATCAGTATGGTAACCCTATTCTAATGCTTTGGTCAGTAAGAAGGTACAAAACGCCTACTTTTAACGACTTCACCATAACAACGCATGACTTAATTCTGTACATTCTGTACATCAGATACGCTTCAATTACGCCCTGTTCCCTGTTCCTGTTAAAAACAAAAACTGCAGTGAAACGGTTAATCGCTAAGCCAATCAAAATGCACGTTACAAACGGAGTGCATTAGAATTAAGCCCCCGTTCCACTGCAATCCCGCTGTACCTACGTTCATTCCCGACCTCGAAAATTGCCAGGTCGGGAGAAAACGGCTCTTAGTCGTATCTTGGTCTGGTACAGCGTATGTTGGTCTAGAATCGATCGGTATTAGAGCGGGCACGCTTTAGAGGTCGGGAAAAGTTTCCCGTATTCTTTCAACCGGTTGAAAGAATACGGGAAACTTTCCCGCTCTCTTTGTGGTCGTGAAATAGTCGGCGCTTGGTCGGGATAATCGGGGGTACAGCCTAGGTTAATCGTGTCCTGGTCGGGAAGGAGCGTGGTTTGAGCGTGATCTGATCGGCATTTACCTAAACCCCGCTCTCTTCACGCATCAGATACGCTTTAATTACGCCCTGTTCCCGATCTTTACCCGTCTATTCTACGCTCTTACCACGATCTATCCACTACCGATTCAATGTTTGCTGACCTTATCAAGACCTTTTCATGATCAGCTTGCGACCTATTCACGCTCTATATGTCCAAGTTACGACCAAACGACGCTTAAAATAGAATCTGTGCATATTTCATTCATTTTCTCGCACTGATATTGATTTGTTAAAAATACTTATTATCAAAATGTCGCCGCGACGATTCTTGGCTATCCAATGCCACTTTTTAAGTAAGGATTTTTTTTTATTTTGATCGCGACACTTTTGGGTAAGGCTTGGTCAAAACGAGAAATACAGGCTTCTTCTTGGTCGATACGATCATTGGATGACAAATGAGATCACTTTAAGTTAGAAATTGTGTTTTGAGCGGGAATGCGTCGGGGACAGTCGGTAATAGATCGGGATTGCATCGGGAATAGATCGGGTTTTGGTCGGAAATAGATCGGAGTTTGATCGGATAGAACGGGACTTGGTCGGCAATATGATCGTGAGTAGAGCGGGTAAAGCGTGAGTAAGTCCGCGATGAAACGTGATTCGGTCATAAATTGATCGGGAGTCGGTCGGGAATAGAGCGTGATGTCAAGAAAAAAATGAAAAGGTCGGGAAAGTTTTACCCGCTCTTGTGAAAATTGCGGTCGGGAATGGTCGTAGGTACAGCGGGATTGCAATGGAACGGTGGCTTTACATTTCTACGTTTTCTTGTTTTAATGATGTCTCTGGAACCATACAAAATCACGCGAATAAAACATTTAAAAAATGCTTCTGTACATTTACCAAAACATTTTAAGAATATTTTGATAACAAATTGTGTTAAATGGTCGCGTGATAACAAGCTGGTCATGTGACCAGCATGTGGTTGGTCATACAACAGCGTATATTTTATGGTGACATAATTAACAAAATAAAAAGGATAATACCATCGGAAATGTACCGTGGGTATAATCCTTCTGTGCCAGACGGACACTTGACTTGGTACTGGACTGATCTACAACCTTGTACCAGTGCATTCTTAAGAATTGTACTTTGACTGACTGTGACGACAGGACTCCATAACGGCCCTGTCGAAACCTCTTTAGAGTAGACAGGGTCCCGACCACCTGTCCTCTCTGAATGTCAGTTGGACTCCTAGGGTGATCATATGCACTCGTTACAGCACGGACTGTATATAATCAAAGGTCATATAATGTCATACCTCATGTGTCAAATCGCGTGATAAGTCATATGACAAGTGACATCAAATGTAAAAGTGCAATCTTATTAAAACGTACGTGGAGAGTATCGTAGAGGAACGGAAGTTCAAGTCGCGTTTTAATAAGATTGATGTAAAGTGGTGATACTTTTATCAACAGTCACGTGATTAGTAAGTTAACCAGTGACACATTATGTTAATTGATTACTCATCTGTAAGTCATGCGACGAGTAACGTAAGTGTCAGGCGATCAGTCACGTGATTGGTCATAATAGCGTCATAGGTCACGGGTAAGTCATGTGACAAGTGAACAGTGTGAACGGTGACGTCATTCGTAAAGTTTTGGAAATGTAACCAGTCTCATGATGAGGCATATGACATTGGTCACGGGTTACAAGACTCATGACGTCACGGGTCACATGTCAATGATGTCACGGGTCACATGACTCATGATGTCACAGGTCACATGACCTATGACGCCAAGGGTCACATGACTGATGACTCACCGGTCACAGGACTGATGACATCACCGGTCACATGACCGATGACGTCACGGGTCACTTGACTGATGACGTCACGGGTCACATGACCATAACGTCAAAAGTCACATGTCTATTACGTCATAGGTCACATGTCTATTTCACGGGTCATTTGACGTCATGGGTCACATGACTGATAACGTCATGGGTCACATGACTGATGACGTCATGGGTCACATGACTGATGACGTCATGGGTCACATGACTGATGACGTCATCGGTCACATGACTGATGACGTCAAGGGTCACATGACTGATGACTTCACGGGTCACATGACTGATGACGTCACGGATCACATGACTGATGACGTCACCGGTCACATGACTGATGACGTCACCGGACACATGACTGACGACGTCATGGGTCACATGACTGAGGACGTCAAGGGTCACATGACTGATGACATCATGGGTCACACGACGATGACGTGACGGGTTACAAGACTCATCACGTCACAGGTCACATGTCTATGATGTCTCGGGTCACATGACTCATGATGTCACGGGTCACATGACCTATGACGCCAAGAATCACATGACGTCATCGGTAACATGATTGATGACGTCACGGGTAACATAATTGATGACGTCACGGGTCACATGATTGATGACGTCACGGGTCACATGACTGATGACGTCACGGGTCATATGACTGATGACGTCACGGGTCACATGACTGATGACGTCACGGGTCACATGACTGATGACGTCACGGGTCACATGACTGATGACGTCAAGGTCAGATGACTGATGACGTCACGGGTCACATGACTGATGACGTCACAGGTCACATGACTGGTGACGTCACGAGTCACATGACTATGACGTCACCGGTCACATGACTATGACGTCACCGGTCACATGACTATGACGTCACCGGTCACATGACTATGACGTCACGGTCATATGACTATGACGTCACCGGTCACATGACTATGACGTCACCGGTCACATGACTATCACGTTACGGGTCACATGACTATGACGTCACGGGCACATGACTGATGACGTCAAGGTCACATGACTGATGACGTCAAGGTCACATGACTGATGACGTCATGGGTCACATGACTGATGACGTCACAGGTCACATGACTGATGACGTCATGGGTCACATGACTGATGACGTCACGGGTCACATGACTGATGACGTCAAGGTCACATGACTGATGACGTCAAGGTCACATGACTGATGACGTCATGGGTCACATGACTGATGACGTCACCGGTCACATGACTATGACGTCACCGGTCACATGACTATGACGTCACGGTCATATGACTATAACGTCATGGGTCACATGACCACATGACCTATGACGTCACAAGACTGATGAGGTCATAAGTCACATGACGTCACCGGTCACATGACTATGACGTCACCGGTCACATGACTGATGACGTCACCGGTCACATGACTGATGACGTCACCGGTCACATGACTATGACGTCACGGGTCACATGACTATGACGTCACGGGTCACATGACTATGACGTCACGGGTCACATGACTATGACGTCACGGGTCACATGACTATGACGTCACGGGTCACATGACTATGACGTCACGGCTCACATGACTATGACGTCACGGCTCACATGACTATCACGGTACGGGTCACATTACTATGACCTCACGGGCACATGACTGATGACGTCACGGGTCACATGACTGATGACGTCACGGGTCACATGACTGATGACGTCACAGGTCACATGACTGGTGACGTCACGAGTCACATGACTATGACGTCACCGGTCACATGACTATGACGTCACCGGTCACATGACTATGATGTCACGGTCATATGACTATGACGTCACCGGTCACATGACGATGACGTCACAGGTACATGACCTGTCGCTACGGGTCACATGACCTATAACGTCATGGGTCACATGACCACATGACCTATGACGTCACAGGTACATGACCTGTCATTACGGGTCACATGACTGACGACGTCATGGGTCACATGACTGAGGACGTCAAGGGTCACATGACTGATGACATCATGGGTCACACGACGATGACGTGACGGGTTACAAGACTCATCACGTCACGGGTCACATGTCTATGATGTCTCGGGTCACATGACTCATGATGTCACGGATCACATGACCTATGACGCCAAGAATCACATGACGTCATCGGTAACATGATTGATGACGTCACGGGTCACATGATTGATGACGTCACGGGTCACATGACTGATGACGTCACGGGTCACATGACTGATGACGTCACGGGTCACATGACTGATGACGTCACGGGTCAAATGACTGATGACGTCACGGGTCACATGACTGATGACGTCAAGGGTCACATGACTGATGACTTCACGGGTCACATGACTGATGACGTCACGGATCACATGACTGATGACGTCACCGGTCACATGACTGATGACGTCACCGGACACATGACTGACGACGTCATGGGTCACATGACTGAGGACGTCAAGGGTCACATGACTGATGACATCATGGGTCACACGACGATGACGTGACGGGTTACAAGACTCATCACGTCACAGGTCACATGTCTATGATGTCTCGGGTCACATGACTCATGATGTCACGGGTCACATGACCTATGACGCCAAGAATCACATGACGTCATCGGTAACATAATTGATGACGTCACGGGTCACATGATTGATGACGTCACGGGTCACATGACTGATGACGTCACGGGTCATATGACTGATGACGTCACGGGTCACATGACTGATGACGTCACGGGTCACATGACTGATGACGTCACGGGTCACATGACTGATGACGTCAAGGTCAGATGACTGATGACGTCACGGGTCACATGACTGATGACGTCACAGGTCACATGACTGGTGACGTCACGAGTCACATGACTATGACGTCACCGGTCACATGACTATGACGTCACCGGTCACATGACTATGACGTCACCGGTCACATGACTATGACGTCACGGTCATATGACTATGACGTCACCGGTCACATGACTATGACGTCACCGGTCACATGACTATCACGTTACGGGTCACATGACTATGACGTCACGGGCACATGACTGATGACGTCACCGGTCACATGACTGATGACTTCACCGGTCACATGACGATGACGTCACAGGTACATGACCTGTCATTACGGGTCACATGACTGACGACGTCATGGGTCACATGACTGAGGACGTCAAGGGTCACATGACTGATGACATCATGGGTCACACGACGATGACGTGACGGGTTACAAGACTCATCACGTCACGGGTCACATGTCTATGATGTCTCGGGTCACATGACTCATGATGTCACGGATCACATGACCTATGACGCCAAGAATCACATGACGTCATCGGTAACATGATTGATGACGTCACGGGTCACATGATTGATGACGTCACGGGTCACATGACTGATGACGTCACGGGTCACATGACTGATGACGTCACGGGTCACATGACTGATGACGTCACGGGTCACATGACTGATGACGTCACGGGTCACATGACTGATGACGTCACGGGTCACATGACTGATGACGTCACGGGTCACATGACTGATGACGTCACAAGTCACACGACTGATGACGTCACGGGTCACATGACTGGTGACGTCACGAGTCACATGACTATGACGTCACCGGTCACATGACTATGACGTCACCGGTCACATGACTATGACGTCACGGTCATATGACTATGACGTCACCGGTCACATGACTATCACGTCACCGGTCACATGACTATCACGTTACGGGTCACATGACTATGACGTCACGGCTCACATGACTATGACGTCACGGCTCACATGACTATGACGTCACGGCTCACATGACTATCACGGTACGGGTCACATTACTATGACCTCACGGGCACATGACTGATGACGTCAAGGTCACATGACTGATGACGTCAAGGTCACATGACTGATGACGTCACAGGTACATGACCTGTCATTACGGGTCACATGACCTATGACGTCATGGGTCACATGACCTATGACGTCACAAGACTGATGAGGTCATAAGTCACATGACTGATGACGTCACGGGTCACATGATTGATGACGTTACGGGTCACATGATATGTAACCCGTTATTCGATTGATGAGGTCACATTACTGTCACGGGCCAAATATCTACGATGTTCACATGACTGACGTAATAGTTTAATTTTTAACCCATTCTGACCAGGTTTATCGCGACCTGGCACAGGGTTTTAACTCACAATTATGGCTCCAGGTTTATCGCGACCTGGGATTTTTTAATAATTTTCATAAAAAAACTTACCTTGGTAAGGGTATAAAGTCGTATTTGGTATGAGCGGATCCAGGAGATGTACACATACCATGACCCTTGAAAACGGAAAGGGGGGGGGGGTTGAAACCTTTTGGTCATTATCTCTGTGGCCTTTGTTTACAATGGTGTCAATGCTTGGTTTGCAACGAGGAAGTGCAGAAGTTTGTTCGGAATATGACAATAATACTACTAGCTGGTATTAAGGAGATACAAGATTCCTTCTGGGATAGAAATAGGGATATTTATCTGGTGCACATAGTCTCTAACCAGGAGATAAGATTGAAATAGGGATTTCATATCTTATTGTGTTTTGTTCTTCGTTTGTCAATTATAATATACATGTAATACCAAATATCTATTGTGCCAGGTATCCATTAATCAATGTCCCTTCCAGAGCAACAAAAGCCTCAATTGCCCTGTTGCTACACAAATTCTAAGTGCAAACTGAAAGCACCATAATCCTACAATAAGATGTGGAACAAGACCATTTCCCTTATTGCATTATTACTTTTACTAGTCGAGACATGTGCCAGAATGTGATATCTCGTTATCTAAAAATGCTGAAAGACATTCTAGAGTAGAACTTGTTTCATATTGAACTGTGAATACAAGGTTTCTGGAATCTATTGCCCACTGCTCAATGGTGAACGGTGTTTCTAGCAAGCAGGAGATAATTACTCTCCCCGGACATCTGATCTTACTCCGTTTACAGGGACTCACTATTGGTCGATACGATGATCTTAGTTACTTTGTTATTTATATATTAATGTCCGTTTGTGTGGGTACTTTTCCCTCATAATGTTGCTTTTTGAAGGAATTAGTGCCCGAGGGTCATCGTACCCACACAAACGGGCATTAATTGGTTTAGTGCATCACATGACCTCGACAGCAATCTTAAAAGGACTCGCGTTACAAAGAAGTGACATAAGTCTGTAAAGCGAAAAAAAAAAAAAAAAAAAAAATGGCGCCCTGCTGCCAGGATTATTCTCTCTTAGTCTCTGCATGCTCAACCAATGGAATTCCAAGGATTTATCATGCAATGCACTTATGTCTTAAGAGTGCCGGAAAATCATTACTTCTGTACAAATCAAATGTGGTGCTTCCCATCAACTTGATAACTATGCATACATTTCAATTGCACCTCTCCTTTTCTGTAAGGTTTGGTAAAAATCAAGTGACAAGACTTAAAACATTTCAGAATTTATTTTCAAAATTCTGCAATTCAATAGAAATGGGCAGATTTAATTTATTCCATAAAAAAGTAGTCACTCTTTCAAACCGAAGTTTCCATAAATTGAAAAAAAAAATCAAAATTAATCCTTTCATTCAAATATAAGTAAAGACAAGAAAAAGTGTTCTCACGTTTTAATTTTAAAATAATGGGGAAATAAATCTCAAACACTTCAAAGGGACCATTTTTGTAAATGCAAAAAAAAAATTATTATTATTTTTACTTTACCATTTCACAGTGGAATTTATAATGAGTAATCTTTTATCTCCGCAAAGGCTTTATTTGAAATACATAATCAATAATAGTTCACTGCACAAGAGGCAAATAAATGATAATATTCATGTTTGGCCTTGTTCCTCCCCTGGTGGCCATACAACTCCACCACTTGTTTACTGTTTTCATTTTCATTTTACTACTAATTTAAATTTTATATTTCATTATTTTTTCATGATTTATCCTCAGCTTTCTTTTCTCTTTTCTTAATTATTTTTTCCTTGTTCAATTCTATTTTATTTTTATTATGCTGTTTTGTTTTTGTTCTAATTTTGTTTTTTCTTTATGTTCATTTTAACTTTAAAAAAAAATTATTCTTTTATTTTTAATGGCCTCCTTCCTCCCCTTCAGCCATCCAACTCCACCTTTTATTGTTTAAATTCAATGATGTATACTTAACTTAAAAAATGTTCAAATTTTATTTTTGTTCTGTTCTGTATGTTTCTTAAAGGTTTCTTAGGGTTTTTTGAAGGGGGGGGGAGGTTGTTCAAATTATGATTTTTTTTTTCTATTTAGTTTTGTTGTTTTTTTCAGTTCTTTTATGTTATTTGTTTTGTCTCTTTTCTTCCAATGCCCTCTCTTGCTCCAGTACAGCAATTCAACCGCAGCATTTGTTTACCGTTTCATTTTTATAATACTGAATCATAAACAATTTTGATTAATACATTCAAGTATTTTGTGCACTCTAAGTCTCATTCACTTTTTATAAGTTTTTTGTTCTTTTTTTCACTTTTTTATAACCTTTAAGCTCCTTCCTCCCTTACAGAAATAAAACTCCACCACTTACTTCATATTCAGTGGTATGATGATGAAATGCCTCCACTTTAGATAACATAATTCTTTTTTCTAATAGTCATAACATTTTTTACCACCCTCTGACACATATACATGTTTAACAATACATAATACAATATGTAACATAAAAAATACATACATTATAACAAAAGGTAATACAATATATCAAACTAGACAAGTGATGGATACACAGACTTCAGGAAAGAAAAATATAAGACATGTTCATTATATTCTACATTTTAAGTACCAATACAGAGAGAAAACAATTCTCATTTTGTTTATTGTTTTGAAGGGGGGGGGGTAGGATTATTGCCTCCTTCCTCCCCTACAGCCATCCAATTACTCCACCATTTGCTTGGGGGTTGTTTTTTTTTCTTTTTGTTTTTTGTTTATAGTATTATAAAGAACAACAGTAAATGATTTAGTTTTTATACTCAAGTATTTTTTTTACACTGAGTGAGTTAACCTCATCTTACAATAGGTTGTTCTTTTTTATCTTTAATTTCTTTTTAATTTTCTCCTTCCTCCCCTCCTGCCATCCTTAACTCAATTTATTTACTGTTGAGTTTTAAATTGTTGAATTATCAACACACCAAGTACTTTATCTACACAAGTATTGTTTCTATAATTCACACTCATTTCTATTTGATTTAAAATTCTAAATTCTCTCGTTCTTGGTACTTTTTTTTTCTTCTTTTAATTCAATAGCCTCCTTCCTCCTCTACAGCAGTCCAACTCCACAATCTATTTATTGTTTAGATATGTTTTGCTAAAAATATGTTAACCAATATAGAATTTTATATCAAGTATTGTTTATTTGATTACCACCAACTTTTTCCCTTTTAATTAAAAAAAAAAATCATTTTCTATATATTTTTTAATTACTTTTTTTTAAAAAAGTATCTATCTAATTTGTTCTTGTTTAGCTTTTCATATTATAACTTATATTCTGCAGAAATGTCAAAGACTTTTATATTACTAATTTCTCATTTTTTTGATTTTTCTTTTTTTTGGGGGGGGGGGGGGGGAGGGAGAAGCCTTCCTCCCAAACAGTACAGTGACAATATATCATGCAAACACTATTATAATCGCCGGCGATTGTTATTGCTGCTTTTGTTCTTCCGCCCATAGGGTGTTAGAAGTCAACTCTTCCGGGAATTTGATGCTTTGCATTAGTTTTCAGCTTAATATTTACTGTTAGTATAGGATAGTTTGTCAGAAGCAACACAACTTACTGAAATTTACATATATAAGACATATCAAAAAGTGTAAATAAACATAATATATGGTACATAAATAACATGGCAAGTATAACATAGATTACAATGAAGTTCTTAATTTCAAAGCAATATTGGCAAGTATAACATAGATTACAATGAAGTTCTTAATTTCAAAGCAATATTGATGAATTTTCCAAGATTGCAAAGCTGATCGTTAACATTTTATGCAAGTATAGTAATCCAGAGCTGTCATTCACCAAATTAGTTTTCTATATTTATTTTATGTAGAATACCATAATTCTCGTTTGCTTATAAATGGTTTATCCTCATTGAGGATTTTGCAATATCCTTGTTGTTTTTGGTTTGTCTTTTTTACACAAACTCGGATCTTGAGTGTTATTATTCAAACTTCATACTATTATGTTCCTCGGAACATGCAACTTGACCTTAACCTTAAATTAAGGCCAAGATAAAAGAACATTTTAGACAATAATAGTCAGTTTTTATAAGATTTAGATCAAACTAACACTTCATATACACAAGTATTTTTTAAATGATTTTTTTTTGGATCTTTAAATTTTGATTTTATTTATTCATTCATTCATTTTTCAGTTTGTTTTTTTTTTTTCTTCAAATTGTTTTTCTATTTTTTCATTTTTGGTTATTCTTTTATTTTTGGTTTCATTCTGCTTTTGTCCCATTATGTTCTTTTTTTTTTACCTATTTATTTATTTTCTTTTTTAAATATTCTTTATTTTTTTTTTTTTCGTGGCCATCATCATATTTGTTTATTTTATTTTTCAATGGCCTCCTTCCACCCCTTCAGCCATCCAACTCCACCTTTAATTTATAACTGTTTAGTAATTATTTGTTATGATCTCAATCAATTTAGAATTTATGGATTCAAGTTTTGTCAACCTTTTATTTTATTTCATCATTTATTTTATTTTGTTTTTTTTTTTAAGGTTTTTTTTGGTTTTGTTTTTATTTCATCTTTTATTTTATATTGCTTTTTGATTTTTTTTTTTTTAAGGTTTTTATTTTATTTGTTTATGTGCACTTTTTCTGACCGTTGTATTTCCGAAACCGAAACACAAAAAAACGAAAAGTAAAAAACACAAACTCATACACTGCTGCAGCTCTTCTTTTCTGTTGTATAACTTAAAAGAAGAAACTTGAAATCTTCCAAATTTTTCTTCAGAATCTTCTTCTGTCTACTCTAATCTTCAACTGGTTCGTCTTCTTTCTTAAATATGCTGTTTTCACTGCAAGCATCATGATGTTCAATCTACAATACAATTTTTAAATTCTAAAGCTTTTCTTAATCTCCATTTTCTTTAACATGTATTGAAATTTCATTGAAATTAGATTTTGCATTGCCTGAATATGAAATCTCATAACTTAAGGTCAAGGTTAAAGATTTTAAGGACAATCAATCAGGCATATAATGACTAATTTCTTCTTAATCTCTTATTACAGTATGTGTAAAAGTAATTAAGGAGGTCCAGAACAGCGAGACTTAAAAAAGATCCTATAATTTAATTTTCCTAAAAATTAGAATGTTAATAATTGACACATACTTTTTCTATGTGCAAAGTTTCATCAATTTTGTACCATCAGTTTTGAAGCTACAAACTTTCATATATACCCCCTTGAAAGCCCAAAAATGGGTTGTAAATGTGAAGTTAATATTAACACACTTTAGGTAATGAAAAACAGATACAAATCTTCTGTAGAGGCAGAAAATTAACAAGTTCTGTATTTTTCATTTAGATATGATGTGCCTCAGGTAATCGGATATGTACTATAGAATTATAAATGATCACAAAGACTTTTAAAAGAAATTGTCGAAAGGAGATAAAGGGGTAGGGCCACGAATCCCCTAAAATGGCCCTGCAGTTTTCCTTAAAATAAAACTTAATGAGAAATACTTGATATATCACGTAAAATATAATGAATGTTTCCTGCTTTTAATGAAAGGAGCATATCACCTACTGAAGCACCGTAGGAGGTATTGTGACGTCACCAAATGACGTCACTTTGACGTAATTGACAAATCATGGTCAAAAATGCTCGAAAATGTGTCTTTAGTTGAGAATTTCGATGTGGCAACATGCGTCAAGAAACATAAATTTATTATAACAAAAAGATATGATGATTATCTTTCATTTGTAAAATTTTCATGTTTCTCGATACATATGGCCAATGCTAATTTTAAAGAAACATGTAGGTTTTGCAGCAATTTCACGGAAAATTGCAGATTTCGGGGTTTTCATAGGGCTTAAAGCTACTTATAAATGCATTATTTACAAAATCTCAACACATAATTTAGTGAAGGACTTGACAATTTAAGTATCAAATCACAAAAAATATTTAATCAATTCAAATGTTAAAAAACAGGGCCGATTTAGGGGCTTCGTGATCCTACCCCTTTAAGTCTATTTTCAGAAAATCTTTGAGTTGTTAATTTTTAACTAGAACTGCCCTAAATAGGCGAATTATACCCCTCGCAGAGCGTTTTCCTCTACACGGATTCATGTATGACATAGAAATCTATATATATATATATACAAGGTCAAAGTTCAAGGTCAAGGTCACTAGGTCAAATGTCTTGGTATCAAAATGTAGTACTTATTATGGTGAATGCATGTATGAAATATGAAAGCCCTATATCACTTATACTTAAAGAGTTATCTGCTTTAAGAACTTCTTAACCGGACGGATGGACAGACGGACAGACAGACAGACAGGGTGTTTCCTATATACCCCCCCCTTCGTTTGCGGGGGGTATAATAATAAAGTCTGTTTATCTGAAACCCTTTCATTTATTTTCCATAAAAACTTGATGATATTATCTTCTTCATATGTCTTGTAAAATTAACAACAAGTTGACCTTTTGAAATTTGACCGTCAGTTTTTAAGTTATTGTGATTTTGTTACCCTATCCCCCTTATTTTTACGTTACCTAATGCTGACGTTCCAGCGAAAAATCCAATATCTCCGTTTCTATTATGACGCCATAATTGGTCTAGAGCTTTCTGATGGGGTTCTTTCGGAAACTGTTCTGGACCCCTTTAATGACCTGTTTTGGAATAAGATAAGTTTTATTTCAAGTCAGCGTGTCATTAAACATTGGTAATCTCCATATGAAACATAATAGTGGTGAAACGATACACTGAAAGTGAATTGCGATATATTGCGATATTTTATGAGCTGTATTGTGATATATTGTTTCTTTCCATTAATTTTATCATTTTTTTTTATAAATCAGGTTCCTCTTTGTATGTTTGTCCCTATGGTTAATATTTCCTGATTGAATTTCACATTGCCAATGTCATTTGCTTGAAAGAAACATGCACATGCACACGTCATGGATTCATTTTGTTTGCTTTTGTCGTAATTCATTTCATTTGTGAGTGATGTGGACCATGGGTCACTTGTTTTCAATTTAACTTATTAAATTCAAAGTGATTCAATGATTTATTAATTCAATCTATAAGGGCGCATTATATCATGATATGAATTCTGTATTGCGATATGATACAAATTATCGATCTAAGGATCAATGATACATACCCCCGCCCGGCATATTTCACATATAAGCAATGAAGCTACTGAGAGCATTAACCGGCATATTTCATGTATAAGCAATGAAGCTACTCAAAGCAATACTATATATTAAATTTCAAGGGGCATTACTCCATACAAATTTCAGCAACATCACCTGTATTTGAACTTGATCTGTATTTCTAATTCTAATGAGATGCACCATTGAGACCAAGAAGCACAGGTATGCTGTTGATAAATTTTCAAAGCAAATTTGTTTGAAATATCAAAGCGATATCCCTTCAGTTGTAAAATAAATCAATTACTTCACACAAATTTGTGTTCTTGTCATTTCTTTTTGTTGCATAGATTTTTTTTAAAATTCTGGTCATGAGTAATCCACATGTGAAATGTCGAAGCCTAATCCCTTTTAATTCATTAGATATAGCCCAAGTTAAAGTTTTTTTTCAAAGTTAATCTCACTAGGTCAAAGTCCCGATGAGAGGTCTGATTATTGGAATCCACATGAACAATATCAAAGACCTATCCTTACAGTAATCAAGTGTTCCATCTCTATACCTTCTTGAAGAAAATTTCAAACCAATTTATCATGCATCAGACACGTGTTTCGAATATTAAGTTCTCATCAGTGATGCTTCAAGACGAAATGCCTTTTATTAGACGCCAAAATTCATTTCACTAGAGCCCTCTGGTTTTTGTCAAGGTCCTAGGTCAAAGTCCCAATGAAAGGTCTGGTCATGAGAAATCTATATGTAAAATATCAAAGCCTTATCCTTTACATATGGTGTACGAGATATGAGGGGGTGGACAGGGTGAAAGGGGGTGGGAAGAGGGAGAAAGGCCAGGGGTTGGAGGGGGAAGAAGGGGGAGGTAAGAAGGTGGGGGGGAGGGGGGAGGTACCCCTGTCTGCCATCAGATCTCAGGACCTTCGTCCTGGCGAGCTTATAAGGTCAAACTCCAAGGTTAAGGTCACATGAAAGGTCTGGTCTAGAGGAACCTTAAATTGAAATATCAAAGCCCTACCCCGTTTAGTTCATGATGATATCGTCAAAAGTTTTTGTCCACAAAACAGATAATGCTGATAGCTTGTGACATTAGCTCCCTGTTCATGACAACTTGCTAAAAAGCAGATTTTGGGTGGTTCTGTCACTACACTGAAGCTGTTAATTGTGTATTAAATATACACGAAAAAGTAGCTATTCCCTTTTTTACTTGGTATATGTTGATGAAATCTGTTGTTAAATTAACATTACCAGTATGTATGACAATTATCAATCAAGCTCCCCCACTAAAATGTTACCTTGACTTAAGCTTTTGTCCTTGACTTTGACTACATTTGAGTGAAATATGATCAAATTCTTATAGGCAGCAAATACATACTACATCCCCTAGAGGTAAATTCTAAATCCTTTCCCTCCCTCCCCCTTTCCAGGTCTGGTACAATTTTTTTACAAAACACATTGTTAGACTCATTGTTTTATTTTAGTAGTTTTTGTTCAGATACTGTACTTAGTCTGACCTTGTGATTAAATGTCCGGGATCAAATTATCTTCACCTTTTAAAAGTACAGCAGTCCTTGTCTCTTGACTCCATAAGGATGTCTTGCTGAAAAAGGGTAAGTTTAAATTTGATAAAAAAGAAATTACTTATTGCAAAATCAATTTTAAAGACAATGCTTTGATCATACGTGAAATTTATAGATAACTGAAAACTTCATAATAATTCCTTAAGGAACTGTTCAAAGTGATACCAAATTAGACCTTGAACTTACAATTTGGCCTTGAACATAAAATTTGACCTTAAACACCAAGACTTTACAATATGATGTCACGGTTAAATGGCCAATCAAAGTATTGTTTCTATAGTTATGTTTATTACCATATAACTAGAAATTTTCGCGAGTATCAAATTTTGCAATATTATGGTAAAATAGAATGTTTTTATTCTCGGGAGTACAATTTTTTCGCATTTCTTGAATTACAAACAGATATGTACATATGATTTCACTGTTTCCTTATTGAAGTTTTAGTTATTTCTATCATAAAAATACACTTGATGTACTTCTTTTTAGTTATGAATCGTATATGTGAAGAATGACAAATGTAAAAAGAACAAAATGTAACAAGATATGCCAGTTTATGTTATACCATACTAAACATAATTTTTAGCGAGAATAAATTTTCGTGATTTCATAAATCACTTGTGAAATTTTGCAAAAATTAGTATCTCGTGATTTGTGGTTATATGATATTATGTTTCATACCATAAATGCTTGAAATACTTTATTATGAACCCTTTGATTTCTGACTGATCACCAACTGCCTGTTGGCAGACTTATTCTATAGTATGATTATTAGATTATGCATATCCATAATTATGTCACAATGACTTAAGTTTTAAATGATGTAAGTCAAGAGAAGCACATATATGACTGTATGAAATAAAATAATTTTTAGCTCATATACTTCGATTTGAGATCCAAGGCCGTCTGCATCTTATACTATACATGATGTACTGCAGATTTCAAGTATATCATACAAGCATGCATCGGATTTAATACATATCAGTTTATGCATACTCGATTTTTATTTATGGTATTATAATCATTGGCCTTTGATTGGCCATTTAACAGTGATGTCATATTGTAAAGTCTGCCAACAGGTGCACTGATTTTGACTAATATAATGGATACCTACATTACATTACTATCATTTTAGGTGAAATTTGAATTTGTACTGCTATGACTTGCCTAAACCAGAAGTGTCTGACGAGACTGTAGCTCTCCTGGTTGTTTTGTTGTATTCACTCATTGACAAGTCGATAAGATACATACACATATATATCAATTTTCTTTTTTTTTTTCTAATCAAAGACCACAGGGAGCAGGCGCTCTAACAAAGCATAAGTAGCACAACAAAACAACATTAGACTGCAACTAGAATATCACTGATATAATTCATAATATCCAAGATATAGTATTTCAAAAAAAGAAAGTCACACCCATTTTCCAAGATCTTAGGGGTCAGAGTCTACTAGCTCAAATGAACTATCAATGACACAACAAGACTACATAGCCATAATATTGCATAAAGAATCAACTCTCCATCACTAACAGCTTAAGAAGAGTTGAGAGCACAATTATAAAGGAAATAAACCATAAACCCCTAAAGGCGGTAAGGCAGGATTGCCAAGTGTTTGTATAAGATGACGCATACATTTTTGCGCAGACAGAAAGGTCAAATGTCATTAATACTAGGATCGCGTAATGAAAAAAGCTATGGTCATAAGGAATCTAAATGTGAAATATCAAATACCTGCCCCTTATAGTTCAAACGTAGGTCAAAGGTCAATGTCAAGGTCATTTGATCAAAAGTCATGATATCAAATGAAAGGTCTGGTCATGAGGAATCTACAACTGAAATATCAAAATCCTACCTCTTATAATTCAAAAGTAGGCCAAAGGTCAATGTCAAGGTCACTGGGTCAAAAGTCATGATATCAAATGAAATATCTCATCATAAGGAATCTATATGTGAAATATCAAAACCCTAACTCTTATAGTTTAAAAGTAGGTCAAAGGTCAATGTCAAGGTCATTTGATCAAAAGTCATGATATCAAATGAAAGGTCTGGTCATGAGGAATCTACATGTGAAATATCAAAACCCTACCTCTTATAGTTTAAAAGTAGGTCAATGGTCAATGTCAAGGTCACTAGGTCAAAAGTCATGATATCAAATTAAAGAATCTATATGTAAAATATCAAAACCCTACCTCTTATAATTCAAAAGTAGGTCAAAGGTCAATGTCAAGGTCACTAGGTCAAAAGTCATAATATCAAATGAAAGTTCTGGGCATGAGGAATCTATATGGGAAATATCAAAACCCTACCTCTTATACTTCAAAAGTAGGCCAATATCATGGTCCCTAGGTCAAAACTCATGATATCAAATGAAAGGTCTGGTCATAAAGATTCTGCATGCGAAATTTCAAAGCCATAGTCTATATACATGTAGTTCATGAGATATAGTCAAGATTTATTATTTTTAAGAGTAGGTCAATCTCCAAGGTGAAGGTCACAAGGTCAAAACTTTTGATATCCATGGTGAGGTCTTGTGACAAGAAATACATATGTGAAATATAAAATCCCTATCATTTACCATGGCCAAGGTTAAAGTTTTTTGCTGACAAACAGAGAGACGGACGGACAGACCAAAAACTATATGCCCCTGAATCTTTGATTACGGGGGCATAAAAAGGGTGCTGATGAAAAAGTTTCTGTTTCATACATTTTTGTTATCACAAATCTTAGTTTTGAATTATGTCAAGACAATTAATATGCATCTTTCAAGTTGAGAATAGAATAAAGACTGTGTTTGTGAAACACGAATACCCCTGGTGGCATCTGTTAATATAAACTTCATTTTCTGTTAAGTACATGAAAAGTGAAGATCAACAATTTTGGTATCAATGGAAAGGTTTTGTCAAAAGGAATACAAATGTGAAATATGATAGCCCTACCACTTACCATTCGAAAGTTATGCCCAATGTTATAGCTTTTGAAAAGTACGTCAAAGGTCAAGGTCAAGAGATCAAAACGTTTGGTATCATTGGAAAGGTCTTGTCACATGGAACACACAATATGAAAGCCCTATCACTTACCATTCAAAAGTTATGCCCAATGTTAAAGTTTTTGAAAAGTAGGTCAAAGGTCAAGGTCAAGGTCACGAGATCAAAACTTTTGGTACCATTGGAAAGGTCTTGTCACAAGGAACACACATGTGAAATATGAAAGCCCTATCACTAACCATTCAAAACTTGAGGTCATTTTTGAAACTTTTGAAAAGTAGGTCAAAGGTCAAGATCAAGGTCATGAGGTCACAAATGTTGGTATCAAGGGAAAGGTTTTGCCACAAGGAATACACATGTGAACTATGGAAGCTCTATTACCTTCCATGCAAAAGTTACGCCCAATGTTAAAGTTTTTGAAAAGTAGGTCAAAGGTCAAGGTCACGAGTTCAAAAATGTTTGTATCAAGGGAAAGGTCTTGTCACAAGGAATACACATGTGAAATATGAAAGCTATATCATCTTCCATTCAAAAGTTATGCCCAATGTTAAAGTTTTTTCGGACAAACAAACAGAGTCGTGAGACGGACAGGCCAAAAACTATATGCCCCCGAATCTGTGATTCCAGGGGCATAAAAATTAGGATAAACTTATAAAGAATTTATAAAATGATTTCCTTGTTTGTATGGTTATTTTTGGATGACAGTGTAGTGTGGTGGAAAATCTCAATAGCGCCCTTATAATATTACAAACCTGGAATGGATACAAAGAAAATCGGGAAAAAATAATTCTTTACAAAAAAATTCACAAAAAATTATGTGAGTCACGTCAAATTTTGCTGGTCATTCGCATTTGGGGAAACAAAACTAATCTTATTTTTGGCCTTATGGAAACTAAACGTGTGACTTTTAACAAGTTGAATGTACATATTATTCAATTAAATATACTTACATTTACATGATGTGTCGAGTGTATGGTCTTGCATCCTTAAGAGTCAGTCTTTTTGCCTTGTAAAGAAAGGGTATTCTCCATTCCTTCATGTTTTAGCCTTGAAGACAAACAGTGTGATTGCTGGACCTGTGAGCAAGGTACTTGGATTAATTCTTGTGTGTGCTTAAACTTATATTCTCCATCGACTTTTAAACTGGCCGGGGTCCTATGTTTAATTCCTGTTGGGAGCTTGAACTTTCTTCATGGACTTGAGAACTGGGGTCCTATGTTTAATTCCTGTTGGGTGCTTGAACTTTTCCCCATGGCGAATCAATTGTGTTGAATCCTCTCTCATCCTCCATCAGACAGACTGTCACTAGGCTGGAGTACTGGGCAAGGTCCACAGGTGGCAGTTAGTAACATGCAAAAACACGGTGCTCAAAACCAAATGCATTAGTGATCAGCAAGCTCAAGGTTGACTTACTTTCCTAGGGATTGGTGTAAGTTGACATGTCAACTGTCCTACAAGGGCCAAATCTGTCCCCCCCCCCCCAAAATTGCTTTGCAACATCAGAACTGAAAAACGAAACACATCCAATTGAAATTTACTATTTTTTACTCACCATGAATACAAGCTTAGTGGAAGTATAATGCATATCGAGTTATAGTACTTATGTGAAGTGTGAAAAACATACAGACGAACAGAAAGATAAGACACCACTTAGGGCTGTCACGATAAGCTAAGCTCATGATACGATACGTATCACGATATTTACTCACAATACATCATTTTCAATATAGATAGGAAGGCATCTCGATTTCTGTAATTTGTCAGATATTTTAATAAAACAAGATTAACAACAACATAATAGATTATTCATAACTGATTATGCTTCGAGAATTATTGAATTATTGTTCTGACTAGAAAATAGGATCGTCCTTTAATTAGTTATCTTTGATGACTCTGTGTTGGTGTCGAGATGTTGATTTTTGTTGATTTTTTCAAGATAAAACTAAATGCCGAAAACGAACTGTAAATCAACGATACGGCCTCTTCTCACATCGTGTATCTAACTGTTGTCAGGAACTGCGGTAAATCCGTGACAGCCCTTGACATCACAATGTCACTCTTGCATTACAGCTGACATTATTAAATATACGTTTTACAAAGGGGGGGGGGGGGAGACTGACACAGAAATATATTTGGTCCATGAAAAAAGTTGTATGTGGTGATGCGAAGCATGATGCCTAATACAATATTTTTCATCAATCAAATATATTTTTGTATCCCTCCTGTGAAATATGTACTGTATAAAGAAATAATCCCACCAATTATTATGTCTTTTGGTTGGTGTATGTTACATCAATAGATTTTCAAGCATTCTGGACAGTGACGTCAACAGCATAGAAGCTGGCTATTAAAATAATATCCCGTCAGTGACCCAATCCAATGGAATATTTGGTTCTTCACAGCTCAAAAGATTGCAAGAGGTGGAATAAAACAGAAATCTATAGAACTGATAAAAAACACATATGTGGCCTTTTGCATGTTTGACACCAAATATGAAACCTTGACCTTGAAGGCGACCTTGACTCTCATTGGGTATTGCATGACCCTCATTGGGTATTGCATGACCCTCATTGGGTATTGCATGAGCCCTCTCATACTTGACCATACCTGCCAGTTTGATGAAAGAATAATGCATATCAAATCAAGTTATAAATAGCTATTCATGATAAAGTAAGACTTCCAGACAGACAGACAGGGGACAAACTGATCCCTACATGTATATGTCACTTTTGCATTGTAGGCAATGTAACAAATCCTCCACTCTCAAATAAAATTTGCCTCTCTGATAGTGCTTAAAGTCCTACCTCCTAAACTTGATCTGTGATCATCTTCATCTCTGATATTTTCTGTGCTTATACCAACATTTAAGGCTTGACCTCTTGTTGACTAACATGTCCATGAACTGGATGAATGGAGGATCTAATGGAAGGCTGCTTCAAGAAATCTTCAAAATCTTCTTTTCACAAGTTGGTAGTACACCTGAGAGGAATGGAGGACCTCATGGGGGCATCTTCATAGGTAATCTTTTTATGAGCTGGTACACCAGCAGAATGGAGAAAATCTTCCATAAATCTTCCTTTTTCAAGATGGTGCACTCGTGTGGTGGAATGGTGGACCTCATGGCACATCAGCACATCTTCAAAATCTTTGTGGTAAGGATAGCGAGACAAGTCAATGGGCAGCTGATGGAATTAGAATGACCTTCACATTTGACCTTGATCAACAGGAGACATTTTCCTCTCATTATGGAATGAAAGAATGTCAAGTTCAGCCATTCCAGTATTCACGGCTCAAACCACATCTTGCATGGAACATTCTCTGCCACAGTTACCCCTTGACCTTGATTTCAATTGGTCTGTAATGATTAAAGTGAAACAGGAAAGTTTGTCAAGTGTTATAGTCACCAAGCAGCAGAACTTCAAAGGAGGAATCTAGATTGGACAGACAGTGAGACAACACAGACAGGGTGAATCTACCACTTGATTCAGGAATTCCAATTGCTGTACTTGTCTACATTATTCTACCTCAAGCACATCACAACCAAAAAATCCTAGCCCAAAATGGAACAACGGGGGAAAACTCACCTAAAATGACCCACCTGCAAAAACAAAGAAAAATAAAGAAAAGAAAAATAAAAACAGGCCTAATAATGTAGACAAGTACAGTCATTTCTGAATTCTTAAATCAAGCATTTGTAGATTCACCCTGTTTGAGATGCCTCATTGTCTGCCCAACATGGATTCTTCTTTCAAAGTTCTGTTGCTGAGTGATTGTAACATTTGCTTCCCTTTCCAACTCCACTACTCACAACAGATCAACTTACTGACAAGACCAAGGGGTAACTCAGAGAATGTTCCATGCAAGATACAATTTGAACCGCAAACGCTGGTATACCCAAACATGACATCCGACATTCCATGGTGAGGGGAAGATGCTTCCTGTAGATCGAGGTCAAGTATGAAAGTTGTTCTGATTCCATCCCTGACACCATTCACAGGTCTCTGTATCACCAAATCACACAAAGACTCTGAAGAAAAAGTCTATGGCAACCTTGGGTTTCCTCTGGCACTTGGAAATTCCAATCGAATCTGTTTTGGCTTGTCCTAGTCCCTTTCTGACTGCTTCTCTTTGTTCTTTCCATCAATTTTGTTCTTCTGTTAGTTCCTTCCACCATTTTTGTTCTTCCATCTGTTTGTTCCTTCCACCATTTTGTTCTTCTATCTGTTTGTTCCTTCCACCACTTTGTTCTTCTATCTGTTTGTTCCTTCCACCATTTTTGTTCTTCCATCTGTTTGTTCCTTCCACCATTTTGTTCTTCTATCTGTTCCTTCCACCATTTTTGTTCTTCTATCTGTTCATTCGTTCCACCATTTTTGTTGTGCTATATGTTCCTTCCATCCACCATTTATGTTCTTCTATCTGTTTGTTCCTTCCACCATTTTTGTTCTTCCATCTGTTTGTTCTTCCACCATTTTGTTCTTCTATCTGTTTGTTCCTTCCACCATTTTTTCTTCTGTTTGTTCCATCCACCATTTTTGTTCTTCTATCTGTTCATTTGTTCCACCATTTTTGTTCTTCTATCTGTTCCTTCCATCCACCATTTCTGTTCTACCTGTTCCTTCCACCATTTATGTTCTTCTACCTGTT
The DNA here is from genome assembly GCA_033119305.1 of Pinctada imbricata. Taxonomy (NCBI): domain Eukaryota; kingdom Metazoa; phylum Mollusca; class Bivalvia; order Pterioida; family Pteriidae; genus Pinctada; species Pinctada imbricata. The sequence continues at coordinate 46,276,108 of VSWD01000009.1, read as the reverse complement.
CCTTCCACGATTTTTGTTGTTTGTTCATGCCCTCCATCATCTATGTGCTTCCAGTTGTCTTCATCCATCCATCCTAAAATAATTGAATACAAGTTAATCATTATTATTGACTCAAGGCATTAGGGGTATAATACTCTACTTCCAGTTGTTTTGATACAAGAATAATTAAATACCACAAAGTTTGCCAAAAATGCACGACTTCGACAATGTTCATAACCATAATTTTTCATTGGGAGTTGAATGAAGCAGAAAATAAATACTTATCAAATATACGCAAGATATGGCAGTGCATAATTTCTACTTAGTTGACGACATTGTTATTATTCAACTAATTCCTTAAATGCAGAATGAAATGATAGTGTTTACCAAACACTTTTAGTTATTAGGTTAGTTACTGACCGTCTACAGAGTTTGCCTTGCCTTCTATGTGCTTGATCAACCGGACAAATCTCTGTGGACGGTCAGTAACAAACCAAATAACTGGTTTTTTTTTGTTGAGGACGACAAAAACCTCTGTTTTTTGTTGCAGAAAATTGTGTTTCACGACTCCTTTTACTTGCAAATTTATTTATACTGCAATGGCGGAATTGCTGACGGTCTATAGAAATTTAGACTGTCTCATTGGTTCGAACTAGTCCGTGTCAAAATGAATAGCTATCTACAATTTGCCCTTCTGATCCATTTTCATAAATCAGGGTTCTGAATTACACCCTTACCGTCTTACTCTTCTCCTTGATATATTTACCGCCACTATTTAAAAGGGTGGGGCCACAAAGCCCCTAAAACGGACCTGCAATTTTCCTTATTGTTATTATCATTAAGAAGTAAACGAAAAATCACATGACAGAATGCTACTCAGTGAAATCTTTTAAAAAACGCTTCAGTGGTCACGTGTAATCGCCGTGAGGAAAAAACTAGCGGTACTACATGTATTCTATCAATTGATATACCAGGTAATTTAAAAGGAATTGTGAGAATGTGTACGTGGAATTGAGGAACTTTTTCGTTTACTTCTTAATGATAATAACAATAAAATTAAACTTGATGAGAAATACTATCACAAAAAAATATTCAATCAATTCAAATGTTTAGAAACAGGGCTGATTTAGGGGCTTCGTGGCCCTACACCTTTGAGTGCTGCCATCTAGCGAAATCAACAGAGTTATTTCTCTTTTTAGTCCTTGGAATATCGCAGTCAAGGTCATTACAAATATGGAAGACATAATTCATGCAATATGCATGATATGTGATAAAATAAGCTTAAAATGCATCGAAGATGCAAAGTGCTGAGTTGCAAAACTTGAATGGTTTCGACAGATGGGAAACGTCACAGGCACGTTTCAGGTTGATACACATTCATATATAATTCAGAAACTTAGTTTATGGGGGGTATAATTAGTTTTTCCAATATTAACTATTGTGACATTGACCTTTGACCTTGAAAATCAATAGGTGTCGGTTTAAAACTTATATGCAAAGTTTAATGAAAATGATAGAAAATTGCGGCCTCTAGAGTGTCAACAAGGTTTTTCTATTGTTGTTGATTGTGACCTTGAACTCTGACCTTAAAAATCATTAGCTGTCATCTTCCCATCATTGGCACTTTATATGCAAAGTTTGAAGAAGATTAGAAGTAAACAATGGACGAGTCCACAAGGTTTTTCTATGATGACAAATAGTTACCTTGACCTCTGACCTTGAAAATCAATAGGTCTTGTCTCCTCAGCATGGACAACTTGCTTGCAATGTTTAATGAAGAATGGAAGTAAACTGTAGTCACTAAGAGCCCACAATTTTTATCTTTGTCCACTGTGACCTTGACATTTGACCTTGAAAGTAAATAGATGTCATATTTTCACCATGGACATTGATGAATATTAGAGATAAAATCAAATTCAAGGAATTGTGGTCCCCCGCTTTGGGGCGTTTGTCTTTAAAGAAATGCTTACAGAAATCCCCCATTCTTAAGTTTTAATAATATATCTCATATATTATCAACATTCTAAATATGAAAGATTAACTCCAAGAAGAAAAGGTCAAAAGGTCCAAACTTGTGTTTTGTTTCCAAGGGACAGGGCTTATGAAAAGGTATGCACATGTGAAATATTTAAGACCTATGATTTAAATTACCATCAAAAACTTATGGTCTAGGTTGAAGTTTTTAAATGTGGGTCAACCTCCATGGACAAGGTCACAAGGTCAGAATGTTATTACCAACAGAAAGGTCTCAACACAAGGAATACACATGTGAAAAGTGAAAGCCCTATCATTTTCCATTAAAAAGTTATGGACAAGGTTATAGTTTTTTGAAAAGTAGGTCGAACTCAAAGGTCAAGGTCAAAAATTTTGGTATCCATGCAAAGGTCTTGTCACAAGGAATACACATGTGAAATATCAAAACCCTATCACTTTCCATTCAAAAGTTATGGTCAATGTTAAAGTTTTTAATAAGTAGGTCGAACTCAAAGGTCAAGGTCACAAGGTCAAAAATTTTGGTATCCATGGAAAGGTCTTGTCACAAGGAATACACATATGAAATATCAAAGCCCTATCACTTACCATTCAAAAGTAATGGTCAATGTTAAAGTTTTTAATAAGTAGGTCAAAGTCCAAGGTTAAGGTCACAAGGTCAAAAATTTTGGTATCCATGGTTAGGTCTTGTCACAAGGAATACACATGTGAAATATCAAAGCCCTATCACTTTCCATTCAAAAGTTATGGTCAAGGTTAAAGTTTTTAATAAGTAGGTCAAAGTCCAAGGTCAAGGTCACAAGGTCAAAATTTTGGTATCCATGGAAAGGTCTTGTCACAAGGAATACACATGTGAAATATCAAAGCCCTATCACTTTCCATTCAAAAGTTATGGTCAAGGTTAAAGTTTTTAATAAGTAGGTCAAAATCCAAGGTCAAGGTCACAAGGTCAAAAATTTTGGTATCCATGCAAAGGTCTTGTCACAAGGAATACACATGTGAAATATCAAAGCCCTATCACTTTCCATTCAAAAGTTATGGTCAAGGTTAAAGTTTTTAATAAGTAGGTCAAAGTCCAAGGTCAAGGTCACAAGGTCAAAAATTTTGGTATCCATGGAAAGGTCTTGTCACAAGGAATACACATGTGAAATATCAAAGCCCTATAACTTACCATTCAAAAGTTATGCACAAGGTTAAAGTTTTTGTGACTGACGGACAGACGGACGGACGAACCGGTTTTAATGATCCCGCGCTTTCGCGAAAGCGGGGGACAAAAATGTAACCCCTATAAAGGTCATTACCAAAAGTGACCCTATTTTTTTCAGCATGTTATGGGATACACGCATTCTTGTTTAGGACTTACAACTCTCAGACTTATGCATTTCTATTTTGCAAGCAGTTGACATTGAAAAAATAGTTGCCAGAGTCACCTAATGCTCGACTGCATAGCATAATATCTCTCATGACAGCCAATTTATTTAAAATCCCTTTCTCAGGCAACAACATATATCACATCATAAATCACTGAAGCAGAAAAAGTAGGTCAAGGCCAGATTTCAATAGTCAAACCCAAGATGCATCCAATATGCAAGTCTGGTGCATGTAGCACTTATAGTTAGCTCAATATTGCCAATTTAAAGCAAAATCACTGAAGCGGAAAAAGTAGGTCAATGTCATATTTCAATAGTCTAACCCAAGATGCATCCAATATGCAAGTCTGGTGCATGTAGCACTTACACTTTTCTCAATATTGGCTTTTAAAGGTAAAATAATTCAAGCGGAAAAAGTAGGTCAAGGTCATTTTATGAAAGTTTGATCAAAGATACATCCAATATGCAAGTTTGGTACATGTAGCACTTATACTTTGCTCAATATTGGCTTTTAAAGGTAAAATCATTCAAGCGGAAAAAAGTAGGTGAAGGTCATTTTATGAAAGTTTGATCAAAGATACATCCAATATGCAAGTTTGGTACATGTAGCACTTATACTTTGCTCAATATTGGCTTTTAAAGGCAAAATCATTCAAGCGGAAAAAAGTAGGTCAAGGTCATTTTTAGAAAGTTTGATAAAAAATACATCAAATATGTAAGTTTGGTACATGTAGCACTTATACTTTGCTCAATATTGGCTTATAAAGGCAAAATCATTCAAGTGGAAAAAGTAGGTCAAGGTCATTTTTTGAAAGTTTGATCAAAGATACATCAAATATGTTAGTTTGGTACATGTAGCACTTATACTTTGCTCAATATTGGCTTTTAAAGACTTTATTGCTATCTTAACATTTACCTTATCATCTCAACATTTGCCTTATCATTTGAAATAATTTTAAAAATCCCAACCCCAGGGGCTTTATCCTCATCTGGATATATTAAATGATGTATAATTAAACATTTGCAACAAAAAAAACCCAACAAAATATGAATATAGGAAAGGTAAATGTGTAATCTTAACATTTACCTTATCATCTAGTTCAGACGACGCCGACGGTATTGCAATAGCTCTTTTGCACTCAAAAGTGCAGTCGAGCTAAAAATTATACATAGATTTTTAGAAGAGTTTTCATAACCAAGGACTTATAAATAGAGCTGCAACGAGTCGGGAACTTCTCGATTCGGTTCGATTTCGATTTTTATGTCTCGATTCGGTTTTTTTCGGTTCAAGTTTTTTGCAATATTATTTTCCAAGGATATTTTTTTTCCTTTTATTTGAAAAATTTAATCTCAATCTAAAAAAAAAACATGTGCATCACTATATACCCCCACCATTTTATGGCAGGGGTATAAAAATGCATAAAATACCCAGTTCATGTGAAAGCACTGTATGATATATATGTGAAATATTATTCAAGCCACCCCCCCTCTCCACAGAACGGCCTTCTGGCAGATCTGGGGATATAAATTTGATACTGTGTACAAAAGATATAATGATAACTAACCAGTTTGCACCAAGAAGTGCATCGGTAAAATACTTTAAAAGAGTTAATTTTCAATTTGGGGTAGCACTCGCGCGCTTGTTAAAAGTCGCCGTTTCGAATTTCCTCTGACCCTGTATTTTCTTACGAATTGCTTAAGATAAATGCACTTGAAAGGTTCACTTTTTATTCTAAATCATCACCTTAAATCATTTTATTGGGAATCCTGCGATTAGTGCGATTAGTGAATACTTTAAAAGTTGAAATATTAGAACGTTTTTCTGCATTATTTAGACTATTTGACTCGAATCGTTTCTGACCACTACGACTCGCGATTCGAGTCAGAGCTAAGAATCGCGATTCTCGGTGCACCGCGGTGAATCGTTGCAGCTCTACTTATAAAGATATAAAAAAAATATGAAAGATGAACTCATGGTTCAAGAGCTATAGCCAAGGTTTATATTTATTCAAATCAAAATGATGACAATGTGCTTGTGAAACATAGATGCCCCCAGATGGCATAACCAGACTTGTCAGAATGACAACATAGCTCGCCGGTGGCAACCATATGTAAATTGCAACAACAACAATAAAAAAGGTCTTATCACAAGGAATGCACATGTGAAATATCAAAGCCCTATCACTAACCATTCAAAAAATATGGCCAAGGTTAAAGTTTTTCAAAAGTAGGTCAATCATCTCCAAGGTCAAGGTCACAAGGTCAAAAATTTTGGTATCCATGGAAAGGTCTTGTCACAAGGAATACACATGTGAAATATCAAAGCCCTATCACTTACCATTCCAAAAATATGGCCAAGGTTAAAGTTTTTCAAAAGTAGGTCAATCATCTCCAAGGTCAAGGTCACAAGGTCAAAAATTTTGGTATCCATGGAAACGTCTTGTCACAAGGAATACACATGTGAAATATCAAAGCCCTATCACTTACCATTCCAAAAATATGACCAAGGTTAAAGTTTTTCAAAAGTAGGTCAATCTCCAAGGTCGAGGTCACAAGGTCAAAAATTTTGGTATCCATGGAAAGGTCTTGTCACAAGGAATACACATGTGAAATATCAAAGCCCTATCACTTACCATTCCAAAAATATGGCCAAGGTTAAAGTTTTTCAAAAGTAGGTCAATCTCCAAGGTCAAGGTCACAAGGTCAAAAATTTTGGTATCCATGGAAAGGTCTTGTCACAAGGAATACACATGTGAAATATCAAAGCCCTATCACTTACCATTCCAAAAATATGGCCAAGGTTAAAGTTTTTCAAAAGTAGGTCAATCATCTCCAAGGTCAAGGTCACAAGGTCAAAAATTTTGGTATCCATGGAAAGGTCTTGTCACAAGGAATACACATGTGAAATATCAAAGCCCTATCACTTACCATTCCAAAAATATGGCCAAGGTTAAAGTTTTTCAAAAGAAGGTCAATCTCCAAGGTCAAGGTCACAAGGTCAAAATATTGGTATCCATAGAAAGGTCTTGTCACAAGGAATGCACATGTGAAATATGAAAGCCCAATCTGTATTGGTTTAAAAGTTATAAGCAAGGTTAAAGTTTTTGTGCACGCGCACGCAGACGCAGACGCCGGGGGTATGACAATAGCTCTCCGGACATTCGTCCCGGCGAGCTAAAAGAAATATGACCCAGTTTTACCACAAGTAGGTGATACCCCAAAGTCAACATGGTCAAGGTAAAAAAAAGATCTTGGTCATTAGGGCTGGGATGATACATCGATAAATCGCGATACAGTGTTCCACGATACGCGTATCGATACGTTGGAGCTATATCGCGATATCCGGACCCATTTTTAACTCCATTCAAAGGCTCGAAAACGCTCGGTAACTTCGTCGATTGAAAGCTTCGGGCTAACTAAAACGTGTGACTTATCGAATTAAAAGGGTAAAGATGTTTTTCTTGACTAATCGTCCTATGTTTGCTCCGGATAGTATGCAATTCGCACAATGCATTACAGTATAATTGTCAATTTTGTTCGCGGTACAGGCGGAAAGATCGCCTTGATATGCGTATGCGCTTCTAAAATTTTTTTTTTAGAATCCAGCCTGTGGTTTGTGGGAATCTAGCCGCAGAAACGGCCAACGGCACTTGGATATTTTGTTGGTTCGTGTCGTTGTCCGTTTCCGCGGCTAGCGGGAATCCTACAGATATTTGTCTACTTAAACTCATGTTCGTTTAAAAGATTTTAAACGGCGAAAGTAAATTTTTCAGAATCCGTATCTAACGCAATTTTGATATTATACTAGTATCTGATGTCTGCATGGATCATAGAGTGGGTGAGAGTATGACCGACGTGAAAACGGCATGAAATAAATTATGTCCAGGGTAACTTTTTCATGCGTGCAATTTTGATCCATTCATTTCTCATCGATTTTTTTTTTTGAGATACTGGCGTTCGACCTAAATCTTTTCAATTTAAGATGATTTCATAAAAGAGTTCTGAAATCGTAGTTACATAACTTTGTAAATTTTAATATAAAACCGACTTGTGTCAATCCTTGATTGAACGTCGGAAACAGAATTTTGAAGAAGGGAAAAAACGTCTGTCTACTACGATCTTTATATACAAAATTGTATCTATTATATTTTCTATTCACGTCAGCGACAACTTTAACGAGAGAATAAAATCATAAAAGATTAGTAGATTACCTCCACGTGGTTAACACACATGCTCTTTCTCTCTCTCTCTATCTCTCTCTCAAAATTTTGTTTATACATTATATGTACATAAAATAAAACGCACAGAGACGGAAAACCGTTTATCATAGAAAAAATCAAACTGCAGGATGTATCCATCGAATAAAATCAAACACATTTATTGATTTAAAGAACAATTATGCTGTAATCCTGTCAATATTATAGAGATAGGAGCGTGTGTTATGATTGTTATACTTTTAAATAAGATTTCCTCATGGAAAAAAATTCAGTCTAGGATTATTCAAATAGGAAGAGAGATATAAAATGTAATTCCATGTATTGAAAAAGGGAGAGGGGGGTTACATAGATTCATGAACTTTTCATTTTCAAACCGAGAGCACGAGACCCTCTTATTTACCAATTCAAGGCTTGTCTTGTTGATGCAGTTACTGAGAAAATGAACAACAAATAAAGCCTGTGTTTGTGAAACACGAATGCCCCCGGTGGCATCTGTGTTAGTATAAACACCATTTTCTGTTGAGTACGTGAAAGGTCAAAGTCAAGGTGACGAAGTCAAAACTTTTTGCTATCAATGAAATGGTCTTCTCACAAGGAATACACATGTGAAATATGAAAACCCTATCACTTACTATTCAAAAGTTATGCCCAATGTTAAAGTTTTTGAAAAGTAGGTCAAAGGTCAAGGTCACGAGGACAAAACTTTTGGTATCAATGGAAAGGACTTGTCATAAGGAATACACATGTGAAATATGAAAGCCCTATCACTTACCATTCAAAAATTATGCCCAATGTTAAAGTTTTTGAAAAGAAGGTCAAAGGTCAAGGTCAAGGTCACGAGGTCAAAAATTTTAGTATCAATGGAAAGGTCTTGTCACAAGGAATACACATGTGAAATATAAAAGCCCTATCACTTACCATTCAAAATTTATGCCCATTGTGAAAGTTTTAGTTCGGACAAACAGACAGACAGACAAACAGGCCAAAAACTCTATGCCCTCGAATCTGTGATTTCGGGGGCATAAAAAGAGTATAAGTACATGTTAAGGTGAACACATAACTTTAAAGGGTACAAATTTGTTCTTGTAGCTTGACTTGTAGCGAACTAACCTCTGTCTATCAGTAATACCTTGTGATGTTATTGTTCAAAGTTTGAAAAGTTTGTTTAATTGCTTGGGATTTTTTAAATCTTGATTAATCCAGGATCTAGAAAAATATAATCTTTATCAAAATATTTTAATGTTATACTTGAGTTTCATTCTATACAGCCTGAATCCTCATTATAGCAATATACATAAGAAATATCGTGATACATATCGTATCGTAGGCACTATATCGTGATACGTATCGATACGCTCGAGACCCGTATCGTCCCAGCCCTATTGGTCATTGCCATAGAAAAAATTTGTGGAATATCAAAACCCTATCATTTACCATTCAAAAGTTATGGCTATTAATATCGAAGTTTTTCAAAAGTACTGTAGGCCCAAGCCCAATGTCAGGATCATAAGGTATGTCAGAAGACATTTGCTCACCGTGCAGGTTTTTGATAGTAAAATGGCAATTTTATAAAGAATAACATAGTGTAATCAAAGATTACAAAGCTTACCTCACTGCAGCATTCTATCATGGCAGGAGTCAAAGAATACACAGTTTTGAATTTGAAAACCTGTCCTACTGAGAACCAACAAAAATGATACCACACAAAAACAAAATAGAAAAGGGATTAGTAGAGTATTTCATTTATTGACCCAAATTTTGCCTGAATGGGTGTACTCTATTGATACCCAAATCTTCCTAACATGTGCACTCAAGCGGAAAATATAGGTCATGACCTACATTTGAGCGTAGATTCGTGATCTACTCTTAAAGATGCATCATCCGTGCAAGTTTGAACTTCCTAGCACTTAAAATAGAGATATAAACTTCTTAACATACTAGTGCGGACGCCGACGCGGATGCAGATGAGATGACACGGTGATAGCATAAGCTCCTTCTCACTTCGTGAGGTGAGCTAATAAAGGTCAAGGTCACTAAGCCAAAAGTCATGATATCAAATGAAAGCTATGGTCCTGAGGATTCTATGTATGAAATATCAAAGCCTTAACCCTTATAGTTCAAAAGTAGGTAAAATGTCAAGGTCCTGTCAAAAGAAGGTAAAAGTCAAGGTCACTTGGTCAAAAGTCATGGTACCAAATGAAAGCTCTAGCCATGATGAATATATATATGAGAAATATCAAAGCCCTATCTTTGAAGCATAAAAGTAGGTCAAAGGTCAATCTCAAGGACAATATCCCAAATGAAATGTTTGGTAAGGAGGAATCCACATGTGAAATATCACAGCCATACCCTTTATAGTACCTGAGATATAGCCCTGGGTTAAGTTTTTTTTTTAAGTTGGTCGAACTTCAAGGTCAAGGTCATTAGGTCAAAAGTCAAAGCCCCAAATGAAAGAATCAACATGCGAGATATCAAAGCCCTGCCCCTTATAATTTATGAGATATAGCCCAGGTTCAAGTTTTGTCCACGAAACCGTCGGCGCCGACGAATCTCAGACTATGACCTAAGCTCCCCAGACATTCGTCACGGCTTGCTAAAAAGGAGCAGGTGCAGTAACCTGTAATTTCAGCCCTATTTTTAAAGATGCTCAGATATTTATAATTTTCAAGAATACAAACAGCTAAATTTATCATGATGTATTGAAATGAAGAGCAAGACACCGCTAAAGACGGTATTAATGGCCGGATTGCTTGCAGATTGTGTTTTGAAACACTATGCAAGGATTCATCTACTTCTGCATCCTGCGTCTCTGACGCATAAAAATCGCCCAGGACCCATTGTACGCATTATTCACTTTCCAGAAAATTCAAACACATATATTTTTTGGAAATTTTAACTTAGGTATGGTCGGGGTGTATCAATACTTGGATCGCGAAAAAAATATATTGTGATGCATTGGTGAATCCGAGTATCGTCCCAGCCTTAACGATTAAGCATTGCAGGACATAATGAATCAATCAGTTGAAATTGATTTATTCTCACCCAAGTACCGTCTTCATATACCATATATAATCAGTTTGTTTGGATAGCATTTTAATTTGTAAAGCAAAAATCAAATTCAAGGAATTGTGGTCCCCCGCTTTTGGGTGTTTGTCTTTAAAGAAATGCTTACAGACACCCCCCCCCCCCCCCCATTCTTAAGTTTTAATAATATATCTCATATATTATCAACATTCTAAATATGAAAGATTAACTCCAAGAAAAGGTCAAAAGGTCCAAACTTGTGTTTTGTTTCCAAGGGACAGGGCTTATGAAAAGGTATGCACATGTGAAATATTTAAGACCTATGATTTAAATTACCATCAAAAACTTATGGTCGAGGTTGAAGTTTTTAAATGTGGGTCAACCTCCAAGGACAAGGTCACAAGGTCAGAATGTTATTACCAACAGAAAGGTCTCATCACAAGGAATACACATGTGAAATGTGAAAGCCCCATCATTTTCCATTAAAATATTATGGACAAGGTTATAGTTTTTTGAAAAGTAGGTCGAACTCAAAGGTCAAGGTCAAAAATTTTGGTATCCATGCAAAGGTCTTGTCACAAGGAATACACATGTGAAATATCAAAGCCTTATCACTTTCCATTCAAAAGTTATGGTCAAGATTAAAGTTTTTAATAAGTAGGTCGAACTCAAAGTTCAAGGTCACAAGGACAAAAATTTTGGCATCCATGGAAAGGTCTTGTCACAAGGAATACACATGTGAAATATCAAAGCCCTATCACTTACCATTCAAAAGTAATGGTCAATGTTAAAGTTTTTAATAAGTAGGTCAAAGTCCAAGGTCAAGGTCACAAGGTCAAAAATTTTGGTATCCATGGAAAGGTCTTGTCTCAAGGAATACACATGTGAAATATCAAAGCCCTATCACTTACCATTCAAAAGTTATGGTCAAGGTTAAAGTTTTTAATAAGTAGGTCAAAGTCCAAGGTCAAAAATTTTGGTATCCATGGAAAGGTCTTGTCACAAGGAATACACATGTGAAATATCAAAGCCCTATCACTTTCCATTCAAAAGTTATGGTCAAGGTTAAAGTTTTTAATAAGTAGGTCAAAGTCCAAGGTCAAGGTCACAAGGTCAAAAATTTTGGTATCCATGGAAAGGTCTTGTCACAAGGAATACACATGAGAAATATCAAAGCCCTATAACTTACCATTCAAAAGTTATGCACAAGGTTAAAGTTTTTGTGACTGACGGACAGACGGACGGACGGACGAACCGGTTTTAATGTCCCCGCGCTTTCGCGAAAGCGGGGGACAACTAAATAATCAATTTCATTACATCAAATTCACAATATATTTTTTTCGCAATCCAAGTATTGATACACATTTCACACAAAATCTTCATCATGATAAAGCAATTACTAAATAAAAATATATCTAGCCTAGCAAATCTTCAGGCCTTGATCAATTTAATAAGTCCTAAAATTTAAAACATGTGCTACATTATCATGATTATGCAGTATTACAATTTAAATAAATGCTTTATACGTCTTACAATAAAATGAACTTTATTTACCTGTACTTTTTTTGAGGGGGGGGGGGGGGTTTAAATTTTATTCATAATGACACAAGAAAAAGGTCGCAATTTTGTTTCACGCGCTATGACCCTCTTTTTCATTTCCCAAAGAGGGTCATTGACCCTCTTTTGTCTGAAAAAAGTTGATAGGTATGAATTTGGTAAATTGAAGTTTGAGAGATAGACGTTTTATTTCTAATAAATTTTCTTGGAACAATATTATTATAAGTTCTGGCGGACATAAAATGCCGCGAACCAGTCATCTCACTTGCATTCGCGAACTAAAACGCCGCGAAAAAAGACTGTGTACAGTACTTGGGATTCATTAATTTCCGCTGGGACCCATTGTTATGGCTTGGGACCCATTGGCAAAATTTCATGGGGTCCACGTGACCCATTTAGTTCAAATTGTAGATTAATCTCTTCTATGTCCATTGAAAGCAACAGAGTGCAATCTTAAAATCTCTATTTATAGTTTCAGTGTGAGATTCTATATAGTTTTGACACACTCAAGTTTCTTCAAGGTAAAGGTAAATCCACAACCTTAACTTTAGTAACAGAAACCAGTTCCACAAACCATGTTCTACCTCTATGGCAAGTTTTGTTATTTTATTATTGGTACCTTACTATGATAAAGTCAACATAAAACATAGGTAATCACAGATTACGAAGCTCACCTCGTGGCAGCAAAATTCAATTCAAACATATTTCTAAGTACATGTATATTGTCTTTTAAAGGCAAAATCATTCAAGTGGCAAAAAGTAGGTCAAGGTCATTTTAAGAAAGTTTGATCAAATGATACATCCAATATGCAAGTTTGGTACATGTAGCATTTATACTTTGCTTAATATTGGCTTTTAAAGGCAAAATAACTCAAGTAGAAAAAGTAGGACAAGGTCATTTCATGAAATTTTGATCAAAGATGCATCCAATATGCAAGTTTGGTACATGTAGCACTTATATTTTTCTCAATATTGGCTTTTAAAAGCAACATAACTCAAGTGGAAAAAGTAGGACAAGGTCATTTTATGAAAGTTTGATCAAAGATGCATCCAATATGCAAGTTTGGTACATGTCACACTTATACTTTTCTCAATATTGGCTTTTAAAAGCAAAATCACTCAAGTGGAAAAAGTAGGTCAAAATGCTGCATCCAATGCATGGGTCCTTCTCAGCATCCCAAGATGAATCACTTGTGCAAGTTTGGTTACTGTAGCATCAGTACTTTGCCAAATACTGAGCCACCCAAAACTTCTTAACAGGACGCGGATGCGTACGGGGACACGGAGGGGTATAGCATAAGCTCACTCAACTTCGTCGAGGTGAGCTTAAAAAATGTATCATAAATGTCCAGGTCAATACCTGAAATAAAGTCAATTGATTATATCCTTTCTCTAGGCAAAGTTTGAATGTAAAATTTGATATAGAATTTGTACAATAGAAATGAACTCTAAATTACATATTTCAAGGTCAAACCTCAAGGTTAAAAAACAATACTTGCGTTCAGATCCTCATACCATGCTTTATCTTGTACAAAGTTTGAAGATTGTACCCCTTATAGTTCTATCACAACTAACCCAAATGCAAAATTACATTTTTTAAGGTCAAGGTCAAATCTCAAGGTTAAATAGAATACCTGCGTTCAGATCCTCATACCATGCTTTATCTTTGTACCAAGTTTGAAGATTATACCCCTTATAGTTCTATCACAACGAACCCAAATGCAAAATTACATTTTTCAAGGTCAAGGTCAAACCTCAAGGTCAAAAACAATACCTGTGTTCAGATCCTCACACCATGCTTTATCTTTGTACCAAGTCTGAAGTTCTATAGTTCTCACCTAAACACAAAATTACATTTTCAAGGTCAAACCTTAGGGTCAAGGCTAAAAACAATACCTGTGTTTCCAGTCTCTCACCATGCTTTACATGTATCTTTGTACAAAGTATGAAGACTGTACCCCTTATAGTTCATTCAAAACTAACCCAAACGTAGCCGCAGAAACGGCCAATGACATTTGGCTATTTGGTTGGTAAAATGGTTGGGTGTGTTGGCAGCAGGAATCTATGTTACAAATCCGGGACCAAAATTCAGGATATGGCCGGCACGAATCGGCAAGTTTTCCAGGGGATCACTGACTATGTCTGACTCTAATAAAGTGAATCTAAACAATTGACAGTAATATTTTACATTATTGAGCTTTAATATTGTAATGATACGGCCGGAATTCCTCTTGCCTCCGCTTCGTCCTTTTGACCCCAAAATCAATAGGGGTCATCCTTCAATTCCTTGATTCATGGTGAGTATGTGTATGAAGTTTCATTGCCCTAGCATGTATCATACTTGACTTATAGTCAGGAAACCAATTGTTGATGCCCGCCCGCCCGTCTCACATCAAATTAATCACCGAGTTTTGCAACTCGGCTAAAAATGGCAATTACAACCTACATAATCGCTTTAGAGACAAATTTGAAAATTAAGTCAACCATCCCCCTTTTTTCGCTTTTCGACTGTGGGACATTGTCCCCCCCCCCTCCTTCAGAACCCCACTTGGCCAGAAAATGTGTTTCATTGATATATGCCTTTAGTAAAAGTAGCATTGTAAAGCAAGAGGGAGGGGGACGATGTTGTATAAAAACTTTTCCGTTTTCAACTGATTTCTGTGTAGACAAATATCGGTTCTACTTTGAATAAATTATCCTATCTGACAGCAGATTCATATGTGGACCAAGTTACTTGTCATTTCTATCGAAAAAGTTCCTCAAATTTTGCATTTTAAAATTTCTACTTTTCAGGGCAGAATCTTTACGCCTTATCATTACAGCTTCTTCACAATGTTCTGTAACATGACTTGTTTAATACATTACAGTGCCTTTTCATTTCATTTTAGCCTGTAGATTTCTATTTTAGCCTGTAGATTTCTATTTTTAGCCTGTGGATTTTTTTGACACGATGACGTTGCATTAATCAGATGTTGCATATTATGACCTCATGATGTATTAGTCGTAACTTATTAAAGATGGCGCTCAGATGAAATGGTTTCAAGTCACATATAATCAAGTGAGCAAAGTATGATTCAATTAGATATCAAAGGATCCCGGACCTTAAGGAAAGGCTATAAAAATCGGATTTTTGAATTTTCAAAATTTACTGAAATAATCATATAAATTGTTTGATCTATGTCTGAACAATAACTTTCAAAATCCTTTTCTGCTAAGATATAACCCTAAGCGCTTGCAAAATTAACTAAAACACACCCACCCTTCGTGAGCTTTGGTTGAACAGTACACAAAAAACCCAGGTTGTTATGATAAATTTAACTTTAATTTGGTATGGGCGCAAAATAGAATGGCTAATTCAGACAAACTAGTGAAAGATAGATATACGACAAATTCAAATTGAAAAGGAATTAGCCATTCTTTTTTGCGCTCATGTTGAAATTAGAGAAAATCAGAGAAAAAATACACTGGACAAAGTACAAATTAGCATGTAAAACGCCTTTTACATAATATCGATCTACATATCTGCATTGATTTTTACCTGAGCGAGGGCGGTTTATCCGGATATTTCGGTTACCCCTCTTAATTGTATAGACGTTACATAAATTGTGATGAGATTACAAAGGAAATTTTCATAATTATTCTTACTCATAAAACTTGTTAAATTTTCTTCTGGTGTAAAAAGGGACACTAAATCTTTATAATCAGTCGATATATAGATGATCCAAAAAGGGGCCTTAAGGTCCGGGATCCTTTGTATTTATATCGCTGAAAACAGGTTGTCCAATAATCCTCCATCCATGTAGACCAGAAGTGATTCCGAAGTACATTGGGTTGAGTAAGTAAGCCCTGAGACTCTGGGGAAACTGCACAGCTTTGTAGATTATACAGAATTCAAGGACGTAGGAGAAGGGGGGGGGAGGGAACAGGGACACATGCCCCCCCCCCCCCCCCCCCACTTTGAAAAGTGGGGGGGGGGGGGCTACAACCATGTTTGTGCCCCCCCCCCCCCCCCCCCCCCCCCACTTTTCAATCACATAATTTTATGATGCATTAACATTGTTTAAAATAGCAACATTTTGTGCCATAAATCTACAATTTTTCGGGTTATTTATTTTCAAAATTTTTCTTTGGCTTGCTACCGCTCTAAAGTTCTTTATAGACTTATTTATAGACTTTATAGAATAATTTAGCTATTCTGATCCATATCCTTTATACATATTACTTTATCAATGTACATGAAGACATTGAACTCAAACTATATAGAATATCATTACATCATGTACTTGTTAATGATAGAGGGTATAGAAAGTATTTTCTGATAAGTCAATATTTTGGTAAAAAAATTTCCTGGCAAGCTACCGCTCGCCAGACATTTATTCATGTACTTAAAATTTAGAATTGCACCAGAAATGTTTAAATTTGTACATACAGAACATGAAGCCCCCATTTTTTGCTTGCCGGGACGAAAAAGTCCAGAGAACTAATGCCATACATTAGGCGGCAGCATTGTTGTCGTCCGTAGACAAAACTTTAACCTGGGCTATATCTCTTGAACTATAAGGGGTATAGGGCTTTGATATTTCACATGTAGTTACCTTGTGACGAGACCTTTCATTTGAGACAATGACCTTTGACCTAGTGACCTTGACCTTTGACCTACTTTTCTTTCAAAAAATTTAACCTGGTGTCTGACAAAAACCTGTATAGGCGAGCTATATAATCTTTGATTACCCTATGTTTTTTAATCTCTTCCCCTCCCCCCCCCCCTTTTTTTCTCGTTAGAAATTTTGGGATGTTGTGCCCCTCCACTTTTTCAGGCAGAGTAACGCTGTTGGAATTTGTACAGAATTAACATTGGAAACTGGTATTTTTTATTTTCATTTACATGTGATAATTATATATCTACAAGAGGACTACTGTCCTAATCACTAATTCCAGAGCACCCTGTTTTCCCAGTTTTCTCTAAAATATGATAATGTCATCTTCCAAAAGGATATCAATTTTATTGTACTCCTTTAGTCGTAACAGAAAATACCATTGTTTTGGCTGACTGGCAGCGTCAACTAAGTTAGAAATAGGACGGAAAATAAAAAGTCTACGGGGATTTTCTATAGTCAGATAGTAAAATCACTGAAAATGTGTGACGTCGGAGGCTTTGACGTCACTGTTTACTATTGTCGACACGGAGGACAATATGGCGGTGGCTTGAAATTAACATGAGAAGGAGCTGTTAAGATAAGGGCCGTATTTAGCCCTGAATCCCGTGACTTATTTCTTGCGCATGGCGAATCGTATACTTCTTCTTCTTCTTCATAGTATCCGGTATACCATCAAAATTGAAGATTATTTACCGGTGCATGCGTGGCCTACAGTATATACAATTTAAATGTGCAAAACAAAAATTTATCACAAAAAGGGGGGTGGAGTTAAAACTATTTACAAAATCTAAATAGAATTACAGGAGGGTGCAGAGAACAGCTGGGGTCAGCTGTTCTCTGAAAATCTCAACTGAGGGAGACAGGATAACTGGTGCAGGTAGTTGATTCCATTGGGTAATTGTATATGGGAAAAAAGAGTAGCGGTATGAGTCTTTGGATGTTTGGATATGTCTAAATGTGTGTGTGTGTTGTTTACGGGTTCTGGTGTCTGGTGGGATTAGGATTGTGTTTGAGGGGATTGCAACAAGGGCATGTGTGATTTTATACATCATTATTAGACGGGTACGTAGTCTTCTATGTGTGAGGGGGGGCCAATCTAATGTGTCAATCATTTCTGTTACACTGCTTGTATTGTGGTATCTGTTACAGACATACCGAGCTCCCCTCCTTTGTATCATTTCAAGTTTACTGGCAGATTCTTTTGTGTGGGGATCCCAAACTGAGCTTGCATATTCGAGTTTTGGGCGAACAAGAGCTCGGTATGCCTGGTCTTTGATGTTTTGATTTGCTGTTTTTAAGTTTCGTTTTAAGAATCCTAATGTTTTGTTTGCTTTAGCTGTAATGTCGTGTATGTGGTTGTCCCATTTCAAGTTTGATTGGAGTGTGATGCCAAGATATTTAGAGGATGATACTGGTTCTAAGGTGTGATTGTGTAGGGTGTAGTTGTGTTTTATGGGTTTGCGTTTAGTAGTTACTGAGAGGACTGTGCATTTATCAGGATGGAAAGCCATCAACCAGTCCCTCTCCCATCTGGCGGCAGCATCAAGGTCAGTTTGAAGTTTGAGACAATCATGAGCAGAAGAAATAGGCATGTAGATGATGCTGTCATCGGCAAAGAGGCGGAGTTTGCTATAGGAAAGGTAATCAGGCAGATCGTTTATATAAACGAGAAAGAGAACAGGGCCAAGGACAGTGCCCTGGGGCACGCCAGATGTGACAGGGACTGTGTTGGATGTCAAACCATCAAGAACAACTGTTTGGGTGCGGTCGGATAAAAATGAGGCAATCCAGTTTTGAGTGTGACCAGAGATACCATAGTAGTTTAGTTTGTAGAGAAGTCTGCGATGTGGAACCTTATCAAAAGCTTTTGCAAAATCCATAATGATGAGATCTGATTGTGTGTTGCTATTGTTAGTGGAGTGGAGTTCTTGGACAAAGGAGAGGAGTTGTGTTTCACAAGAGCGGGAATGTCGAAAGCCGTGTTGGAGGTCATAGAGGATATTATTTGATTCTAGGTGTTTCATGATTTGAGATGTTACAACGTGTTCCATAAGTTTACAGGAGATACAAGTAAGGGAGATTGGTCTGTAATTTACTGCTTTGTTAGTGTCACCTTTCTTATAAACGGGGGCTACATTTGCATGTTTCCAATCAACGGGAATGGTTTCAGTTGTGTATGATTTTTTGAAGAGGAGTGTAAGAATTTGTGCTATTTCTGTTTTCATTTGTTTTAGTACGTGACCGCTGATATTGTCTGGACCTGTGGCTTTGTGGGGGTTTATGTTGTTTAGTAATTTTTCAATACCTGGTGTGGTGAAGTGTATGTCTGAGATGTCTGGGTAGGTACAGAAAAACATGAATCATTATTGAAATATAATGTATTTGCAGAACTTTTACATGTTTTAAATTATGTTAAGGAGTTCTTAAGGTTGTAAAATTAAGGTCGAAAGAGGTAGGGGTGCTCGGATAGAAAATTCGATAATATCGACAAAAAACGTATACATTTTTTAATATTTTGTCTAAAATGGATAAATATAAGCTAAAAGACATCAAATATGTCTACATTGTGTATCAGAAATAGATTTCGAACGTTCTACCTCCTTTAATCGGTAAATAATGAAATCCGGAACTCAAAATACGGTCTTATTCTTCATTCAATGGCTACAATGTAAGCCTTTTAGCGCGAAATACACATTGACGGAGAAATGAACATAACTCTTGCTTATTTCGTTCCTAATTATTGTATCTTTCATTCAATCATATTGAGTACACAATGTTTGATGGATTAAAGAGGAAAAATAGTCAAATGTGCTATATTTAATGGTCAAAAAGATCGATTCTTAAAAAATGCACCCCCCTTTCCATTTTTAGTTTTTCGTCTCTGGGGTAGTGTTCCCCCCGGAGATACAGAACCCCACTTTGCCAAAAAATTTGTATCATGGATACACATCTCCAGTAAAAGTGGCTTTCTGTATATCCGGGGGGAACAATGTTCAATAAAACTTTTCCGTTTTCTATTGATTTCTATGAGAAAAAGATAAGTTTTGACCCCAAAATTAGCAATATTATGCAAAACAGATAAAAAATAACTTCATATTCTGATGGGATGCCGTATAGGTATACATTTTACCAAAAAAGGTTCTTGAAATTTCAATTTTCAAAATTCCACTTTTCAGGGCTGATTTTACGCCTTATCTTAACAGCTCCTTTCCCGTAGACTTTTTATTTTTCGTATTGCAGTTTGAAGGCAGCTGATAGGGTAAGTTGAAGTTGATTTCCAATTACGACTAAAGGAGGTAATTAATTCTCGGAAACAATAATTTATAGCAAAATTCTTCAGACAATTAACAGAATAAATCGTCAAAACAGGGTGCTCTGGATTTAGTGAACAGGACAGTAAGTGCGCGCATCCTCTAGGCTCTACTAATTTCACCGAGAATCGAAATAATTATAAATGGGATCGTATTTACATATTGTAAATATTCATAAAAAGATTGAACTGCGCTTTTAAAAAAGCATTAATTTTCAAAGAAACTGACAATGGATTTCAATGGATATTTTATACAGGAAGAGGTTATTACCATAAATACTCTCGAGAGGTGCTCCTACTAGGAAGGAGGGATTTATTTCACAACAAAATAAAGCATGTCAAAATTGACCCCTTCTTTGGCTTTATTGTATATACTGCTAAGGATCACCCCCTCCTGCTTCCCAACTGAATCCTCCTCTGAAATAGTCGATGAACAATAAGCTAAAGCTGAGCTGCGCTTTGAAAACACCGTGAATTTTCGCGCCAGTTTGTCGGAGGTTCAAGAAGTGGAACTTCGAGCCCATCATTTCCATGAGATTGCAAAGCAGCATGTGATATATATCAGATAAATAAGCTTATTAGATAATTGAAATAAAGATTTTTACCATAATCTCTGGTCTTTTTCTTCATCTGTTTGTCTTTGTTCTCAGAGACTCTGGTGGCGCGGCCGGTAACGTTGAGGGAAAGTTACCTGAATTCTAATCACTACCTGGCCGGGAACAATGCAAAATGTCACGTGACTGTGAACCTAGCCGGGTGAGGTCGAAAGAAATCACAACATTCTCACCTGAACGTGTTGATTGGGGATGATTACCAATTACATGCTTAATCATGCATACAATCCACATTGTCAGAGGCGAACTGAAGAAAAAATATATTTCTAAAAAAAGCTTTTTGAAATAACTCGATAAAAAAAAAATGAAAAAAGCCGGGTCATCAAATATTTTTCCAACAAAATGAAATAATCAAATTCTAGCAATTGGCAACTTTTGTCACTTTGTCACTGCAAAACTTTTTCGGACCATACATTGAAAATCTTCCAAAAATTCTGAGTTTGACGTATACATTTACTTTTTTGACTGATTTCTGCACGTCTGAAATGACGGATGCTGCGAGACTAACTTTCCCCGCCTGCATTAATCTCTCCAATGCTTCATCCCCTTTTACGTAGTGGGAAAATATTTTCTAGTAAAAACGAGAAATTTTCTCATTATTACGACTTTTTTTTCTCGTAAATACGATAATTTCTAATTAAGTTTATCGTTTTTAAGACTTTTTTTTTCCTCGTTTTATTATGACAAAAATTCTCTGTAATTTATGTAAATTGTCATTTTTGTTTCATGATTGGATTTGACCGCCAGTGGCGTAGCTACAAAATGTACCATGACGTTAAAGAATAAACTTTTTTCTAAAATTTCTGAATTTGGTAATGAGTACTTTTCTTTTCTCTGAAGATTATTATTGCCGAAATGCATGATATACAAGGGTTCCATTTGCATTAATTCAACCTCATGTATTGCCATATAGGGATGCCCCGCAGCATGGGATCTCTATCTGGTCCAACTTTTTAAACGAAAAGCACCATTTAATTTTTGCCATGCTAAGCCACTGACTGCGCATGCTTTAATTGTTTGTTGGACTATTCGGCTTAGTTAGTCTCTTATTATTTTGGAAAAAAAATTGTCTGATGTTCGTCGTTGGTGTTTCCTGCGCAGGCACGTAGCCAGGTGCACACAAACTTGAACGCAGACAAAAAGTGTATACAACGGGTCATTTCTAATATAGAAAGAAACACTGAAAAATCAAATGGCTTCCTAGGACTCTACCCCATGTGGAGAAATGATGCCACTTATATCAGTCACGTGACGAAGTTTGGCGAAACTCCCATTAAAATCAGTTAGTAGCTTTTCTCCTTAAAATCTTCGTTTTTTTTAATTTCTGTTATTCATATTATTTTCAATTTGTTATGTAACGCTGATTCATGACCTATTTTCAATTCTATAAGAAAACACAATGATTTGATACTAGAAAATAGAGGAAATTTCGTAGAAAGAAGGAATTTTTAAAATATGTGGGAACCGCCAAAATCAGTCATCCGAAAAAAACGACGATACCTGACTTCAACTACTTGTTATTAACTTTCAGTCGCGATGCCCGGAACACGAATTATTAAACTAGAAACA
The DNA here is from genome assembly GCA_033119305.1 of Pinctada imbricata. NCBI lineage: Eukaryota > Metazoa > Mollusca > Bivalvia > Pterioida > Pteriidae > Pinctada > Pinctada imbricata. Next base: position 46,253,818 of record VSWD01000009.1, on the reverse strand, counting down.
TAATAAAACGGACATTGAAGTTGCCAAAACTCGCAAAATCATGCTGTCTTCCTATGAAATTACTGTATAGCCTATGGACCGAATCTTACTAATTTTCAACTCAAGTGGGAACCGCGAATTTAACACGGAGAATAAAGTTTTTTACATCAACGTCTTCAGAAAATAGCAGAGTATCATATCCAGTGCCCGGAAGCCGTTTAACAGTCTTAGTTACAGTGATGCCCATATACGACAATAGTAATTTCAAATCTTGCTGCGAGACATGACGTGACGTCAGAGTGGCATTATTTCTCCGTATGCCCCTGAACCCCCAAGGCTTTTTCTTGGGCCCATTTGGGGGATCATAGCGACTCCAAATCTCCTGTCTGAAAAAGTGCTTCGACTTGAAAGGTATATGTATACTGGCTATGCGCCTGCTGCGGGTGTGTTCCGTGTTAGTCAGTTCAGGTGAGCTTGCTGGAGATATCATTCGTATCCTTACGAATAATGTTTAAACTAGTGATGAAACAACTGTCGCCGACAATCGACTGCCGATCGCTAACAATGGCGTAGCTACCATGTATGCTTTTATGCTAAAGAATCCACATTTTTCCCCAGATTTTTGAATTTGCACTATTAAACTTTGTCATTCATTTGTCACAATACTTCTGAATGGCTATTTTTCATACAAGAGCTTCCAATTTCAAAGTCCTACTGCACCCAACCAGTGCATTTACTTGGACCTTCTTTGGGATTCCAGACTCCTTGAATATCGAAAAACATCCACTCAATTTTAACCCAGCTACGCCACTGGCTAAAAGTCTTTCCATTCCGATTACCACTGTACGACCAGGAGTACCCCCTGGCAGATGTAGCCAAGTTCGATCAATTTCGGTTGGTCGTTTCTTCAAACGCATTCGAAAATTTCTGTTTACAAAATTTTCTTAAATTTCTGAAACCTGGGTCCTATAGCATCATATCCCAGCCATCTTGCTATGTCTTTCGATATATTTGGAACATAATTTTCACAATTTTTGGCCATATTTCATTGTTTAGATTGAGGATCACTGACGAGGGTTAAATACCCGAAACGTGCATGTCTTGTCCATGCTTTAAATTCAAGGGTGCGCCCCCCCCCCCTCACTTTTCAATCACAACATTTTATGATGCATTAACATTGTTTAAAATAGCAACATTTTATGGTTCAATCCTGATTGTCCAACATTTTGAAAATCCCATATCCTGATTGTCCAACAAAAAATTTAAGGGCACCTGTTTTGTTAAATAAACACACCTGCTTGTCTAAATAAACATACCAATTAGGGCTTTTTTTATACTTGAAAATCTATTTTCACCAAATCGAAATCAAAGTTAATTTTTTGATATATAAAAAAGTAAAATAAATGTTAAAGTTTCACTCAAAATTTATTTCTTTCTCAATTATTATTTTCAGTAGATCATCGGCTACATGTAATAGTAAAATCCTAGAAAACGAGATTTTCGCAAAAAAAATATGATAATCATATGTTTATTCATCTTTTCATTTTTTATGTACGTGCATCATGTATGACATACAAACAACAAATTCAGGATTTCATAGATTTCTTAAAGAGCTTTGCAGATCCAATATCACTGTGTTTGAGTTTGTTTTACTCCAATATTACATGATTTCTGAGTTTATACCCATCATTTTTACGAAAAGTCTCAGAATTTTGTCAACTTTGGTATAACACAGTCTAATTAACCTTGACAATGAGTCCTACATGCATGACCTTAACAATTTCTAGGTGACTTCTTAATCAATTTTAAAGTTCTTCAGTTTAGATGTACTAATAAAAATTGCTTCAAAATGTATTAGGGGCAGCTATAACCGTTTATTTACTCTATGTGCTATTGTGTTGACCAGAGTGTAAACATGGTAACCGTCTTTGTACCCTTTCGAGTAGAAATGGGGAGATGTCTGCTCAAGTCTTACATAGCAGTTTTAAAATAAGGAGCAGATTTCTTAATGTTTTCTATAAAATGCAAGCGATTCCTGTATATTATACATGTATATGTATTCCATGCTTTTACAATCGATTTATATGGTACTAGCAAAAGAAAAAGTTACTTTTCCCCTCTATTTTGGAATAAAATGGAGGTTGTTCATGTGCATGCAACTCTTATATACTAAATGTTTGTTATAGAATCAGTAAATTTTAATATGGATGGTTATGTCTGCTGTCTGTCTTACACGCATGCTGTCTGTCTGCTAGTTTGAGATGAAAAAATATGAATGTAATTTCTCCGTTAATCTCAGAAAAGCCGCCAACATGTCTTTTTCCAACGAAAAATATGTTTTATCAAATATAGTCCGTAAATGTTCATACTGACCACAGGTGCGTGCAGATATGATCGTTCCCCTCCCCCCTTTTTTCTTTTACAGAATCATGGCTAAAATTTCCGTGGAGTAAAGAAGTGGAAAAAAGAAAAAAAATCCCCCTCCTTTACTAACGGCCATTTTAGCCATGATTCTGACAAAGAAAGAGAGGGGAGGGGTTGGAAACGATCATATCTGCATGCACCTGTGATACTGACGACATGAAATAGTGAAGAAGCAGGGACGTACATGTATATATGTCCGTGGTAGAAGTACTTTAAGAAAAAGTTTTAAAAATACTTAAGATACATGTACTTAGTATACGTGTTTTATCTTATTTATTTAAAATTCATGAGGTTATGGCATATCTGTCCATTTATGAGAATGAAGAATTGTCATTGTCCAACATTTACCTGAGCCAATTAGCGGCAAGATCAATGAGATCAATTAACTAAGTAATTATGCAAACAATGTAATTGATACTACCTAAAATCCTGATTGTCCAACAAAAAATATAGTACATTTTTACCTTTTAATATAAATGTTGGACAATCAGGATGACGGGCATTTTATACCATAAATCTACAATTTTTCGGTCAATTTTCAAAATTTTTCTTTTGGCTTGCTACCGCTCGCCAGCTCTTTATAGACTTTCTGAATGATTTAGCTATTCTGATCCATCCTTTATACATATTACTTTATCCATGTACATGAAGACATTTAACTCATACTGTATAGAATATTATGACATGTACTTGTTAATGATAGAGGGTATAGTAAGTATTCTCTGACAAGTCAATATTTTGCTAAAAAAATTTCCTGGCTCGCTCAGACATTTATTCATGTACTTAAAATTTAGAATTGCATCAGAAATGTTTAAATTTGTGCATAAAGAACATGAAACCCCAATTTTTCTTTTAGTCTCTCCCCCCCCCTTTTTTTTCGCTTGTTAGAAATGTTGGGATGTTGTGCCACTTTTCAGGCAGAGATACGCCATTGAAATTTACCTGCTTTTAAATGATGCTAATTAATTTGAAGACGTTTAACATTTGTACAACTTGGTGAGTGTCACTGCTGGTGGACCAGGAGTCCCCGAGGGCACATGTAGCCAAGTTCGATCAATTTTGGATGGTCTTTTTCGAAAATTTCTGTTAACAAAACTTTCTTAAATTTCTGTAACCTGGGTCCTGTAGCATCATATCCCAGCCATCTTGCTATGTCTTTCGGTATATTTGAAACATAATTTTCACAATTTTTGGCCATATGTCATTGTTTAGATTGAGAATCACTGACGAGGGTTAAATACCCGAAACGTGCATGTCAGGTCAATGCTTTTAAATGATGCTAATTATAATTTGAAGACGTTTAACATTTGTACCACTTGGTGAGTGTCACTGCTGGTGGACAAGGAGTCCGCGAGGGCACATGTAGCCAAGTTCGATCAATTTCGGTTGGTCGTTTTTTCAAACGCATTCGAAAATTTCTGTTAACAAAATGTTCTGAAACCTGGGTCATGTAACATCATATTCCAGCCATCTTGCTGTGTCTTTCGGTATATTTGGAACACAATTTCCACAAAGTTTGGCCATATTTCATTGTTTAGATTGAGGATCACTGACGAGGGTTAAATACACGAAACGTGCATGTCTGGTCCATGCTTTAAATGTATCTGCTTTTAAATGATGCTAATTAATTTGAAGACTTTTAACAATGCTACAGGATGTTTTAGAAATTTCAAGAAATTATGAGAACAGAAATTTTCATATGCGTTGAAGAAACGATTAACCGCTTGTGGTTTACAGAGGGATGGGGCATGAAAATTGACGATAGATCAATAATGATATTACATTGCAGTATTTAAAAGAAACATTAATTCTAACGGTACGGACTCTTGTGAACATATATTTTCGAAAATATTGTTTGGATTTATTTTAATAGGGAATTTGAAATATCTGATATTTATTTGTGCAAGAAATTCGAGTGTAAACTTGTCAATGTTGACAAAAATTTTAACCATGCATTAAACTCAGATTGAGGATGAATCATGGTCTATAACAAATAAAAAAACAAATACTCAAATACTCAAATTTTCGGCCCCTTGGCCTTTATCAAGTGTAAAAACGACGATCGTCGTTTTTTACACTTGATAACGGCCAAGGGGCCGAAAATTGCTATCATCCCTTCCCTCTGGAAGAAATATTTCAATCTACTGCATTGTCTATAAATTTGTAATTGCTGACGCTAAATATCTTGGAATAAATTGATAATTTGGGGAGTTTAGCGACGAGTTTTCGGTTTCTCTCTGATATGAGTCGCTTGGTATTGATGTTTATTTTTTGAATTGTTAACATGTTTTTTGTTTCTTATTAAGTACTTTTTAGTTCAGTATTGCAATTTTCATTTATGAGATATATTCTTGGTTTGAAAATAAATCCTTTATTTCACTTTTCAGACGTCACAGTTGTGCACAAAGATGAAAAATTATTGGTGTAACTGATAAAACGATATGTAGAGGAATGGATCTCCAACAGGCCCAGGTGCCTATTTTACAAAAAATACTTAGGAAAAAAATTAAGGAATTTTCGTAACTCTTGATCGCCTAGTACTTCTTATAAACTAAAAATCGCGTTATTTTTTTTTCTGAATTTGTATTTTGTTTGTAAAAATGTAATGATCGCTGAGCGATATAAGTCCTCTACCGGCGGCATATACTCTGCCTATGAATTACTCTTCAATTAAACATGAGTTTTAATTAAACTTACTGTCTGTGCAGCTCAGTTCTGAGGTTTTATCTGCTTTATCGATTCGGAAAAGAGGTAAAGAGTGACGAAAGTTGAACTTGCTCTGTAACTATCCAAGACTTAAAGCTGAGTATTAGATTTTACCTGAATATCTCTATTTGTTGCAGAAAAATGTATGGAAAACTGACTAAAACTGAATTTTCCGAGTCATCAAGGGGCATAACTCCTCGAAAAATCGGTCAAAGGTGACGAAAGTCATACTTGCTCTGTAATTATCAAAGAGTAAGCTGTGTATCAAATTTCACCAGAATATCTCTTTGTTGCAGGAAAAAGTCTGGACAACTGACAAAAGCTGAATTTTCCAAGCCACCAAGGGGCATAACTCCTCGAAAAATCGTCAAGCGTGACGGAAGTTAAACTTGCTATGTAACTATCCAAGACCAAGCTGTGTATCAAATTTCACCTGAATATCTCTATTTGTTGCAGAAAAAAGTCCAGAAAACTGACAAAAACTGAATTTTCCAAGTCATCAAGGGGCCTAACTCCTCGAAAAATAGGTCAAGCGTGACGAAAGTCGAACTTGCTCTTAAACTATCCAAGACCAAGCTGTGTATCGAATTTCATCTTTTCAACCATCTGAGTGCTGAGATAATACGGTTTCTGTCCATGCAATCTAGATGACTATATTACAACGATGTGGCTCCATCGTCTCCTACATCATTGTTTATTTTGTTTCTTCATATTAACCAGATTTCTTTAATTTGCTGTCTGAGTATCTAAAGGCAATTCTGAAGATATATGTCAAAAAATATGAACAAATCATTTTATATTTATGTATGTATATGTTTATTTAAAAAACTTATTACAAAAAGAGCCTAAAATAAATATAATGGCACATGGTATTAGACTAAGCGATGAATAAGAAAAAACGGATTCACATGCTTAGTACTATAGTTCTTAAATTCAAATTCTAATTCTTTATTGCAATTAACTCCAAACTTTGAGTCATTATGCATAAACAACAATGGCAACATTTAATGTTAATACTAATAATAGTAATAATAAAAAAGCAAATATGATACTGAGTAAAAATATTATGCACAAGCGTACGAACTAATTACACTAAGACCCTCTTGGGTCGTTATTTGATAATATATACTTGATAAATGCATTGTTTGTTTGAAAAAGATTACTTCCAAAGTTCATTAAAATGTTCAACTGATCAGATTTATCAAGGTTATCAAAATTGGACATTACAGACTTATTTTACTAAACATGTCATAAATTCACATGACTTATCAATGATTTCTTACTTACTTCCTGAAATAATAATGTACATAACAAATAATGCTGATAGGAATAATTTCTTTCAAAAATAAAGTATCTTTTCGCAATGTTGAATTGTATGAAGAGCTCCTTTTACCTAGAAATAACATATAACTTCATAAATAGAATGACATGGAGGAAAAAATGGAATATACACAATCTATGTGAGAGAATACATGCACAACAACTAGCTACCTTTTTAAATCAACAAGAGAAAATTTTGATATTTCATCTACAGTATACGTTTTGCAAAGAATATCTACAATCTGTGTCATAGTCAAGCTTTGGTGATGAATCAGAATTCTGTGACTGGCCTTTTACTGAGCCAATCCTTGATTATCGGTATGTCTGCTATTCTGTCCCAGTGTTTGGCCATCTCTGGGTATTTGGAAATGAAACCAGGAAACTTCACTGCTACCTGCTCTGTTGCATTGAAGAATGCTAGATCAGCAAGGGAAAGCTGAGGAAGAGAATGTACGCCCATTAAAATCGTACAAGTGTTTTCAAAATCACAAAAAGAATTGATTCAATTAATGACCCTATGTAAAAGATAGGAAGGATTTTTTTTCCGAGAGGACATAGTTGAAGCACCCACACAAAAAAAACAAAAACAAAAACAAAACAAAACAAAACAAAACAAACAAACAAACAAAATAGAAAAGAACAACAAGAGAAGAGACTTAAAATAGACTCAATATGCTTAAGGTTCCCATTACACCAAAGAGTTGTAGACTATTTTAAATCAATTAAATAAATTTGTTACCTTGTCTCCAACCAAAAATGGATGTGCATTTTCCTGTAGCATTCCTGTCAAGTAATTCATAAAACTGGGAATATCCTCCTCCTCCATTTTCTTCCGTCCTGCATTCTAATTAATAGGGCATCTTTAAGAGTACGGTATCTTATCGAAATATTTTCAAAAGATTATGAGGTAAATGTATAGAGCCTGTTACATCTTTATTTGCTTGAAAGAAGAGATAATCAATATTTTTGTCATTGAATTGGAACAGTATCTCAAATCAAAAGTAACGAAACGCTCAGCCATCCTCCAGTCCATGACCTTACTAGAAAGCAGGGGATGATTACTCCTTCAGGCATCTAACTGGGATTCATACATGCACTTTTTATGATGTTTCAGTTGTTCTATTTAGTGTTATATGTCTATTTCAAGGTATTATATTCAAGTTTAATATGATTTGGGAAGCTGATATTAGCAAATATAAATTCGAATAACGGACGGACGGACGGGACGTTCTGAGATATAGGTTTGACATTGCTCATTAATTTAAACATTAACAGCATAGGTTGCATGGGCTTGCGCCGCTCTACCTATTACGTAGGAACATAATCTGAATGTAAATGTTATTTTCTTAAGATTGATGTATATGGGTTTCGCTGATCTCGCTGCAGCGAAATCGTTTTCAATTTTTTTCGAAAAATAGAACTTTCGAACTTATCTGGCGTCAATAACTGATGGCACTAGAGTCAGACGAGCATAATCTCATAATGTAATCAGTGAATGGACGTCAAACACAAAACTTAAAATCAAAATCCAAAAAATAATAAATTCATTATCGCTGAGCGATATAAATCCTCTACCGGCATATATTGATGTCCTGCAACTCTGCCTAGAATTCAGAGGTTTTTACTCATTTATCGATTTTTTCCGATAACAAAATCATATAGTTGATCGATCTCAAACTCTCGTACATGACTGTGTCAGTTATATGTCCGTACGACCAATAGTACATGTATGCTGACAGTCAAAGATAATGGTTTTAGATGGGGAGATTTCTATCTTAATTTTAGCGAGACGTAGTTGACGTTCTGTAAAATAGGTCAAGCTTGACGAAAGACGAAAGAAATTTGCTCTGTAACTTTCCAAGACTAATTTGTGTAGCAAATTCACCGTAGCATATCACGTGATATGAAAATAATCTCTTGCATGGGAATCCCCTTCGATTAACAAGGTAAATGCTGTCTAAATCTACATTATATGAATTTGTTATAGGCCTATCATACGATCATCGTTATAAATTATATGATGGTTATCTATTCTGGTCAAGAATAGAGGTATGCCCAGAGAACACTTGAACAGAAAGTTTTGTTTATTTACGTGCACCATATCATAACATGTAAACAAAAAAGAAAAAATTCTGTTTAAGTGTTCTCTAAATATTCCTCTATTCTTGACCAGAAAAGATTACTATCATATTTATTATAATGATGCTCATATGATAGGCGTAAACTAGTTTCATATAAAGTAGATTTACACAGTATTTACCTTGTTTAATCGAAGGGGATTCCCTTGTAAGAGATTATATGCACATCACGTGATACGCCACGGTGAAATTTCACCTAAATGTATTTCTATTTGTCGCAGGAAAAAAATCAAGAACACTGAATTTTGCAAGTCATTAATATTGCAAGTCATCAAGGGGCATAACTCCTCGAAAAATAGGGCAAGCGTGAAGAAAGTCAAAGTTTCTCTGTAATTACCCAAGACGAAGCTGTGTATCAAATTTCCCCTGAATATCTCTATTTGTTGCAAAGAAAATTCCGGAAAACTGACGAAAATTGAATTCTGGAAGTCATAAATGGGCATAAATCCTCGGAAAATAGTTCAAGCGTGACGAAAGTCGAACTTGTTCTGTAACTATCAAAGACTAATTAAGCTGTGTATCAAATTTCACTCGAATATCTCTATTTGTTGCAGAGAAAAGTCCGGAAAACTGACGAAAATTGAATTTTGTAAGTCATCAAGGGGCATAACTCCTCGAAAAGTAGGTCAAGCGTGACGAAAGTCGAACTTGCTCTGTAACAATCCACGACCAAGCTGTGTATCAAATTTCACCTGAATATCTGTATGCGTTGCAGAAAAAAGTCTGGAAAACTGAAAATTAGACAGACGGACAGACCGAGACGAAACTAAGAGAAGGGAGGAAATCTCCAACAAGAATAGGTCTCCAACAAGAAGAGGCGTTGCCGGTAGGGGACTAATAGAATTAGATAGGAACACACATTTCTTAAAAATACATAAAGTAAAAAAAAAAAGGTATGGGCTCATAATAATATGGAAGTGTACCAACTTCTTGAAGAAAATTTCTAACCATTATTATGCACCCGACACGTGTTTCGGATCTTAAATCCTCATCAGTGATGTTTCCCGCCAAAGTGTTTTTCTATAAAGCCGCCTAAATTTCTTTCAGTAGCGACCTCTGGTTTTATTTATTTATATTTTTTTAATCTAAATTTGTACATTAACTTTACAGAGAGCGCGCGCCTCCAAATTTCCTGTAGGGTCGATTCAGTAGCATATCCAAGTAAGTTCTATGTTCAAAATAGCATTGGAGGGATGGTAATAAGATGTTAAACTCCTTTAATTTCGATGATATTTTAAGACGACATGACAAGTTTCCGAAAAACAAATTAATATATATGATGTCAAATTGATAAAGGGCTAAAACAAAGCTTCTTTCAGCTGACAGAGCTGGAAAGAAGTAATTAATACGCTTCAAAACATCAAATCACGGGGAACGAGTTTAACTGCTCCACACTGCAAGAAGAAATAAGTGTTTATAACAATAATACGTAAGTGTTCCAACACAATAACTTCTTGAAGAAAAATTTCGTTCCAATTTCTATGCACCAGACACAAGTTTCGGATCATGAATACCAATTGTCAGTGACGATAAAAAGATTATGAAGATAAGATGATACTATGATTACATTTACCTTGATTTCTTCAGTTTCACCGTAAACCACTTTTCTCAGCGATGGCCATAAATCGTCAACACTACCAAGCACGATGTCTATTGCTGTTGTTTCATCTATATTCTTTCCATACATGTCTGTAAAAAACCCAAGATATTAAATAGTTTATTAAGTCGCTTATCAAATTAGAATGAAAATCTAATTTGATCTCAGAAAAGAATTTAAGATAATTTAAGATAAGAATAACCCATGGATACACTTTAAAGAAGCTTATACATATACATTTGTAAAACGCAAAAAGAATCGTTTCTTTTTAAATTCATCATTAACGTATCCATTGTACAAATGGAGATCTCGCGGACGTCTCGTCCATTTAAACAGTGTTAAAATAATCTCGGTAATCTTCGGCAGTGTCTCGATAGTTTCCGTGGATTGAGCGAAGGTTGGCATGTCGACCTTTGATGATTGACAACATTTTTTATGTTGTATAAGGTATATTTTGGTAAAAGTATTCAATAATTCTAACTATATATTACACTTGAAATTTATTTGTACAACGGATACCTTAAATATCGTCAGAAGCTATATGTCAGTGAAGAATTGTAGAGGACCCAGGAAATTCCTTTATTTTGACGATACATACCAAATTCTCTGGCAAGTCGCCTCCAAATGGCTGAACTTTGACAGATTTTCTTTCCGTCTATTTCTAAAATTGGCAGTCTTCCTTGCGGTGTACCTGTTATAATATATGAATGAAATTCAATAAATTGTAAATTGAAATAACATCAGTAGCTGTCTTCATTAGAGTTTGTTCTAGAGAGGATTGTTTTTGAACGTCGACAGACCCCCAGTCCGTCTGTCCGTCATTCGAATTTATATTTGCTAAATCATATATCAGTCACGTTTATCTTCTGTGCTCTCCAGATACATATAGGATCTCAAATGAATTTTTCATTTCATACGATGTATGAAACGAGTTGTGTGTTTTATATCCCCGAAATCATACATCAGTAACGTTTGTCTTCTGAACTATCCAGATACTATACTCAGCGTGGGGTATCACGTGATACACAAATGATATGTTCTACGGGAATCCCCTTTGATTGAACCAAGTAAACACTGTCTAAATCTACTTTATATGAATTTATTTTTTGCCTATCATATGGTCATTATCATAAATTATATGATGGTAATTTATTCTGGTCAGAATAGACGTATATTTGGAGAACACTTAAACAGACAATTTTGTATCTGTTCGTGCACCATATCATAACATGTGGCGAGCATTGAAAACTTTCTGTTTAAGTGTTCTCCGAATACACGTCTATTCTTGACCAGAAATAAATTACCATCATATAATTGATAATAATGACCATATGATAGGCCTAAAATAAATTCATATAAAGTAGATTTAGACAGTATTGACTTGGTTCAATCAAAGGGGATTCCCGTGGAACATGTCATTATACTATATAAGAAAAATCCCAGTTGACGATAATGACTTTCGTCATCTGAAACGTTGGCTGTTTATAGTGAGCAGGTGAGGCTTACTCCTCCCGAGTTCCTGATATCCTTCCCTGTGGTGATTCACCTTTGCTCCTTTGCAGATTGTTTGCAATAGGCCACTTGCCGAAATTTATAATGGCTGATTAAATGACGAAAAATGTCCGATGCAGGCAATTTGTGCGCACTTTTTCATTGTAACGTCTCAGTGGAATTGTGTCATTTCACAGTGATTTCATAATGAAAAACAACGCCATAAGATGATGACTTGGAAATTTTGAGCTTTCGAATAAAATCGGAAATTGGACTATTGGTTGGTTTGGTTTAACATTTTCTTGGTTTTGAATGCCTTATAGGTATGATTTTACGTGTTTTTACTTTCAATCACTCAAAACATGTAAATAGGGGTCGGAGACCGATAAACATTGTTTCCATTGTCGCTAATCGATGATAAGCGAGATAGAAAACTTTGTTCCTTGCGACAACCAATAGGAAGCTCAGTGGTGATAAATCATGTATAAAGTGTCTTTCATTCAAACATCGATTATTTTGCTATGTCCTAGATTGTATCCCCAACAATTGATTTAAAAACCATATATAAGAATACTATTCTTAAAGATCTTTCACTTGGTGATTGAAAATCAATTCCTACATCTTTTTTTATATAAGAAAAGCTATAACATTAACATTATAGCTGGATTACGGATTGCCTTTTCACTTTAACCATGTATATACGTAAGGAAAATAGCTCAATGATAATAATTAGGGCGGGAGTTAAAACCATGTACTTTATATAACTTATAATGGGAGGGCTGTACCTACGTAATCCAGGATAACCACATCGTCTGCTACTTACGTGGCAGATTGCCGTCCTAAGTCGGTACCGGTTGCCCATTGGTTTCGTTGGTTTATGTGAGGTTTTTTATGTTTCATGTTTCTATGGTGTGTGTTGGTGTTCCGTGTCCCTTTTGCTTCTCTTTCTGTGGATGTCTGCTTTTTGTTTTTTGCGTTGGGTGTTTTGGAGTTTTGCTGTGGATGCTGCAACCGAGTATTGTTGGAGACCCCCTCCTTTCTTTTATAGCTGAAGTTAGACTACCTTTCACTCTAAACATGTAGCTATGAAATTTCCAAGAAAATACTTTTTTTTTGTTGAATCAAATATTTGATAATGGTATTAGTGTGATCATAGGGGTAACTTCAACTTCTCCCGCCGTCATGATAATGTTTAACAACATTAGTACGGAAATGCATCCATCATAATGGGGGGAGTGGTCTCGTTCAATAGGGGAAATGTAAGTTCTCTGTTTGACTGTCCCCTCCCTATAAGAAATGATGTACATGTAAAAGTCATAAATTGATTTGGAAAAAATACTCAAGGGGCCCAACCGATCGGGATGGGGGCCAACCTTTGATTTAAAAGGATATACATAGAAACTGGAGAAAGTGTCCATGTTGAGAAGGGTCCGTAAAGTCCATTAATTGACTTGGTGTACTTGTACTGTATTTCTAGCCTTTGTTAAAAATCTCTGTTTACGAAATCGAGGTGTGGAGAGGTCGAGGGTATCTGTGTGCTTCCAAGAATTAATCGGGTTACTATTATAAAATACATTTTGTGTGGACCACAGCGCCGGTGATTTTCTAATGCAGCATAAGAAGTTACAATATACATGCATTATCGATAGACCATTTTCCAGTCTTTTTGAAAGCTCAAATTGTCCAAGTCAACATCTTTTGGCGTTGTTTTTCATTGTAACGTCACTGTTAAAAGACGCAATTCCATTGAAACGTAACAATGAAAAAGCGCACAAAAGTTGCAGACCTCGTAGAGTTTTCGTCAGTTTGTCAGCCATTATGAATTTCAACAAGTGGTCTATTGTCGCCATTGCAATTGATCCTAACTTTTATTTGTTGATTATCTCGTTCTCATGAGTTACAAAGTCGTGGGCACGAAAAAACTGACCTATAGAATAAAGACAAAAAGTCGTGCTCACGAGTTATAAAGTCATGTATAGAAGTTATAAAGCCATGAGCACGAGTAAGTAAGCCGTGAGCATAAAAAGAAGGGAGGAGATCTCCAACAAGACCCCGTTGCAGCATCAACAGTAAAACACCAAAACACCCGATGCAAAAACACAAAAGACGAGTACAGCACGAGACGGAAAAGAGACACACGACATGTAAACATCAAACACAAAAGACTACACATAAACCGACGAGACCAATGGGTAACCGGTGCCGACTTTGGACGGCCATCTGTCACGCAAGTAGCAAATGGTGTGGTTATCCTGGATTACAGTGCGCACAACCCTCTCACTTCTCCAATTACCCAGAGGTCTCGAAGAACGTACAATTGTGGTGTAAAAGTTACTAAGTCATTCACACGAGTTACTTAGTTGTGCGCACGAGTTACGAAAGGTGTATGCACGCGTTACGAAGTCGTGCGTACGAGTTACTAAGTCGTGCGTACATGGAAAAACCAAACTTAAGAACATTTGAATTTGACAAAAAAAAAAACTTGATTAAACTTCCCTATCGCCAACCCTACTTGTAATATTTACAAATTCACCACGTAGATTTACAAAATAATGGGATATGAAAAACTGACGGTAAATCAATTTCGGTATTTTGAAGCAGAATTGAAAAGATAAAAATCCTATGCGGATTTTCCACAAATCGTATTTGATTTCTTGAGTCTATTAGATATATCTGATAGTTATGATCTCTTTTTTAATGTTCGAATGGTAAAATCAAAGGATTATTTGAAACATATATTTTATGACAAAGAGTTAAGTGCACAACATGAGCTTTTCAACAAGTAAAGTCTCATTCGTAAAGTGTACGAAAGGCATTTGAAAAGCGATATTCTAAGTATACAGTTGAGTGAGTTATGTACAGAGTTATGCATAAAGTATACCCTCTTCAAATATTTTAAAATATTTTCAATCATTTGAATGAATTTAGAAGATAGAGATAACATTGAAAGTCTACTTGGTGTTTGTTTTTAAACATCGCAGAGGAATTGAGTGTCATCGTCTGTTTCTTTCTAAGAATGAAATGTTTCGAAATTCAGTAATGAGAAATTTGATTTGACTTTTTTTATTAATTTCATAAAACATTTTTAAAGTACAAACATTGTATCTTAAGGTAGATTGCACCTCTGTTCCGAATTCGGGAAAAATTATGTATGAATACCCCATATTTACTTTTCATATTATTGCGTATTGGGTTAAGCTAATACAGGTTTCAGGTATATATGTGGTTAACAAATGTTTCTACAATGAGAAAAATGTGAATGTTTGGATTTTCTATACAAGGTAATGTTTAAGTTGGGGTAATTCAAAATCATAGACGATAAAGATATCCCTACAACACAGGGTCTTTTTGAAAAGTGTGTATGAAGGCTCAACGATGATAAGCACGAAAATTCCAAAAAGAGTTATCATTGGGAGAATATATGCTCTCACGAACAAAGGTATACGAGCTACCTTAAATTTTTCGTGAACATGTCAAATTTGTATTTGGATTCGTTTGAAATAGAATTTGAATTATCCGATATTTATTGATTTGTTCATATTTCAAACTAACAAGAAATTATGTTTCAATACAAGTGTAAAACTTGTCAATGTCGACCATTATAGTTTTTACCATACTAAAGACTCAGAATGGGAGAGAAGCATCGTCTTAAATGATAATAAATTTAGGGAGCTGATAGGCCGACGTTGGCAACCACCGGGTCATAAATATGCATACCTGAGTGACATAAGCTTGGTAGGCGTGGTATACCGTATTTGAAGATTACGCCGTCTGCGATCGGCGTGTTACATCAAAGAAATACCGACAGGAAATCCTTCATTTTGCTATAGAGATGACTGAGTCTCATCTGTTTAAGCTGTCAATAAAAAAATCGATAGAGGTAAAAAAAAAAAAAGAAGCCTAAAGCGGTCAGGAAGGAAATGGCAGAAAGTTTACCTGTCCCCTTATATAGTCCCCCGTCGGTCTTTAATAACGAGTGGTATAAATGTTAAACGTCTTCAAATTGAACAGCATCATTTAAGAACAGATAAATTGGCAGCGTGGACCAGACATGCACGTTTCGGGTACTTAACCCTCGTCAGTGATCCTCAAATCTAAAAATGTAATATGACAAAAATAGTATGAAAGTTACTATGTCGAAAAAGGGTGCCGAAAGACGTATCTGGTATGGGTGGGATATGATGCTACAGGACCCACGTTTTAGAAATTTCAAGAAATTTTGATAACAGAAATTTTAGAATGCGTTAAAGAAACGATCAACCGAAATTGGTCGAACTTGGCTACATGTGCCCTCGGGGACTCCAGGTCCACCAGCAGTGACACTCACCAAGTGGTATGAATGTTAAACGTCTTCAAATTGAATCAATATTTCCCTCACATACATTTAAGTTGCTAGGAATTTTAAATATTCATTTTTAGAATTTTAGTTTATCTACAATTTGGTTCATAGCATGTACTGTTTTGCAATTTTCATTTGTCAGATATGTTCTTGGTTTGAATTTCACTTTCAAAAGTCACAGTAGATACGATTGGAGAAACAAAACAATCGTAGCGAGGATATGCTAAAGACCTGGTTGATGCACACACAGCACAATACTCAATAACATAGAGAGAAAACACAAAAAGAGTCATCTAAAGGGACATGAAAGCCAACGATGACGGTCATCTGCTACTACGTGCGAATTTTAAAACATCTCAACAAATTGTAATAATTTGATCAAAATGAATCATTAATGTTTTCTATTAAAAGAAAGAAAAGAAAGCATTCATAAACGTATTTCAATCAATTAAGAGCTAATAATGGACGAGTTTTGCAGATGCAGTCTGGATGACAACATCACTAGTAACAACAATGTGACTCATTCGTCTCCTATACCATTGTGAATGTCGTATCTCCATCTTAACCAAATTTTTGATTATTTGCTGTCTGAATACATGTATATAGTGGCAGTTATGAAGGTCTTTGTAAAATAATATGAACAACTTATTTCATATTTATGTATTATGTATTATGACATTATTTTTATTGACAAAAACATATAATAAAAATAGCCTAAATAAATTCATATGGCACATGGTATTTGACTAAGCAATGAATTAGAGAAATCGGATCAACATGCTCATCTGGACTTTCATTGAGTTCTTGCTCTCTGGAATAAGAAATTTCATCAGCAAATCGATCGCCTGATTGATAATGCTGATAGGAATAAGTCCTTTCACAAATAAAGTATCATTTCTGATAGAATATATGCACAACATTTTAGCTACCACTTCAAACTAAAAAAGATAAAATTTGATATTTCTTCTAGAGTATTCATAATACAAAGAACATCTACACTTTGTTACAGAGTCAGGAATTCGTTGGTGATAAATTAAAACTCAGTGACTGGTCTTTTACTGAGCCAATCCTTGATTTTCGGTATCTCTGCTATTCTATCTCTGTGTTTTGCCACCTCTGGGTATTTGGACATGAAATCAGGAAACTTCACGGCTATCTGCTCTGATGCGGTGAAGAATGCTAGATCAGCAAGGGAAAGCTGAGGAATAGAATGCATGTGCATTAATATCGTACAAGTGTTTTCAAAATCGCAAATTTTCATTTTTAAATCATTGACTCTTTGTAAAAGAAAGGAAGGGTTTTTTTATTAGGACTCAGTCAAAGCACCCAAAACAACGAAATATTTGAAAACATAGAGTATGCAAGCACAACACGAGACGAAAAAGGGTAAGTATCGATTTTTTCCATGATGCTTCCCCTTTACAAAATTCAAACAAAATTCATTCGAATAGCGCCCTCTGGCTATATTTTTTAAAATAAAATTTGTGCAATTTGCATAATGAGTGCTTCTCAAAATTTCCAGTAGACTATTTAAGAAAAAGTTTTGTTACCTTATCTCCGACTAAAAAGGGGTGTGCATTTTCCTGTAGCACTCCTTTCAAATAATTCATAAAACTTGGAATCACCTCTTCCTCCACCTTCTTCTGTGCTGTATTCTAAATATAATTTTATTGATATAAGTAAATTAAAAGGCATCCATAATGGTATTACGATTACATCAGGCTATAAGAAAAATGTAACGTGCTTTTTATATTTGTCGTACCCTTTATTATCCTTAAAATGATAAACAATGATATTTTTTGTTATTAAGGATAATATCTAAATGTGAAGGTTAGGAAATATCAAGCTATTGTCTAGTCCATGACTTTTTGATTATAATAAACGTCAGTGATGGATGTTACTTTGTTAGCAAGCAGGTGATGCTTACTCGCTCCGTGCACATGATCAGATCTCCATTTGGGATTCCAGTTTGCTTTATTGTAGAATATTTTAGCTATTTTGTTTATCAGGAAAACGTCGATTTATGCATATTTCAAAGTCTCGTAGAAAATTTTCCTGTGGATAGAATCAAATGTAAGTTTGCATAATCAAGGACAGACAAGAAATTTATAATTTCAGAAATTTTGAGAAAAATTGAATTTGGCGTCCAAGTGTTCAATACCTCCTTAAAGCTATTGTATACCCATCAATGAATCATTTTCGGATTCTAATACCCCGGTAATGGTTTTTGTGTTTGACTTCACTACCAACAACACGCTTCGCATTGACTCTACCCGTTATGTAAGAAGGAGTTTATTTTGTTTGGGGGATGTTGGTTTGTGACAGTTCTACCGAATTGAAGCGGCGGGTGTTGCATGCAAGCAGGAGATGCTTACTCTTCCTGGGCACCTGATCTCATTCCCATATCGGGAGTTCGCTTCTTCTCATATGGTGGAGGTTTTTGTTTGTTTGCTTTGGTTCCTGTTTTATCCTGATTTTGTAAGCCTTAGGTTTCTGATTTTCTCAATTATCGATTTTGTGCTGTATACAGGGATATGGTCATTATCCATATTTGTCATTGTTCTGCTTAAATTTTGCTTTTGTTTAAGTTTATGTTGTTGTTTGTTTGTATATTTGTTGTCACAGCGGCGAATTCTTGTCGGAAATATTTTCGGAAACCCCGAAATCAGGAGACGCCGACTCTCCCCGGACACCTGGTCTCACTTCGGAATGCTGTTTATTCCGGGGATTCGCAACCATTTCGATGGGAATTCTCACAATTTTGCATTGCCTTCTCGACTATGAGACAGAATAAATGTGCTATCGTCAGATGAGTACAAACTCGTATGTCAGACAGTACAAAATCGTATGTTAGATAAGCACAAACTCGTATGTCAGATAGCACAAACTCGTATGTTAGATAGCACAAACTCGTATGTCAGATAGCACAAGCTCGTATGTTAGATAGCACAAACCCGTATGTCAGACAGTACAAAATCGTATGTCAGATAAGCACAAACTCGTATGTTAGATTGCACAAACTCGTATATAAGACAGCACAAACTCGTATGTTAGATAGCACAAGCTCGTATGTCAGATAGCACAAGCTCGTATGTTAGATAGCAAAAACTCGTATGTCAGACAGCACAAACTCGTATATAAGACAGCACAAACTCGTATGTCAGATAGCACAAGCTCGTATGTTAGATAGCAAAAACTCGTATGTCAGACAGTACAAAATCGTATGTCAGATAGCAAAAACTCGTATGTTAGATTGCACAAACTCGTATGTCAGATAGCAAAAACTCGTATGTTAGATAGCACAAACTCGTATATAAGACAGCACAAACTCGTATGTCAGATAAACACTCGTATGTTAGATAGCACAATTCTTATGTTAGATAAACAAAAACTCGTATGTCAGATAAGAACAAACTTGTTAGGCATTAATGTATATGAATAATAACTTTTGTAACGATGAGTTTTATTGATTACCTTGATTTCTTCAGTTTCACCGAAAGCCATTTGTCTCATCGATGGCCATAAATCGTCAACACTACCAAGCACGGTGTCTATAGCTGTCGCTTCATCGTTATCCTTTCCATACATGTCTTTAAATAGAACAAGGTACCGGTTTTAGATAGTTTTTCAATTCATAAAGTTAGAATGAAAATATAATTTAATTCTTAGAAAAGAGTCTAATATTTTAATGAAAATAAATTAAGTTATGAACACACGAACAAGACAACTGTTCGTGTACATTTGTAAAAACGCTTAAAGAATCATTCCATTTTAAATCTATTACTCATTATTATCAAGAACGATTTGACAGTGAATAATTATAGAGAACCCGTGATATCATTTCAATTTGACGACACGACACATACCAAATTCTCTAGCAAGTCGTCTCCAAATGGCTGAACTTTGACATATTTTCTTTCCGTCTATCTCTAACATTGGAAGTTTTCCCTGTGGTGTATCTGAAATCATAAATAAATAAAATTCAATTAATTGTAAACAGCAATAGCTGTCATTAAAGCTTGATCAAGTAAGCATTGACTTTGAACGTCGACAGACCCCCGTATGTCCGTCCATTATTCGAATGTATATTTTTAAGAATACATCAGAAAGGATGGAATCTCCAGCCAGACTTGGTTGCAGTACTCACATCAAAGCACCAAAACACCAGATGTGATATCACACAGTAAACAAGCATGGCAAGAGACACAAAAAAGACATACGACATAGAAACACCAAACACAAAAGACTGCACATAAACCAACGAGACCATTGGGCATTATCGGTGCCGACCTAGGACGGCCATCTGCCAAGTAGGTAGCAAATGGTGTGGTTACATGCGTACAACCCTCCCACCTTTCCAGTTACCCAAAAGTCTTAAATACGCACAATATACATGTAGTAGTGTAGTGTAAAATATCCTCCTATCCACGGTATAAAAGACGTTTGATGAATCTGACGTATTTGCGATGGTTATGCTGTCTACCTTTGATCCTTTTAATTTTGTTTTTTTTTATTTCACCATAAAGGGCAGTTATCAAATATCGAAATTTATATACTCTGTTGCTTGTAAAGAACTGAATTTAAAAGAAGCTGACAATATTTTTTGTAAAATTTATAAAAAGTCTTAACTAATTTATGAAAGCGGATAATTTGACCTAAAAGTTTCTTTGTAATTTTTAAACGTTAGTACATGCTCTAGCGTACCGAATGAGCAGTGACATGTAAATGCCGTATGACGGTAGTTTGGGAACATCACCGTTTTACTATGTTGAATCCAAAATCATCAGTCACGTATAATTATCTTCTGTACTTTCCAGATTTTAAATTTTATTTCGTAAAACTAAAGTAAGATATAACAATGTATTCTCCTTGACTTCCGGTAATTCCAGCCTATTTAAAGCACGAGATCTCATGAGATCTTCCTTCTTCCGCTCGGCTTCCAAGTTGACAACATGGATTATTTAATTCAGATTTTAATCCACTTTAATCGGACTTATCTTTTCAACTATGCGAGCCTAGTTTAGGCATATATACTTGTTTTATTGGGATTTACTTTCTAGTTGATGTCTATACGACATGACTACGCCTTTTCAGGCGAAAGGGCTCAGACGGGCGGATTCATATGGCCCATTAGCGGAGACCATTTTATGGTCTGAATAGCCAAGTCATTGAAGATTGGCTTTTCTAGTCGGCTGCATTATGGCAGGACTAGGCCTTTTCAGGCGAAATGTAGCCCAAGGGGCACAGACCATTATATGGTCTAAATAGCCAAGTCTTTGTTGGCTTTTCTAGTCGATGACCAAATGGTATGACTAGGCCTTTCCAGGCAAAAAAAAAAATGTAGCCTAGAGGGCACAGACCATTATATGGTCTAAATAGCCAAGTCATTGATGATCGGCTTTCTAGTTAATGTCCAGAACGGCATTACTAGGCCCTGTTTCAGGCAAAATATTGCCAGGAAGGGACCAGACCATTTCATGGTCTAAATAGCCAAGAATGATTACATTGTTATATCTTACTTTAGTTTTACTCATAAAATCTAAATTTCATTGCATGTGCTAAAGCACATTGATAAAATTTTTAACTTTAAATCCAAGTTAACAATAATGAATTAATCAAACCGAAACGCCAGGTGTTTACAGTGAGCAGGAAACTCATACTCCTCCCGAGTTCTCGTGGTGATTCAGTTTTGATCCTTGGCAGACTTTTTGGTTGGTTTGTTCGGTTTTGTATTTTCATGATTTGAATGCCGATTTGGTACTATTTTTGTGATTTTCTTTCACTCATTCAAATAAATACGGGAAATCGATGAATGTTAAAATGCACAAAGACAGGTAGAACGTGTTTCCCCTGTCGTTGTTTGATGATAAGCAAGTCAGAATGTTTCGGTTCTTTAAAAAAAATCTAAAGGAATCATAATGGAGTTTAATCATATAAAGGATATATGAGGATTTCATTCAAATATCGATTCGTTTGACATGTCCTAAATTGTATCCCCAGCAAATAAATTTTTTAAAAAGTATAAAAAGACCACTCTAAAATGTTCATCTTGTAACTAATAATCGATATACCCAATCTTGTTGATTATGAGTTGGAAATAAAGAGCAAAATACTCAATGTTTAGTTGTGTTTCACAAATACTCACTTGGTTTCATCTCCGGCCATTGCTCTCTTTCAATTCGTACATCTTCAAATTCTACATCGTTCACTTTGAGGATAAGCCTTGCAACTTCAGCAAACCCGCGGGCATTGAAATATGTCAACTTGTATTTCCCCATCTTTTCTGAGTTGTGGAGGGCGTAGATTCGAAAGAGGTATATATACTATTGGCTGAGGCAGGGAATATACCAGAAAATGATAAATGAAAATATCGTTCTACATTGTCACCTCGGTATAGGTGAAATGAGGGCTTAGTCTACACTTGGGCATCCTGTTTCTAATGTAATTTCTTGATTCATTTCACCTTTTTAGGACATGGAAATAATTTTTCAGATTTTGCTGAATTTTTGGGAGTGTAACGACGGCCATGATGCAGCAAACTTTGACTCATTATGTCAAACTTTAGAACATTTGAAATTGACAATAAGAAAACTGATAAAATTTCCCTATCGCAAACCCTACTTATAATATTTACAAATACACCACGTAGATTTACGAAAGAATGGGATATGAAAAACTGACGGTAAATCAATTTCGGTATTTTGAAGCAGAATTGAAAAGATAAAAAGGTTATGACCTTCGCGAATTTCTTGGTCATATCCTTTCACAAATCGTATTTGATTTCTATTGAAATCGAAGTATATTGGATATATCTGATAGTTATCGATTTCTTTTTCAAACTTCGAATAGTAAATCAAATGATAATTTGAAATATATATTCTATGACATAGAGTTTAAAATGCACAACATAAGCATTTCAACATGTAAAGTTTCATCAGTAAAGTGAATATGCATATGAAGAGCATAATTCTAAGTATACCACTGAGTCAGCGAAGTACAGAGCTATGCATAAAGTAAACCCTCTTTAATATTTTTAAATATATATTTTACAGTATATATATATAATATAAATATATTTTCAATCATTTGAATGAATTCAAGAGACAGTGATAATCTTCAAAGCCGACTTTATGTTTGTTTTTAAACCTTGCAGAGGATATATGAGTTCCATTGTCTGTGTTCTTTCTAAGAATGAAATGTTTCGAAATCCATTAATGAGCAATTTAATTTGACATGAATTCATGAACATTTTTCAAAATACAAATATTGGATCTCGAATTAAGACTAAGGTTGAGGAGATGATGAGTAAATTACGTTGTA
Organism: Pinctada imbricata; assembly: GCA_033119305.1. Lineage (NCBI taxonomy): Eukaryota > Metazoa > Mollusca > Bivalvia > Pterioida > Pteriidae > Pinctada > Pinctada imbricata. Next base: position 46,230,504 of record VSWD01000009.1, on the reverse strand, counting down.
TTACGATAATTTCTTGACATTGAGTCTAATAATATGAAAGTGTTCTAACTCTATACCTTCCGAGAAAATTTCAACTCAATATGTTATGCACCAGGCACTTGTTTCGGATACTAAATCCTCATCAGTGATGCTTCCATCCAAAGTGAGCTTTAGAAACCAAAATTCATTTTAGTAGCGCCCTCTGGTTATATTTTTTAGATTAAATTTGTGCAATTTGCATATAGTGCGCGGCTCCTAATTTCCTGTGGGGTCGATTCAGTAGCATATCCAAATAAAAATCTATATTAGAAATAGCATAAGAGGGATGGTGCTAAGATGTTAACCTCCTTAATTTTCGATGATAATCTTGAATGAAATGACAAGTTTCCGAAATAGCAAAAATAATATTCATGACGTCAAATTGATAAAGTACCAAAACAAAGCTTCTTTCTGGCTACAAAACTGGAAAAAAGTAATTAACACACTTAAGAAACATCCATGTCACGGGGAACGAATTAATTGTTACACTCTGCAGTTCCACACTGCAACAGCACTGAACAGTTACTTAATAGTTAAAAATAAATGAATGATGAGAAAACCCAAACAAAATCCCCGTCTTATTCCAAGGCTACTAGAACACAACTCCCCGACAGAAGTAAGAAATCATCTTTAGTAGTTTATTTCTTTTGTGGCATGGTGTCCGGTGTTCTAATGTGGCTATCTGAAAAGCAATGTGTTGGAGAATAATCACCGGGTGATCGTTTTGACACATTAAGACAGTTTCTGAAAAGGATCATTTGCGAAATGAATTTTGGTGGATCCTGGAAATCACTGATGAGGATTCAATATCCGAAACACGTTTCTGGTGCATAATGAATTGTTTTAAATTTTCTTCAAGAATGTGCAGAGTTGGAATATTTCCATATAATTGTAAGGATAATACATTAATCGAAACATACATGTCTGGTGAAAAGTGAATAGTGCAGCTAACCAAACAGGGGATGCTTACTCCTCCTGGGCACCTGGTCCCACCTCTAGCTTGCTAGGGGTCCATCGATATTTAATTTGGTGGTCTATTGTGAGTGCTGCTGAGATTGTCGTCAGGATCTTCTTTATCTCATTGGAAATTTATGTCCAGAAGACTGCGCTGTGAAAGCAGGATTTGCCACTTTTTTGTTTATCAATACAGCGTGAAAACAAAGAATCACTTATTTGGTCCATTTGTAATCCAGATGACCCCAGTAAATTTTCATCCTAAACCAGTTCCCGTCTCCTATTTGATGTGTAAGAACATTTGATGTTTTGGATTTTTATAGTAGAAATTTACTTTTAGGACAAAGTTTTCGCTCTCATAAACTAGTAAAGACTAGTAAAATTTACACAAATTATTGTCAACTTCTTTTGAAATTCGGACCAATACAGGCAACATAGTATATATCTTTGGTGGTGACATAATTAACAAGATAATGATGGACAACATAACTATCAAAAATGCGTCAGAACAGAATCATCAAACGCCTTTTATACCGTGGATATGATCCTTATGTCACCAGACGGACACTAGTCTTGGTACTTGGTACCAATCTATAGTCTTGTATCAGCGCATTCTTAAAACTTGCACTCTAACTGTGACGACGGGACTCAATGACGAGCCCTGTCTAAACCTCTTTAGAGAAGACAGGGCCCCGACCATCTCTGCTCTCTGAATGTCAGTCGGACTCCTCGGGTGATAACATACGCGTAAGTGCCCCAAGTTGACTCGAGCAAAATTATATAAGCTGACATAAAAACAACATTAGGCAAACAAAAAGCAACCCGTTCTTCCGTTCTCTGCTTTGCGAAAAAGTCAAAGTTGAATATTTGTTCAATATACATGTATTTGCTTTAAACATACATGTACTTTTAGTTATTGCCGTTCAAGAACGCATCATTCATTCAAGTTTCGATAGTGGTTTTGCTTTGTTTGTTCGTTGATTCCTTGCGAGTCCTTATTTTGTATGTCATTCTCTAAGACTTTTGACGTGGATTTTGTGTACCATTGTTTGTTCCGTTGTTCTTTTTTGTTTTTGGCGTGCATGGTCCCTCGGTCGTCTCGGATATCTTTTCTTTATTTTTCTGCTATATTTTCATTCAGACCAATTCTGCTAGCATGAAAGATTTATTTGTTCACTTGATTTCTCAAGCAATAGTCTGAATATTGTTGAATTAGGATTTCCTGATCACCATTCCTTAATGACTAAATTTACATAGCCAACGATCAGCTGTCATGGTTCAAATATGGCCGTTTCCGGAAGATTGACTGATGGTAATGGAATCCAATGTTTACTGAAGCGACCTACGATCAACAGTTGTGTCAAAAATGGCTACCGGAAAGACATACTACTGGTCTAGAAGGGAATTTCCATTCTGTCACTTTATTTAGAGCTGATGGATCATTGTACTGAAGAAATTGAAGAATCAATCGTCAACGCTAAATGATACGTATTCTTTGAGAGGAACTTTAAGGCATTGATGACGTTGAATCAGTATCATTAGTAATTGAGATATATTTCAAATATGTGTGCTGATTTAGATATTATCAAATTGAAATATATGCTCACGGTATTGAATCGCGTGATATACAACTAATCTATTGCATGGGAGTCCCCCTCGATTAAACAAGGCACATACTATCTAAATCTACCATATATTAATTCATTTTAGGCCCATCATACGAGTACCATTATCAATTATATGATGGTAACCTTTTCTGGTCAAGAATAGAGGAATGGGATAAAGATGATCCTGACCACAATCTCAACAGCACTCACTATAGGAATATCCAGAAAACACTCAAACAGAAAATGTCGTTTATTTACGTGAACCATATTATAACATGTAAGAAACAAATTAGAAAATATTTTGTTAAAGTAATCTCTAAATATACCTCAAATATTGACCAGAATAGATTGATAATGATAGTCATATGATAGGACTAAGATAGTTTCGTATAAAGTATTGTTTACCTTGTTTAATCGAAGGAAATTCCCGTATTAGAGATTTGCTGCATATCACGTGATTCGCCATTGTGATATTAGTGGCAAATAGAGGAAATCCTAATGAATTAAAGTATAATTAGCGAAATTCTAAACATGAGCTGATATGATTCATGATCAGATACTAAGAATCTAATATTTATTTAATTTGTCCTTAAAATCATTTCCTCATAAAATGACATTCTAGAATTTTGTGGCCTTAGGGAGCAACCATTTGATTTTAAGGGGGGGGGGGGGGACAGGAAGACTTTTGCCAGCCGGAAATTTTTTCGGCCATTTTAAGAGCCGGAAAATTTGTTTCGCCGGCCCTTTGGGTCGGATTTTTGTTGTTGTTGTAATTTTCCAATGTTGAAAATTACTCTAAAGTTTAAATAATTCAGCGTGATTTTTCGCCCAGATTAAACATCAAACACAGAATTAGTTCATCTCTTGCCAGCAGATCACTTCATTTTAATTTCTTGAATGGCATATGATGCCTTTAATCTATTTACTTAAATGAAACTCAACGGAGACAAGCTATTATGGTACTAATGACTTTTGCATTTTATTTATTCACTCCAAATTGCATAAAGTTTGTTCCATTTTTATATACTTAGTTTATGATACACAAAAAAGTGTTAACTGGGCAGTGGATAGGTCGGAAGAGAGGGGGGACGGGCAATTTCATGATCCGATTTTTTTTTTTCGCTGGCTATTCGGGCCGGAATTTTTTTCACCTAAAATTTCGATCCGGAATTTTTTTTTTGCAAAGTCTTCCTGCCCCCCCCCCCCCCCCCATAAAAATCAAATGGTTCCTCCCTAAGGTTTGGTCTTCACTGGGCAATGAAAACGGTATTGTCTTTGTTTTAAAAATGGACGGTATGATGTGAAAACACATCCGTTGCAATGGCCAAACCAACAATAGAGAAAAAATTCAAACATAAATAAAACGAATCTCAAATTACACAAGGTTGCAATGACCAATCGAAAGATTCGAAACATGAATGGTTGCTACAAACAATGTACACAATGTAAAAATACAGAAATGGCCAACTTTCAAACAATAGAATGTTCGTCCACAACAACAAACAAGTCGAGCAAAGACATCAGGAAAACATAGGAGGGGATCTCAAACAACACACCATGGTTGCAGCACCCACAGCAAAACACCCAATGCAAAAATAAAGAGCAGACAAGCGCAGAAAGAGACGCAAAAGGGACAAGGAATGTCAATGCACAACACAGAAACATAAAGGACTACACATAAACCAACGAGACCAATGGGCAACCGGTGCCGACTTAGGACGGCCATCTGCCACGGAAATAGCAGAAGGCGTGGTTATCCTGGATTAAGTGCGCACAACCCTCCCACTTTTCCGATTACCAAGAGGTCTCGAAGAACGTACAGTTGTGGTGTAAAATAACCTCCTCACTGTCAGATGACCACACACAAACAAGACCGCAAAACACAAAGGCCCTAAGCAACACAGATGAATATGTAAATAGATATAAAAATATGTATAATTTTGCTCGAGTCAACTTGGGCCACTGTGACATATTTTGTTCAAATTGCTTTTCCAATTTTGAATAATGAACAACATAGGAGAAAGAACTATGATACTCGTATGATAAACACTACCCTATTTCGTCAAAGAAGAGTGGGCCAATATGGAAATTGGCCAGATTTCTTAAGAACTTGTTTCAGCTAATAGTGCAATGCTGTTTTTCGACATGTTTTTCGGAGAGTGCTTTTTATTAAAACAGGAAGTATGCATAACAAATATGGATAATGACCATATCCATATATACAGCACAAAATCGATAATTCAGAAAATCATAAACCAAAGGCATACAAAATCAGGACAAACAAACAAAAACCTCAACCACATGAAAATAAGTCAACTCCCAAAGCCCTACCCCTTATAGTTCAAGAAATACAGCCCGGGTTAAAATTTTTGGAAAGTAGGTTGGGAGTGAGACCAGGTGCCCAGGAACAGTCAAGATCTCCTGCTAGCATGCAACACCAGTCGCTTCAATTCGATAGAATTGTCACATCCGGTTACTTCCATTTTGGAAGATATAAAGTACAATCTGTGCTTTGACGGTACAAATTGTCTATGACAGAGTAACATCCACCATTCTGGAGAGTGGGACATCATAGTGTATGACGAGTTCCGCATATCGACCGTACTCTACTTTCCCTGACAAAGGTTGTGCACAAGTAATCACACCATTTGCTATTATGATCATGACAGAAGCTATCAATATATAGAACAAGTGTCTTAATTTGTGTTTTGTTACTGATATGCAACACACGGCAATTGTATTTATCGTACAGGTAATGCGCGTTAGCGCATTTCATGCGGTAAATGCACTTGCTTTGAGTTGCATGCCCGTAACAAAACATAAAGTAGCCGTCCGTTCTAATCTGCAAAGCTTAAACAAATTTCAAAGATCACAAGGATCATTGTTAATATTGAAATATATGTATTATTTATATATTTAGAGTCAAATGACGAAACACTGTGATGAGAACGATATCCTCGGGTACTAACCAATCCACCAGCAGATATACCAACCTAGTGGTTGAAATTGTCAATATTGAAACATATGTTCTTTTAGGAAATTTCAGTGCACCATATGCGCATTTCATTATATTTCGTTATATCTCATCAGTAATGCTCGAGGCCTAAGAAGAGGATGTCCGAATATGAAATTATGAAGAGCAAAAGCTTAAAACTAAACCTAAAATTTCTGCCAAATAACCTGCTAGGGACAGAGTTATGCCATCACGGAGATGCCCCTTATCTTTATGAAATTTTCATTAGATTTTGTGACGGCGAATCTACAAATATATTTCAAGTCAGTGCCAAAACAATGAGAAACCAGGCGAATGAAATCCTCCGCGACACTGCATGAAAGTAAAACACAAAATCATTTTGGCTTGAAGTACCACTGATGAGGATTTACTATCGGAAAGTTTTTGGTGCATTTAGATTTATATAATTTCCAAATAAGTTTGTTTACACGAATCTATGCATTTTGATTGGTTAATTGATCGCCAGAAAAATGGCGAAATACACCTTCATACCCCAATGAACATGACAAAATACCGGAAGAGCCGGAACTACTTCCATCAAAATCATTAAGTATGTTGCTAAGATCGGCTTTCGAATGATAATTATGCAAAGAAAAAATAGTTTTATTAACAGTAGCCCTTAGATATAAGTACGATATCAGAATTAATGAAAATTTTATGACAATTTCGATGATGTACCGGTATACGTGGTTTTTACAGCGTTGTTCGGTTGCTATGCTCCTGTTTTTGAAGTTTCTTGGACCATTTCCTGTCCTTGAAATTTTCACGAAAGACAGAAAATTCATTAAATGACGAGAAAAGCAGAAACTTCCGGATATTTTCTTCAAAATTACATTCCCGTCGTAACAGTAGCAAGTACCTGCGTTTGAAATTTTCCAATGACTGACGACTGTCAACGACAACGTGCAAAACCTTTGATTGAAAACTTCAAAAGGACCGAAGATCAAATGACAATCGTTCTGAACCAATGAAGTATTGAAACTAAAAAGTTTTCTAATGATATATTTTCGGCGATAATCAGATGAAGAATTTAGAAGAAAATATTGACAGCGAATAGAAAATGAGAGATCAAAAGACGGCGACCTACCTCGGCCTCGATCAGGATACATTATCGTCATGAATTTTCACAATTAACTTGTCACTTACGAAATAACTAAATCCTAGGATGGTATTCTGATACCAATAGTATTAGATATATAAGTACAGAATAAATATTGTTAAAGAAGGTTACGAGTTGGCACACCTATATTTTCTTGTTGTCAGTTAAAAGATAGGATATATTGTAGAACTACTTCACCGTTTGTTCTCCAGTTGAATAATGCAACTTTTTACCGACATCTATATTACAATTGGAGAATCCAAGATAGAGTAACCCAGTAATATTTTCTATCAGCAACGTTTACAATATTTGTTCTGCTCATATGTATGATGTTTGCATGACATGTATAGTGGTATACTTCTGCAAGATATTTTCCTTCAGATTATGTCAACATGCATCTTATTTATGTCCACATACATGATAATTTATGTCAACATGCGACTTATTTATGTCAACATGCAACTTATTTATGTCAACATGCAACTTAATAAACTTACATGTATACATATTTTTCTTACAAGTTGACATAATTATCTTGCATGTTGGCAAAATAAATTGCATGTAAACATAATTAAGTTGCATTTTAACATATTTAACATGCATGTTGACATAATATGTATGAAAATATCTTGCATGTAGGAGGAAGAAGTATGCAAACATAGACATGTAATCAACAAGTAGTTTAAACTTAAAATATTCTAACCTTACATGTAACATCACATCCCACATCAAAGAAACAATTTGGGAGTTGATATGTTATCTAGAATGACCCCCAAACCCTATTAAATTGCCTCCCTGAACAACAATTTGAGTAGAAAAAAATAGAATTTCAATTGAAAAAAATTACCAGTTCTGACCTCAGGGACGAAGTACCTTAAAAGACCCTCATACTAAGATTTTGCAATGTCTACACTTTTTAGTTGAGATAATAGTGGTTATATAACAGTGAATTGTATTGGTGTGACAAATATGTCCCAAGACTAGGGAATGTAGTATGAGTCAGACTGAGAGGCTGATGCTTTTAAATGTCCTGTCATGATTTCGTAATAGAACACTTCAGATGAACCCGCACATACACTCCCATGACATTAGTGTCGTGTCAGACAATTTGTGAATTATCTGAAGAAATCTAGAGATTTATCGGTTTCAATTCCTTTTGGTCTAAAATGATATAAGCACTGCAATTAATCCCGAAAAAAAAACATGCGAGCCCTCCCAGATTAATATAATGCTCCCGCAGAAGACAGAGAACTTCAAATAGGAGCATAAGATTTTGTGCTATATTAATTCGAAAAAGTTATGCAATGGAGATTTGTTTTAGTTTTCCCCCTTAAGTTCTTAACAGGTAAAATTTTTGACAGCAGATTTGGAACTTTTCGATATTCTGCCTAGAAGGAAGGGGAAATCAATATCTATGGCATTAGGTCCTGTGTGGTCTTTTGTGTTTCATGTTTCTATGGTGTGAATGCTGGTGGACCAGGAGTCCCCGAGGGCACATGTAGCCAAGTTCGATCAACTTCGGTTGATCATTTCTTCAACGCATTCGAGAATTTCTTTTATCAAAATTTCTTGAAATTTCTTAAACGTCGGTCCTGTAGCATCATATCCCACCCATCCTGCTACGTCTTTCGGTACAATTTTGCACATAATTACTTTATTCACACTTTTTGGTCATATTACAATGTTTCGATTAAGGATCACTGACGAGGGTTTAGTACCCGAAACGTGCATGTCTGGTCCATGCTGCAAATTTATCAGTTCTTAAATAATGCTATTGAATTTGAAGACGTTTAACATTTGTATTCCTTGTATGTATCCACTTCGTACTAGGATATACATGTATCTTTCGGCACAACTGCCATTTGAGCTGCTCATTGTATGAAAAGCGTGATGACTTCCCTTTCACGAGTAACATCATTCCTTCTTCTCCTGCTTATGACACTTTTGTTTCGCAGCTAATTCGGAACGACAGGGCGTGTTCCACATATGACGACTTCATCATAAAATCCAGACGGCTTGCAAGTAAGCTACTCGTCCAGGGTTATATTTCACTATGGCTGAAATCGTTTCGGTCGCTGCAGGGATTTTATAGAAGGATATGAGATCCCTCTTTCCAGAATGATCAGTGACATTCTGGATTGCGATTGTATGGCTGTCAACATAACCAAACAAGGTAGCTTTACCTGATATGTACATCAATATGTACATCAAGACTATCACCGAATTTGAGAAGTTTTCATGGTACTGTTGCGACCGGTGTTGCATTCAAACAGAAGACGATGACTCTCCCTGGTACCTGGTCTCACCTCTCAATGTTTTTTTTTATTCCGGGATTAGCAACTCTTTCAATGGAAACAACTTTGAGACTGAATAACGGGGGAGGGGGGATTTCTTCGATGTTTATTTAAGTAGATGCCCTTATAAATGCTCAAGGCTAACGTTCTTCATAATTGGTGTGTTTGGATGGCTCTAAGATAGGACATCTTTCTACATTTATATAAATAATATGGGAGATGTTTTGGAAAATTTTCATGAAATGTTGTGAGGGAGAATTTACAAATGTATTCACGTCAAGTGCCAGAACAATGTGAAACTAAAAATCTGCATATTCTTTATCATTAATTGAGATTACGTCATCATGTCTGTAAGTTAAATTGAATATAAGTGTCAAATGCTTATTTCCGTAAGAGATCCATGACTGAGTAATTTCGGTCTCACATGAGTAAAGAAAAGTATCAGCAAAGACTTTGAGCACGGCCTGTTTCCATTGGAATACCCACAATCATTCCTCCAAATACTACACATATATGTTTTGGAGAGCTCATAGAGCATTTTGAGTACGTTTTCCTCTATATGTATTAATTTTATGATTAGAATCAAGATTTCCTCTCACAATATTCGAATTTCTCGGCCAATCAGAATTAATCATCGTTTCTTAGAAATAACAATGGAAATTTAATGATACGCCCGTCTCAAGACGGGACGTATTATGTTCTGACGCTGTCCGTGAGTCCGTCCATCTGTCCGAGGTCATGTTTTCTGGACTTCTTTCTACAGCCTTTCAAGATATTGGATTGAAATTTGACACATGACTTGATATCAAGCAGCGTAAGATCAAGTTTGAGTTTCGGGAAAATTGACCTATTTTTAGCAGAGTTAGATATTTTAAACAATTCTACAGTTTTTCGGACTTTTTCCCGCAGCGTTTGCGGCTATTGAATTGACACTTCATATACGCCTTTACTATAAATAATTACAGATCCAGTTCAAGATTTGGAAATGCTGACCCATTTTTAGCAGAGTTATGGCCCTTGAACATAGCAAATTTCAACAATGTTACAGTTTTCTGGACTTTTTTTGGCAGCCTGAGAAGCTATTGAATTGAAACTTAGTATATGCCTTCAAAATAAATAATTACAGATCCAATTCAAGTGTCTGAACAGTTTACCTATTTTTAGCAGAGTTATGGCCCTTGAACTTAGAAAAATTGAACAATTTTACAGTTTTTCTGGACTTTATTCCGCAGCGTTTTCAGCTATTGAATTGAAACTTGGTGTACACCTTCATAACAATGAATTGCAGGTCAAGTATTAGTTGGTGATCAATTGACTTTTTTACAGAGATATGAACCTTGAACATAGAATGACTCTCAGCTCTAGCACCTTCAAATTAACCATGTGGGTTGACTTTAGCAAGTTAGGGAATAAAGTCAAGGAACCTAATGTTTTTTAAGGTTAGGGGGTCAAAAGTCAATATCATTTTGTTGCTGAAAATAGCCGGAACTACTTCCATCAAAATCATTAAGTATGTTGCTAAGATCGGCTTTCGAATGATAATTATGCAAAGAAAAAATAGTTTTATTAACAGTAGCCCTTAGATATAAATACGATATCAGAATTAATGAAAATTTTATGACAATTTCGATGATGTACCGATATACGTGGTTTTTACAGCGTTGTTCGGTTGCTATGCTCCTGTTTTTGAAGTTTCTTGGACCATTTCCTGTCCTTAAAATTTTCACGAAAGACAGAAAATTCAGTAAATGCCGAGAAAAACAGAAACTTCCGGATATTTTCTTCAAAATTACATTCCCGTCGTAACAGTAGCAAGTACCTGCGTTTGAAATTTTCCAATGACTGACGACTGTCAACGACAACGTGCAAAACTTTTGATTGAGAACTTCAAAAGGACCGAAGATCAAATGACAATCGTTCTGAACCTATGAAGTATTGAAACTAGAAACTTTTCTAATGATATATTTTCGGCGAGAATCAGATGAAGAATTTTTAAGAAAATACTGACAGCGAATAGAAAATGAGAGATCAAAAGACGGCGACCTACCTCGGCCTCGATCAGGATACAGTATCGTCATAAATTTTCACAATTAACTTGTCACTTATGAAATAACTAAATCCTAGGAAGATATTCTGATACCAATAGATCATAATCATGCAATTTTCTGCAAGTATTAGATATATAAGTACAGAATAAATATTGTTAAAGAAGGTTACGAGTTGGCACACCTATATTTTCTTGTTGTCAGTTAAAAGATAGGATATATTGTAGAACTATCTTTTCACCGTTTGTTCTCCAGTTGAATAATGCAACTTTTTACCGATATCTTACAATTGGAGAATCCAAGATAGAGTAACCCAGTAATATTTTCTATCAGCAACGTTTACAATATTTGTTCTGCTCTTATGTATGATGTTTGCATGACATGTATGGTGGTATACTTCTGCAAGATATTTTCCTTCAGATTATGTCAACATGCATCTTATTTATGTCCACATACATGATAATTATGTTAACATGCGACTTATTTATGTCAACATGCAACTTATTTATGTCAACATGCAACTTCATAAACTTGCATGTATACATATTTTTCTTACAAGTTGACATAATTATCTTGCATGTTGACAAAATAAATTGCATGTCAACATAATTAAGTTGCATTTTAACATATTTAACATGCATGTTGACATAATATGTATGAAAATATCTTGCATGTAGGAGGAAGAAGTATGCAAACATAGACATGTAATCAACAAGTAGTTTAAACTTAAAATATTCTAACCTTACATGTAACATCACATCCCACATCAAAGAAACAATTTGGGAGTTGATATGTTATCTAGAATGACCCCCAAACCCTATTAAATTGCCTCCCTGAACAACAATTTGAGTAGAAAAAATAGAATTTCAATTGAAAATAAACAAATTCAAGGAATTGTGGTCCCCGCTTTTGGGTGTTTGTCTTTAAAGAAATCCTTACAGACATCCCCCCATTCTTAAGTTTTAATAATATATCTCATATATTATCAACATTCTAAATATGAAAGATTAACTCCAAGAAAAGGTCAAAAGGTACAAACTTTTGTTTTGTTTCCAAGGGACAGGGCTTATGAAAAGGTATGCACATGTGAAATATTTAAGACCTATGATTTAAATTAAAATCAGAAACTTATGGTCGAGGTTGAAGTTTTTAAATGTGGGTCAACCTCCATGGACAAGGTCACAAGGTCAGAATGTTGTTACCAACAGAAAGGTCTCATCACAAGGAATACACATGTGAAATGTGAAAGCCCTATCATTTTCCATTAAAAAGTTATGGACAAGGTTATAGTTTTTTGAAAAGTAGGTCGAACTCAAAAGGTCAAGGTCACAAGGTCAAAATATTTGGTATCCATGGAAAGGTCTTGTCACAAGGAATACACATGTGAAATATCAAAGCCCTATCACTTTCCATTCAAAAGTTATGGTCAAGGTTTAAGTTTTTAATAAGAAGGTCAAAGTCCAAGGTCAAGGTCAAAAGGTCAAAAATTTTGGTATCAATGGAAAGGTCTTGTCACAAGAAATACACATGTGAAATATCAAAGCCCTATCACTTTCCATTCAAAAGTTATGGTCAAGGTTAAAGTTTTTAATAAGTAGGTCTAACTCCAAGGTCAAGGTCACAAGGTCAAAAATTTTGGTATCCATGGAAAGGTCTTGTCACAAGAAGTACACATGTGAAATATCAAAGCCCTATCACTTTCCATTCAAAAGTTATGCACAAGGTTAAAGTTTTTGTGACTGACGGACAGACAGACGGACGGACAGACGGACAGACGGACGAACCGGTTTTAATGTCCCCGCGCTTTTGCGAAAGCGGGGGACAAAAATTACCAGTTCTGACCTCAGGGACGAAGTACCTTAAAAGACCCTCATACTAAGATTTTGCAATGTCTACACTTTTTAGTTGAGATAATAGTGGTTATATAACAGTGAATTGTCTTGATGTGACAAATATGTCCCAAGACTAGGGAATGTAGTATGAGTCAGACTGAGAGGCTGATGCTTTTAAATATCTTGTCATGATTTCGTAATAGAACATTTCAGATGAACCCGCACATACACTCCCAGGACATTAGTGTCGTGTCAGACAATTGGTAAATTATCTGAAGAAATCTAGAGATTTATCGGTTTCAATTCCTTTAGGTCTAAAACGATATAAGTACGGGCTTTTATCCCGTTGCTAACTTGGTAATATAGCTTGAACGTGTCTCAAATCACAAATTGTCGCTTTTCTCGGAAACACACGAGCCCTCCCATTTCAAGGTGATGTTCTTGCAAAATGATTAGTGGGTAAATAATATACTGCAAGTACGGGCAAAATAATTTTCACACTCTTGGGCAATATTACATTGTTTAGATTGAGGATCACTGACGAGGGTTGAGTACCCGAAACGTGCATGTCTGGTCCATGCATGCTGAAAATTTATCTGTTCTTAAATGATGCTAATGAATTTGAAGACGTTTAACATACCACTTTGAGAAGATTTGTCTAAGAATAATTAATCTCTTGAAAGATTAACTTTTTTGACAATTAGTTATTATATTGTTTATGGCAAATATATCGATACCAACAACGCCTTTCAAAGTACTCAGTGACCTTACATTTGTTAGAGAGTTGTTTTTACAAAGTCACGTGTCCCTCTGTGGCTATCAACTGATCGTTGGCTATGTAAATTTAGTCATTAAGAAATGGACATCAGGAAATCCTAATTGAGCAATGTTCAGACAATGGTTTGAGAAATCCAGTGAACGGATACGGACAAATCTTTGATACTCGTAGAAATTGTTGACAAGATAGCAGAAAAATAAAGCAAAGATCTCTAAGAAGATCGAAGGACCGGTATGTTCGACCGGGCAACATTAAAAACTGTTTTCGTGGTCACGTGACGAACTGTTGACCTCGCAAATAAATTCAATGATCAATTAGGTAATAAAACAGTCTTCTCTGTAGTGGAGAATATCTGGTAAATTGTTACCCTCGGCCTTCGACTTCGGGTAACAGTTTTCACGGTTTTCTCCACTACCTTGGGACAATAGCTTGACTGTTCCCCAAGTAGCCATGAAATAACTGTATATTATCTCGCAGTTATTTGGTGTAGACGCGGACCCCTCTAACGTATTTTGTCCAAATTTCTTCTCCAGTATCGCGTACTGACCAAAAGTGACTGCAAAGCTCAATGACAAATGAACCAGCCAAATACATAGCTATGCCTTTAGGGAAATTTCACTTAGGTTTTGAACAACTTATCAAATCTGGCGATAGAAAATTTAAAATAAATTTTAGTCAACTGCCAAAAACACTTTGAAACAATACGAACGATTTCTTCGAGGAAACCAACAAGATACCAACCTAGTTGTTAAAATTTTCAATATTGAAATATATAAATTAGTGACCATATTCGCATTTTTCATCACTGATACTCGAGGACGACACAACGGAAATCTAAATAATGAAGGCTATCCAAAGTCGGATCCGGGTACACATTTGGCTTCGTTTGGTTTATATGTTGGTCCTGTGATGATTTTATTCGTTGACTCATTTATTTTGGTTGCCTGTTGGTGTTGTTGAAGGTCTGTATATTCAACCACCTTGTTATTGATATGCACACCTGAGTGACGTAGGTTGATAGGTGTTAAAGATAACAGTGTCTTTCATGAACAAATACATTCAATTAAATATTTGTACAATAGAATAAAATAAAATTCCAGTGCATCATATGCGCATTTAACATATTCATCAAATCTCATCAATGTTACTTGAGTGTTTTAAATTTCTCTGCTACCAGGGCTGAGAGGAGGCTTTTAAACCTGAAATTTTAGTATAAAGGATTTGAGAAAGAGTACCTGTTGTTTGATAAGAAATGTCTTTTTTTCTTTAATACGACAATTTCTGTATACGGGACCATTTTTTAAAGAGTAAATCAATTCTATTTTAGCTATGATCTTTGAATCAAAATGTAAGTAAGAGAAGGAAAGACAAAAAAATATATAAAAGAAAAAAATATTCTCTTTAGAATCTCTTCCGTGTGAACAGGGTGCAATGAGAACGCACATTACATGTGCACGCTGACCGTAGAACGTGATTTTAAGGTAGTAGGTGGTTTACATACATTGTAATTACATTGATAAATTATTTTTATTTAGATAAATGAAAATTTTAAGTTTTAAAATTGAATCTATGAAATTTTTAAGTTTAAAATGAAATTCATTATGATACAAGATACAAGATATTTATTTCTCATAAACCAATATGACTTACAAAGGTATCGAGAATACATATGTACAATATATACAACAAAACATATAGGTATTCAAAGTAGCACATGGAACAGACAACATTGATAATATGATGAACTATGGAGGACATAGTATCGTGTTTACTTCATTTATGAATTTACAAAATTTACGTAGAGTTAGATGATCTTTTGTTTGAAACAATTGCTTAAATTTTAGTGTATTTGCATTTTCTCTATAATAAGTACTAAGACACTGATTTCTTGCTAATCTAAAAAAGGAATATACAAAAAAATAATGATACTCATTCCCTAAATAATTTTTGTTACAGTATAAACATTTCCTGTTACTTCTTTCAATAGAATGCCATCTTCCTATTTCTATAGGTAAATGATGGTTAGTAGTTCTAAATTTACAAAAAATATTCCTAATGATCCTTTTTATCTAATAAATCTAAGTACTCTTCAAATTTCCATTCTTCTTTAAAAATTCTATAAGACAATCCTTTTGGTGAATTAAAAATTTCAGATTTCCAACTCTGTATAAATTGGTCTAATAATCTTCCGTGTATGCTATTCTTTAACCACAATACATTTAAATTTTCTTGCATGTAGAAGCATTACTAAAACAACAATCATCAAGAATTTGTTTCACTCTTAGTATCCAATTTGATTTCAGATTGTTTGTAGAAAGTTTAATGAATATTAATCTATACAGTAATGAAGAAAGTTTTGACTCATTTCCAGTACAAATTTTGGCCCAGTAATTAATCATTCTTGCCTTAATATCAACAACAAGTGGACAAATACTCAATTCCTCAAATACCATAAAATTTGGAGTTGATTTCTTTAAATTAAATGATAATTTACAAAATTTCAATTGCACATGTTCTGACAAAGTAAAGTTTGAAAATCCCCAAATTTCAATTCCATACTTTAAAATAGGTTTAACAATGTAAACGTCTTTAAATTGAATAGCATCATTTAAGAACAGATAAATTGGCAATGTGGACCAGACATGCACGTTTCGGGTACTTAACCCTCATCAGTGATCCTATATATAAACAATGTAATATGCCAAAACGTATGAAAGTTACTATGTCGAAAAAGTGAACCGAAAGACGTAGCAGGATGGATGGGATATGATGTTACAGGACCCACTTTTTAGAACTTTCAAGAAATTTTGATAAGAGAAATTAAGAATGCGTTGAAGAAACGATCAACGAAATTGATCGAACTTGGCTACATGTGCCAATCTTATAAATAGATCAACTGTACAACTAACACTAAGGCTGTGTAATCTACTTTTCCTTAAAACTTCAACATTGCTTTAGTACCCTTTTCAGCATTTTTCTTTATAGTTTTATGATAGGATCCACTAGGAGTAAAAGTAATTCCAAGATAATTACACTCTTTTACTTTTTCCAACTTTTTACCATTTAAAATGAAATCTTTATAAGTTAATCTACCATTAGAAAATGTAATTACCTTTGATTTGTCTACATTAATTTTAAGTTTCCATTGTGTACAATAATCTTGAAACACATTAAGTATACTTTGTAGGTTTTCGACTGACTCTGCTAACAATACTGTATCGTCAGCATACAACAATAAAAACAATTTTATGTAAATACCAAGTTGGTCACCAATATCATCAGTAATTGTAGAGAGTTCTCGAACATTATTCTAAATAAAAAAATTCTCAATATCATTCAAATACAAAGAATAAGCTTAAAATGCATCAAAGATGCAAAGTGCCGAGTTGCAAAACTTGAATATAAGTAAAATATACATAATTTGAATATGGTCTCGACAGATGGGAAACATTATTAGCATGTTTCAGGTTGATCCACATTCATATATAATTCAGAAACCATTTTCAATTAACGAGTCCTATGAATTTGACCTTTGATCTCTTGACCCCAAAATTAATAGGAAACATTTCTGGCAAGTTACATGATAATAGGTGCAATACAGGCTCAAATTCAGTCGGGAAACCATTTTTAATCATCTTAGTCCTGTGACCTTGACCTTTGACCTTTGAACCCCAAAATTGATAGTGGTCATCCTTGATCCATGGGAAACATTTCTGGCAAGCTTCATTATTATAATTGCAATACAGGCTGAAATATGGTCCGGAAACCACTTTCAATCATCGGAGTCTTGTGACCTTGACCTTTGACCTTTTGACCCCAAAATCAATAGGGGTCATTCTTGATTCATGGGAATCATTATTGGCAAGTTTCATGACTTTAGGTGCAATACAGGCTAAAATATGGCCAGGAAACCATTTTCAATCATCAGAGTCCTGTGACCTTGACCTTTGACCTTTTGACCCCAAAATCAAAAGTGGTCATTTTCTATTCACAGGAAACATTTCTGGCAAGTTACATGATTATATGTGCAATACAGGCTGAAATATGGTCCGAAAACCAATTTCAATCAACAGAGTCCTGTGACCTTGACCTTTGACCTTTTGACCCCAAAATCAATAGGCCTCATCCTTGATTCAAGGGAAACATTTCTGGCAAGTTTCATGACTTTAGGTGCAATACAGGCTAAAATATGGCCAGGAAACCATTTTCAATCATCAGAGTCCTGTGACCTTGACCTTTGACCTTTTGACCCCAAAATCAAAAGTGGTCATTTTCTATTCACAGGAAACATTTCTGGCAAGTTACATGATTATAGGTGCAATACAGGCTGAAATATGGTCCGAAAACCAATTTCAATCAACAGAGTCCTGTGACCTTGACCTTTGACCTTTTGACCCCAAAATCAATAGGCCTCATCCTTGATTCAAGAGAAACATTTCTGGCAAGTTTCATGACTTTAGGTGCAATACAGGCTAAAATATGGCCAGGAAACCATTTTCAATCATCAGAGTCCTGTGACCTTGACCTTTGACCTTTTGACCCCAAAATCAAAAGTGGTCATTTTCTATTCACAGGAAACATTTCTGGCAAGTTACATGATTATAGATGCAATACAGGCTGAAATATGGTCCGAAAACTAATTTCAATCAACAGAGTCCTGTGACCTTGACCTTTGACCTTTTGACCCCAAAATCAATAGGCTTCATCCTTGATCCAAGGGAAACATTTCTGGCAAGTTTCATGATTATAGGTGCAATACAGGCTGAAATATGGTCCGGAAACCATTTTCAATCATCTGAGTCCTGTGACCTTGACCTTTGACCTTTTGACCCCAAAATCAATAGGCCTCATCCTTGATTTAAGGGAAACATTTCTGGCAAGTTTCATGATTATAGGTGCAAAACAGGCTGAAATATGGTCCGGAAACCATTTTCAATCATCTGAGTCCTGTGACCTTGACCTTTGACCTTTTGACCCCAAAATCAATAGGGCTCATCCTTGACTAATGGTGAGTAAGTGTATGAAGTTTCATTGTTATAGCCTCTTTCGTAGTTGACTTATAGTCCGGAAACCAATTGTTGACGCCCTCCCGCCCGCCCGCCCAGACGCCCGCCCAACCGCCCGCCCAGACGCCCGCCCGCCCGCCCGTCTCACATCAAATTAAGAGCCGAGTTTTGCAACTCGGCTAAAAAAGGAACGGTGATAAATTTTCACCTTGAAGGACACCATTATTACATGGGAACAATTCTGAGAAATTTCCATCAAAACTTATGCTTGATTTAATCCCTTGATACATGTTATAGATGATATTTTGTACTTTCCCCCCAATATTGTTAACTAATAATTTATGACAAAGCCCTTCCTTTCAAACCTTATCAAACGCTTTTTCAAAATCAATAAAAGATGCAAAATAGTTTCTTTTGTAATTGTTTAAACATATCTATCAATGAGTGTGAAATAATATTATTTTTATATTATTAATATTATTATGAAGATATTCTTATGTTCCCTTTCCCATCTAATTGAAATGACCGCATGGGCATATCACTCTCTGATGATTTTACACCTGGCAGGTAAGGAATATACGGAATTTACTTACCTGCACGATTGATTGACATGTGTGTACGTGTCAAAACAACGATTTCTTAATTTGGATGTTACTTTAATGTTAAACGTCTTCAAATTCAATAGCATCATTTAAGACCTAATAAATCTAAAGCATGGACCAGACATGCACGTTTCGGGTACTAAACCCTCGTCAGTGATCCTCAGTCTAAACAATGTAAAATGGCCAAAAAGTTTGAAAATTATTATGTCCAAAAATGTACCAAAAGACGTAGCAGAATGTATGGGATATGATGCTACAGGACCGATTTTTTAGAAATTTAATGTATGCTAATAACGGGTTAGCACAATTGATGTACAAATACGAAGAAAGCCAACCCTTTGTAACTTACACCAAAGAAAAGCTGGCTATGATGGTTTTACATTTATCTAAAAATTTCCATTGAGTATTAGAAAAAGCAAACTTTTTTATCGATCAAATTTGCATGTCATATGACCATGGTGACAAATGAATCCTGTATAGATATGATAAAAGTACAGACTATGCGCTTTAGCCATAAACCCGTGTATTCTGCCATATCGACTCACAAAAGTGACGTCAAACGGCGTAGCTGATTAAAGATCGGCAATCTACGGAAATCTTCGGTAAAGTGCTATTTTTATTTCCATTATCAAGCTGTTTTGATCTTGTTTTTAGGGGCTGTCGTAGGGATTAAGATTACTGATAAGTTCTATCACATTAGGTTTAAAAAACCATTTGTAAATTTTCGTGACCTGTCTCCTTTAACTGCGAGATTTCCACATTCAATGAGTATTTTGTCTACCTGGTCCTTTGATAAAATCCGTTTAATCGATACTCAAACCAAAGCCAGTTCAAACAGGAAGTATCGTTGTTGCGTACGTCTTATGAGTCTGTAGAAGAAGCTCTCATCAGATTGCTAGTTTTCTTTCCTTATTGGTATGTATGATAAATTACTATGATAATAATCATGAGACATGATTTCATAAACCTTCTCACATGAATTCATTTGTCGAAGTAATAAGCGTCCATATATCCATAGTATGGAGATAACAGTTTGAACTATTTTATTATTTTTCTTTGAAAAGTCTTTCGATAGTGAAAGTGAAAATATAACGGTACACTTATTAAAAGGCAGATATTGTATTTTGTTTCAAAATTGAATACGTAATGAGAATACCTTTTCGATATGACTATCCTGATCGTATTGCAGCTTCAAAACACTGTGATGTCGCTGACTAAGAGCCATGAGGAACCACTGGGGCTTTCCTTAACAGATTCCTTGGCTAGAATATTTGACAACGGTATCGATACAGATGTCACGTTTTTGGTTGGGGATGGAAAAGTGGAAGTTAAAGCTCACAAGCTTATTCTGAGGTCTAGAAGTCCGGTTTTCAGAGCTATGTTTGACGACAGTCCAATTGCAGAGTCCAATACCGTGACAATTCCAGATACAGATAAATGGACTTTTCAAAAATTTTTGAGGTATTCTTTTTATTTTTTTAAATATGACAACACTTGTTAATTACTATACACAAATTCCCTGGTAGTCTTGTTCAAGCATCTTTTTTAGCATTGCGGCGGCAGAGCACGGATTGTATTACGTGCGCCCTCTTTTGATATCCATTTACATATTCATCTGTGTTGCTTGGGCTCCCCATTTTGCGGTCCTGTTTGTGTGTGGTCATCTGACAGTGAGGTGGTTGTTTTATGCCACAATTGTACGTTCGAGATCTCTGGGTAATCGGAAAAGTGGGAGGGTTGTGCGCACGTAATCCAGGATAATCACACCTTCTGTTATTTCCGTGGCAGATGGCCGTCCTAAGTCGGCACCGGTTGCCCATTGGTCTCGTTGGTTTATGTGTAGTCCTTTGCGTTTGATGTTTCTGTGTTGTGTGTTGACGTTCCTTGTCCCTTTTGCGTCTCTTCCTGTGCTTGTCTGCTCTGTGTTTTTGCATTGGGTGTTTTGCTGTGGGTGCTGCAACCTGTTGTTGTTAGAGATCTCCTCCTTTGCAAACTGACGACCATGCCAAAATGATTCATTGTTGATTTTTGTCCATATTTTACAAAAAAAGGCTCCTTGTTTGACATACATTGATTTTTTGACACTCCTTCAATCAACTTACTTGAAGAGCTGAGGATTTGATTTTTACCCTACCTCTAACAAGTCAGCCTGGAAATCCCGGAAAGCGATTGGCTAAAAATCCATCACGTGAAGACGTGGTATTAATATATCTTTCACCCCAACTTTGACAAAGCACATGTGGCTGGTAAATCCTGAATATCGATTGACTGATTACGGTAACACGGAGACAGGCTATATATTTTACCCTACCTCTGACAAGTTTGTCTGGAAATCCCGGATAGCGATTTGCTAAAAGCTGTCACATGAAGACGTGGTATATGTTATGCCGGGTGCCTTGCCTTTTAAACCAGACCCCCTTGTGACGTCACAACGTTATCCTTCATGTTGACGTCGTAGCGTAAACAAACAATGACGTGCACGCAAACACTTTATGAAAATTATCAAAATAGGTCATCGGTGAGGTAAATTCGTTACCTAGTCATCTGATGACCTGGCACGGGTTGATACCAGGTCACTAGGTTTTATACCGGACTCGCCCGGTATTATTAGTTATACAGAGTTTTACAGGGGGATTCTATTAGTTATACAGTGTTTTACAGGGGGGATACAGAAATATATTGGGTCGATGCTTAATTGTTTATCTAAAATTTTAAATATCATACAACAAATAATACTCAAATATAATTCACTACAAATAACCGAAATTCCTCAGTAAGGGGGTTTTGATATTTTTCAGCACTGCTAAAGTTCTGTCGAAAATTGTGCATACACCGTTGATTTTAAAAGCTGACACGAATGCTCCCTTTTGCATTTGTGGCCAAAATTCAATGATATTTTTTTCAACAGAACCCAAATTATGATACCTTTTTGAAATATCACAGCAGTGTTCCTTCACTCACAATGATGTCAATATGTAAATAAATAGAACCGAATACAGATTTTGTGTGATAACACGACAGTATATGCATATGTGTAATGATATTACATGTACCATATGGGTTACTATATATTATAAGTTTCTCTACATTCAAACACTTTACTGACACCTGACTTATTTCTGAATAGATACGACATATGTATGTAGGTAAAACAGCCTTAACAAAATTTTCAAATAAGTTCAATTTCAGCAAATATTTGACTTTTGTTGGTCACTCTAGGGTTACCATTTCTTTGCAAAGAAAAAAAATCGTATTTACATAAGAATAACAATCTGATTATTACCCCTGCGCTCAGGCTCGAACCACGGTCTTCCCGTATGGTGGACAAGAGCTCTACCTCTGAGCTATTGGATCGACTTGCCGATTGAGCGATTATAACAAAGCCAGAACATCAAGACATTTTAAGTGACGAAAATCGGAAATCTTTAGCGTGGAGATTTCTTAAAAATTCTCGCCTAAGGGAGGCCACTTAAACGTGTGTGATATCTCGTTCACCCTCACCAGTGATCCTAAAATCTAAATAATGTAATATGCCAAAAAAGTATGAAAGTTACTATGTCGAAAAAGCGTACCGAAAGACGTAGCAGGATAGGTGGGATAAGTTGCTACAGGACCCACTTTTTAGAAATTTCAAGAAATTTTGATAACAGAAATTTAGAATGCGTTGATGAAACGATCAACCGAAATTGATCGAACTTGGCTACATGTGCCCTCGGGGACTCCTGGTCCACCAGCAGTGACACTCACAAAGTGGTATAAATATAAACGTCTTCAAATTGAATAGCATCATTTAAGAACAGATAAATTGAAATTTAGAATGCGTTGAAGAAACGATCAACCGAAATTGATCGAACATGGCCCTCGCGTACCGAAAGACTTAGCAGGATAGGTTTATTCAATAAGTACGCTATAAATAGCAATAAAAACGCTATTACGAGGACCAGATTTTAATTAAAATTCATCATTACGGACTCAGAATACACCTAATTCAGGTGGCAATGGAATTTTGACCATACATTTGATGTTTTGATACCTTGTAGATGATTTTGTGTCAATGTCATGTTTGATTTTGGCAAATTTAACCACTTATCAGCGCTGACTTTGGTACCTGTGTACCGTGTACTCTCTGTTTACAAACGAGTTTACATACGTTGACATGGAAGATGGACACCCGAACAGCATATCGAAGTTTGAAAGGTGACACAAATTCCTTAGGGCAAAGATTGGCATACTCATTTTGGTTCTAGTGACTTTAGTTATCTATAAAGTTTACATTCAGATTGTTCCCAATCATTGCAAGCCGGGATTTTAAAAGAAAATAAGCAATTCAATGCAAGTAAACAGATCGATGACGAAAAACTGCCCTTGACAACGCCCGTTTTATTTCAAAATGCCACTAAATTTACCTGATTAAGTGTTATGACTTGAAACGGTATCTCTATTGCCATCAAAATCACATGTGCCATTCTTGTTTAAACATGCAACACAGTAAGTATGACGCGTTTTTGATGACGTGGTACAATGTCGTCATATTCAAAACATTTGTCACGTGACTTCGTTTTTAAACTTCAAAGACAAGTGCCGACTGGCATTCCGGCTGTGACGTTCAAACGCTTCAAGTAACCTAGTCATCTGTTGACCATGTCGGATACCACGTCACTATATATAGACACAGACAAAAGTTAAGCAACACCCCAATATTTCGGAGACCTTATCCTTTAAATGATAATATCGAGACATTTTCGTAAAATATATCAAATACCAATTCTTTTTTTTTAGATGACTTTACACCTTTTGTTAACATTTAACACTAAAATGTTATTGAAATTGAAACATTTGGCTTGGATAGAGCCTCAAATGAAAATAAGGTATTTTTGAGGGAAATAATGTAGAATAAAGTTTGAAGAGAAGTATTGAAAAATCAAGGTAACAGGTACTGAAAAAAAGAGATAAACCACATTAGGCTCAAAATTCACAAATCTAATGCGGTTTTATTTTATAAATTTAGTATTCTTTTTTTCCATTTGACATCCGGTTGAGTTGTATTCCGACTATCCTCTTTCAATTGCCCATGTTGTTGAATTGCAGATAATTCTCGTTAAAGACATTTGTTGCTCATAATTGCTCTATATTCTATGTCCATCAATGTTAATGAGGACTTTCAGCCAAATTATGCCGCATTTTGGTCAAACGGGATGCATATCCGGTTTTTAATTTTGATATAAAATGATTAATTTTACGATTTGAAGGATTCATCTCTTAACCGGAAGTGACATTTTGGTAGGTGGTTGTCCTACATGAAGATTGATATTGATCGAACTGGGGTTGAATAAAGAAAATTCAAGAAAATATTGGTAACAAAGGTGTTATCTTAAAGAAAATACAGACAAAGCATCCATAAATATATCGTTGTCAAAGTTTATCTTTTTGGAGAAAAATGATAGTTATAAAGATATGCCCCAAAATGTCTTATTCATGGTCTAAATGTTCGTCTGATAATAAGTTCTACCGGTACGTGGGAGCTTAACTTCACTTCCGGTGTCATGAACGCGCTTTTTGACACGATATATTTTCAAAGATATTTACTCCCAATACTTAAGAGATAATTCGCATTATATTACATATTCAGTTTTCAATTTCGTTAGATTAACAATTTGATTTATTGCAGCCATACTGAACAGCGAATTTTACGAGATAAATCAATTATACATTATTTTCAAATATTTTTTTTATCAAACCAGCATTTAGCATAAAAAAGCATCACTGAAGCATCATTGATGATGATTTAATATCCGAAACACATGTCTGGTGCATAAATATATAATTAAATGGATTTGATAAAAAAAGGACATCGATGTCAATCGTACAGAAAATATTCAGACAAAGTTATACATAATGACAAAGGAGATAATGTTTGCTATACAACATAGTTTATTATCTTTGATTATGTTTTCAGGCTGACATCAAACGGAACTAGTATTCAGTAACCTACCCGGTAGACTTTAGCTTTAGGGAACACGTCATACGCTATGATGACCCATTGTCCAAAATGGTGGATTGTATTCTGTCTTAGACCATTTGAACCATCCAACCACAGAATATACTTGTATCTTCCGAAATGGAAGTAACCGGATGTGATATTTCTGCCGAATATGAGATGCTGACTCTTCCTGGGCACCTGGTCTCACTTCCATATTGAGAGTTCGCTTCTTTTCATGTGGTGGAGCTTTTTGTTTGTTTGCTTTGGTTCTTGTTTTATCCTGATTTTGTATGCCTTTATGATTTTCTGAATCATCGATTTTGTACTTTGTATTGAGATATGATCATTGTCCATATTTTATATGAACGAATTGATTTCAATACCGTGTCGAATTCGTGATCATACATGTATTAGAAGTTTACTTAATGAGTCGATTTTTAATTAGATGATAAAATTTTAAAATCTGATCCCACTACGATTAAAACACCAAGTCAAACTATCTGGGTTTTTTTCAGGTATTTCTACGTAGATGAACTGACAGATACCTTTGGATTTTACAACTTAGATGCGGTAAAACGCTTGCTTTATTTGATTGAAAAATATATGATGCCGATGATGAAATCGATTTGTGTATCTTTCCTGCAGAGTTTACTCGATCTTGATACTGCATTTGAAATATTTAATATCTGCACTGTATACTCGTTACTGGAATTCAGAGCTACTGTCGTGAAATTCATGGCAGATCAGGCAGACGAATGCTGTCGTCTTGAGACCTTCACTCAACAAGATCACCTTCTCATTGAGAAATTCACCGAGTCCCCTCATCTTTGTATAGTAGAAACGAAACTACTGGATGCTGTCCTACGCTGGGCAACAAATGAATGCAACAGAAAAAGCCTGGAGTTAAACAGCGAAAACATACGTTTAGTCCTTGGTCAAATTATACGCAATGTAAGGTTTATGTCAATTCCTGAGAGTGAGCTTCAAGGAAGGCTTCTATTCGATGGTGTTCTCACTAGAGATGAGGTTAAGGAATTGGAACGCCTTTACAATGCAGATACTGCCAATATGAAAAGCGAAATCTTTGAGGTTATGCCACGTAATGGTCTTTCGAATGAAATAATAACTCGATATAAACAATCAACTTCCGAATCAACCTCCGAAAAGCAATATGCTCTTAACCTTACCACATCGGGTGAAGTGTGGCTATTTGGTGTTTCAGTATATGGGCCAACTCAGGATCATGAATTTGTGTGTGTCGTTATTGAAGTGAAGACTTATGGATTGGATGACTCTAAAGTAATTCGTCATTTGAAGAAGACCGATTTCTCAGAGAAGGTTGCCCACATAATGTTTGATAAACCCATTCGATTGAAACCTAAAGCACAATATACATTGTTACTTACGATATTTGGATCAGGATCATATCAAAGTTTCTACGTTTCTACAAATGGTTTAGCTACTAGCGTTAATTTTCATGGAACAACTCTGTCATTTTCAAATGAAGTTGGTAAAAACTTTGGTTCATACACAGGACGAGGTCAATTTCCCAGATTTTTTCTCCAAGGCATGAATGAGGCTTATGCCTCTTACAAATACAAAGCCAAGAAAAGAAACATTACGCACTTATTCCAAAGAACTCTTTTGTAAACGCAATATCTTAGGTGATCAATGAACAAAAGTCCCCTTAAACGAAAGGTGTTTAATATGCATGATCAGTTCATATAAATGGAGTGCTGCCGTTTCTCTATTTATTAACAAAATTTATATCACCAAAACGAATTGATGGTATCACTCTATTGAATAAGTGTTGTCGCTAAAATGAATAGGTGATTATATCATAAGGAATTGGGGATAATACTATAGTGAATTGGTGATATAACAATAATGAATTGGTGATACCTCCGTAATAAAATGGTGATATCCCCATTTGAATAGACGACATCGCTATACCATTATAATGATATTCCCATATCGTCATGGTAATATCACCTATTCGAATATCTTAATAGGTGATATCACTAATTCGAATGAGAGAAATCACAAAGTCAAACTTCAGCAACCATATTTTGATGAAATTTCATACATATGTCGGGACCAATGAAAAGAGATAAAATTGACAAAATAATTGTCTCTAGCTCATCTTGTTTGAAAAAAGTTCAAAACTTGGCAAAATTAAGCATTCTTGAAGTTCCATATTTTGGACCATAAATGATGTTAATGGAAGATTTGTTTTTTGTATCTTAAAGATTAGGATCTAAAATTTTAGATAAGCTCAATGGTTGTGTATGATATTGACAAAAATATGTTTTCCATGAAAACAAAATTTATTTAAGCTAATTTTAATGCATTGGTTTCAAGATGCTGTTCGTATTTCTAATTTTTCTTCTCTCTTGATGGGTTTATAATAAAGAAATGGAATTTAAAATTTTATAAAATGGGCAAATATGAATCCACTTGTTGCTATGTACATAAGTTTCCTTGTCAACAGTTATTATTGTCTAGAACCATAATTGATTGAATTTTGACAAAATGCTCAAAACACTATTTTATAGGGTACGAGTGTTGTTGCTATGGAAACACATAGATATGAGCATTGATAGGGTACTAAGATTTCATTAGTTTTGGTGTTCGATTATTCTGCATAAATCTATATGACTTCAAAAACGCATTAAAATGCCTATGTTGTGCATTTTTAGCCTTTATCATCTGCACTTACATTCCGATCAGGAACCTGGTTACACTCACATATATAATTTTGATATGAAATTGAAAAGAAGCTTGCGTTATCCCTTCTCTTCTGTCAGATTCCCTTTTTATTTTGGTCAAGTTATTCGATTTTTTAAACCTAAATATAGTAGGCGTTATCTTCGAAAAAGTTACAGGGTTCATTGAAATTCTGATAAGTAAATTTTTATCTATATGTATAGCAGGTGACCGCCTGGAGAAACCACAGAGTGTACATCCTTTCATATTTGGTCATTTCAATTTCAATATTGTCTTTGATTGATTCTCTGTTTGTATCTTTATGTGAGTGTCATTTATTGTTATAGCTGTGGATGTTTGATATCTGCTCATTATTTGGCTGTTATTTTTACTTATTCATTTTATACATATACTTCAAGCACTTTGCAGAAAAAAATATGTCGTTGATGCTAGGATGAAGACTAAGAAGTGATGTACAGATAGTGAAAACTCAAACACAACATGCGAAGTCATTTTTTTTCGTAAGCGGTCAATAACAAATAATGATCATCAACAAAAAGCCAACCAGAAACTAGAACTAGTAATCAGAGGCTATCCCCATTATTATATGCATGTAGTAAAACGTCTTTAGGTTATGTTTTAGCAACAAATGTTGTCAAACCAGCAACGGAGAAAATTCACATGTTCCCTCGAAGATCATGTTGTACATGTGATGGAGCCGTATAGTCAGCTAACTACGCTGCTGATCAAAATTGAAGCTTGTAAAAGTAAAATGTATATTTCCTTGTTTTGTTGATAACAGAATCATTGTTTAGCTTTATTATTTCTAAAATGTATGAGGACG
The DNA here is from genome assembly GCA_033119305.1 of Pinctada imbricata. Classification (NCBI taxonomy): domain Eukaryota; kingdom Metazoa; phylum Mollusca; class Bivalvia; order Pterioida; family Pteriidae; genus Pinctada; species Pinctada imbricata. The sequence goes on along the minus strand of VSWD01000009.1, from coordinate 46,201,726 downwards.
AAATACTTTCATATTACATGTTATGATATAAGTACAGAAAGAAAAAGGTACCATTGTCAAAAATAATTTTTGTAAATTTGTCGTCTTCTTATTCATATTCTTATTCATATTCATATATCCAAATCTGACTTAGCTGTAATTCCATGGTGTTTAATTCCGAAAGAAGGGAGGGGATCTCCAACCAGACCCTGTTGCAGCACCAACAGCAAAATATCAAAACACATGATGCGAAAACACAAACTTAAGACGAGCATAGCATCACCGGCGTTAAACCGATGATAGTTACTTTAGTTAATCCGAAAATGGCGGACACAAAAAAAGGCAGAAACGATTTTTCCCTTTTATTTCACTTATTCTAGTGTATATCAATTATCTGAAGCATGGATATGTACATATACAAAGTATTATTATAGGGGAACCTTCATAAGTCTATTATCTTTCCATTTTGAGCAGAAAATAGGCAGCGAAATTTTAAGCCAAGACGACAGTAACGCAAATTTCTTATGATAGTAACTCAAAGACCTCGAAATCCATGAGATAATAGTAACGCATCCTCAAAAATACAGAAGGAACATTTTAATCAGTACGTACCAAGAATCGGGCATGCAAGATGTTTGAAATCCTTTTTACGTAAATTCACTTTAATGACTGCCACATATTATTCTGAAGTAGAAAACGACGCAAGGAAGTGAGGTGTCCGTGCGTTAGCAGTTCATGTAAATTCGACATCCTTACAGAAACGTAGAAGACGTACGGAGAAAGTACGTTGCAAGTCGTAGGTACGTGCAACGCACTCATTTTTTTGCACTTCATATGATGCATGTAAACACCAATATAACCGTGCGTACGACGTGCGTTGACGCACTCCTTCCGTACTCTTGTCACTTCCTTCCTTGCGTCTTCAGAAAAACGTAGCGCACGTAGCCTTCACAAACACGCACGTCCTAAAAGCACGCACGGCGGGTTGTGACCAGGGCTTTAAGCTTTCGCGTCTTCCCCAATTTTTAATGACTGCCGGTGTTATAGAAAAGCTACTATGGGGGAAAAACAACTATATAATATTAATGTCTTTTCAATCCGCCCTAACACTAAAAGGAAGCATAGGTCTCACGGTAAAAGGCGAAAGAAAAAACTAAGAAAAAGAGCTAGAGTACATCGTACCCTCAAAGATCTACTGATCATTGCACGCAACGGCGGCAGACATGAACTGCTACATGCTCTCTCTTCAGTTCCAGTAGTTCAATTAAAATCTACCTTGGATGAAGCACTGGTTGCATTCTTAAGAAACACTGATCGATTCAGGCTAAATATCATTGTTGCATTCGCACAAAATAAACTATATCCTTTGGTTAAACACACCTCCCCTAAAAGACGATTCATAAAAATTCCATTTATCAACAAAGGATTTGATCTTCTGAACATCTCTAATATTTTGAAAATTTAGAACCTCCTCTTATTTGTTACAAATATAAGAGACCTATTCGAAATTTCGTTTTTAACTACAACAAAGTTACACAAGATCCTAAAATACTTGAATCATGTCCTGCTTCTTGAGAATGTGCAACGTCTGAACATCTATATAAACCAGCTGGTCATATCATTACAGGTGACTTTTCAATTATCAAAGACAGGCAGCTCCGTGGTCTTCTAAAAAAAAGGACTTAAGTATAGTATCCCATCCAAGATAGATTTTATTAAATGTCGCGAAGTGCTAAAGGAAGCTTTAGATAACTATACCAAACGATGGTGTAAATCGGAAGGAGTCGAATCGCATGCTCTGAATGACTGGAAAAACCTCATTTTGGATATTACCGATATTCGAATAGATAACTTCCACAAAAATCCTCATCTTTTTGAAAATCCAATTTCTAGATCTAAATCTAAAAGATATTTCAATTCCAAGTTACGTAATTTACATGAAAAATATGTCTTCGCGCCTGCAGACAAAGCAGCCAACAACACCATAATTATTTGAAAACGCTACTACATATCATTTTTAGTTTCGGAACTTTCCTCGACTAATACTTATATCGAAAGCAACGAAAGTGTTCCCGATATTTTGAACAAACATAACAGTGAAATTTCTTCTTTTAACATCCCTATTTCTAAATTGGATCTCCCTACAATATACTGTATACCAAAACTTCACAAGTCTCCTTACAAGTTTCGATACATTGCTAATTCTAACAACTGCTCAACAACAATTTTGCCTAGAAATCTGACGTCAGCACTCACGGCTATAAAGGAGCACGTGGCAAAATACTGTGAAATTGTCATGAACAGGAATGGCGTAAACTTCTTTTGGTCTATTAAAAATTCAGGGGATGTGATTGACAAAATGAAATCAAGAAAGTTTGAAGCAAATACGATATCTTCATACGATTTTTCTAATATGTACACCACGCTTCCTCAGGACAAAATTAATGCTCGACTGTCCAAACTCATTAAATGGTGTTTCGATCGAGAGGGGAAAACTTATATTTGTACTTCTGAATCGAAGGGTTTCTTTTCCGCCACAGATTACAAATCATACAAATCATGGACATGTGGTGACCTGTGTATTGCCTTGTCCTTCCTTTTGGACAATACTATGGGTACTAATTGTGCGCCTCTTGTTGCATATTTATTTTTATACACATATGAAATGGAATTAATCCAAAATCTTCAAAAGCAAAGCAAACAATGATGATGTGAAATGTTTCAAAGGTACCTGGATGATATTCTTACTATCGACAATCCTGTTTTTGTAAAGTATAAAAATGTTATTTATCCACAAGAATTGATTCTAAACAAGGCAAACGTTTCAAACACAGAAACACCATTTTTGGACCTAAATAACTAAATTGTTAATGGAGAGATCCATACAACTGTGTATGACAAAACAGATGATTTTGGATTTAACATAGTAAATTTCCCCTGGCTTGACGGTGATGTTCCTAGATTACCGTCCTATGGTATCTATATTTCACAGCTCATTCGGTATGCTAGAGCATGTACTGATGTTTTGGATTTTCATAGTAGAAATTTACAAATATACCAAGAAACTTTAAGGACAAGGTTTTCGCTTTCACAAACTAGTAAAGACTTTCTGGAAATTTTACAAAAATTATTGTCAAGTTCTTCCGAAATTCGGACCAATACAGGCAACAGAGTTTATTTCTTTGGGTATTTCACATCCTGCATTTTATGGTGACATTACTAGCAAGATAAGAAGGATCAAAGATAGACAACATCACTATCGAAAATGCGTCAGAATTATCAAACGCCTTTTATACCGTGGATATGATCCTAATGTCACCAGACGGTCACTAGGCTTGGTACTTGACCAATCTACAGTCTTGTACAAGCGCATTCATAAAACTTGCACTCTGCTGACTGTGACGACGGGACTCCATGGCGGGCCCTGTCCAAACCTCTTTAGAGAAGTCAGGACCCCGACCACCTGTCCTCTCTGAATGTCAGTCGGACTCCTCGGGTTATAACATACATGAGCTCGCGGCGGCTGAGCACGGATTGTATTACGTACTCCCTCTTTTTATATCCATCTACGTGTTTGTGTGTGGTCATCTGACAGTAAGGAGGTTGTTTTACACCACAATTGTAGGTTCTTCGAGACCTCTGGGTAATCGGAAAAGTGGGAGGGTTGTGCGCACGTAATTCAGGATAACCACACCTTCTGCTATTTCCGTGGCAGATGGCCGTCCTAAGTCGGCACCGGTTGCCCATTGGTCTCGTTGCTTTATGTGTAGTCCTTTGTGTTTGATGTTTCTGTGTTGTGCGTTGACGTTCCTTGTCCCTTATGCGTCTCTTTCTGTGTTTGTCTGCTTTGTGTTTTTGCATTGAGTGTTTTGGGGTTTTGCTGTGGATGCTGCAACCTGGTGTTGTTGGAGATCCCCTCCTTTGTATAATACCAGAACATGGATTATCACGTGTATTTCGCGTGTGTTGCACGTCTTTACCGGGCCTTTAGACACATTGCCATGATAAAGACGTAATGTCACAAAATGGATTTTACGAATTCTGTACACTTTTTTGATAATGATTAAAGCTGTTACAGTTATCCAAATTGATCAATCAGACATTGCGATTCTTTCCATTGTATTGTTCCATTTTTTCAGTACCGTTATAACCGAAGATGCAACACATTTCGGTCATTTTTTGTAACATACTACGCAGATAATGCTGAATAAAGTATGTTGTTTTCGGCTCCTGTTGCATGACCGCAGACATGGTATCCCTGAAACTTTGTTGTTTGACCGATTTCGGCAAAAGTTTAGGAACATATCGCTAAATTCTTGTAATTTCTCATACTCTAACACAATCTGCCAATAAAACTGAAATGTGAATATCTCAATGGCAATTTACGTTTATTGGGGTATATGCTTCCTAATAAAGGATGTCCTTATTTTGCAATTCTGGTCCTTGTAAAAAACTTTTTTCCCCAGCCTTTCTATCTGATCTGTAGCAGAATTATGCCACCTATGAGAGTGAAATTAATCAAATTAAATACAAGATTAGCTTAAAAATCACATCGACTCCGTTAAAAATGCAGATGAGAATGAAATTAATCAAAAAAAAAAAAAAAAAAAAAAAAAAAAAAAAATAAGACGGAAAAATTTCAAAGTAATTTTGTGACATTGCTTTGTTTATATCCATGCTCATCTCTTTGGATTATATTGAAACATTTTTATGTCTTCATGATATTGCAGATACTGCGAGGGTGGATTGATATGTTGTGAGTCTCATATGGATTTATTTGAATTTTATCAAGCATTTTTCATTATTTTTCTACATAATCCCCTTCGGTCTCTATACACTTTTGCCACCGGTGTTTAAGGGCCTCAATACCACTTTTGAAGAACTCCTTATCTTGACTGGTCAGAAAGCCATCCACTGCAAGTATGACGTCAACATCGGACTGAAAGTTGGTGCCAAAAATAGCTGCTTTCAGTTTTGGGAATAGATGAAATTCTGATGGAGTAAGATTAAGTTAATAAGGCGGATGCTCAATCAAATTAAAGCCACTATCATGAATGGCAGCCATGGCAGTGACAGACATATCATTTAATTTCCATTGTCATTTTCAAGAAACGGCGATTCTGATTGGCTGAGAAATTTTGTTGATACATCGATCAACACATTTTTTCACGGAAGTCTATTTATAGCAGTATTTTTAGAACCGGGGGTTCTCTCAAACACGAATGAACTCGTTGCTAAAAATACAATTTGTTGATGTTTGCTTATCATTTCAAGGTTACAATTTCTTTTCTATTTACTAAGAAATTAACCGTGCATTTAGAATTTGCTCAAACTGGTCACTATTTCAAAGAAATAGAGAGACAATCGTTCGCTGTTTAAATAATGGTGGCTGTCATATCTTGTTTTGGCAGACGTATCACTGCGAAACCCTCCGACTTACGACATATAGTGCGGTGATTGATTGTTTTTAGATCCAAGAAAACAGTCTGTTTTCCATAAGTAGATGATAATAAAATGATAAGAAATGAATCTTATATTTCTTCTGTTGATGCAGGTATCACCCGAAAAATTGGAAAGAAAACTTTTGCATCAATGCGCTACGCGCATTGAGGCAGTTTTCTGTCCAATTTTTCGGGTGATACATGTACCTGCATCAACAGAAAAAATATAAGATTAATTTCTTAAGTGAACAGGAACATTGTCAATCCTCTTATGTATCGGAGGGGCCTAAAATATATAAATATATATTTTGATTTATAACTGCATTTGCAAGTGTATTATAATAAGTATTTTTCAAACAATGATAATTTTGAATTACGCTCCCGCAACTTGAACGGGCTCAGAGTAAAAGAAAGACAACCCTTATTTTCTTCCACTGACTTGAACCGATTATCATTTATCAAGCAATGTTTCACAGAATATGAAAACAATTCGACAATGTTGCTATTTTTCTGCTTTTTTTTACTCTTAGCGGACGAGAAAACAATTGCTCACCTAGCTCCCCGGTTATGGGATTTATGCACATACCAAATTAAGTCTGATTTTGCTAATTAAGAGTCAAAATACACACTAGTACGTCAATGATTACATGAAATCTCTCATAATTGCATGAAAACTCATATTATCTTATACCGATTACAGCTGCATTGTTCTATATTATATATACACTTCGTAATTAACAAATTGTAAATATCATTACATAGTAAAAAGCAACGATATTTTTATCTGTTCTCAAATTTTCTTTCTTACTGAACAAGGTCTTATGATGGTGTGAAATCTTGTTCTGAGTGCAAGTTCTCTTCTTTTCTGATGAATGGTTCTTGCTCTTTAGACTCAAAGTTTCGATACAGATTAACACGTTTCGTGTATCGCTTGACTATCAAAATGCAATTATGAATGGTCCAATTAGCGTTGATGTTGTGGTGTGTCTCATTGTCCCCTGTGTTTGTTGAAGTTGTTTTGTTTGAAGTCCACTGTGTGTTAAAATCCTGTGGGTGTGCTCCGCTGTGGTCAGTGCATACTGGTTTTGCTGGAGATATTCCATAATTTTTAGGTCGTATTTAGAAATTCACTCTTCATATTCTAAGCATTTTGATTTCCTCGATTTTGTCGTGTTTGGTGTACACACACAGTTCCTTTCCCTTTTACTTCTCTTGCTGTGTATTTCACTTTGGTGACATGCATGGTGTATCAAATGATACAAGAGTATGTGCAACCACTTATTCTCCAATCTCACAGAACTTTTAGTATGTCTAAGATCATCTTATACAGTCGTCAAGATCAAAGAACGGAAGAAGAATCATATATGGTGAATATCATGTTTAGTAATTTGAAAATGTTCCCGGGTATTCAGTTAGGGTTTCAATGATTCGCTGGTTGTTGCAACAGCATCATTCAGCTACACAATTAACTCCTAAATTTGAATACAAACAACCATACACAAATGACATAAATAAAGCATCAAAGAGTACGCTAACCATGGAGACCAATGGACACCAGTACCGACTTAGGAAAAGAAAAAGTCGCTTTTGATAATTGCTATGAAAATTATCCAGCTTCCAAAAGGATCAATGGAATTTCGGACATTCATAGCTGATTACATATTGACGGTCATCTCTAAGAATATTTTACGCCGAGTTAAAATATTATCATGACTATTACATAAAGAAGCATTAATCACTCAGATGAGATATATGCGGCACCATGGCTTTGAAGGCTTTAAAGTATATGAAAACATTTTTCAATACACAATTTATGATTCAACTCACGGGATTCAGTATCAAAAGTTAACCACAATGATGCATATATATACAGATGCAAAAGATGGCACCGTGCGCACAATGGGTGACGGCGATGATAATTGCTGATGTTAATTTCACATCGACCACGTGGCGCTAGACACTAATCACATGACGTAATCACGTTGTGCTATCGACACTCAATGATCTGTATAACAAAAGCGTTTAATAGGAATAAATTGACGTTTAGCTGCTCTATCAGAGAATTACTTATCTGGCAATTAGCGGTCATGTATGCTACTGTACACGATCGGGGATGAGAGGTACGGCAGACCCTCTGTCACCGCAACGGATATATCACTCGAACACTCTCCTTAATTGTTTTTGTTTCAACCTAAGTAGGCCTTATGCATAGGGCTGTTGTGACAAAAGAAACTTTTGAATCTTTGGATTTTTTATTTTGACACATAGGAAGATTTCGGAAGTTTTGCTCATATTTTATAGTAAGTATACAATTAATTCTGTTTTTGATTTTCATTACTTACATGCATGAGGGTACCATTGAATATATTTTATGCTCTTGTAAAATAGATTTACTTCTGTTGTTTTAAAACATAAAAAGACTATAAAGAAGCATAAATAAGCACTTTATGAAAGTTTTTTTTTTGGGGGGGGGGGGGGGGGGGGCTGTTTGCAAATATCTCTCAAAGTAAGTTTGGTATCACTGTTTGAAGAGGATTTTTACGTTATTTTGTAAAGAATTCGATTTTGCATGATTATTTTTACTTAGTGTATTACAATATGTTTTATGTGACATTTTTATCACCGATTCATCTTTTAACGGTATTCTATATAAGATTCTGTAATAAGTATGGGCAACTAATGAGTCTTGAAGACTCTAAGCTGATATGGTCTTATCACTTACCATGCTTACAGTATAGATATTACATGACATGCGATATGGTGACGGGATATATATCAAATCTGCGCTTCAAGTATTAGAAGTGTTAGAAAAAACGTCAAGATGGTAAACGTCTTCAAATTCAATAGCATCATTTGATAACAGATAAAGCAACATGGACCAGACATGCACGTTTCGGGTAATTAACCCTCTTTGTAAATCATTCATTTTGTTTTGTTTTATATTCGTATTAATTTTGCTACTTATAACTGAAATCCATAATTTTTCATTGAAAATTTCGGATCTTGAAATGTGTAAATCTTCAAGTAATATTGAGGGAAGTACAATAAAAAATTATAATAAATCAAAATGGAGTAAAAGAGAAAGAAAAGATATAAAGGGGTGAGAGTTCTTGGGTGTGGTTCCCGGTTTGATTATGCTGTCACCTAGTATGTATGAAATTTTACGATGATGCTGTCACCTAGTATGTACGAAATTTTATGATAGATAATTTTACTACCAGTACATCACTCCCTCCTTCGCTATTTTCGGATTGCAAAAAAAAATCCTTATTGCGGATTAGCGTGACTACTCCATTTCCTGTGAACTTTTTTTTATTAATCCTATTTTCTCTATCAATCTACACGGATATGAAGCGGGAATGAAGATTTATATGATACTATCTATAATTTACATGAACTTTGTACGTACGATCTTACAACATACGAAATTCATCCCTGTTGCCAACTGTTACGTAAACATGTCTTGGATCTAAACTAACACGAAAATGCATTTTATATAAAGGTAATGAAAATGCAAAATCTGGATTCTGAACAGATGGTCGGGCGGCATTTGTTCAAATGCTTTCTCTCTCTCCCTTTCATCCTATCATACTAAAGGCTTCAGTTTGTAAATAACTCTCTATCTTTCAATACAAATATTGGTCATATTGATAGTTATGTAGTCTATTCTTGAATGTCCTTTAATCCTATCACACGGAGACGGCTGCTTAATCTCGGATATGTTTGATGAATTGATATGTACTGTATCCCATCCCTGATCTAGACGAACGTTTTTCTTCTGTCGAAAATAGCTTACATGTAAAAGAAAGTAACAACGTCATCGAGGTTGTTGCATAATAGCAAAATAACTTCCTTTGGAAATTGATATGGATAATTATACTAGTATCTGAAATATATACGTATTTTCGTATTTGTAATTATAGTAAGAAATTTAAGTCGTTGTTTACTAGTATCTAAACATCTTTAACAGTAAAACTAAAATATAATACAAATTTGTTTTAATAAGTTTGAGATGGATTTTAAACTTAAAATGATGTCAGAACAAAATATATAGTTCATGGTATACTGGACCATATCATGATAGAACCTTGACCAATAATATCAAAAAGTTATCCAAGAGGGAAAACAAAAGTCATCATGATGATATTTCGCTACAAACCTCTAGGTGACAATGGTAGCCTCTTATCGGCATTCTTCAAAGACTTACAGAATAACCAATCATGAAGATAGAAATAAATTTCAACCCTCGAAAGAGAAGAAGATAATTAAGATCCCATCAAACTATTCTTTCGTCGAATTCCTTACAAAATATTTAGATAGCTTCTGTCAGCAGAGCACTGTTTCCCGCACATAAGGCACGGTCCATTTGATATTCTGGGGGGGGGGGGGCTTGGGTTTTTTTCGAAAAAAATAATTTTGCTCTGAATTTTGATGAAAAAAATTAATTTGCTTATGATGTGACAGAAAAAAATAATCTTGCTCTTACAAGTAATCTGAATTTGAAGAATAACCATAAAATTTGCTAAAAATTCCCGAAAAATTTTCGGCTCGCTTCGCTCGCCGCAGTTTTTACTTTCTATAAAAAAATTTTGGCTCGCTTCGCTCGCCATAGTTTTCTTCTGTAATGGCAAATTCATATTTGAACGTATAAAAAAGAATGCATGTGGCTAACAATTAAAATGCTTAAGTACATTATCAATATCATTTATTACTATAAAAATTAATAGATACATGAATCACCATAGTATTTAATTTTATATACCAGTACAAGCTTGGAAGGAGAATTTAAATAAGTTTTTCACTAGTTTTCATTTCTACATGTTAAAACTTGCATCGGGCCCTCTTACATGTTACATGACCTTATATACATTTTGTTTACTGAAAACTATATATCGCATATTGGAACATTTCTTTCATCTCTTTCAGTTTAGAAGTGAATTATACAAGTGTTACAGAAAAATAAAGTAATGTTTGGAGTAATTTAAGTAAAAATAAAGAACTTCTACTTAAAAAAAAACAAACATTCTTAATACAGTATTCACATCAATTGTTAAAAAAAAAATTTCCTTGCTCCAACTTTGCAAGAAAAAAATAATTTTGCCCTGGTACGGGGCGAAAAAAATAATCTTGCTCCGACAAAAAACCCAAGCCCCCCCCCCCCCCCCCCCCAGAATATCAAATGGACCATGCCTAAATTGTTCTTTAACGTGTGTTTACGTGTCCATCTTATATCTTTTGACGTTTGGCTGTCTGTACTCATGTACTGTCATATTCCATTTCGGAAGCTCATTCTATATAATCTCGAAGCTTTGTATTATTTGGGTAATATTACCATTATGTGTCAAGTCTCGAGTTATGTAATCTTGTTTCTTGATCCTTTATTCCCAGTGTCCTATGACATATTTGAAATGTTAAAACATTTCAGCTTTGCATTATGACTATAGCTATTATTCATATTTAGCTATTAGAGATGTTTTTACATTTCAAAAATGTCAAAGGAAACTAGTGTGTCTTGTAGATTATGCTTGACATTTCCGTGTTTCTCTGTGTACGTGCATTACAAAGAGCTATTGCTGGCTTCTGTTTCCATTTTCATATTAATATTCACTTAAAAGTAGTTTCTGGACTGCGCTAAATTGCGTTTTGAGGTTTTAGTATGATATTTCATTACGTAAAATTCCGCATTCTTCCTGTTTTTAAGTCTGAGACCATATATCATATCTACATTGCTTCCGTTGCTTTTCTTATTGAATCTTATATACCTCTTTACATTTGTTTTTCTATAACCAATTGCCATCAATCAGCTTTTATAGATAGACAAAAACGATGAAAGAATTAATTTTCCTTCTTCCTGTTACTTTTTTATGTTATAAAAGCACTTTATCCTGTCTATTCGAACACGAAAATGCAGTTATTGTTACATCAGATATGAAATATTCATCCGCTATCCGGGTATGAATTGGGATTGCTTTCTCCATCATCTTCAAGCATCTTTTCTGACGTTCTTTTGTGTTTGAGGATAAGAAATCAATCGAGGCCGGTGGTGACAAACGTCGCATTAATTAAGATGAATGGAGGACTTTAAACCCGTATTAAATAACTATATTTTGAGAAGATTACAAGCCGTCCTGCCTTTTAGCATCTCTAGAGAGTTCCTTTTTTTCTGAAGAGAAATATCAGTTGTCACAAGATGATGTAATGATAAAAATAGATGGTATTTGGATTTGGAAAGCGATTACGGCATATTTGATACGGGATACAATAGCTAATGGACGTTACCTTTTTGTATATGGATATGTACTACATTTATGTTTGATATTATAGTCATAACCAAGCTAATGTTCTGTAGAGATGTTTAATTAAAAAAAAATCCTCGTTGCAACCTTTTTAACAAGAAAACATAGTGTCTTAAATGTGCAATCATTATAACAAGAGCGCAACCATTATTAATAACAAGAAAATTCTAATGCCTTGAATGTGATAAATGAAAGGAGCCAAGAGCAAAGGAAACGATATAGAATATTGGTTCACAATTTTGTTTGTGAATGGTGTTACAATCCGGTTTACAGGTACTAAGTCTCCCTCCCAACCGGGATACGAGGGCTCATAGCTAACTTTGGAAGATCATTATTTAATGGTTACGCAAGAATGGTGTAGGTATCCGGATTAACTATGCATAAACCTTTATCTTGTCTCGGAAACTTGACGGATTTTGAATATTAACCATTTATGAGGCATTGAACGATGTGAGTATCTGGGCTACGTAAGTATAAGTATGCAAAGATTTAGAGAAGAAAAGGGAAAGCAAATCTTCAAAAATGAGTACAAGAAGCTTGAACAGATTAACCCCTTCCTTCCAAAATCTTTATAATCAACGTCTGTAATGCCCCTCCATCATTCATACCGCCATTGCATTTTGGTTCCATTCTCTGTGACTTCGTTGTTGTGCGCTTCTAAATTACTATTACTTTAATACTTTGCTTACATCATCATTTCTACAAAGGTACAGTTAAGTACTCGCTCATGCAATTTCAGGGAGGCAATAAAACTGTGTATACTTATTACTTAGAAATAATACATACAAGAGTCAGAGGCGTGTACGAGATGACACGTCAATACAATTATATTTTAACATACACACCCTGACATCAAGTAGATGTAGACACTCTCGTAAGATAGAGAAGTTAGGCACGGTCCATTTGATATTCTGGGGGGGGGGGGGGGGGGGGCTTGGGTTTTTTGTCGGAGCAAGATTATTTTTTTCGCCTCGGACCGGAACAAAATTATTTTTTTCTTGCAAAGTCGGAGCAAGGAAATATTTTTTTAACAAAGTGATGTGCATATATATTAAGAATGTTTGTGTTTTATCAATAGATATTATTTATATTTTTACTCAAAACTCTAAATATTAATTTGTACTTTATTTTTATGCAAGTATTCAATTCAATTCTAAATAGAGAGACAAAAGATTTCTACAATACAATTCTAAATAAACAAAATTTATATAAGGTACATGAATATAAGAGGGTCTTTGGGGAAGGTCTTGTAGACAAATTTAAAAATGCAGAATTGTAAAATGGTGAATAACTGAAGTTCTCCTTCCAATTAAGCTTACAAGAACATAAAATTGAGACTCTATGGGATACATGCAACATGTATTAATAGTTATACATAAGTATTATTAACACTTTTGATATCTTAAAATATATGAATTTTGACATTAGCAAGTAATGATTGATAGAAAACTATGGCGAGCGAAGCGAGCCAAAAATTTTTTGATAGACTGAAAACTGTGGCGAGCGAAGCGAGCCGGAAAAATTTCAAGAATTTTAGCAAAATTTTACGGTAATTCTTCAAATTCAGATTATTTGTAAGAGCAAGATTATTTTTTTCTGTCACACCATAAGCAAATTAATTTTTTTCATCAAAATTCAGAGCAAAATTATTTTTTTCGAAAAAAACCCAAGCCCCCCCCCAGAATATCAAATGGACCGTGCCTTACTGTGATTTTGGTTCAACTACCTTAAACGACTCATTAAGACAAAAATGTTGTAAAGTGCTTTCTAATTCAAATTCATAATTGAGTCTTGAAATTTGGAGTTGAAGAATTCAAAATATGCCTGTATACTTGTATATAAGTTAAAGTGCACTAGGTACACCGCGAACACATGCATAAGCCACTCTCATAGTATATGTACATGTACATATGTGAGCATAAACTTGTTTTTGATGCACGTAGGTCTTGATTTCCGTCATATTTATAAAAGAATCCAAATAGTTCCGAATCGAATTATGATAAAATTAGTAGAATGAAAGTTCAAACAGCCATTTGCAGGATTTTGACATTCTTTGTTTTCTTTGAGAAGCATTGAAAGTCGAGCAATAAGAAAAGAAAACTTTAATCTTAAATTTCAAGCAGGACACTTAAGGTACAACATTTAATTGTGAATAAATGTGCAATCATTTCAAGCATCATATCATTAGATGCTCGGCATGTCGCACCTTTACCATCAGGTTTTATTTATTTCATGACGAGAAAATATAAGTTAAATTTCATGAAAGTGAAGGATAAAAACATTTCCTACGGTGATACTAAGTACTTACAACTGTACATTTTCAAATTAAACTGATACCTGAAAGTGAAACATGGCTTTGATGGTTATCACTCTTATTAATGTAAAATGTAGATCAGAAACGGTCTCGTAATTCCGGAGGATAAAGTAAACTTTGATCAGGCTAACCGAGGCTAAGTATGAGCTTTATTGATGGGGTTCTACGTGAATTTTTTCATGACTTCCAATAAATTCTCATTTCGATCAAGCTCATCTTCCATGATAAAGCACTTATTTCTGATTGAAAGCACGTGCTCAGAAAACAAATGAAATTTACCTACTTTTTTGCAGGAGTGGTAGATCATGATTTACACATTTGCGTCGGTGGGTTGTAGCCACGTTGAAACGAGTGTTTCATTCTTAGAACATATATAATAAGCCAATATAGAAATTGCTTAAAGGGGGGGGGGGGGCAGCAGGAGTACCTCTCTCCCCCCCCTCCCATCCCCTTACCTCCCCCCTCCCCTCTCCCCTCCTTTTCACCCTTCCCTTCCCTCCCACTCCCGCCCCTTTCTCCCTCCTCCCGTCCCCCTCCCTCACATTTCCCCCCTTCCCTCCCTCCTCCCGTCCCCTTCCTCCCCTCCCTTTCACCCTGTCCACCCTCACCTTAAAGGGCAAATTTGATTATTCAACAAACTTATACTCAAGCAATAAATTAGAATAAAGCAAAATGGACAGAAATTTGAGAAATCAAATTAAAAATAAAGGAAGAGAGAAAGTTGGATGTTAAACTAATTCATTCATTCATTACTCGTAGGTATGCGATTCCAACTCATTTACTATGTATCAAACCGCTGCGATAAAAACACTCTAGGCAATAAAGATGGCGCCACAATCATAAGGTATCATTTATTATTAATAAAATCATACATGCCCATCACTTCGTACATATACATTACTTCTAATATAGTACTAATTTTGATTGTTATGTCCCATACTTACCCTTGAGATACTGATATTTATTTACTCGAGTTCTTTATAACTTTGCCCTGTAAGCAAGAACTATATATTCATGAGAAACAACGTTATGAAAAATGAAAAATAGATTTAAGCACAAGATTAATTTTAAAGTACATGTATGTGTGTTATAGTAATTACATCACTTGACTCAAGAAACAATTTATACATAAAAAAGTTGGCACTCGAAGAACCCATGCTGACTTGAAGTGTTGACTTTCTTGCGAATTTCCTCTGATTGCGGACGACTTTACGTTTGATGGGAATTCTGACGTTGCACTGAACGTTATATACATTGCCAAGAGGGGTTAAAAGTATAAAAGTATCTCACTCATAATTGGACGATGAAGTGAAAGGTCATTATCTGATTTATCGGGGAATAAATTGGTGATCTTTGATGTGTTAATTGTTCGATGAAGCACTATTCCCACATGGCTGATTTCTACTATTGAGTAAGTGATGTATATTTCTCCCAACACATTTATATAATGAACTGTACCATCCCTAATGCAACAAATGCGCAGATCATAATATCTATGACCTTTGCGGGCGTATAGTCAGGCATGTATTGTACAGAGCTCAGGGGTAGGGTAAAGAGTCAATGTCTTTCACAATCATAAAACAAAGTTCTTTCCTTCCTTTTTTTCTTTCACGCTTTCTTTTCTTTCTTTGGAATTGCACTATATCAAATGATAATGATCGAGACTATAATAGCAATCGCCAAGCAACAAAAAAGAATGGAGGTGATTGTCATGTATATTTTATTTTCAAGAAAAAACGAAGTTCTTACTTTACAGAAAAGGAGAAAGCTCATAAGTAAATATAGCGGGAAGATATTAAATATATTATGAAATATTTAGAAAGTAAAAAAGACTCCATTTTGAGGGAAAACCAAATTATATTTTGTCTTTTAGAATTTTATGGAGGACAATGTTCACCGATTCTGAAGGTTCAATGTGCGTACTTTCATGGCTTTCAATGAATCTAAAATTGGTTATCATAACCGTGCATGCATATATGAAGTATGTTACTTTCTGCTTCAGTTCCGTGTCTTTTTTCTCTTTGGTGTAAAATGTTCTTTAGGTAATTAGCAAATACATGTAATAGGGTGGGGAACAATTTACCTATGGAATCTGTGGGTTGTCTGGGAGTACATGTAGCTAGCACTTAGTCACATCGGCGATCACATAAACGCTTTGATTTCTTCTGTTTGTTCTGTGTGTGTCATGATGACATAGTAATGTCTGGTCAATGTTTCTTGCCATTTTGTATCTATTTAGCGTTCATTAACTGTACCGTACATTAATTAATCTATTGTTTTCCGTAATCAACTCAATCAACGTTACGCATATCCTCACATTAAACGCATGAATGACGAAGATTGCTTCGTCTATGTTAACCAAGAGCTCTGGAGTCAATTGGCTTATCAATGTTCCGTAATCGTTTTGATGATCAAGATTGCATATTAAGATAGGGACAGGTGAGGGCGCAAACAAGTAAGATGGGTTTGTCTGAGGTCTGCTGATTAAAGTATTTATTAAACTGTGATTAAATCAATAGTTTTATCTCAGTATCGAAGGTCAGTGATAGGAGATACTTATAAGATTAGGTGTATACCCTGGCCATGCGATATCTCAAGATTTCGTTATGTACACATATCTTCAGATTCAATAAACACTGATGGAATTATTTTTTGTCAGGAAATATCATCTAAAATAATGTATCAATACTGTTCAAATACGATGTTCTACGGAACGGAACAAGAATTCATTAAATAAACAACAGGATATACGAGTTAGCGACAGATGTAAATTTGTTAGGGGTTTCTTTTAGTTCACTGCAAACAAGGAATAAACAAAAACTGTTGGACGTTCAAGATGCAATAAGCATGCAATGAACACAGCTGTGACGTACTGTAAATTGCACGGAAGCAATTTACATCGGCGCTGAAAAGTCAAAATTATACTGTATTACTTATATGTCGGACATAAAGGTCGTGTGAACGTGAGAACTAAGTAGATTGGTGCAGAGAAAATAGGATTATATTGGCGTTTGATGACAAGACAACGAGAGGTAAGTTGTAATTGACAGACAATCGTTCGTGTTTGATCTTCCTATGGGGTTAAAGACAAGTTGCCAAGAAGGGAGGGCTAAATAAGACATCAAACATGTCTAATTGTTAGGAAAAGCTTTTATTTCTTCATTTTCTTTTTTCTTTCTTTTTTTTCCCCCTTGAAATATATACTAGTAGGTACAGATAAAAAAAGAGAACTTATCAGTGACTAGTCTAGAGAATGTTCAATGAAGCTAGAACAATATTGAATATTAATACTCGTTCCTGTCCATGCATATATATTTTGGAAATATTATATTAAAAAGATTACATTTCATATTTAGTTGTCTCGACTTCAAAACTTCTACGGTCCCTTTGTCTTTATTTTGTGCTTGATGTTTTATCCTTTCATATTTGAATTTTCAGTAATTTCAGTGATTTAATAAATGAAATGATCGAAGTAAATCTGACGAGGGTTTAGTACCCGAAAAGTGCATGTCTGGTCCATGCTGCAAATTTATCTGTTCTTAAATGATGCTATTGAGTTTGAAGACGTTTAACATTGTTTCATTTCTCAGAACCCAGAATTTGAAATCTAACAAAATCGTACTTGTTTCAAAGCTTTGGGGTGATCCCCGAAACCATTATGCTGCAAAATGCAGACTAATACGTAAAAAGTACTGCTTTTTTTGGATTTCTTGAGGCCATCTAACTTGTCTCCAATGGGAGTTCTGACTATCACAACGATTCTTATGCAAGAGTCTTCATACTTGAGCGGATCTAGAATTGCTTTTTCCATTGGGGAAGGGGGGGGGGGTGTTGTTTCGCAAATTCCAAAGGGAGAGGGAGTTCTGACCCCACCCCACCATCTAGATCTGCACTTGACTTTAGACATGTACGAAGCATGCACAATAGTTGTCTTTTAGAAGTGAGAGCACGAGACTGTCTTTTCTAAAACGAGCGACTTCCTGTCAACAGAGATAAATTATATGTAAATTAAAATGTTTTTGTGTCTAATAAGTTCCATTTTCGTCTGTCAGTAAAGTGGAAATCTTAATCAAAAGTATAGAATCGTTTTAACTACGTCCTCCGGCTTGTGTTTTCTGTAAATAATAAATCCTGACAGCTTCATAAAACTGCAATTTATCCCAAGATCTGTCAAAGACTGCTCGTTATTTTGCCATAAAGGCGCAGTGTTATTTCTGGTAAAAAGGTTTTTTCTTGTTTATTTCTAAATTAGTGAAAGGGGAAATATTGAACATGTAGATTACAACAGATGTTAGGATATTAACAAATAAAAGTTCAGATCCTTTTGTTGGACTATAGATTTCTGATATATATACAATTTCTATATGACAGTTAATTTTCGACCTAGAGTATGCAGATATTTCGTACTTATTTAATCCTTTTGTCATTTGCTAACTTTCAATTCTGAATAATTTAAAGTAAGCACATGACTACTTCACTTTAAATTATTCAAAATTGAAAGTTAGCAAATGACACTTTGTATGGTAAAATGAAAATCTTTAAAATCGTTTCAAAACACTGTTTGATAACAAGGGGATACCCTCAAAACATTGGCCCCTGAAATAGGTGGTCGAGTCAAGAACGCTGTCCTCCTAACGAGACACGCAGGGATCGAGAAGAATGTTCCGGAGTCGGGTGGGGATACAGCTAATGATGATAGGAAAATTATTCGTAAAATGAAATAAAAAAGTCATTTTCGACAAATTCAGGAAAGGGGGAACTGATCCCATTTTTCTCCCCACCCCCTTTAAATCAACATAATCGGAAACATTAAGACGGCCATGTGTTCATTTGATTACTCAAGAAGGAGAGGCATTCCCAGAAACAAAAAAGTCATCAACATGGTCTATTCAATCACTGTCCCCCATTCCCGAGTCCCTGACATTTGATTTCACTCATAGTGTCCCTGTAATTGTATTACCGAATTTGCCATTAGAAGAAGTGAACAAAATTTTCCTGGACCTCGTATCAATTTTCCATATAAATTAATAGTTGTTTCATACAAAGGAGATATTTATTGAATTACGTCAACGCTAAGATACAGGAACGATTCCTCTGGAGTGCAATATGGGCCCTCGCTGAAAATGATCCGATTTCATAGAAACGAAAATATAGTTGTCTTCTATACGAGTTGTCTAATTTTGCAAAATGCGCAGGGTAATTGTATGAATATAAACCGAAAACGGTCATGAGTTTTAGGAAAATACCTCATGTTGACGACATAGGATGGACAATGAAATTATCACAGAACGTATTGATTGCGGATTTTACTAGACATGAAAATATCTACTAGTCTATCACGGTTTCATTGGGGATTGAATTCCTTTCTACAATGTATTTACATGTAGGAATCTAGGATGATGCACAGGCACCAGATTCCTAAAGAGAAAATTATAACCCATCTAACACGTCCTTTCTCTTCTATTTATCCTTTTAGGAGAGAGTAAAGAAAAGAGAAACGGGAGTTTAAAGATGTGGTTTTAATTTTCTTAGATAAGAATCTGGCGCCTGTGGGATGATGGTGAAATTCAAGTATATTATTAATAAATTGATCATGAAATAGGAATTCAAATGTGCATAAGTTTAAACCAGATTATTTTCATCTTTTGCCCAGTAACTTTTGTCCAGCGTACACCGTCTTTTGTGCAGCATTTTTTTTAATTCCTCATCTTTGTCTATCGTGTTAATCCGGATAACCACAACATTTGCCACCATTAAATGTTGCAGACGACAGTCCCAAGTCGGCACCGACTGCCCACTGGTCTCGTTTGTTTATATATGAAGTCTTTTGACTTAAGTGCTTTAATGTTGTCGTTGGTGTTTGGTGTTCCTTGTCATTTTTGTATCCCTTGTTGTGCTTGTCTCCTGTCTGTTTTTATTTATATTTGGGTGTCTCGGTGTTGTGTTGTGGGTGCTGCAACTGGGTCCTGTTGGAGATCTCGTCCTTCTTTAATGATTTTTATTGAATTTACTTAATTTTCTCAAATTTCTGAAACGTGGGTCCTGTAGCATCATATCCCAACCATCTTGCTACGTCTTTCGGCATATTTTGGTCATAACTTTCACAGATTTTGGCCATATTACATTGTTTGGATTGAGGATCATTGTCGAGGGTTAAATACTCGAAACGTGCATGTCTGGTCCATGCTGTAAATTTTATCTGCTTTGAAATATTCAATAAATAAACAAATAAGTAGTTTGATGTCAAAGTTGTTTCCAAAGCTTATTTTAGTTGAATAATAATAATAAAGGGCTCTCTCGTATTTACATGTAAGACTGTACATATTTCTAGTGTGCAATGGATTTTATACCTATATTTACGATTTGTCAGTTTCCTACATATAAATAAGAGATGTTTATTAAGGAAATCAATAGGAATATTCACTTCATCAACGTTCATCACCAAATTATCAGCCATTATTGGCGCGGAAAACCATTATGTAAATGATAATTACATTTGTCTGACATCGACCCTCCATCCTGTTCTCAAATTTTATAGAATGAAAGGTACAAAATGAACATCGGAACTGAGTAGTGGAAAGAAGGTTTAAAATTTGTACTGAATATCTATTAAGATGTGAGTAGAAAGCCATTGCAGTTTTAGAGAGAAGTAAAAAAAGAAGCAAGAGTGAAAGATAAAAGTTCACAATTCTTTACATTCGAATTTCTTTAAAGTGACGTACATGTAACTAGGCTAAGTTCTTTTCCTGGAAAAATATGGATCAAGATCTTTACGTCCATCAAAGAAATGAAAGAATCGGAATAAATGACGGTAAAATGTATTTTAACAACATGCATTAAATTTGCTATTAGACAATGATTAGTTTGGGATGGACCTGTAATGTTTCCTGGCATCTTTGATATTGTCTCTGGAAAGTTAAGGGTCTGTTGTTTCCAAACATAACAGATTAACTCTTTCGCAATTTGTGATAATAGGATTTTTGTACATTCTTCCACCTACATTACGGTACGTGAAAAAGGCAGTACCATTTGACTACCGTACAGAATCGATTAATTACATGGAAAATGGATAGTAGGTATGGGATGTAACAGCAAAGAGAAAAAGATAGGAAGGGCTGTTTGGGTGATGGCCCTTGATTGATAAGTCAATCTTCACTCAACGGTTCACTGGGAAACCGCACATTTGGTCCTTAGACTTGCCATTCGAGCGATTTATCCTCAAAGAGCACATTAATGCTGAGTAATAGGTAGCCATTTGGATCATATATAAAGGAAAGATCTGGACAATGTTGATATTTCATATGCCAAGTTACTGGGGAAATGTATAATTAACTCGATTCTTTTTTCTCCACCTCTCATTGCAAAAAAATCTGAACATCTGGCCGCTTTACTGTTTCATTTTACCAATTTGAAGGTTATCTTTTTCGTTCATAAGTTTTAGTCTAATCAACTACTGCACGTCTTGGGGGATCGTTGTATCCGGATATGTTGGAAGGTTATTCACACGCAATCCGGACAGCTACACCTTAAAAGTCGGTTTTGAAGGACAATGGTCCCCCTTTATATGTTGTCCTCCATCTTTCAATGCTGTCTTTTCTTTTTTTTTTTTTTTTTTGTCCTATATAATGACACAATGTATCAAGCCATCGTCGGAAACCCACGCTCGGTCACGCAAGCTCGCGTGACCGAGCTTGGGTTTCCGACGATGCATTTAAGCGGGGTACCATTTTCGTTCATACAACTATTATACGTCTTTGAAGATCCGTGTGCAGTATCAGGAGAATCGTGAAAGTTGTGTGCATGCAATCCGGGTTCTACAATATATGCAATTAATGTAATGAAGTCGGTTTCCCCCTCTTTATGTGCTATCATCCATGTCTCAATAGTGTCTTTGGCTGATCTATTTGTTTGTTTATTTGTTTTTTTTTTGTTTCGGTCCTCTTGGTGCAAGTGCCTTCTTTTGTTGTGTTTGGTCTCTGTTGTTTGTTACAATCGTGTGTGAGTTTTCCGCTGTGATCACTTCATTGCGGTCTTGTTGGAGATCTTTCCCTTATACTACAATTTTCAAAAAAATCTTAATTTTCAAGGAAAAAGAAGTGATTGCAAAAATCTTACCTTTCACGAAAATAGAAGAGATTGCAAAAATCTTTAACCTTTCAAGAAAATAAAAGTGATTGCAAAAATCTTAACTTTCAAGAAAATAGAAGCGATTGCAACTAATCAAGCTACTTTTTCATATTCTGACCCATCCTCTTCAAGATCTAGGAAAGGAAGGCGTGCTTGATGTGCATTGATTTGGGACTATAGGACAATAATCACAGTAATTTATCTTTAATTTGCTTCCTTGAGAAATTGAAGACTCTGATGAGTATCAGATTTCTCTGTAAATCTTTGACATGTGACTGTATAGACACGAGCCTTTGTATAATCTTGTAAATCTTAATGCAAGACAAAAATTAAAGTCATGTCTGTCGTATAATGATTTGTCCTGCTATTCTAGAAACAACCACTGATGTATTTCCTTGACAGAGCTGATTAAACAGAAGCTCAGACATTGCGGGGATTGAAATATTTTCTTATAACAAAGACATTCAAACTTAATTTTATTTCAGTTTGTGGTTTTTTTTATCTGAAGTATGAAAACTTTGTCTTTTCCTCTGTCGGTCGAGGTTGTCGGTTGCATTCCTCGGATTTTGGGTTATCGCCTTTTGTGTTTTCATCTTCGATGTTCACTTTTCTTACTTTTTGTGTCGCCTGCGAAGCATATAGCGACACTTAGGGATAACTTTGTCCATTGTCCGTCTGTCTGTCACACCCTATATGAAAGTGATTCCTAAGTGCCGCTATGTTTCGCAGGCGACACATGCATTCCTTGGAAGGATTTTTTGTAATATTTATCAATTCTTTGTTCATCTAATCAATTTTTACAGCCATGAAATGTTAAATTAAGAGAACTTTGGGATTTATCAGATTTCATGAAATTTAGTCAAGAAGTTACACTGGTCTTAGAAAATTGGAGATTAACAGAATGTCAGAAACCATATTTCTTGCATTGGATTCTTCTCACCCATCATGCTTATAATTTCCTGTAATTTATGTCATTTATTTTTTGTGAAAACTGTTCAAAAGATACTGGAAACAAGCGAGATAAAATTGTAAATAAACAATGTAAACAAATTACATAACGAAGGAAGTTCTTCCGATTGTGCACACGAAGCACCGGATGCTCGCAGACGATACACCTGGCAGACGGCATCTGGATAGCGTTATCGTCTGTATACACATCATCATCTATCTGTTTTGCACAAAGCAGTAAATGACACATAGTTTATCTAATTATTTAATAAATCTCTCTGGGCGTGTAGATGTATGAACGTACATCACTGATCACTTATACGCCTTCGTGCAACATTTGATCTTTGCATGTCGTTTCGGAGATTTCAAGAAACCCCCAACTTTTCGTTCTGTTTCATAGAGATCCTGAGTTCTCCAATCTATGTACGCACGAGGAAATTATTTCTTTTTCA
The DNA here is from genome assembly GCA_033119305.1 of Pinctada imbricata. Classification (NCBI taxonomy): domain Eukaryota; kingdom Metazoa; phylum Mollusca; class Bivalvia; order Pterioida; family Pteriidae; genus Pinctada; species Pinctada imbricata. Next base: position 46,178,169 of record VSWD01000009.1, on the reverse strand, counting down.
ATTTTCATTGGTTACTTGTTCTTTCGACCTCGTTTTGGCCGGTATTTGGACCTACGGATATGATCTTAGACCATGAATGTCCTTTGACTGCTCTTTATAAATTGTGTTAAAGTTACTGCTGTTGTGGCGGCACCTGTTTGGTCGCAGATTGTTTTCCTTCATTTGTCTGTAGCAGCTTGAACGTACCTTTTCCCCAATTTTGCCCACCAAAGGCTACGCAGGGGCATCTGACGAGGAAAATATTATCTTTTTTGTTTCTTCTTTAAAACAGCAGAGTGGTTTTTTGTTTCTTCTTTTAAAACATAAAAGAGCAGTTGTTGTGGGGTTTTTTTTTTCTTCATTTGGTTGCGCTGGGGTTTTGTGGGTGATCAAATCAAATGACATATCTTATTTTATCACATGATTCACCCGTTATGCAGTTTCATAAAGCCATTTCATAAATATATGATATGATAACACGTTACATATCACTCTGCTTGAATGCGATTGGTCAAGTTTGGAACCTAATCACATAAACCTTGACAAATGTGACCTTTCAAATATCGGTCAACTGTTAAATTCAGACCCGAAGTCAATATCATTGATTAAAATTGTTATTGTTGGATTAATTTTTGCATTAAAATACTATTCAAAATTGAAATACTTTTTTCTTACGCACAGAATATCTATACGATGGGGACACTACTTCTCATGGCGTAGCAGACGACTTCTAGATTTCGGCGTGATTCGCCTCAGTAGTTCTCGGAAACGTTGATTTCACGTTAGAAATACACATTTTTAGGCAATATCATGTGATAAAAAGAATCTCAAATGAATTTTCATTTCATACGATGTATTATGAAACTCGTTGTGCGTTTTATATCCCCTCGCCAAGGCTCGGGGATATAAAACTCACAACTCGTTTCATAATACATCGTATGAAATGAAAATTCATTTGAGATCCTATATTTATGTTTTAGAGCCAAATTAACATACAACATGTAAAAATGATATTGAGTTCTAGCATTCCTGGTTTTTCGGGTTTTTGTGTCGCCTGCGAAGCATAGCGACACTTAGGGATCACTTTGTCCGTTGTCCGTATGTCCGTCCGTCCGTCTGTCTGTCTGTCACACATGGGTGTCACACCCCATAACTTTTGAATGGTAAGTGATAGGGCTTTGATATTTCACATGTGTATTCCTTGTGACAAGACCTTTCTACACATACCATAATTTTTGACCTCGTGACCTTGACCTAGATATTTGACCTACTTTTCGAAAAATCTAAGATTGGCTATATCTTTTGATTGGTAAGCGATATGGCTTTGATATTTCACACGTGTATTCCTTGTGACAAGACCTTCCTACACATACCATAATTTTTGACCTCATGACCTTGACCTAGATATTTGACCTACTTTTCAAAAAATCTAAGATTGGCTATATCTTTTGATCTGTAAGTGATAGGGCTTTGATATTTCACATGTGTATTTCTTGTAACAAGACCTTTCTACATGCAATTATCATAATTTTTGACCACATGACCTTGACCTAGATATTTGACCTACTTTTCAAAAAATCTAAGATTGGCTATATCTTTTGATCTGTAAGTGATAGGGCTTTGATATTTCACGTGTATTTCTTGTGACAAGACCTTTCTACACATACCATAATTTTTGACCTCATGACCTTAACCTAGATATTTGACCTACTTTTCAAAAAATCTAAGATTGGCTAATCTTTTGATTGGTAAGTGATAGGGCTTTGATATTTCACATGTGTATTTCTTGTGACAAGACCTTTCTACAATTATCATAATTTTTGACCTCATGACCTTGACCTAGATATCTGACCTACTTTCAAAAAATCTAAGATTGGCTATATATTTTGATTGGTAAGTGATAGGGCCTTGATATTTCACATGCGTATTCATTATGACAAGACCTTTCTACACGTACCATTATTTTTTACCTAGATATTTGACCTACTTTTCAAAAAATCTAATATTGGCTATATCTTTTGATTGGTAAGTGATAGGGCTTTGTTATTTCACTTGTGTATTCCATATGAAAAAACTGTTCTAAACATTCCATAATTTTTTACCTTGTGACCTTACTTGATTTTTGACCTACTTTTAATGAAAAAAAAAATCCGCTTCGCAGGCGACACAAGCATTCCTTGGATTGCTATTTTTGTATATTTTTGTTCCTATAGAAAATTGTGATTAATTCTGTCCCTATTGCACTGTTCATGTAATACCCAACTGATCAGAAACATTAGACTTGCTCAAGTCCTTATATCAAAATTCAATACAAATCTCTTTATTAGCAAGCAAAAGTTGTCTTCTCTGTTTGTGATATCTGCAACCAATTGCTCACTGCTTATAGTTTTAAAATGGGCATTTCTTTTCTACTAGAACAAATTAATTTATAATTGCAATTCTCCTCATATAACTTTATTAGATATTATAAGGACTTGAGCAAGTCTAATGAAACATATTTTAGCATAATGAAAACTTTAGCAGACTGCCCTTCATACCGGGACTGTTAGTTTCGTTTAACCTCCCCCCAACATTAGTCGCTATTCGTAGCATTTCTCATCGGAGTCCGCAACCTCTCACCGCGTAAAGTTAAAAAAAAAACACCACAGAAGTATCAGCTTACATAATATTTCTGTAATATGTAAAAGTACCTCCCTCTACAATGCAGCTTATACTTGAAGTACAGCACCACTTTTTACAATGTATGTAAGAGGATCACCATATGGTCCCTTTCTTACTTGATCAATTACTAAAGTTTTTGTTAGATCTGTTTATTCAAACGATGAACTTGTACCTGGGTCGAGAAATGCAGAGAGGATCGAACATACTCTGCTAACGATTAATTTGTATGTTAATCTGGATTTTTGCTGTTTTATATTTTATACGAGGAAAGGTATGTTAATACATGTATATTGTTCTTCTTCGCTTTGAACTTTTAGATGTAAATTCATGAATTTGATGTTTTTGGTTGCGTTCTGTAGTAGTCGAAGATTTATCAGAGAATGGTGAATTGTTTTCAACGTTGCTTTTCTGTCACAGGTCAAGTTCCTTTCACATCCCTGAAATAATTGTATAACATGGTAGTTCCATTTTAAGTTTCAAAATGGTCAAACCTCTAGATTTGCCTATATTAGTGGCAGGTGGCGACATCTATAATTATTTAGGCAACTAAAAATTTTAACCTTAGCGAGATAGATACTTGAACTTTCGCCAAGGTTAAGATTATCGGTTGTCTAAATCATTGTAGATGTCGCTTCGCAGCTGTGTTGATGCTTTCTCTCTGAGTTTCTCTTCATTTACGTTATCCTCTCTATCTTCGTTTAATTCATGTAAAAAAAATAGAATTTTGATGATTATAAACGACGGAAGAGAAAAATACCGGGTATCTTCCATCAGAAAACGACTAATTGCAAACAATTTTTGCAGTGTTAAGCGGTTAAACTCGTTCCCCGTGATTGAATGTTTAAATTGTAATTATCACTTGTTTCCATCTCTGTCGCCTGAAAGAAGGTTAAATTTGGCCCTTTATGAATTTGACATATATTATAATTTTGCTTTTAGGAATCTTGTAATTTCATCTCAAAATATCGAAATTATAGAAGGTTAACTTCTTAGCACCATCTCTCCAATGCTACTTTGGTCATATAAATCATTAAACTATCTTGCTTTGCTCATTCTAGAAATACACATGCATGCATACAAATTCCAAATGTATTGCAAGGATGAACTGAAATGCAGAAAACCTATATTGACCATGCGCCCAATCTCCATGTAAAATTGGTATGTTTCAATTGCCTTGCTCTTTACAGAAAAACTTTCTATACGAAAATCACATGGTTGGGACACACTGGACAATTACTTTCACTATGTATTACTTTGTATGCTTGCTGGCTGCATGTACATGTATATCTGTACGTGCGTGTTGAGCGACTTAAAATACTAATAAACAAATATGAAAAACAAACAAAAAATGAAGGGTCATATAAAATCCGAAAAAAATATTACTAATGTTGAAGTTGACGATTGATATATTTCATACAGTCCCTTCATTGACTCTATCTCAGATACCATCTTTATAAACACGTGGGAAAATGAAAAACAAATGTAACAGATGGGACGTCTAGTAGAGGGAACCCGAAATGTGTTGTATAGGAGAAGTTCATTTATCATTGATTTCTAATTGTTTTATTATTTCATCATGTTTGCAAAATCGCATACAACAGATGTTAATACATGGATTTTTATGTGTATTGCCTGAAAGCACGTCATCTTCACGTAAATACAAAAATGAATTGGGCGGATCCAGGAATTTTTCCAGGATGGGGTCCTTTTTAACAGTAATTGAAATAAAAAAAAATATACTTAAAAACCGGAAAAATCATTATTTTGGCAAATTTCAGGTGGTGGGGAGGGGGAGGCTGACCCCTAACCCCCCCCCCCCCCCCCAATCACTTTCTACATAGATCCGCTCTTGACGTCATTTTCACGTAAAGACCTAAATGATGATCGTTTTAACAGAAATCCGACTTCTATTGATCTCAAATCATAATTGACAAGAATTATATAAACATCGTTATGGGTTTTTATGTGGTTTACAAGACATTAATGTCAGTTTAAGCAATCATATGGAGTTTAATTTCGGTACAATACTTAAACATCAAAGGTTTCATCTGATATTTTCCTTGGACCCCAGCTAAATACATGGATGTGCACGGAACGAAATAGTAACAGTAAAACACATGGGCGGATGCAGAGGAGAAGGGGGATGGTGGTGTGGTCATTACCCCGACCCCCACCCCTTTGGCCAAAAATGTTTTGTTTCCTATTTTTATGTACATTTTTTCTCAAAATCCCCCCTAATTAGTTTGGCATTGAACAACCCCCTCCAACACACTTTTTCTAGATCCACTCTTAACAACTAGCAATAACTAGGAAAAAGTAGAATGATATTGATGAATTTAACCCGGAGGATAGAAAGTAATTTTTTTTGCAGTGTAGAAAGAATCGCTAAAAGTGATAGTGTATCCGTAAAGAGGCTTAGATTCCTTCTCTGTATTGCACTTTATCATACCGATCAGACTTAGATATGGGGACAGATAACATTTACTGGGGATTTTGTGTGAGAATTCAGTCTCTACACAGTTTGATATCCTTAAAATCACAGCAATATCTGTCACTCTGTTTTTATTCACAATAAAACAAGAAACATATTTCCCAAATCCTTTCTTCAGAAAGCTGAAAATAAGAATTTAAAGCTGTATCTAGAGCTTTCAAGGAAGTGTTTTAATATAGAAAGGTAAGAGGGTCTAATTGAAATCAAAAATTATTTCGCTTGAGGGGTCTAAGGACAGTCTCATATTTTCTTATTAGATTCACTCATATTTTGCTCATTTACCGAAATCATCTTTGCTAACCAAGGAATTTTGTATCTAGTTTTTTTTTTTCATTTTTCGAATTGTATTTGTTATAACGTAAAATGGTGTGAAGAAAAAAAGTATATAAAGCTATAAATGCTAATTTCTAAGATACATGTGTTTAAAATAATATATTTACATTACTAGTAGATTCTCCACGTTGAATGCCCATTAGGCAACTAGAATTATATTCCAATAACTTGGGTTGCTATTGTGACGTCACGTTCAAGTTTCGAATGTAGGGAGAATTACCAAAGTTAAGATACATTTGACGCTGTTACAGGCAAAATGTGTGATGTTCATGCAAATAAAAATGACCGATAATTAGAATAAATGTAAATATAAGTAATGACTGTCTTACTTTTGGTGTTCATGGGTGTATAATTCTGGTTGGACACGTGCAAATTTTCCGAGAATCGCTTCGCGATTCACGAAATTTGCACGTGACCAACCAGAATTATACACCCATGAACACCAAAAGTAAGACAGTCATTTCTTAAATAAAAAATGCAGGGAGTATATATTTGAAGTGCATTTCAGTGATCAGTCGAGGAAAAAAAATGACGGGAAAAGATAGACAATCCAGGTTTGATATGTAGGAAGTGAAACAGAGATTAGAGTTACCTCGCTTACCACAACAGAATCGATCTGCTTTTTTTTCATCGTTGCATAATGGTGTAAGCCTCTGATATATTGATACTATTTTCGATAAAATAGCTTAGATAAAATTGATAAATTAGAATAAATTGTTGCAGCGCGGATGCTTGTTAAATAAGGTACGTATTAAGAAGGTCTGTACCCACACAGAAATGTTAGTCGGTGGCGCCATCTATAATGAATTCACAGAAATGTTAGTCGGTGGCGCCATCTATAATGAATTCAGGATTTCATTAACTAAGAATTCATAAGGACCTGTTAAGATAAGGCGTAAAATCAGCCCTGAAAAGTGGAATTTTGAAAATTGAAATTTCAAGAACCCTTTTTGGTAAAATGTATACCTATACGGCATCCCATCAGAATATGAAGTTATTTTTTAATCTGTTTTGCATAATATTGCTAATTTTTAGGTCAAAACTTATCTTTCTCTCATAGAAATCAATAGAAAACGGAAAAGTTTTATTGAACATTGTTCCCCCCGGATATACAGAAAGCCACTTTTACTGGAAATGTGTATCCATGATACAAATCTTTTGGCAAAGTGGGGTTCTGTATCTCCGGGGGGAACACTACCCCAGAGACGAAAAACTAAAAATGGAAAGGGGGGTGCATTTTATAAGAATCGATCTTTTTGACCATTAAATACAGCATATTTGATTATTTTTCCTCTTTAATCCATCAAACATTGTGTACCCAATATGATTGAATGAAAGATACAAGAAATAGAAACGAAATAAGCAAGAGTGATGTTCATTTCTCCGTCAATGTGTATTTCGCGCTAAAAGGCTTACATTGTAGCCATTGAATGAAGAATAAGACCGTATTTTAAGTTCCGGATTTCATTATTTACCGATTAAAGGAGGTAGAACGTTCGAAATCTATTTCTGATACATAATGTAGACATATTTGATGTCTTTTAGCTTATATTTATCCATTTTAGATAAAATATTCAAAAATGTATACGTTTTTTGTCGATATTATCGGATTTTCTATCTGAGCACCCCTACCTCTTTCGACCTTAATTTTACAACCTTAAGAGTTCCTCAACATAATATAAAAAATGTAAAATGTCTGCAAATACATTATTTTTCAATAATGATTCATGTTTTTCTGTGTACGATACGCCATGCGGAAGAAATAAGTCACGGGATTCAGGGCTAAATACGGCCCTTATCTTAACAGCTCCTTTCTCATATCATAATTTTGTTAACCTATCTACTTTTAATATGCTATTGATATGTAATTCTAATTTATATCTTTTTGAAAAGTTTTTGTTTCGTGACTAACACGTACAAGGTAACCAGGATTTAACTTTTTAACGCATATCTGAAAATAATGCACTCTATCTTACATCTGTGAAACATTGACATCCTCCATTCTGTCCAAAATTTCTTGCTAGATAATCAAGATTTCAATTTTATGTAATAATGAACCATAGATAGAAGAAAGAACCTACTGTCCTGCATCCTATAAAAACCTATTTCGGAAATAATTATGTTTTCCATAAAATTGCCCATCAATGTCTGCGGCCCCCGGGGGACCCCCACGGGGAAGCGTCTGAAACTGCAAAGTGTAAAAGCGTGTCAGTCCCAAAAAAATCGACTGGAATAGTTGTGACTCTATCGATTCTTGTGAATTAATTTGTCACTTCTAGTAATTACAATTTTCCAAGATCAACAGAAAACAAAGCCTAAGGAAAAGACGTGGCGTTGTTTAAGGTATTGGATTACACATTGTTAATTCACTGAAGCCTTGGGAGACATTTGTGGCAGTTAAATACTTTCTGTAACGAATCTTGTATTTGTTATATTTGAAATTGTCACGAGTTTTAGAGAGAAACAAAGAATTTAAGGGAATGAAAATAGAATTGAATAAGACATTTACTTCAACTTGCCAAAATAAATTCTTAGAGTGATTAAAAGAGCTATATCAAGCTGTCGTCGTTAATTTTGCTCTCTTGGCTCTTTCGTGTACAATGAATATGCGTTGCATTAATATCCTATATTTTCATAAAGACCAAAAATTGTGAAAAGAGCGTTTATCTTTGTCTTATTCATATTGTCCAATTCAAATAAGTGATTTGTGCCTTTTCTATTTTAGCACTAGACAAATGGATGCACATTGTCTCTCAAACCTCAATTCTAGAGATATTACAAATCAATGACATCTACGATCTTATTTATCATTATAATTACATTTTTTTTGTGGGAAAAACATTTTTTCTTACCGTTGATAATTTAAGTTTGTTCGCATAATGTAATTGGAACTGCATTGAGAACTTGAACATTTATATGTTAAAGAATGGCTCATCAATAAATTTTCAGTACTGTATCAAAGCAGTTACCACTTTATGCTGATATATAGAGTCTAAATTACTGCAGCTTCTGTATCTATAAAATGACACCTCATTTCAACTCTGGAGCCAAAGCACCAAGAAGCGCAAGCCTTTTCGCACGGTAGTTGAACTTTGCCACCTAAAAATGGCCTCATTATCCATTAAAATCTGATTGTAATGATAAAGGGGTGATGTTTCAATTCTAGAATCGCTTGGTGGTGTTGAAATGAACGAAGTGTTGGCTAATCAGACCCGACATGAGCATTGGGTACTAAATCTGAAAGTCCAAGAAGTTCAGCAATCAAACAGCATCAGTGACAAGAATTTAACGAAATCTGTGCATCTGTAACCTAATGATAATCCTTGTGAATCATCATCAATGTAATTATATCAGGTGAAAATGGAAATAGCATGCGCAAATCTAAAATGCAAAAGGGGGGATGTCAGGACCATTCTCTTGAATTTGCAAATAGTTTCTCAACATGTAGCCTGGCCAGACCCCCCCCCCCCCCCAAAAATTTCCAGGTCCGCGCCATATTGTATATAATCTATAAATGGCATGTCACGTACTTTTCGGAAACATCAAAACTTGTCTGGCCAATGTTCCTTTCAATTATAAATCGAACTTAACGACGGATGATTACCTGCTTTGAGTATACAAAACTTCAAAGCATTGCATGTATAATTATCATTATTTGTATGTATCATACGATACTCCTGTACATCATCATATAAAAATTTGAACACCAGGTTCAAACGTGAAAGATACTTTATTTTGGTCAATGAGCCCTTGTAATATACATGCCATTGGACATGTTTTTTTTTTTTTTTTATCTATTGCATCAAGGACTTCCATGTCCCAAATCCTGTCAGGATTAATTTTTCTCTATTTTGTTTGATGTCTCAAAACTTACGTATCGATTCAAGGCTGAAGAAATGGGCGGATTCAGATTATTTTCAGAGGGATCCAGACCATATAATGGGGAAGGGGGTCAAATCGGTGATTCAGATAAAGAAAAAATATACGTAGGAGCGTGAAAAATATATTTTTAATTTTTCTCTTTTTTTTGTGCAAATTCCAGGGATGGGGTATGCAGACCCTTCAACCCCTGTATAGATCCGCCCTTGTTTCACATGCAATATAAACATGATGACAGTTTCATGTCATACAATATGAAATTCACCTGGCCATAAAATCCAAGTATGCATGGCTTTCGATTATTAAAGAGGCAAGGAAAAAACTGATGAAATAAAAAGATATTGCTCCAGGGTGCAGATACCTTGTTCAATTAATTTTACTAATGGACCTTTACCCCTTCTGCCTGATAGAGCGAGGTTTTTGTAGCTGGAATTTTCTCCGATACCTTCCGTTTATGGACCACACAAATCGCGCTGCGCTTCCCGCATCAGAGAGCTGTTAATTCTTTATCGTTCCATCTTTCAATGCATACAAAGCCCCATCCTATAGTAATGCTGATTAAATATTGATATCACTCCATAATAGCGCAAATTACGCCATGTGCGCTACCTGAAAAATTTAATAAATGCAAAAATAAACTGCATGGTTGTGATGGTTTACTTGTCGATTTCACGCGCGCGAGAAATAACGAGATTACGGACAATCTGCTCGTAAATTGTCTTTCAAATTGTTTTGTTTCTACAGGATTAGCTTCTTACTCACATTTTCTTTAAGAAAAGAACTACTTTGTTTTTTTACTTATTATTTGATAGTGCAAGAAATACAAAGATAAAAAAAACCAATCTATGATAAGCGTAGATTTCGTGTTCATTCTTAAATCTATAATTTTTTCCAAAGGGAGAGGTTCAGGTTCTAGCACAGCCTGAGAAGGTCAAGCTACCGATTGCGAGAAATTCGGGAAAATAAATCATTTTGTCAAACACACTTTGGACGTCCAGTGCTCCGAAAAAGATAAAATTGTGAGGAAAAAAACCCCGACGGTTTGAAATTAACTGAATACCTTCGAATTAATTTTTTTTTTATTGCAATTTATATCTTCTTCTATTTATTTTATTTCATTTATATTTATATTCGAAATTTATATTTGCTTTTCCTTAGTTCTCCATCCTCCATTCTGCATTTTGCAATGAGTAACACGTAAGGTGGACATTTATAATTTCAGTTTTCTAGTCAAGCTAAGCAATAATTTTGATATAATTTTATAAAAAAAAAATCGCTAAAAAAGCCTGATGAAAAGAGGAAGCAGGTGTTACTTGAATTTCAGTGTTTAATTTGTTTCCATGCATTTTATTGATGATTTGTCTGGAAAAATATTTTATGATAAGACTGGATGAATCATGTGGATAATATTTACATACTGACATAAATACATCGTACATATCTGTGACAAAGCTTGCCAAGTAACTTTTAGAATTATTTTCCAGGTTTTGGCCAGTAGCAAAATTTCAGTAATCAAGACATTCAGTCTATAAATTTACAGAAGTGAATGATTTAATTTTCTCATTGTCCCATTCAAAATTTCAGACATTTTACTGATTTCATATAAGATGGGATAGAGATGAGGATGGCCAACATTTAAATATTTCGGCTATTACGTATAAGGCCCATACTGAGTAAAGCCAAAATAGTAATCATGATAGGCAATATAAATGTTGATTTTGTGTTCGAAGCGCTGTACTCTTTTACTTTTTTTTTCGCAGGAAAAGGTGATATGTACAAGAAAACACTAAAATGAAAAATGAGTCCTGCCATGACAACGATATACCAAAATATGTGAGAGATCCATATGCAATGTGGGACGTGCTTCCCTGCCCTCCTCCATGGAATAAGGAAATCCTTTTCAAAGTTGACTTCCGCCGGAAATTACCACCGGAAGACGGCTTGCACATTATAATGCAGATAGCGAAACGATGCGATATTCCCGTGCCTAGATTACACGTGGCTCCCGGACGTATAGCAGGCGACCGTTACTTCGCAGAATGTGATCACACCTGCTCTGTCACCATAGTTACCACATGTGCAGTACTTTTTGTTGCCATGACAATTTTGGTCGCTTATGTATTCAGGTAAATAGTGAAAAGTATATTTAAAAACTCGAAACCTTCTTTGAACTGCTCAAAAAGGGTTTTGTTTTGCATTTTGATGGAATTTCTGTATAGAAGAGGTATTAAAAGGTCTGCAATGATCGAATATCAAAGATGAGATATATGGCAATACATGCATCATTAGTTTCTTTTAATTTAAGCTTAACAGAAAATCAAACAATAAGAGTTAATGAAGAACGTGCTTGAAAATACTAAACATAGTGCACCTAATCGACAATTACCTCTTTGCTGCCATCTTCATCACTTTATTTTATATGCATTGTTAGGTACATGTATTGGATATATTTTTGATTGATCCAATAGCAAGGTCTATGTATACAATGTTGAATTTTTTTAAGGAAGAGAAGACCAAATAAAGGATCATAAAGTAAGAAGGGAAGATATGTATAAGCCCCAACACTTACCGCTATAAAACGTTACTTTACAAATGTCATTTTCTAGAAAAGTATAATAAAATATACTCAAATTTATTACAGACGAGAATTTTCCAAACATGGCAACCGGAAGTTCGCAGCAATAAATAAACGCTGTGATTGCTCATTGTGTGAAGCAGACCATCTTTTTCCGGATGCTAATTGCACATTGAAGGTATTTCAGTTTCAAATTAAATTTTGTTTTACTAGGAAAAGTGTCTGCAAAATTCTTCAGACTCCTTGCAATAATACTGTAAGTCCAATCGAAAATTGGTTTCTAAATCCAGATAGCAAACTATGCATTTTGATGCGGAATTTAAATCCATATAATCAAGATTAATGACCATGATTCATTGAAAGTGAACCTCGGCGATTTGGAGGCATAAAACATCCTTGTGCAATAAGATCTTTTCTATAATTGAAAGTATGTGTCCAAAATACTGACTGTGATGATTATGATATTTAACAAAGCTAACGCCTTGTTCATTTTAGTCGTCGGTCTATGTTGATCATTTTGCGAAAAGCAATCTGTGTTGAGCATTTTTGTGTGAAGCAATCTTAATCGAAGTTGATCTTGAGTTTTAGAACGAATCGCACATTTTCGGTTCTTTTCGTTTTTCCGATCGTGCGACGGAAAAGTGCGAGTAGGCACGCTTGTTTTTATCAGAACATTTACTTTCATTTATCAGAACATTTACTTTAATTTTCAAAATTATCATTCATCATTCTTCAATTTTCAGAGGAACAGTTTCAGTGGACACTCAGGAAAATATACGAGAAAGAGCACACTTCCTAGACGAACCATTTCAAAGAAGGGTTCTTTATTGGACGAAGTGGACTGTTCTATAACGGAACACACCGAGACGTACAAACAGTTCCCAAGAGTCTCGCCCGATCTCGAGCACTGGAAATTTGAGTGTCATATCTACGAGACTTTGGATAAATATAATTCCAGAATAAATGAGTTCACACTTTTGCGGAAAGCCTTCAAGAAGTACTATGGAAAAGATATAGATTTCTCGGAAGCTTTGACGCCTCCGAAAGCGACCCGGAGCGATTCAAGTAGAAGTGATAAATGTTCAACCGGTTCATATAGCCCGAAGCAGACGGAAGTGGTTTGTACTGATGGCAAAACGATTTCAAAAGTATGTCATGACAAATCGGATCGTAACAGATGCATAAATACGTACGATAAATCAAACACAAGCTTTGACAGTACCGATTCAGTGTTGACAATAGAAAAAGAGTGTAGCAAATCAACTGAAGACTGGTTTCTCAATGGATTCCATGAAAAATTCAAAATCGATGAAATCTCGAATACTGATTTCTCTTTAATGCCTTCTCTTTCCTCTAATAGGGGAAGCAGGCGCAAAGAAAATGTAGCTTTTAACTGATGAATCAGAAATCGACAAGCTCAAATTCAACTACTCTGATGATTCGTCCGATTCCGAAAACGTCCTTACATTCCACCGGAAATCGGTCTTGAAAAGTGAAACTGACACGATTCCGCTATTACATGTTCCGCGAATTTACGAAAGATTGACGTCGACGACATCGAATCGCACGGAAACGACAACGGTGAGCGACGATTCTCTGGATGAAACAGACGAAAAACAGAGTTTTAGAAGCATAACTTTTCAGACATTCAAGTTGTAGTTTTTATGAGGGATTTTTTTTAAATTTCTGCATGAGGTACAAATGTGGTATATTTTCATAAAAGTTTTACCCTTTCAAATAATCTAGCAGATTGTTTCAAGAACAGAAAATGACCACTTATACACGTAAACTTATCTCGAAATGGCTGTCGAACTCAAGGATTAGACAAGAAGGAAAATAAAAGAAAAAATAAGTTCTCCTTTTTACATCTCACACGTGCATTTCTTTCATCGACCGTTCTAGAACTGACCTGCAAGACACCTCTAGATCTAAATATTTCTTCTTTCTATGAAGTTTTCATCCAGTACTGACTCATGCAATGTGCCAAAAATTATATATTTCCATTAAACATGCTAAACAAATTGTGCGATTTTGTTTACGTTTGCAATCTGGTGTTTGATTTCAAAATATCAGAAGACAGATTTGATTCAAGGGCGGATCTAGAAGGTGGGCGGGGGGAGGTCAGGAACCCCTGAAATTTGGTATTTTTTTATTTATTTCTTTCTTTCTTTCTTTTTTTTTTTTCGATTTTTCACTACATATATATTTTTTTCAAAATTGTAGGCTGCACCCATCGGCGAATAGGCTGGACCCCAATAGAATTTTTTTTCTGGATTCGCCCTTGCTTCTATTAACAATTTGACATGTGTATCTTCTGATAATTACAAACACTATCGTCTGCTGGATGATACCGCCAGGCGTTCCTTGAAATCGAGATATCAACATGCTGATTGCCCGCAACGTTATCATCTAGAAATCCATGGTCCAGTCATAAAATGGCATTGCCTACCTACCTCTCAGGAAATATATGAGATTTAGATTTTGAAGGGTTAAAGACATCATTTACTTTGAATTTTAATTAGAAATTTGGGTAATTCAAGTTCGTTGCCCTTTATTTGGGATCAGTAGGTACAATTTCATAGTGAGTTTGAGAAATCAATCGCAACGAAGAAAAAGCCATACAAGCAAATCATGAGAAACAAAATGCAAAACGTAAAGAAGCGACAAAAGAATTCACCAAGAAGAAAAACCAAACCAAACAAACAAATAAATGGCAACACTTCAAAAAGAATCCTTAGAAAAAATCAGTTGTTGGAATGTTTAAATGACCTAATAAAAACTTAATTTTATTTCTCAAATGGGGGAACATGTGTGAAGATTAGTATAAATTTACCAAAATAGCATTCTGGAAAAGGCTGTATAAAGGCATAAAATGCAAATCAGCGGTACGAAATTGGAGACACAAATGCTAAACTACAACAATTTAGCTCGAAATTCCTCTCTAAATCAATTCCCCGGAGTATCCGTTTCCCAACAGCATCTAGTAAAAAAGGAGATGAGTGAAAACAGAGAGTGTCAGGAGAAATGATATTTATTGCACACAATCGCACAATAAAGCTTGTTTATTTGAAATAATTGATTACATTCTGTATGGAAAATAATTTCATATCGTGCTAACTGCCACAATTTCTAGAGATATTTTTCAGATTTTCCGTTTCCTGATATGATCGTAGATCAATTTATGGGACGTAATGAATGAAGCTTCCATATGACGTTGATTATAAAACATGGCGTATTACAATGATAGATGGCGCTCATCTACAATGTGCTTGTAAACTAGATTCCAAATCAAAACATCGTTATTTTTTTTTGGGGGGGGGGGGATGTAGACTATAGGCCATAGTTATATATATTAAATATGAAATTTCTGTTTTTCAGATAGAGGTACCCTAGCTAGCTTCAGACAAAAAAAAATAAATAAAAAACCATAAAGAAACATCAATTGAATTACCCTTTGAGGCATTGAAATTGTCAATATTGAAATATATGGCAGTCCTATTATAAATTTTTAGTGCACCATATGCGCATTTCAACAAGTTATATGTCTCATCAGTGATAGAAATGAAAAATTTCTCTTCAAGTAATCCTGTAACTTTCCTATCAAATCAATCCAGATACATGTATCAATGAGAACTAAGACTTTGTGTTTTCAAAAAAGAACTACAAGGATTTAGTTTGATTTGAGAGCAATCTAATCAAAATCAGATCTTCTTCTCTCTTGGAGAAACGGTTTCTCCAAGAGAGAAGATCTAATTTTAATTAGATTGATTTGAGATAAAGAATCTCTGAATATGCAAAACCAATGTTTTCATTCATTTGCTTTATTTCTTGACAAATCGCCAAAAAAGTACCCTCCAGTGGATGTAAACCAAAACATTTTATTACAATAGCCTTGTTGTGATTATCAGACATACATGTATGACGTAAAATAAAAGGGCGATCCGCCTTTAATTTTCCTAGAAAGACAAGAGGTAGAGTCATTACAAGAAAACTCCCATGCATTTACAACTTGCATGTAGGACTTTGTGGATTTTCATTAATTCAGGGATTGACGTGGGGGACTGAAAAATACCCCACGTAGATTCATAGAAAATATATATGTTGAATTATTTAATAGATCTTGGTAATCACCAGTAGATTTCCCATTATTATTTTATAAAATTTTCAGAATGTACATTAAATCTTACTTTTCAGCTTTGCACTATTCAAGAGCTGATAAAAGCACTGCATCATCACAACGATTTATCACGCTTCCCAGTTGCTAAATTTTCTATGGATTATAACCCATCAATGGCGTAGCTCTGCTTGAAAAAGTGGAGGGGCACAACATCCCAAAATTTCTGACAAGCAAAAAAAAAAAAAAAAAAAAAAAAAAGGGGGGGGGGGGGGGGGGAGGGGGGGGGGGAGGGAGGGGGGGGGGGAGATAAAAATACAAAAATAAATATTGGGTTTTCATGATCTGTATGCACAAATTTTAACATTTCTGGTGCAATTCTAAATTTTAAGTACATGAATAAATGGCTGGCGAGCGGTAGCGAGCCAGGAATTTTTTTAAGCAAATATTGACTAATCAGAAAATACTGTCTGTGTCCTCTATCATTAACATGTACATGTAATGATATTCTATATAGTTTGAGTTAAAGGTACATGTATTTTGCAGTTTTTTTTTTATATCTGTATGACCAAAAATTACGTCAAAAAGTGGGGGGGGGGGGGGCACAAACATACTTATGCCCCCCCCCCCCACTTTCAAAAGTGGGGGGCACGTGCCCCCACCCCCCCCCCCCCCCCCCCCCCCCCCTGGTCCTACGCCAGTGCCCATAGTAAATAGAACAACCGGGAAGTGTGATAAGTCCCTGTGTGCATCACTCTAAGTATATTGTATCTATGATTTAATGGCAAATAGTTCGCATGCTGCTTAAAATAAGACTAATTTCGAATATCAAAGAGAGCGAATTTTCATTCATCGAGACTGCTTCTTGAATCTCCATGATCTCTGATTTCCTTTAATTTGTATATCATTATACATTAAGTGTAATCAAGCGTATTTACTAGTAAAACATCTTTCACAATAGAATCGTGATTTATTACTTACGAAAACTAGTGCTTTTACATAATTTCAGCAAGAAACAAAGATTGCGTTGAATCATTAACGTTCTTTGCACCTCGAAATTTCAAAAAGCACCTCGAAATTTCAAAAAGCATCCATACACTTTAAAGAAAATCAATTTTCAGAGGCATCTCTTTACGGCAGTGTTATTATAGATCTTCATACATATTCATGGGTTGATTAAGGAGATTAGAAGAATACATTTTGAAAAAAAAAGAAAATATACATGCGTGGGTTTTATTCAATGGAGGTGACATGCTTTACACACAACATCTACATTCTCCTCCCTTTCACGATTCGGGCACGAAATGAAAAGAATTAAAAATAAAATTGATAAAAGATAAAAAGAAAAAAAAATTGAATCAACTATATTCCTAAAACAAAAGCAAAAAAAAAAAAAAACCACCCACACACACAACTAAAAAGCACAAATACCCTGTTAAAAGTTAAATATTTTACATTTTGTACGAAGCTTTTTGGCAGCAAACCCAATCGGTATATATACATGTAAATATACGGCAATATTTCCTATAGGACCATGTTACAGTGGCCACTGCGGAGCATACACTCATGGATGGAACAAACATTTTCCATTAAAGAAACAAAACATACAACGACACAAAAAAACAAAAACCCACATGGGACAACACAAAAAAGGATAGGGAGTAATATGTCGACCTTGGACGGACAATTGTTATATTCATAGATATATTAATTTTGTGTCGTTATGTGGTCACGTTCGACAAGTGGACATTCAAGATTTATTTTTTTCATTTAATGGCGAGATTCTTGAACTAGCCACATACCGATTCGGTATCGGAATGTTCGTTTTTAAAAAAAATCGTAGTAAAATGTAGAATGTCAAGGAGTCGTTGCAAACCCAACCAACCAAAATCAATGAATTTCAGTTTCTATTATCAAAGAATATTCTATAATGAGGCACAGTTTCTCATCCTTTCCCTACCATCTTGCAAGGTGTTTCTTCATTATCCTTGGCTGCAGGCTATCATTATTACCATTAAATCATAGTCAGGTAGTTATTACGTGGAACTACTTTACTTGTCTGACGACTTTTCCTTGAAAACTGAACCTCTATCAATCTTTAATCCTGCCGTTAGGTTTTTAATGAGCACCCAGGTACTATTTCCTTTGTTCACGAGAACTATAAATCAAATTCCTTTTTCATTTTCAAGAAAATTTCCCTGTTGATGTGGAAGACATCTAGAATTCTCGTTCAATTGTCTTTTTATTTATCTGTACTCGATATATCGAAACTTTCTGCAGTGTTATTGATCATTGTTTCCCATAAAACATGTATTGTCAAAATGAGAGATACTTCAATCGGATAGTTCAATATTCTCTTTGCCGCGAGGAATCGATGTGAGACGAAAGTGCAATTTCAAATTTGTAATCTAAAATCTAATAAAATAACAATAAAATGCTATATGCTGATTGAAACATTTTTGCGTGTTTGGAATCTATGGTAATAATACTGTCTGTGTAGATTTCAAATCCAATGAAATTCTGTTAATTCGGTCACCTTATGGTAAAAAGAGGTAGTTGCGTTATCAGAATTTCATTGGATTTTAAAAAAATTAGAATTTACCGTCCGCAAACATAACGTCGGAAGCTAGTTATTCCCTAAGTATACTAGAAGTCGACGCGACATCCTTTTTAATTTGCTGCTCTACAGGAAACGATTTCAAGATTGAAGATTTTTTTCAGGTGAGCTATATGGGCCTTATCCTGTTTCGTATTCCTTATTGATTTTACGTGATTCAGCGATAGAATTGATCTGAATTCCTAAAAGCACCACCATGTCTGGAATTAATATTGAGCGGTATATTAGACAAAATACTGGTCAAGTTGTTTATGGTCAATTCGATCTGAAGCAGAATGCATCTTTCCTATGAGAACCTTTGTCTTTGTCAGATGCGGAGGCTGGAAAGTCAAATAAAATCCAGGAAAACTATCTTCTGATGTGACAGATATATGGTCTTTGCTTTCCTAGATTACCATGATAACTTTTATGAACTTTTGCAAACAATCAAGTCGGAAATACGAAAACTATTCTTGACACTATGTATCATTCCCGTGGACATTATACTGACGGGGCATGCGTGACGTACTTTGTTGTATACCTAAGAGGGATCTATGGAGAAGCATTAAGTCAGAGACCAATTATCGCATTGTCTGAATTATACAGAACAAATTTCACATATTTATATCATATTTCCAACTTTGTTTAATAAATCCTGGCAACTATTGCAAAATTTGGAAGACAATTTCAAGAACGGTGCCAAGAAGTTTGCCCCCGGGAATTACATACTTAACCAGTGTGGAAATGGATCTTTTGTTCTATCAACATTCATAAAACAGACTGTCAGATCTATATTCAAATCATGACCTCATATCAAAAGCCGAGGATTGGTAAGCTACGGAGCCTATTGGCTGGGGATTTCAGTGCTATAGATGGTAGTGTTAGGGGGATACATACATAGTGAAAGTAACGGTATGGCCGCCATTGATACCATCTGTCATGTCAAAGTGGAAGGCAAGGAAAATCAGATCACGTCTCAGAACGTCAACCCTTTATGTCTCTCTTTGTTCTCTGGATGCACTTGTCAACAGAAATATCGTTATCTTATTTTTTTCTTCTTCTCCATTTTTTCTCATTATTATTTCCGAATTTCAATATTTTAGTCAGCCCCTTGTGTATCTTTGTTCCTGGATAACTGTCCACAGAAACATCGTTATTTAATTTTTTTCTGTTTTTTTTTTTCTTTATTCGCAGTATCATTTCCGATTTTCATATTTCAGCATTTTGTTATCTACAAAATGTATATCGTTCCAAAATAAAACTTTGTCTAGATGACGGATGACTGCAAATCTTGCAATGATAAAGTATATTAAGTATAGGTAATTCTTTCTCCAAAACGCCGCTGTCTGCCACTCAGATCAGTAAGACCACTTCATTTTTCATTCTATCCAATTTTTCAATCCAGGAATCATATTGATACACAAATTAACTTTGTCTTATTCGCAAAGCTTAATTTCAATGTAAATGAAAACAGAGTACATCCTTATTAACTGCATGCGTACTCTTTGAACACTGAGCAGGACAGGAAATGCTTATCCTCACAGGGTATCTGACCTCCACTTGGAACTTACTATTGCTCCCTTTTGGAATGTGTGGGATGTGTTGTAGTTTTTTGTGTGTGTGTGTGGGGGGGGATGGAAGTTTAATTTTCTTGGTTTCGTATGCCAAATAATTGTGATTTTGGATTCGGATTTGCAGTTTTGTGTTTGACGTTCACTTACTCCTATTGTTACATAAAATACTGATGCAAAGAATTATTTTCGAAATTCCTACCAAATATTATATATTTCAGTTTTCTACATTGGAAAATATTGGAGACAGTACATGTATGTGTTCCATTATTATGTGATGATGTATCGTGGAATTTTACTTGTCTTGTCATATTAAATTTCTTAGAACAAAATCTAAGAGGGCTACGGTACTCCTACAGACTGGATACTTTCAGATTGGAGTTTTAAATTTGCTTGTTTCTTCCTCATTTGATAAATTTCTCGTTTGTTAAGCTCCCATTAAATATTACGTAACATTGCTCTTTTAAATTGTAAGCTAAGGAGAAATTTGAAGATTTGTTGCTTTTAACTTCAAATGTAAATCTTGACAAATTGGATTTCTGTCCAAATGATGTAAAATGCTCTATAAAGTGTTTGTGATATGAGGATTTGTAAAGTATTATAACACAAACATGGGCGGATCTCGAAAAAAAAAAAAAACGGGGGGGGTCCATAGATTTAGAAAAAAAAAATTATGCATGTACAGGTACATAAAACAGGAAAAGTAAGCATTTTTGGCAAAGATCAGATTCCAGGGGGTTCTGACCCCCTAACAACCCCCCCCCTTCTCCTTCTAGATCCTCGCCTTGAGTACCATGGTCCTTGAACCTTCATCACAGTATGACATTTTATCATTTTCTTCTCCTTTTTTTCTTTTTGAAATACCACGTCGAGAAGTCCACAATTCTGTTCACAAATCCCTTTTTAACATACGAGTCCATAAATCCCATTTTTACATGACAAATGGGATTCTCACATCATCAAAGGCCTCGGAAAAGAACACAGCCAAACCTATAAGACAAAAGAAACATTCTCTAATGATCGCTGAAAGCGCTTAACAAATGAAGAATGATTGTGTGTACAGCAATGCGGCAATCCTCAAAGATTTTTGATCGCCATGGCGACATTTTGCTGGATGGTAAATCCGAGAAGATCTCTGCTGCCGAGCTTGATTCCAAGGAGATTGATGTAGATATGATACAGCATCGATGTAGGGGACCTGTTGATTTCCTATTCTTTTCCTAAAGAAATACCAACCGAATTAGAAAATGTAATAAAACCAATTCAAGATTGATAGTCACGTATATCCGGAATGAAACGGATCCGAACATGGCTTAGATGCGACTCGGGAATCTACATGGGAAAGATTGAGGCATGAAACCGAGATTGACTTTTCATTATGTGTCGCAAAAGTAGATAAATTGCACTAAATGCCTGGCTCTTGGTATGAATTGTCTATCTGATTTCATTCGACTTAGCTAATGCCGTTCCTCCATAGACCGGAAATGGAAAACAAGTCCGCAGTTATTGAAGGGAAGCGAAGTTATTGCTTTATTTATAACCATTGAGAACGATGTATGTCATCGTCTGCAGAACTAGCCATTCTTTCGCTTGCAAAACCAACCATTTTTCTTTCGTGTGTAACACCGGCAATTTTTCTTTCGTCTTCAACAACCAGCCATTTTTCTTCATTCTTTTTCATGTTGAAAAGTTCATTCACTCGTAACAGGTTTCTTCAATGAAAATCCAGATGTGTAAACTATGAGAAGTTTCTTTTGTATGTATCAAATCTGTTCAATGTATCATTTGACGTTTATTTACAGTTATATCACATGTTGAAAGAGTGATTACAATTTATTTACTTGAAACATATATTTCATTACTAGTTTGCCAGTATTTCTTTTCAATGTACTTAAGAAAAATCCTTTACATAAAGAAAAATGTCAAGAAAAAAGGGAGGTGAAATTGCTAAAACATAACGAATCTCTACTAGGTCGTATTTTGATCGCAATGAGCTCATAAAATGATTAGTTATTACACCAAAATACGAAGTATCTGCCAAGCCTGAACAATCTATGTAACGTTGCATCTTATTTGTTTACACTAGCTCGCTTAAGAATCCCCTTAAAACCCTTTGAACATGGCATTTGTTTTTGCTTTGCTATGGTACCAGAGAAAATCAGAGGAAATTCCGATAATTCTGTGTTAAAGAGGTATTGCAGGAAGCAGCATAGGAAAACTGAGCGCTTTCTGCTGTTTATATCTCAGAAAGCAGAAGAATTGCGCTCAATCATCGGTGTCAAAGAAAAACAGAGTCATCGTTTGTATCTGATGTTTTTACGCTCTAATCACGCCATCAGGTCATTAGAGGCAGTTCGGAATAAATATCAGCTATTAAATACGATAATTGGAAACGTCTTGAAAAAGGAAAATCCTGAACATTCAGGAAACGAAATAACACACATTCATCATCCTGGAAAATGAGTATCTGTAAAATTCTAGGTTCATATATCACATACGACAGCAAATTTGACACATTAACAATTCCTTTTTTTCAGATTTGCTTTTATGGGATTATTTTACACAAAACGAATATAATTCTGAAAAGGAAATATTCAGACATTGACATAATTATTTGTCAATCAGTCCATACCAAATGCTGAAGAGGTCTCATTTTCTAATATGATTAATTTAGTTTTGATTCAAACTTATCAATTTATTGATCTGGGAAGTCAATTGAAGAATGAAGCTTCAAATAAATGATCATATTTGACGCTGGGGTATAAATTCATTGGATTAATTTCTCCCAGTCAGAATACATTTTGGATGTTTTCTTGTCAGAGTTTCGATTCCATGACGATACTACGACACAACTTTGAATTTTGATGTTTGTAAGGAGACTTATTCTTTTTTGAGTGGCACCGCCTATATAATATTTGACTCTGTGGAGACTGTTCATATAGCCATGCTGTCCTTCATGTATCCATGGCTTGGTGTTGTCTACTCTGTCTGTTTGTTACATGTACCTTGTTATAGTATGTTTCACTATTTTCAATGTTGGTGATCTTCTCCTATCTTTGTTTTGAATTTTTCTGGTTTGGTATACCCATTTACAAGTAAATTTTGTATTTTGAATTTTGGTTTTCTATTTGCTCTCTACAGGTATGGTTGTCGCTAAGGAATATTTTTGGTGTTCATATATCTATTCCGATTGGTTCCAGATCCTTACATAAAAGTACATTTTTGTAAGATCTTAATTGTATTAGATCTAGTCTACATTTAATGTGTATTTCAGCAATTCTGATGATTTAGATATGCGACTTGCAATATTCCTGTCACGCTTATAAATACAGACGACAAAAATAACTACGTTTCACACCCAGACATGCAGAAATGAGAAATACTTGAAAATCGCAGATAATACTAATGAATTTTGTCATCATCTTTCATCAATTATCAGAAAGTGCTATTTGCGTCATACTTTACGTCACAATAATGGAAAAATATCGTTTGGAAAAACAGCTGCCCCGTGCATCTCCAGAAATTGTATTGTCAGCTTTCATTTTGATTATCTTACGGAAAAAGACAATTCAGATGCTATCTCCACAGCATTACCTTTTATCCTGGCAATCTAGGTTCATCTAGTTATTATTTACGAGCACATCAAAGCAGACGATGAAGTGAAATTGTCGTCTGGCACACGAAGAACGCAGAATTACGTAATGAAATGAGCTCACATACTTTTTATGACTTGTCACCTCGGTTTTCATCTGGCTGAAAAAAAGTTGTAGAGATTCTGAGAATGCAACGTTGAATTCTTTTTCATTGTAAAGATTGTATGTGCGATATAAATGTAAGCTGACCCATTTTCTAATAATGGGCTATGTAAATTCTGGACGTGCATCTTGCAATCTGACATAATCATTAAGTTCCCAAGGCTTCTTTACGTTGTACATATATATCCATACGAAACATGACAACATTTGGACAGCACATGAGGCAGACAACTGAATAGATTGCTCAAAATACGAGTAAGATATGGAAGTAGTGACTAATGTACATATGATCAGAGAGAGTTATTTACTGATAAAAGACATCAAGTGTGAATGGCCATAGTTGGGTATTACTTTTTGTGTTTGACATGAGTGGGTCGGCGTAAAATAGTATTCATTGCGATTCTTATTTTCATGTTCTCTTACAAAGAAAAGGGTCAAAAGCAATTTGTATATGTATCTACCGATGCCTCAGTGTATCCAAATAAATTGCAAACTCCGAGTTGAACATCCGTTATCCGTATAACAACACATCATATTCACAAATTTGATAGTAAATAACTTTCCTTATAGTTTTCGTTTCGTTGCTTCGATTTCTGTCCTTTGCTCTATTGTGAAATTTCTTTCTCTTCCAGTTGATCCACGAACATACTGTAGAATTGCCATTTTGAAAAGGTATCAGATATGGAATTTTTCCTTTTGCCGTCAGGGTTGTCTTTCGTAATTTTTTTTTGTGTTTTGTCGGAGGAGTTTGGGTTATTTAGTGAGATGTGTTCTTTGTGATTTATTTTCGCGGGATGTGTTCTTTCTTAATCTTTTTGATAAACGTGTTCTTTGTGTTTATTATTTTTGTATGATGTGTTCCTTGTGTTATCTTATTGTGATGTGTTGATTTTATTGTGGTATGTGTTCTTCGTCTCCTTTTCTCGATACATTTCGTTGTCACACAGTGGATTTTGATATACGGAGTCTTATTGCATATCCTTTTCAACGTAAATTCAGATGGGAAGGTTCGAAAGTCAGAACAGACATACTGACAGACTGGACGCACTTTTCCCAATATTATACGATAAACAAATATTAAATATTTTTAAAATAGCAGGTGCTTAGGAAAACTGATAGAATCTTTACAAAGATACACATTACTTGAATCTAACGTAACAATACTCTAGAGTCTCTTTCCCGCCTTATCTCAGAGTTACTGGCCTTGATAAGAAGAGTACTGCCGAGGGAGGGCGCGAGATCCTCCTCCCTCTATACGTGATAAACTTCTTTAACCCTTGTTTGAAGTCAGATATAAAATCAAGGCTATAATCTCCCAAAATTCAATTAAACGTAAAACCAAAATAAGGGGAGTATTGATCCATAAACACTTAAGGTTCTTTTTTATCGTAATGCTATTGAGAAGATACTAAATAATGAGGTCAAAGATTCAACTTCTTGTCCCCAGTCATTCATTGGAAATGTGTGAATTATCTCACATTCAACGGAAAAAAGGGAGGAAATTTTGGCCTTATGAAAACTGTATCTACAAGTTCTTCGGGCGTTGAAAAATTGTTTTCAGAGGTTAAAGAAGGTCAAACGTTTGCTGAAGACGAGTATACTTAGTCTATTGTTTCTAGGATGTTTTGTCATATACTAGTATTCAGTGAAAAATATATAAGTTTCTCATAATTTATTTTTTCACCAACAAAATTCATATTTAGTAGGAATGTACGAAAACATTACATGGAACAGCAAAGCAAAAGCAATGACGCTGTTGCCCACGTGCTTCGACATCCAACACATATATTGATAAATCAGCAATAAATATTATTGCACATGCAACATAAATTTCAAGACACCGACTATGACATTCATCAGTTTTAAATTAGGACATAGTAATAAAATAGTTTGTTTTACATCCCGAGCATTTAAAAAAATGTAGCCTTCAGTAAGGCTAAGAACACAATCACACGTACAGGAAACATTATAATTATACATATATAATAATGGACCAAAATGGCATTGAAACAAAAACTAAAAAACCTTTTCTCTTCTATAGTGAGGAGACTACTCCCGTAACTTCAATATAATTTACATGTAATTCATATATTGATGATATATTAAGACAAGTATGGTCTTAAAGAAACTCTACAAGAATGTTGAACTTTATGTCAATGATTTTTCTGAACTGCACAACCCTTCTCCATAAATCTACACTCCAACGGACGTAAAACAAAATATTTCAATACTACAGCCTTAGATTAAATTCATTCTGACATATAAAAGTAAAACGTATTTTAGATACTGAATACTGCAACTCGGTATAATACAGGAAAAAAATAAAAAGCAAAATGTTGCGAATCCGGAAAAACGGTCACAGATATCACAGCTAGCCGCGGAATACTGTCAAAAGCTTTGATTCCCATATCTCGCGTAAAATTCATACTTAAAACGTATGAACCGCCGTCATCGATTGACAAATTTAGCATTCAACAGGGATCCGTTAGTCTTCGGAACACCGCTGCGGAAGGATTTTTCACTTCCGGTGTTTGTTTCATCGGAGGAAGTATTTAAAGAGACGGGTCTGTTCATCTTATTTCGCTTTCGTTTTCTGTGTTCGGTTTTATAATTTGTGAAGACTGTGGCCATATCCGTTTCCGGTTCTGTGTAATGTGTTGGGACTGTCAGTTCAAGAGATTCTAATCTTTCTATCAGATTAATACTATTTTGTGAGCACCGTTTACAATTACATTTTGGGGGACTTTCATTAGTCAAATATTGCACTGGATATGTTCTTTCGGGGACACCATAAAATTCGCTTTGAGCATGCGCAGAATTAGGAACGCCATAAATTATTCCATTTTCATCGTCTGAGAAACCTAATTTATTTTGTGAGCAACGTCTGCAATTGCACTTTTTCGAGGATGCGGCTGGATAAAAAGCACTCGTACTTTGTAGAAAAACAGGAGACGATGTAGGGTTGTTTTGTGGATACCTCACTTCTGCATTGTCTACATATGTGTAATCATCTTCGGCGAAACCCGATTCACTGTGATGGCGTCTTCTCTTTGAATCGCCATTGACAATAAAATTAGTATCTACTTTCGGTTTTGAAATCATAACTTTATTATTAGAAGAAATCCCATAATCCGTATAACCATCACTTCCGTATCCGGTTCCGCCACTGTGATACACACTCAGTTGGCTACACCTACCACATCTACACTGAACAAACGGCACAGGGCTTTGTTGAAGAGCTATCTGACTACATCTTGGACAAGAGCATTGAGATCTCTGATATGATACCACCGACCCCGGCCCCCGTGGGTCATTTTTCCTTTGAAGACTATAATATTGATTCTGAAGCGGAGCATTTTCATTTGTAATTATATCTCTCTCCACCGGGTCTTGAATTTCAGAATCGTTTATTGGAGATTCTATCAGATATTTTGGAAAAGCATCAGAAAATCGGAATGAGCCACTATGGACACTGCCTCTTATTGATTCATAGGTATGGGTAGGTGTCTGTACCGCTATAGGACAGCGATCCCTCCTCACCGTAGGGTTTTAGCTGTCTCGAGGCCTCCTCTCCGTCGTACACATTATTCGGTCTGGATAACTGAGAGTCATAAAATTTGCCGTAGAATTTTGGATTCTGGAATGCATGAATACCATTGGAATCGTTTTCTAATCTTGTAGTTACCCGACCATTGGCAAGTACAACCTGAAAACGCATAAATGAGCATGTCACACAGACTCGCACATAATATGTCGATGGTTTTCATTTTCTATCAAATTGAAATTTCAATATTGCATTCAGGCGAAAAGTTTTAAACAAACAATCTAGAATGATATGACTTAAAAGAATTATAGCACAAATAACTACTTAACGAATTCATTCATTAGAACTTAGATACATTGTATATCAATCTGTATACGTATTCACTAAAAATGAATAGGAAATCAGAAATTTGAATTTATAATTATTACTAGATACCATGGTAACTAGAAATGCTTCCTTGGCACATAATTTTGGGATATTTTTGTACAATGTATAATAATTATATAAAGGAGAAGAGTGCAGTACATGGCAAATGAAAATCTTGATCATAATAATGAGACAAAGAAGACACAAGGGCGTCTACCCTACCAATCAATCGTTTCAATTCATTTTTATGCAAAATAAATTAGCAATGCCTACCTCAGACGTTCTGCTTTCCGTGGGCACGGGTTGGTAAGTGCTCCGTGCAGCGAGGGAATTACTGTTTTCTTTGTCTTTCCATCGTTTCAAAGTTCTCCTGATAATTGAAATATGCTGAATCATTAAAGATATTCAATTTTACTCAAAGGTAATATTGGAACTAATAAGATTTTATTGATACATAGAGTCTTTTATTGCTCTTGCTCAAATTTATATTACGTACATTATATCTTAAACGGTTACAAAAGTAGAGATAACACCTTATAACAGTAGAAATTCGCAAATTCGAAAACCGAAGAACACAACAGGAATACGAAAGAGACTAAATGGACATTTGTCATGTTCGCGAACATCACACTTCGACCTCCGCACTTCGAAGGGACTGTGTCACTAAGACAAATGTTGATTTTATTCCAATGAACTTAGAATACTTTGTGTGAAGAATTTATTTGTTTTCATATGTGTTTTAAAAATGCATATTAATAAACATGTTTACAGCTCTCCAGTGTCATTCCGTCAATTGTGTGTTCAGATTGTTCTTTTTCTAATCGCATTTCTTTTATATGACCCCTAAAGTGCGAAGTCCGGAGTGCGGAGTCTGAAGTACGTCAACTTGAAAAATGTCTAATAAATCTATATAGTTAGACAAACAGTCGTGTGAATTCCCAAAAAGAAAGTAAGATCGGGTACACGGGAAGGGTAAGAATCTCCTGCCAAAAAGTCAAAAGAACCACATTCTCAACTTTAATTTTGGAGAAAATTCTAATGAATGAAAATGTCATTTTATTCATTCAAACGATGCTTTTGAACATCTTAATGATACCTTGCATACACGTGCTTGATTGTGTACAACTTACACGTACTCGAGTGAAATGTTTGAAAGTGTACATATTACTGTACCAAAGTCGTCAATATTTTTATCCGTTTTGACCAATCATATACATGTACCGGTATATAAAACGTAAGAATGCCTTAATGCTTGGTTTTACTACGAGTGACCTTTTAATATTTTTTTTCTTTCTTCTTTTACGTGTCTTTTAACAAAATGTCTTTCATGCAGCTTTACTATTTCCCAGTAACCATTGATAACAGCAGTTAAAAGAACATGTCTTACTCGGTCAATTAATCACAATTTGTCTGAGAATCAAGACAAAATTAGCTTATCTATAGGACTATTGATTTTATCTATTGACTACAAAAAGACGGCAATCAAAAAATATTATTACATCATATAAACTGAATTTCTAATAGATAGTGTATCAAAAGTGCGCAATTCAATGAACTATTCCGTCGTGTGCTATTGTGCGTATCCAGAAGTATCGTATATAGTGTATTAATATTAGAAACATTATTTGCAGTGCATATGACATTTTGATCAATTTTTATGATGAATTACTTCGCAATATAAGCGTACAAATAAAGAGAATATTGAATGAAGTACCGCAAAACTTGTTTCGGCTCTTTGTCCAAGCTGTCTTATATTCGTATACACGTAGATTTTTATTTAAGGAATAACTAGCGGGTACCTGTAAAGTGCGAAACGAAACAAAAACGAAACGAAACGAAACGAAACAAATCGAAACGAAACGAAACAAATCGAAACGAAACGAAACAAATCGAAACGAAACGAAACAGATCGAAACGAAACGAAACAAAACGAAACGAAACAGATCGAAACGAAACGAAACAGATCGAAACAAAACGAAACAAAACATAAAACTTAAAGGAAATGAGAAAAAAAATCGCCGAAAACGAATATTTCAAGACAAGATCCTATTGAAGGGTCAGGGGGTACCACTCTCCTCCTGCCGCCTCCCCCCTCCCCGTGGGGGAGGGGGTCTTGGGTGGTCAAGACAAATGTTTAAACTTGAAAGTGTAAATTGGTGCAATAGTGAAGTTATTTGGGTTATTTCCTTTTTCAAACTTTGAAAAAAGAAATAGACCTGTTTAGATGAAAAACTAAGGTGAGCGAAGCGAGCCTGAAGTATTTGAAAAATGAATTAAAAACTGCGGCGAGCGAAGCGATCGGGAAAAAAATTTTAAGGTATATATAGATGAATTTCGTGGTAATTTTTAAAATTGAGATTATGTACATAAGGGCAAGATTATTTATATTAAAAGTAATTTCCTTTTTTTTGGGTTACTGTTACCCTCCCAATCATCTGTCCCGCCTCTCGCCCCCTTTCCTCTCCTCCCGCCCCTTTCTCTCTACTCCCTTTGTCCCTGTCCACTCCCTCATTATTGCCTTCAACCGTTAGTTCTTGTGGCTGGAGGGTTTTTTAAAGAACCAAAGTTGACGATTAAAACATTATATATACGTTATATAGCACATTTGCATGTTAAAGGAGAGTGATTGGGATGAATAACCTCGTCACAGACGGAAAAATATTATTTAGCGGGAGGAGTGTAGCGCAGAGGAAACGGAACTGTTCCGTTATGTGTATTTGAAAATTTTATCAGAAAAATGAGAACAATTAAAAACTGGGGGGCACATTTCGTTTGAAAAAGGATAAGATTTTTTTTCCCTGAAATGTGCCCCCACCCCGTTTTATGATCTCATTACGGTGTCATAGCGTGGTTTTCTATCCCCTCCCTTTGATTCCTCTTAAATACATGAATGGCATTTGACATTTACTTTTTTTAATTGTCAACTTTGACTCTTTCAAGAAACCCTCTCGGCACTAGTTACAAATGTAGAACTCTTGGATTAAGGCAATATTACATGCTGATCTTGTCTTGAAAGAAAGGAGGGGATCTCCAACAACACCAGGTTGCAGCACCCACAGCAAAATCCCAAAACACCCATGCAAAAAACACGGAACAGACACCCACAGAAAGAGACGCAAAAGGGACAAGGAACACCAATTGAAATATTCGTTTTCGGCGATTTTTCCTCTTTTTCTCATTTTCTTTAAGTTTCATGTTTTGTTTCGTTTCGTTTCGATCTGTTTCGTTTCGTTTCGATCTGTTTCGTTTCGTTTTGTTTCGTTTTGTTTCGATCTGTTTCGTTTCGTTTCGATTTGTTTCGTTTCGTTTCGATTTGTTTCGTTTCGTTTCGATTTGTTTCGTTTCGTTTCGTTTCGTTTTTGTTTCGTTTCGCACTTTACAGGGACCCATAACTAGCTTCTCTTCTGACGTTATGTTTGCGGACGGTAAATGCTGATTTTACGGTCGCAAACTGAGTTTTCCTGGCTGCGCGTTAGCGTTAGATAAATGCACCGTAAAATCAGCATTTACCGTCCGCAAACATAACGTCAGTATCTAGTTATGCATTAGAATGAGTAACAATTATCCTGTTCATCGAAGACTTTTTTTTT
The DNA here is from genome assembly GCA_033119305.1 of Pinctada imbricata. Classification (NCBI taxonomy): domain Eukaryota; kingdom Metazoa; phylum Mollusca; class Bivalvia; order Pterioida; family Pteriidae; genus Pinctada; species Pinctada imbricata. Next base: position 46,146,715 of record VSWD01000009.1, on the reverse strand, counting down.
GGAAAAGTTTTTGTTTCAATCAAATAAGTCAACAACAAATGAGAAAAAAACGAAAAAGAAAATGGTAGAACATCCGAACTATTTGTTTCCATCATTTTATATTCTCAAACTTACTTTTCGCAGTTTGATATACGGGAAAACGAAAAACAAAACAAAACAAAAAACCCACCCAAATACGAAAATACTACATCTATATGCATTCAAACCGAATTCAAAATAGAAAAAAAAATGAATTTGTCAACGCAACACATTGGAATTGAGGGTTTTCTCTTTGTTTCCATGTCGCCTACATCAACTGCATTTGCAAAATCTTTTAAAATATACTGCCAGTTCTCATTATTTTTCTGCTGCACTCTCTTATAAAAGGCTTATATCCCAACACTTAAAAAATCAATGTAGAGTAGAATTACTAACGAGCTAACAGAGGAAAAGATGTGTAAAACATGATAAGCTTTCCGTCCTAAGTAGACGATGCATAAAAAAGATGTAAGACAATTCTATATCTGAATGAATCAATAAAAAGAAAATCGCTTACCTCCTTACATAGAAGGCAACAATGGCGACTAGAAGAAAAATAATACAGATGAAGACGGATAAAACAAGCAGGAAACAGTTTATATCACAATCCTTGAAGATCAAATTTTCCCGTTCCTGTGAAGCGGAAGCTCTCAATTTCATTAAATCAAGGCGACATCTGTCGGCGACACGGGACAGAAGGCGTTGTCCGTCCTCGGGAAATCGGTACGTCCATCCTAACTCAAGGATGAGTTCCGGTTTCCAAGGTGGAGGGCATGGAAAACTATCCCAAAGCGAGTCTAAGGCATCGGGGGAGGGATCTCTCGCCAAAATATGCATACAAGAAATTGGGTTCTTTGCGTTGCAGAATCTTTGCTCGCCATCTGTATGCTGCAAAAAAAAAAGAAATTTATTTATTACTATCATCGGTCAACGACTTCCGAGACTCGATAACTGAATACCAAGAGTTAACATGACCAAGATTTTAAAAGTTGGCATTTACCATCAGCACGAGGGAGCACTGACTCCTACAACCGTCCTTCCATTACATGAATGAAACAAGCTTTAATTTCCGATCAATTTCTGTACTGTTCGTTTCTTTTTCTCTCTCGTGTGATAGATTCGTCTTTTGTTGAACTATTAACACCTTTCCCTGTCCTAGCTTAAGCCTGCTTAACTGATCACTGACTATTGCATTAAGATCGACCAATTGTCAAGACATATGCCCGCAGCCCAAAGATACACTCGAAAGCAGAAATCCAATCATTGAGTCTTCGTCGGAGCTATCCTCGAGACACGTGTATGCCTTATTTGAAAGACCAGCGCCAATGATTAGCATTTTAATTGAGGAGTAATGAAATCTACTTATTATGTATTGTAACAGAACATCCATTCGGAAGGGTGTAATTAATTGTGCGATCCGTGCTAATCCCCGAGAAGCGACTAACAGCTGACACCGAGCTTGTCACCGTGGATAAGAGAAAATTACTACTATTGGAAAATCCTAAATACCATCCTCAGCACTAAAAACGACACCTATCCTTATCTTGTAGAGCTCAAAAAAACATTTCTAAACCACGAGCTTTCAGTTAGATCCGCTCCGAGACAAATGATTTGTAATATCTCGTTTTACTTCAATTTGACAAGAAAATTTGATACTATAAGGAAAGCAACATGTTTGGTAACAGATACCCAAATTGGAAATCAATGTGAAACCAAGATAAAATTTCAGGGGATTTATTTGATCCAATTTACTGCGAGAAAGTTACGAATGGTTTTCTTAGCGATATGGCTCCTGAGGATGAAAAACGCGGGAAATAACGCGAACTTGGTTGTTTGGCCAAAGTCAATTCACACGAATGAAATAAAGTAAAAACAAAGATAATGCAATATATGATATGGACTTGACCTCTGAAACGTTCGGGCATGCGTAATTAATGTATTTATTCCATAAATCTTCTTCAAGTGTTCAAATAAATATTTCCAAGGCAATGTACATGTATATGATTTAAAAAATAATCGTTGTTAAAACTCTAGATTTTTGCGCGTGCTTCAACAAGAATATCCATTTTTTCTCTAGCTCGATTCGAATTACTCATTCTAGAATTGAGAGGATTGTTTTAACATAATATTTGCTCAGACATCTTTGTTAAGAAATTGAATATGACATAATTTTTTTTTCTGAGAATAATTTTAAGATAATTGTGCGAATATGCGTCTTCGAAATGTACGATAAGAATCTTTTTCGATATTTCAACAGCGCAACAAAAGTAAAGCAGTTATAAAACTGTTCTTCCGTGAGTTTTCGTGTGTTCCCTAACAAACTATGTCATAATCACGAAAAGAATTCGAATTTATCGTCGGATTTCAAAGGAGAAAAGATGCATTTATGTTACTTTGGCAATCTGAATGAATTTATTGCAGTGTGATAACATCAGAATTGATGACGTGTGAAAACAATTATTTTTTTTTCTGCATTCTCGCGAAGAAAAATGTGAAGTGAAATAATGGGCAAAATTTGATGGTTAAAACAGTAAAGTTTTTATGGAGACCGCCTCACGAAGTTATCTGGACGAGTGAAATACATTGTGTGCAAACTAAGTTTGATCCGGAGAACTGGGAAAGCCGGGCTCTTTGACAAGTGGAGCGTAAAATATTACAATGAACAGTTGATTATGAGATAGAAATACACAAGCTGTTCGTCAAATACCTAGACATTATCAGGAGTCCTTGTATCAAGGCGTCACCTGTTGGCCATTTCACAAGTAAAGTGTATGTTTACGCAACACTCAAAAGTCGGAAATGACTCAAACTCGATATGACTTGATTGGTTTGTGATGTATCATTTCTCTCACCCCAAGAAGTCAAGTATCATCGTAAGGTCAAACCGTTTTCTTTATATCGGCTTCTAGGATTGTTTTGCTCAATTTATTTTGCCTTTTACTGCCCTATGACTTAAATTGCGGTTACGAAGCGTATTGCGCATGCGCAGAAAATATTCAACGACTTCCTAATACAGCAATATATTAAATGAAATCCCCCGGCAATCTAGCCATGAATAAATACACTATAAAGCTCACGATACCAAATTGTGTGTCAATAAATCAGACCCCATGAGCGCCATTATACCACTTCCATACTATTAAGTACGATTGGGGACAAAAACCTTGGATGTTGAACATTATGGCCAACATCCATTTTGGCGCAATCAAATGGTGATATATCAGTATCCGTAATCATGGAGTGCTGCCATCAGCCGGTTTGACTTAATGACGGCCATCTTTGCCAAAAGCATGTTGTCGTGATGGCAGGAAGGCATGCCTGCATTAAATGTCAATTTCTCTACAAATTCCATCGTATTCAAGCTCTAAACTGGGTACATGCAATCCTCTTTGTGTCGAAAAGTGATGTAAAATGTGTCAAAGGGAGTTAATTATTCTATCTTAAATCACTCAGCATCATGAAACAATCCGCTAATTCTGTATTACGTAATGTCACCTTCAATATATTTATCTATAAAAAAAAAATGATCGTATAGAGGGCATTTCGGTCAACAATTTTGTCAGTCCTGTGTTCGTTAAGTTTAGTTTAAACTTTATTTATTGTCGAAGAAGTACATGAAATCATACAATACAATGATTTGGAAACAAGCAATAGCAAAATGCTTAAAATATATAAATACTAATTCATTCGTTAAGTTTACGCTCTATTGTTTCAGATCATAATTATGTACACGAGAAGAAATTAGTTCTACAGTTGACTATTTTGGTATATTCATGTAAGTGCATGTGCAATGATATAAATACATATATTTATTGCTTGGTCACCAAACTGAAGGAAAATTGCCGCGTGCCTTTTACGACATGCAGCTACGTGGCAAAGGTGCATCTTCATATATACAGTCAAGTATTTTCAATTCTTCAAAGCAATTGCACGAAGAGTGCAAAACGTATTTGTATAATTCAGGCACTGATTACGCAAAATTTAATTGTGTGGACATTGCAAAACAGCAAGCACTTTTACGAAACAGAAATGATACCCTTAGAACTATCATATTCGGAATATTTCTCGGGTCCCGACGAAAAATATGGATCATTATCATTACATATTCATATTCTTCTAGGTGCAAAAGAAGTATGTGATCCCATACAGCTGTGCCATGATATACAAGGAGGACGAACAATGGATTGTGAATCCCTGGGGTGACGGACATTGTGTGTGTCACGTATCAGATGGTTAGCTCGAAGTTGTCTAATCATGAACTTGACACGCACGAAACGTCTCTATTATATAACACCTTGCGCAGATGTATCGCCGGATGGTGTTTTGTACTCATATCGTCTCACGTTTATGTATCATTGTATGTATACCATATCATTAGTACAGGTACATAATGCATCTTTTTATGACGATCGTCTACTTAAGCCAGAGAAAATTTGATCACTGATCTTTGTCATCTACTAGAAGTTCAAGAATTAGCCACTTTTGAAAAACCGTTATCCTTCCCCTGTTTGTACTTTAGTTACATTATTTTCACCCCTCCCTTTCTGCAAAAATAATCTAAATCCGCGCAAGTAATAAAATAAAATCTTTTTACGGAGGAATACTATTGAGAAGTGACCAATTTAAAGAGGTTTCAAGTCACGGTATACAATAGTCCGAAATATCTTAACATCTAGTCTTTGACGGTGGACGGAACCACCATCCGTCCGAATAATCGCCAAAGGCTAGGTTTTAGTCGGGGACAGCCCAGTTTTGTTAAGATATTTCGGACTAGGTCCACAACTAGGCTTTAGAAGGTCAGATGATGGCGTCCATGTGTCAGCTAATACAAAGTAAGCTATTGCAAATAGAAATCTGTCCGTCATTTATGACTTCGCAAAATTAATATGTGGCCCTTAGTCCAGAGGGATTAGCCTGGACTGATGAGCGTCATATCGTGGATCTTCGTTTTGTCTTCTACAGTCCTCTAGGGGACCAAATCACTCTGAAAGCTTGGTACCTGGGGTAAATGTTTACATATAATGACCCCCATAATTCCCTACTTGTCGGGTAACGTAATTCAGATAAGGAGTTTTATACAGGGCATCGTAACGCTTCCTAAATGACAGGTACATTTGAATGATTTATCCAGTGATTGTCTCACACATAACGTGTTCATAAATGGCGGATTTAATGGGTTTTAAACGACTAGGAGGTCCCCCCTAATCTGATACATAATAGATAGGTTAGGATCTCAAATTTACGGAAACATTGATGGCAGGTAATTAAATTGGAAGAGCCAATCGATTTCACAGGTGAAAATGGTTAAGAAATACGAAACCTCGGGCAGTTAGCTTTGATGGATAACTCCTACGGATTTATAGCCTCCGTTAAACCCTTTTGGAAATGTACTATTTTCCAGAACATTGAGGCAAAAACAGGAGACATTAATGTAGTGAAGGCAAAAACAAATCCCGCTGATTTCATATGAAAGATCCAATTTATTGTTTAAACACCAAAGCATTAGTTAAACAATGCATACCACATAATGTCCTAGTTCATACTGCGAAACCCCGAGTGTACGAGCATTTCTTTCTTTTCTTGTAAATATCTAGTGCATTTCCAACAGGCAATGTCTTTTTCCCTTATTCTTTTCATTTGGCGAGAAGTATTAAATCTAGGCTTTCTTCAGAGTAATTTGAACCTTGTGATTAAAATCTGTTATTGAAGATTTTGCGCTTTCTTTTCAGTCTGACTAAATTTTGTCATTATTTTACTGTCATATTTTTGTACTGGTAATAGGTGTCAATTCTTCTTTGCGAAATAAAGACAGGGAAATTAAATACTGCACGTCCGAGTGTTGAAAAAAATTAAATCATCAACTTTATCAAACCCCAATCTTGACAAGTCATTTTACATTTCATATTTTTGAAACATAAATACAATTTGGCACTCTGAATTCGCAAAGTAAAGATCAAGAATAAAACACGAAGAGAGATTTTTCGATAACTTCAAAGGACAAATACAAATGATCAGACTTGAGAATAAAATCTATTCAGAGATAAGGCATGAATTGTTCTGATTTTTGTCTTATCATACACCGATCGTCTTATTAAAACGTCCAACTGTATAATAGAGAAAATCAATACAGAATTTAAAATAATAAGAAAAAATATATCTTACCCACATCACACGCGTCTGAAATATTGCTGAGCCAAGTCATAGATAACGAATTAATATCTTCAATATGTTACATTCCTTTTGCATCAACAGATCCTTATAAAATATGACAAATATTTTCCCTCAGAAGTCACATATGCGCGCCCGCCTCCTGTTTGACTATTACTATACACAGGTTATTTCCGTCGGTGAACAAGGGATGATATCAAAATGAAAAATACGAGAGACTGGACAGAAGCCCTGGTTTCTTCAATGCCTGAGGTTATATTAACACATTATCTTGTAACAGTTAGTTACTTATTGGTTTTGGAAGGGTGCTGTTAAGTCATTTTCTAGATTGTTATCTTACGTGAAACGTCTGTCCCGGGTGATATATAGTCGGACCTTTCATTATTTACAATGCTGTCATCGTGTAGATGGCTTGCTCATTAATTCACGCTGTATCAAGACCTTTAGACAGGTACGGAATTAGGGTTATTAGAATAAATGTATCGCTCGGTCCGTCAGTTATGCCATATGGGTACATGTAGGTCAAAACGGTGCGCGTTGAGTTAGTCTAGTTTATTTATTTAGTACTTGATGATTGTTGTGGAGTAAACTCCAGCTAAACCACCTAACTCTGCAGTCTTGACTTAATGAAGTTTTCATAAACATTCCATGTTTTCGTTTCTTCGTTAATCAGAAGCATGAGGCGGTAATGTCGTTTTATTTAATCTTGGCAATTGCCCTCCAGGGCGGCCATATTGCACGTGGCGTGGTGGGTAGCAGAAGATTGCAGATGTCACCCGGGAGATTAGTACGTTTGCAGTCGGAAGTTTGTTTTGATAAATACATGAAGTAAGGATAGTGATGACAGTAATGATGTATTGCTATGGCACTTCATCTGAGGTCATGGTACGATAGGTCATTTTCTACTCGCAACACAGATCAAAGAAATACTTATCTGCGATATTGCAATTCAACCTCCATTTATTCGGGGTTTTTTTATACTGTCTCTATCATTACTATCATTTCGGAATGATTCCCAGTTCAATTGAAGATTTCAATAGAATTTATGGAGAATTGCTGTAGATCTTAACAGCATGCGATGCTCAGTTTGGTGCTCTATTGTGAGTGCTGTTGAGATTGTTGTCAGGGTTTTCTTTATTTTATTAATCTCCGAGAGAGAGAGAGAGAGAGAGAGAGAGAGAGAGAGAGAGAGAGAGAGAGAGAGAGAGAGAGAGAGAGAGAGAGAGAGAACACCTCATAGATGCATAAACGGGAATTATATGTATTCTTTCAGCTCCTCAAATTAGCACTTTTGAGGGGAATAGTCAAAAATTTAATTATCAGAGTTACTTTATAATTAAATATTATTTCTTTTTATCTTTTATACAACTATTTTAAACAATTGCACATTTGATACGTCTAAATCTATCTCAACAAAACTATCTAATTTGTTTGGTAATAAGTAACGCATACCAAATCCATTAAAGATCGATTAACTTGCTCACATACAAATACGATTGCGCAAAAAGCTTTCATTAAAACAATGAGACGATGGGAAATTATGCATTACCTACATCTAATTCACATAACCAATAGAAGATTAAATCAATGTTCCCCACTGGGGGCGATGATTGTAGTGAGGATCTTTAAGACAAGCGCAGATCTAGAGAGGCGGGGGGGTTATTAATTTCCCAAATACTGAATTTTTCCTTTTTTTCGCGTATATTTTTTTTCAAAATTAGAGTAGTGACCTTTCACCCTCCCCCCCCCCCCAGGCCCTGACAGGCAGGTCCCCCTAGAAAAAAATCTAGATCCGCTCCTGTATGAGAGTCTGATTGTACATCCAGATAGTTTGCCACTGCCCTGAGGTCGGCGCTGGTATCTAGACATTTTCTATAAAATCCTTCCGTATGATTTGCCCCCCATCCATGGATCACGGGATAAGACTTTGTCTGGCAGAGTAATGAAGCTCACCAGAGCGCCCTAACTACCCCAGCTCATGCATGGAACCTGCTTTTTATTTTTTCCTGCGGTCAGAAGTGCTGTCTATCATATGTTGTTTCAATCAGTAGGCTCAACAGACGGAATGATTTGCATATCAAACGACTTAATCAGTTTGTAAATATTAGTAGGTCACCTTGTGTGTCTGGAAGCAAATATGCTGTGTTTTCTTAGTTAGATTAATCTGTTTGATAGTGTATGTTTTTTCTCAGATTTTGTGGATATTTTTTCCCGCGCTGGACACCTAGCGGTCGATCGAATAGGCAGATAGGGATGGAATGTCCAAACGATTTTTTTTCTTGTTCGTCAATAAGTTTGTTAATGTTAGATACTAAACCCTTGTCGATCAAAGATTTGTTTGATATTGAGACTATAAAGACGGTGCAAAGAACCTTGGGATTTGATTTTTGCAAGCGAATGATCCCGGTCTTACGCAAGGACAACTCCAATTTTACGCATTCTTAGATTACATTACTCTTGCTGAAGTCAGATGCCGTGATTGTAGCAATTATTTGGAGTTATCTACTCCTTATACCTAATTTCAGATTTTTTTCCATGGGAGGTAAAAGTCGTCAAAGTTAGTGCGGGTGCGTGGGGGGGGGGGGGGTCAAGTATATGGCTTTGAAAAAAAATATATTTTTAATTTTAGGCGGTAAAAAACGGAAAAATGTGCATGTTTTGGCAAATTTCAAGGGGGGAGGGGTTGACCTCCTCTTCATCCGCGCTTGCTTCATATACCTTGCTGCCAGAATTCCATGTTGTACACGCATGTCATGGTAACCCCTCGTGTTAATATTAATGAGGGACTACACATTTGCGTTCGTTCACAACAATTTTATGCCATGTTTATTGTCTTCTATATCCTACATTTGTATATTAACTGAGTCGACTGTGGAATGAAAGCTAAACAAGATAAAAAAAATTATTTTCCTTCGGGAGTGATAAATAATCTAATCTTCACCTAGTCTACGTTGAGTTATACTTTCAATTGCTCAGCTGGTACTCTGATTATGATAATTGTCAAGTCATTAACAGCTTCATCCTAGAATTCTGTTTCCCTAGTGCCACCCGCGGATGTTTATCTTCGGCAAATTTCCTTCGCGCTTCCACAATCTCGGTTTGAAATTTATGTCTCTCTTGAGAGATTCCGAATGTCGTCCATAGATCATTGCTACCCGAACGATCTGTTTCATCCAATAGAAATCGCTCTTTCTCGGATCATCAGCGCTGTCACAAATGTATTTTACGAGCGAACGAGCCCGATCAATACAGTATTTATTAAAGGGCCGGTTTTTATGCATCGTGCTTTTTTATTTGATTCAGCAGATTTCGTCAATAGTAATAAGTTTAATTATGACTGTTTGTAAAGCAATTAGCTTCTGTCGCAGGGTATGAACTTTCAAACTGACATGGAACTTGCTCACTTTCACATACAAGGCGAACAATGGCAGGAGAAATTGGATTACGATGTTTATAATTGAATTAGAAGCATTTGAATTTCTTTGATACTGGGCATCTGGGCTTCATAAACAATCAAATAATATCGTTGGCAGCGTCAAAAATCCTCGCCATGTTCTGCCTTATTGACGTTAGTGACTTAATCAAGATTCGGTAGTTCATTATCCCGCATACTCTTTGTTTGAAATAAGGCGCGATAAAAAGGGGGAAAGGAAAAGGGAGGGACATTTTAAATTATAGGTAAATGGTCAATATTGCAATATGTGTTTTATTATAAAATTTCAGTGCACCATATGCGCATTTCAACAAGTTATATCTCATCAGTGATGCTCGAGGCCGAAAAAGAGGAAATTTAACCCAAATAACATCCAAATAATATGAAATTATGATAATCAAAAGCATAAACTTGACCCTCAAATGTCTGCAAAAGAATGATAAATATCATCATCTTTGAACTACAAAGATAAGAAAATCTTATTTCCTGACAAAGTATCTACCATAGTACTTGTATCTACAACAGCTACAATTATCGATCTTCATGCACCACAGATTTTATGTACCCGGTCTTGATGGATGCATTATTAAAATTGTACAACTGAACCAGAAGAACAAAGTAGTCTATCATGCACAAACTTGAGCATTTTTTTTTTTGTCTATTTCTCCATTTCAGAAATTAAAATTCTACAGTTCTGTCCGCATACGTCAATTCAAAAGCAATAAATTAAACTAAAAACCATCAGATGCTGTGGAGAGACAGACCGAGTTTATTTTACAGTACAATGGGGCTTTGTATGCAGACTTCATATTACACGATCGTTAAATGTCGGACGACACCCGAGTCGGGCAGGGTACACCAGACATTTTGGGCGTATCCTCCATGTAGAAAGTACACGTACCGATGAAATTTCAGATTGTTTTTGTTTGAAAGTAATCGTCTTTATGCAAATCCCAACATAAAATAGATCTTTATGGATAATAGGGACAGTTTACACTTATTCCTTTGGACATAGATAAATCGTCTTTCATTTTTTTTTTCATTTTTGAATTTCAAACCCAATAAACTGCACTGTGCGGGGTCAACATTGCAGGTAGAGACAATTTCAGCATCACTTTCGAACATGCTGGAAGCACATGTCAGATTTTTTTTCTTTTTTCACTGATTTATCAATACACAGTTTATCATTTTGTCTCATTTTCTTTGGGGAGGGGGGGGGGGTCGTTAGTTTGCTTTTGGTCTTGCATTGAAGATATCGGAATACCGGCCAAGTATTTATGTAGGATGTTAACCAACAATTACAGACATGGGATAGATGATCAGGGTGTGTTTTGTACATGCATCAATAAATAAAGATACATGTACGCACTAAGTTCATATCTTAAAAGTCTCCACATTTGAAAATCGATACGTCTTCGAAAATTGAATTTTAACATGTAACCTTCAAATCTGAAGACCTAAAGTCTGAACCAATTCCGTTGTGGCCGATCCGTGTTTTGATAAAAAATACCATAGACAGGTAATGGCGAAAGACATGAAAAATGGCCCATGATTGAAATGTTAAATATGAATTAAAGTTGTGTCATTTGAGCGAACTAGGCGTTTGAGGTTTATGATAAAATCTCCTAACGACGTTTAATAGGCCATGTTCAGTTGGATAATAAACTGAGATATTGTGAAGGGGTTAGATAGTATTAAATATACGGGGAAATATAGGGTAAATGTAATGTCGAAATTGGCATAAATTATATACATTATATGTTGATTTAATGATTATCTTAAATATTTGCAAGTTCAAGTATGTCAATGGCATTTTACTTCAATTTGCGCTCTGTATACATACAACGATGTCCAATGCGGTTACCATAAAATGCTGTGTAAAAATAAGCAGTATTGCACGATTTCAAATACTTCCTCTAATTTCTCTCTAAATTTCAAAAGACAAGAATATATGGAATAGAAGAGAAAGTATTTTGGGTTTATCTACACCAGACAGCGTGCTGGGGTGTCACAGAGTCGCCTCATTACACCCCTAAATGTCAGAACCTTCTGTTTTCCAGAACACTTACTGGGAGATTAAGACATGTTACGAAAGTGTCATGGAGCGGATTAAGGTGTAAGATAAGACAAACTCACAGCATGTGGGATTAATCTGTGCTCATCGTGTTAAGGGATCTTAGTTTAAGGTATTATCTTTTCCTAATAGCTGTAAAAATAGTCCCTTTCCGTCTAAGTATTCGTTTACATGTAAACCTGCATGTGAGCGCAGCAATCGTGCAAGTACCCCGCTTGGCATGTCCATGACATTGCATGTGTAAAGTAATAAATGTCACCAATGAATCTTAAATTCGTGATCAAATTTACCCTATGCATACTTAATCAGCATGTACCCTAATTCTACATCATCCTTATAGCGTCAAAATGTCGGGTGTTTACGTCTATTGACCAATTTCAGCATGTAAATAGATGTATGTACATAGTATATGAATATTCCATGGGTCATTAGCTTTCCAGATGTGATGATGTTGATGATGATGTCCCAGAAAATTGGTCAGAAAAACAAAGAAAGTATTTGTATGCAGCATGGAACTCCAGGCAGCTCGCAGTACGAAGGAAACAGTGTATCATAGAGATACCTTTTTATCAGTACTGACATGTACATATATTCGAGGCACGTGCGGCCGTATCTTCTGTATAAAAAATACGGAACCTATCGTACCGAATTCTCTCTATCAGTTCTTAGCGCGAAAATCCTCTAATTAAAACAGTAGTGATGAATTTGAGTCGGAAACGACGCTACGGAGTTGATATGAAACCAGTCTATTATTTATTTTTTATCACCAGGGATATTTCCATCTGGGTCATATTTCAATTTGCAGAAACAATACCCTTCACATTTACACCTCGTGTGTTATGCACAGATGTTTGCCTATTCAATAAATCATTTATTTTTATCTTGCATACGCATGCAATAAATATGATGACATACATAACGTAAACTTTATGAAGCAAATAATTTTTTACTTAACATAAGAATTGAAACTTTCAAATTTATTTTCAAATCGGACGATAGTAATACTTAGCAATGTTTATTCAAATTTGTATGCACAATCGTTAAAAAAAAACCTGACAATTTTATTAACACCTTTCTTGCGCCTTAAACACATTAAATAATTTCTAAAAGTCACAACTTTGTCTTCCTCAACTTACTAAATCGAGAAAGAGACCGAAATCACACTTGATTTTCCATCGCCTAATTATTGAAATACAAGGAAGAAAATGAATTTGAAAAAAAAGAGAGACAATACCTGAATTGCAAGGCTTATATCTACAGAGGATATAACCAAAACCGCCATCCAGAATCCTTGATGGAGAGCTCCATATCCCATCACAATGCAAAGCTGATCATCTGGACGCCGACTTCTTCGCCAGAATGGTTTATTTTCAATTTATGTTTTATGTCCGTGATGGGTTCCGACCTTGACACCTGTTCTCAAGACTTTTTCACCAGTTAGGTACACAAAGTGCTAATATTGTATTAAATTAAACAAATATTAGGATACTAGTCCGCTAAAATCACATTCTGGTATTAGTAAAAGATCGGTGTCATCAACGCTGGACGCTTTACAATGCTCTGGTCACTTCATATCGCGGAAGAAAAATAACACATTGTTTTCCATTATGTTCCTTGTTTGCTTTCATTTGCTTTCTAATGGTAGAGGTTTCCCTTTTCACACATTCATATTTACTTTGTCAATAAAATTATCTCAATTGATCTTGCTTTCCTCTATTTCCGATATAAATAACCGTATTGTACAAAATCTCGGGCTCGGTATCAAAAAATCATTAAGAGCGGCTAAACACCTCCAGAACCCGTTCAGTTCGATGTTATTATGGCCAAATAATCCGCACGATTTGCTCTGTAGTTTTAAAGATGCACCTTTGGTATAATCCAGAATAAATTGAACTAATTCTCTCTCATCCTCTCATCGCTCGGGGAACAGACAATAGCTTTTCCTACTGTGTGATTCTCAGATATGCGTGACTACGAGCCCTAAGTGCGTGAAGTCGTAAGTGGGAAAATTTGGTATACAAAAGTGTAACGGGAACCTTATTATTAGTAATTATTGAGCATTGTACTGTGCACTTGACGCTCTAACGACGAATCAGACTTAGAGGGAGGTGCAAATAATCTGTAATAACAAACAAGCAACACGCTATTCTAGCTGTCAGCACGTCTAACGTTGCGCAATAGTTTACGTTGCGCATTACGAGAAAATTCAACAAACAGTACGCAAGTGCCCCCCATTCATGCGCATACCGTATTACGGACTGTCTTGAACTTTGTGTGAACATTCGAGTCATATAAATGTCTCCGAAGTGTTCAAGATGTACAAAATTCATGAGCATACGGACTATAATCTTGAACTTTAACACACGAGTACATGTAGGTATATCCATTTTTAAAATCAATTTGAAACTGTTTCGGAATGGTTCAAGATTCACAAAATTTCTGTTGATCCATATATGTATCATTTGCACCATTGAATAATCGTTCTTACCCATCTCTTTGATCACAACGATCTCCTCTTCGCCTAAATAGCCCTCTCAGGTTCGTATATCGAAATCGGATCCCTAAACCCCGTCGAATTCAATTTAAAACTCGATTAAAGGTAGGGGACCTCCATTTAATTCTGATTGAGGAATACAATTAGATACATGTCTAAGGGGCAAATAAAAGAATGATATTCATGTAGAGATCAGGTCTGGCAGATGCTCCTATCAGACATTGTTGGAATTTTATTGAATTTGTTGCACGATATGAATCTGCATGCAATACATAGCACCCATACCGCCTTAATTTTGAGAGAATACTTTGATGAGGTACTTTGATGAATTTTGAGGGAGATATAGTCATGTGCCTCTAATGAGGATTCTTTACCTGAAACATGCATGTCTGCATGTGCACCGTATTTTGGCTGCACTCTGGCAACAAAGCTGTGATTCTGCGTTTTTTCTTTGATTTGAACTTGTCTTCGTGTATATGCATGGATGGTATAATTCCTACAGCCAGCTTACCCAGTTCTACATTTTCCTATAAATAGATTTTGATACATTATTCAATTTCTGTGTCATTTTTTGCGACTAAGTTTCAACGTTAATTATAGCATGTCGTCCCTTTAAAAATTAATTATTCATTGAAAAACCTCAAAACGAAACTTTAGATCGTTGAGATTGTTATCAAATACTGGTAAGTCCCCCTAAAAGCAGAACGTTTGTGTGGGTTTGTTCTTTTATGCTCAATTTGAGTGTTGGAAATTCGGTATCCTTATATATTCTTTCCTTCATTACATAATTTGGTCAAAGAGCGTTCACCTTAACATATACATTTCAATGTCTTTATGGCCTCTTTTTACATTGTAGTGACAATGCAATTTTCAATGCATAACATTAAGGTCTAAATCATTCTCTCATTCATTTATTATTCAATATACTTTGTAAATATATATCCATTCTATTTGATTCTATCTTTTCGACACAATTTTAAAACGAGCTTATCAGAAAATGGTAGAGGTCCGTAGTCATGCTCAGATCTACAATCTCATGTCATGTTGAAGACAAAGGATTGAGAGAGAGAGCCTTATTTTCATAAATGAACATCGTCGTGTATAGATAATAATTATGCAAAATATTTACTTTCAAAGAAACTTTTAAAAGTCAATACAAAATATGTGTAAATTGTTAATTCAAGTAGTCAAAATAAAAACTAGTTTTTTGATTTCCAATTTAGAAAGTTTCGCACAAAATTTGTATAAAATCGATCGAATGTTTGATAAGCGATTTGAAAAAGACGCAAATAGAGATGGAAATCAAAAATACTTTTGCAATTTGGAACGATTCACAGACCAGTAAGCAAAGTGTTCCGATACATTTACTTTTTCGCACTTAAAATTTTAAAACTGTATTCAATAAAGATAAAAAGGCAATAATTCTCAAGTTGCTCTTAAATTTTCAAAGGTAGTTGGAAATACAGGAAAGAACGCTTCAAGCCCCATTGTTAGGAGAGCGATGCATACATGTATCAGAATGATTTACAAATTTAGGTATCAGAGTGTTTACTGTAGAATTTGACAGCAAACATACAAAAACAAAACATAAAATGTACATTGATGAACTCCTGAAGAGAATCTGGGAATTCATGTAAGTTAGATTATTTTAACAATGTTTAAAATAGTATGGTACATGTATAGTTTCTCAAGAATTTTCATAAAGATATCTAGAACGTCGCTTTCTGTTGAGAAGAATATCATCTGATAACGTTCTGACCGCTAACAAAGTATCAGAGAGGTCATACTGCTAATTTTAAGATATATTTTTTTTAACAGAAAGGCTATCATGTTTCATATCTTCCTCGAACCTCAAAATGGCTTAGATTCCTTAATATTCAAACATAGAATATTTCCATATATATATAGCGAAAGAAAAAAAGAGGAATTTTTCGATACAATTTCCTAGAACAGAGCTGAAAAATTGGAAGCTATGGCCGGAAGGTTATTAAATTGATTTGATTAACAGAAGCGTAAGTTGCCATATTATTGATCAGATTCTGATTTTTTTTTCAACTTTGTTGCAAAGCATGCGAAGTTGAGCACTTTAGGAACACGAACTATATTTGTATCACGCGGATGTGTAAGGACTATTATGCCATCTTATTGAAAGCCAATCTTCCACGGAGGAAACGTATCCATGCATGTTTCCATATTTGATTTACTATTTCTTTGATGTCGACATCTTGTTGGAATGCAAAAGGACATGCAAGCCAAGAAAATAAAAGACATAAAATGATTATTATTAACTATTAAAATAGTTCATGGATTCCGTTGTTTCTGCTGACAATGTACATGTACATGTATATTCAATGAAATATTCCACTAAAATGGAAAGAACAATAGCAAAACGCTATACAGACAGATCGCGTATATCATCCAACAATATGTACTTTTATCCCACCTCTTGCAAATTTCTTGCAATCTGATTGGTCGAGAAGAACCGAATATTATGTTGTATTATTTTACTGACATGATATCATTTTATTATCCCACCTCTGGCAAATTTCTTGTAATCTGATTGGTCCAGAAGAACCGAATATTATGTTGTATCATTTTACTGACAGGATATTATTTCAATATCCTGCTTCTACTAAGACGCTTTACGATATTGACGTCACCGAAATGCTTTAAAATATGTTGACGTTACATACACAAGCCAAAAGCCATCGATGGGATAAATTCGTTATACAGTGTTTTACAGGAGGGATACAAAAATATATTGGGTCGATGAAAAAAGTTGTATTGGGCTCGGCTTCGCCTCGCCCAATACTACTTTTTTCATCGACCCAATATATTTCTGTATCCCCCCCTGTAAAACACTGTATAACTAATAATATACTCATAGCAATTTATAAAAATACAAAATATAAGATTTGAAAAGACCACATGTGCAAATAAACTGAGAGTTAAATAACGAAAACATCTCCAACAAGACAACCCTTTAATTATCCAAATACACTTTTGAAATATAAAACACAAAATGATACAAATAAATAGATTTATTACACTTAACAAAATCAAGTCACGGGAAAAGATTTTAACTGCTCCACACTGCAACAAGAAACAAGTGTTTATATAAATAATAAGGAAGTGTTCCAACTCTATACCTTCTTAAAGAAAATTTCCAAACCAATTTTCATGCACCAAGCACGTGTTCCGGATATTAAATCCTCATCAGTGATGCTTCCAGCGAAAGTGTTTTTCATAAGCCGCAAAAATTCACTTCAGTAGCGGCATCTTGTTTTATTTTTAGAATTTAAGTTCGTGCATTTATTTTACTGAGAGTGCGCGGCTCCAAATTTCCTGTAGGGTACTCCAAATTTCCTGCAGGGTACTGACAGCACTTTTATTCCCATCAAAGAATTAACTGAATATATATGACGTATGATGTTTTGAAAAATTGACTACAGTTACATGTATGTCGCTCGAAGGAAAAAGAAAGAAAGGAAGACGAAGAGAAACTTTGAGAAGGGCAACAGAAAAAGAGCTAAATAAATGGGATGGCCAAGTTGGAGGGCGGCAGAACAAGTTGTAAAGACATGAAGAAGTGGAGAGATATCAGATTGTCTCACCTTAAGCTAAAAAAGGAGCCAACAGTATAGGTAAAGTAACGTAGGGTAAGGTAAGTTTCATCGGAAACCCGCGGTCTTAAATTGCACTATGATTACCTTAGCAAAGATCCAACGATGGCCATGTATACTAAGAAAATCGAAGTGTTACAATTTCCAAATCATTTACTTCTTGGACAACATTTCAAGCCGATATTAATGCACCAGACACGTATGTCCGATAGTAAATTCACGCCAAAGTGATTTTTAGACACAGCCTAATTTATTCTAGTGGCGCCCTATTGATTGATTTTTTTTTAAATTTTGGCGGCTCCAAGTTTCCAATAGAGTCGAGTCAGTAGCATAGCTAAGATATTTTAGGATGAAATGACAAGTTGCCAAAATAGCAAAGTTATATATAAATATGATGTCAAATTGATGAAGGGCCAAAGCTAATTAATATAAAGCTGCTTTCTGGCGACAGATCTGGACAGAAAGTGATTAATTAATACAAAAGTCCTGTTGGTCATGTCTTACTCTGGAAAGAGGGGATTATGAGCATCCCTTGCAACATACACAACAATATTCAAAAAGCTTTTAAAAGACATTGGGACAACAAAATACAAAACTAGACAATAAAAACAGCGTGTCTAACTCTGTTGTCAGAGACATGGACAGAATTTTCCAAATGTGGTAGACATACATGTACCTACACGTTAGAACACTGAAACATAGAATTCCAAAATAACATAGGATATATAGAACTACCAACAAACGGCGTGGTCTCGTTATGCCTTGAACTGATTTGGGTGATGCTTTTTCTAAACATTTTTTTTCAATTATCTATCTATTTTTTTTTTTTTTTATATCTTCTTATGGTCTTTTTTATAATAATTGATAATTCAATTTCTTGGTGTAGTTATTGGATTACTTTAGCTTAACGTATGGTGAAAGACCTCACTGTTTCATTTTTTGTCCTGTTTGTTTATCAATTGATTGAAGCTGAAATAACTACAACAAAAGTGATAATAACAAAGAAGATGGACAATGAACACATTGCTTTTCACAGAAATGACAAGTACCACTGATGAACATTTTTTTTTAAACTTAAGGGGTATCTCACTGATGGCATAGCTCTGTCCTTATCAGGTTCTTTCAACGTCTTTGGCAAAAATTTAAGGTGAAGTTTAGACTTTTGCTCTACATAATTTCATATTATTTGGATTTCCTCTTTGTCGGCTTCGACCATCACTGATGATATATAACTTGTTGAAATGCACATATGGTGCACTGAAATTTTACTAATAGATTCATATATTTCAATATTGACAATGTTATCGCTCTTACAATGGGGAAGAGTCCGCACAAAATTCGGAAGTTTTTGCCCAGATGGCTACTCGCTGGTTACAGAGTTGGGACACTTCGTTGTTCTTTGCTTCGTCCTTAAACCTGTATTTGATCACTTCAGATAGAGCAATCCTTTGTGATTGATTTTGATCGAAATGTCAGTTTCACAGGATTGATATCAATATTTCTGTTTACACTTTATTTAAAACCTTATGCAGCGTACTTAATAAAAGACTCTGGAGTTCATTAATAACGGAAATGCCGAAATCTCCATGTTTGATTATTTGTATTCTAAACCCACATAATATATTAATTACGTAGCATGTTCGATTCAATATGACAATTTATTATTTACTTTCACATGCAGATTTACGGCAATATCAAACAGACCTGCCTTTGAAAGAAATACTTGTAGTTTAAGACTATGAACAAATTCACAAAATATGAATTGATATGTTCACTGCACACTACAGTTGTACATATTTTTACTCTATTCTCTAAGCACATATACATGTACCACAGACTTCTGCTGGTAGACTGTTAGTCCCCGAAGATATCATTCGCCTGGTTTCACAGTGATTCGGCTTTATTTGTAAATTCTTTGTCACCAAATTTGATAAATTATTTGATGAGGGTAAGGTACCCGAAACGTGCATGTCTGGTTCATGCGGCAAATTTATCTGCTCTTAAATGATGCTACTGAATTTGAAGACGTTTAACGTTCTAAAACTAAAAGGGTGTGTCTCCCTAAAGGGATAGCTCTGTCTTTAGCTGGCTCTTATTATACAGTATTTCTTATACAAATGTTTCAAAAATATATTAGAATATTTCAACCTTTATCAATCATTAAAAAATAAAGCATGTGATCATAAGGAAGGTAATGAACTTTGGCGCGTAATTTACCGTTTCCAAGAAGTCATTATTGCTTACATTAATCCCTCTCCTCTTCTTTATGAAATCTCTGTTAGAGTCCCATATAAATGCAGATAGTTAACGAAAAATATTAATTCCTATCAGAAATTCTGTGAAATCTCGTAAATTTTAAACTATATCTGAATCTCGACTCGACAACACTAAATAATTTATTGCATTGCCAATCGGTCGGCTTTATGCAGATTGTATTTGCTCTTTGGCTTGATACATATCAGAAACTTATTTGTCATTTTTCGCAAAATATGCATGACTTGAATATCTGTTTATCACAATTTGAAAAGCTCAATCAGTAGATTAATTTAATTCCAAATAAAATACAGAGAAGTGATGTCATCAGCTAAAGATAATTGACTTGCATGTTGATTCCAAAACTTCTTGTCAAACACAAAAGATAATCATGATCATTTCTAATTAAACTTAGCATAATGATTTTTTTTTGTGACTACCTATATGCATGAATTTGAATATCTGATAAAACCTCATTCAGGCTTCCGTATATTTCAACAGCGACATAAAGTTGCAGTAAACTGAAGATAACACAGCAGAAATACATGTACGTGGCGAGAATAAACAACTCTTAAGGTTCCCAACTCAACCGCTCGAAACCAGCAAATCTAACATGCTTGGTTTCGGCATATATTTTTTTTTTCGGTCATGTTTAGAATTAAGCTCCTTGCGCCTACCCGCCAACGATTTTTTGCCATATTCTTCACTTAAATACGCTTCTGAATAAACCCTACACAAAATTTGGAGCCGCTCATTTTGGCAAGAGGAAATTAAAGCTCTGCATTGTAGATGGCGCTAGGAAAATTCACTTTGGCTTTATTTAAACTGTTTAACATGAAGTACTACTGATGGATTAAAATATCCGAAACACGTGTCTAGTACAAAAAAAAAAAAAAAAAAAAAATTGGTACCATAGAACATATATTTCAATATTGACAATGGTAATTATTTCCAACAAGACAACAAAGACTTGAAAAGATTGTGCTGAGATGTTGACTGTACAGTGGTTTGTTTTCAATATTTGGCATGAAAATTAATCTGTTTCAAGTCGTCGTTGAGGATGTTGAAGCAAATCTTTGGTAGTTTTAAATCTTAATTTCAGCCATTTATAAGACGCAATTTAAGGCAAGCCCATTATTTTTTTTTCACAAAAACGTTAGCGTTTTTACATGTATTCTTAATATGTTCCATTTATTTCATATGTTCTGTTTCATTAATCTCAGCCATTTATGAAATTTTTCATAAAAACGTTAACGTTAATATTCCGAATATGTTTCATTTCATAATTTCTGTTACACCTTTGATGGAGCATCGGCTGAACACAAACGCTTTGATCCGCAGTCGTTATACTCTCTGATAAATGCTGTAGAGAATTATTGATCAAGGTGGAAAAATATCAAGACGTCCTAATAAATCAAAAATCAGATCCATTTCCACCGTTTAATGGTGTAAACCATATTTCTCTATGAATGAGGGAAATGTACGCAGATGAAGTTAAGGCCGCTAATGTCGTCTGGTATTCGTGCCTGAAATATGAATAGAAGGAAAGACGATTTTCCAACGATAAATGAAAAAAAGTACAGTACTTCTGTATTAAAACAGCTAGTATTAAAACAGCTAGTGAATGAAGGTCAAACACAAAACCCGAAATCAGATGATAAAAGTCACAATAAAATGGCTGGCAAATTCTTGAAAAAGAATATTAACAGAACTTCCTCGCGAGAAAAGAAAAATAGGACAGACAGACGGAGATAATAACACAGCTTAATAGGAATACACAGAACAATCTTATACAAGGAACAATATCCCTATATATATATATATATCATCCAATGAACACTATCCATAGAGTCCAAAGCAAATACGGAATGCAGTTAGAAATGAATTTCATGATTTTTGTTACAAAATGTCAAAGAGAAGCCCTCCTCACAAAAAAAAAAAAAAAAAAAAAAAAAAAAAAAAAAAAAAAATCCGAAGCAATCAAAGAAAATTAATAAAAAGTCTTAGAGAGAAATACAACCCCCCCCCCCCCCCCCCCCAAAAAAAAAGGTTATTAAGAACGCCCATGGTTACTTTTTCTAACTTTAGCGTGGATTACTCAAACATTTCTGATTCTATATATGTATCTTTACAGGGGATCTCTTCTTCTTGATGGCGTCTTATAAGCCACCAATTTCAGGAGAGCCGATAAAGGGTCTTGCGTTAAAACGGAAGCCAACTCGAAGCAATTTGTTTAACAAGATATCGGTACATTAAGTCGAAAGAACGATTCTAGGAATACTTTCTTAATAGCCAGAATGGTAAGTATTCAGTGTATGATTAATAGAGCGACTCGCACTTTTCTGGATATGTCCGGCCCTTGTCCGGTAATTAAGTGGTCAGCTTATTATTTCTGTCTATGAGAATGCTGTTCGATGACCCTCGTCTGTTTACTTCTGATCATAACGATGTCTGTCGCGGCAAGATGATTTGCGCGGTAAACTAATCGAGACCAGGGCATATTATCAATTTACCAGTGTGTCGGGTTTTCCAGATGGGCCGTCGCCTCTTTAAGTCATATCAAAAGAATATCATATTAAGTATTATTCCATACTCATTTCTTTTACAACTGACCATTTCATATGATGCTATGTTTACGTGTGTGCTAATAAAATGATTCGCAAAGGCTTGGTAATTGGTCCATTTGAGTGGGTGAAATAAAATTGTGAACCAATTTTGTAATGAAAATGTAAAACGATTGGTTCAGCAATCCCACATTATTGTCTCACCCATTTTGTTGATTGTGGATTTTTTAGGAAGATTGGTCGTTCTGACGTTACAGTTGTTTTTAGGTCTTGTTTGGGATTGTAAGATTATTTCTCAGCATTTATGGTTGCATGCGAAGTTCTGGATTCATGTTAAACGTCTTCAAATTCAATAGCATCATTTAAGAACAGATGAATTTTCAGCATGGACCAGACATGCACGTTTCGGGTACTTAACCCTGTTAATCCCTAAGGATGCCAGAATTTTCTACTTTAAGTTTTTTTTTGAGGCCCAATCTTAAGCCTTCGATTCCTTCGCATAAATGTTTCAAGCCAAAGGAAAGTTGAAATTGATTGAATCTTGTAAATCATATCTGTGCTCAATAGTATCATATGACAACATTGTATTTGTAGTAGAATGTATTTATCAACGTCATTTTCACTGAGTACGTATAAGAATTTGAAAAAAGAAGATTCCATTATCAATCAAAAAAAAACATGCCTGCATCAGCATAGGCATAATTATTGGCACCGCAAATCAAAGGCCCAGATAAATAAATGAGAATCAATGAAATACTCTTTGGGCTAATTGCTATATGAACATCAAATTCATACAACCTGCGCTTCGAGCATTGTGCATTTCCTTCCATTTCTTAAAATTTATGTTATAAGGTGCATTAATATCAACATCATCATCCCTAAAACAAATTTCCTTGATGAAATAAAGGAAAGGGACCATAGGATATAAAATAAGCGTATCCTTGGCACTTTGAAAAAAAAAGGAAATATTGTTTTGTCAATGTATTGCAATGAGGAAAGGATAGTCTCAATGGACAGCCATTGTAATAGGGACAACAGACACCATGGGAGAGTACACATCTTCGTCATACATGTAAATTGCAAAATCAGTTTCAGTGATTGTACAAACAAAATCTTCCAGTTTTGGATGTCTATGAGGATTCACCCTTCCGATTGCGGGGAAAAATGCAAAATTTCGTGACGTCACAATGCTTTTACCATGTGTTTACCTCGGACAAACAAGCTTCGAACCTCGGTCAAATATCGAAAATGCATTGTGACGTCATGGAATTTCTCAAATTTTTCCCGCGTTCGGAAGGGTCAATTGGTGCTGTAAGCAAGGAAAAGATGTTTTCCCAGAGTTTGCAGTGTTTCAATGTCATAGTTTTTGTTGAAATGCGCATATAGTGCACTGTATTTAGTTATTAGTTAAGCTGTCCTTCTTGTATCTATGGAACATTGTCTGTTTGTCCAATTTTTCTTTTCGCGTGAGAAAATTCTGTTTTGTAATTTTTTTAAAAAGAATTTGCTAGCCTTTCGATTGTAATTTTTGGAATTTGATTGACTATAATTCACCGGTTAATATTGATGATATTACCATTTTAAAGACAATACGTGGTATTTTCCATCCTCCTGTTATTCAGAGGTCCAATTTTCAGACATTACTAATCATACTTGGCAACTGGACGCCATTCTGAAATTACAAAGAAAACCCGAAGTGTCCAACAGTGCTTCATGGGAAAAACTTTCTGCACTATGTCAAATACAGTGCACTAAATCTGCATGTTTAGGATAGTGCATTCTCATCAGCAGTACTTCATGCCAAAATAATTCAGAGAAGACAAAACAATTTAGTGGCTCCTCACATTTAATTTACAAATTTCCAGAGGATAACTTACCATAGAGAGAGTGAGCGGTTCGAAATCATGTGTAGAGTTTATTCAGTAAGCATCACAGGGATGGTGCAAGGTACAATAATTTAGAACTGAGTGACTATTTTTCCGATATGAAGCTATGTTCCCTGTATATATAGAGAGAGTGAGCGGTTCGAAATCATGTGTAGAGTTTATTCAGTAAGCATCACAGGGATGGTGCAAGGTACAATAATTTAGAACCGAGTGACTCTTTTTCGATATGAAGCTATGTTCCCTGTATCGAAGGTGCAATTTCCTCAGAGACCATGTCCATTGTCTTATATCATTTCTTTTATCATTATTTACATATCATGAAACTAACAACAGTTACTTATAACAAAAAAAAAAGGAGGGGATCTCCAACAACACTCAGCTGCAGAATCCACAGCAAAAGCCCAAAACACCCAATGATAAACAAACAGAAAGCAGACAAGCACAGAGAGAGAGAGACGGAATAGGTACAAGGAACGCCAAATCACATAGAAACATCAAACGTAAATGACTAAACATAAACCAATGGACAATCGGTGCCGACTTAAGACGGCCATCAGTCACGTTAGTAGCAGACGGTGTGGTTATCTGCATTATGTGCGCACAACCCTCCCACTTTTCCTATCACCAAGAGGTCTGGAAGAAAGAACAATTGTGGTGTAAAATAACCTCCTCACTATAAGATGACCACAGAAACAGACAGTATAACGCAGGGACCCAAGAAACAACATACTCTGATAGAAATATGTTCAAATGTAAAACTTATTGAAATTGCTTTCACAATTAAAAAAAAGAGCAAAGGAAATTCATTAACGTGCCATTGATCTGAAATACATAGGATTCCTTCTTTTCTTCCTTCATTTACAACTATTGATAAGTTATAATGTTTAATGAATATATTCTACCTTGGAATTAAAAGAATTCGATGCAGTGCTTTGTACATCGACTGAATTCTACAAAGACTAATCAATAGTTTCTTCAAATGTTTTCTGTAAGAAATAATCCCTTACAAATGCATGAAAGAGCAAAGCCATGTAACCATTAAGGGAACAGATACATTAGGATATATTTTCTGTGTATACGGATTAGGCTTTTATCGTTTTGTACCGCAAAGTCCTATGTCTATTTGGGTCTTTCATCATCTATTCATTTTCTCGGTTGGGTACTGTATTGATCAAATGGAGAACAATCAGCTAAAACCAAAATTGATAAATATATCAAGAAAAATAAAAAGAATATGATTCATAATCACTAAACATAGATCCAAAATTAGAAGTTCTTACAGTTTACAGAATAATCATTATTCACCATCCTAAATCAAATGGAATTGGAATAACAAAAGAGATAGCATCACATGGCTGAATGGTTTCCAAGAAATGAAACTCATTGCTCGCTTAAAATGATCAAAACACCTATGATACGTCATATTTTTCTGTTCGAATACTGTGAAACGCCTTAAAATTCAATAGCATTATCTTAAAACAGATAAATTTGCAGCATGGACCAGAGATGCATATTTCGGGTATAGTTTAGATTGAGGATCACTGACGAGGGTTAAGTATCCGAAACGTGCATGTCTGGTCCATGCTAAAATTGTTCTTAAATGATGCTATTGAATTTGAAGACGTTTAACATTTGAACCACTTGGTGAGTGTCACTGCTGGTGGACAAGGAGTCCCCGAGGGCACATGTAGCCAAGTTAGATCAACTTCGGTTGGTCGTCTGTCTCTTCAATGCATTCAAAAATTTCTGTTATCAAAAAATCTTGAAATTTCTAAATCGTGGGTCCTGTAGCATCATATCCCAACCATTCTGCTACGTTTTTGTTATATTTTAGGACACAATATTTTCCTCTCGTTGGCCATATTACATTGTTTTGATTGGGGATCACTGACGAGGGTCATGTACCCGAAACGTGCATGTCTGGTCCATGATGATATTTTATCTGTTCTTAAATGATGCTATTGAATTTGAAGACATTTAACATTTGAACCACTTGGTGAGTGTCATTGCTGGTGGACCAGTAGTCCCCGAGGACACATATAGCCAAGTTCGATCAACTTCGGTTGATCGTCTGTCTCTTCAACGCATTCGAAAAATTCTGTTCGAAAAATTCATATACCACCCATCCTGCTACATTTTTTGGGTACATTTTTGGACATAATTATTTTCACACTCTTTGGTCATATTACATTGTTAATGTTGAGGATCATTGTTGAGGGTAAAGTACCCGAAACGTGCATGTCTGGTCCATGCTGCAAATTTATCTGTTCTTAAACGATGCTATTGAAATTGAAGACGTTTAACATTTATATACATGCATCATGTTTAGAATGACCTTCATCAGAAGAAAAAAATCTGCAACTAGAACTGTGACTATTCATCAAACTTCGTTTGCACGTGTATGAGGACAATCCATGTTGATGACTCTATTCAAAATCAAAAATTGAATAATTTCTGAATAGCAAATGCCAACGAGATTTCACGAGAGCAGGCGGTCATTATCACGGCAGGTATGAAGTTCAAATGTCACACTCGCCTTACTTGGTCAAAGTCATTGCTACGTCAACCGCGTCGACGAACTATTGGTTGATAACAGTAATTATCTAGTCATAATTGCCATTTTCGGTAAAATGACTGTAATTTAGACATCTAATATGCGGGTTACGGAGGGGACATCCTCGTTATATGGGGAGGAGGGTCATGAATGAGATCAAAGAAGATTTATAATCTTTATATCAAGATACTGGAATAACTACGTCTTTGAAGTAAGCAAGGGCGTCTTATCGGAGCTGCAAAATCTTAAATACCATCTAGTTATGGTCTGTTTTTATTGGCAAAACAATTTTTGCACCGTCTCGCTCCATGCCCAGGACTTGACCTTTAGTCTCTGCAAGGCAGAGCCGCAAGAGTCTATCATGCATACATATACTACATTGAAAGTTCAATGAATAAATTGTTGAATATGCATAGGAAACTTTGGAATAAATGTCTTCAAATTCAATAACATCATTTAAGAATAGATAAAATTTTCAGCATGGACCAGACATTCATGTTTCGGGTACTTAACCGTCGTCAGTGAGTGTGAAAATTATAGTGTCCAAAAATGTACCGAAAGACATTTGTGTACATGTATTCCTAAAGACTTTAGTCTATCATACATCCGGGATTTTATGACGGATCAGTGCATGAACATGGACCTGAGCTCTACCGATTTGTAAAAATGTCTTATCCTTCAATTTATCAATACGAGTCAGGTAAGCTGGATTAACGTTAATTGTGACATAAAGCTTTTCATCATGTAAATCGTACATCCAATTCTAGGATGTAATGAGAGCTACAGGGGGTTGAAACCTTCAACAGAACCAGTCCTGTGATACACACAAATCTGCTTTGAGTTACTATTTATAAAGTAAACGATTGCTAATTCGAGGATCCCTAACTGTTTTTATACAACAAATGGGAAATCTCTGTGCATTCGGACAGGTGATGCGGTTGTGCGCAAGTAATCCGATAACCACACCTTTTCCTATTAATTTCCAAAAACGGAGCCTGGTGCACATTTTTCCATGATTATTATTTGTGTTTCAAAAATATATTTGCATTTTTTCTACTTTGTGACATTATGTGAGAGTGTCATCGATAACTCTCATTCTTTGTTGGGGTTGAAGATTGTTGTTATCCCGAATACGTATACATGTCCTCTTCTGGTATGACATTTCACTTGTATAGAATACTGGTAGAAATAAATTTTTCATTTTCTGTAAAGAACCGGGTAATTTCAGCATCGAAATCTAGTTTACTCAAATATTTTTCTATTGAAAATATACTCAGAACGACTGTCAACAATGAGTTTGCATAAGGAAAAATAAAACATCAAGGAAAGGGTATTTCAGTCATATTTTATACGCTTACATTTTTTCATAATTGGTAACTTTTATTCGTACTTTCATACATGATGTAAGAGTTCTACATCCTTAGCACATAGTTTTGGTCATTGTAGAACAATGCTGTTCAACTATAAATAATTTCTTTCAGTATATCACTAATGAGACACAGTCGCTGTTTCTTGAAATTAGCATATGAAACACTAAATGTTTTTTTGATAATATAATTTCAATTTAGTTTCACAACGACGATATTCTTCTAAGGAGCATCTCCTTTATAAATTGGTCATGTAAGAGTAGCACTCTTCGATAATTACCTCTATTTCTGTCATGAACATCACTAGTGAGTTTGTTGAAATATGCTACTTATGGTGCACTATGTACACATAAAACATTTTTCTAATAGGGAAATATTTCTAATTTTTGTTTATGTTTTATTACATTACATTAATAATTTATAAAGTTTTATTGTCGAGTATTTGTGAAAATCAAACAAATGGTCAAATGATAAAGTACATTGAATAATGCCCTTAAAATAAAGAAATATCATATTCTACATAGAAAACCACAGCTTATACAAAAAATTCCACATAAAGCAGTCACGATAATTTCATTACAATGTCCATCAAATGTCAGATCACTTAAATCTTGTGATCTGATATTTGATCCTATCAGTGTCACATGTTAGGCTTCCCTTTCCGGATACCTACTGAAGTATCAAGTCACATACTCTGTGTATAGTGCTACTTGTCATAGTAAGGATTCACGAAGACTTACCACGTTGGAAACTTGACGTCTTGCAAAGCAAGATGAGAAATGCAGCATTTCATCTTTTATCCAGTCCGTGATTTTGTTTACAACATTACGGAACTATCACGTTGAAGTAAAATGTATAAGTCTTCTGTCAGCAAAACTGAAGAATATCTAAAGACAGAAACTCATTTTAATGGTGAATGCGCTATCGGTAATGACATAACAGAAAATTAAATTTGACGAATGATTTCTATTTGAATATATGTTCTATTGTAATAATATCAGTGCACCATATGCGCATTTAAACAAGTTATGTATCATCAGTGATGCTCGAGGCCGAAAGAGAGGACATAAACATAATGAATATATGAAGAGCAAAATTCTATAAACACGACCGCTAAGGAAAACAGAATTTCTATCAATGTCTGATGAATCATTTGTAATAGTAGCATAATTTCAAATGAACACGACACTTGCACAGTCCGTTGATCCATCTGCTAGTATGAAAACAAGGCGATCTCCATCAAAACCACGTTTTATTGACCGCTACGGATGAAACCCTCACACCAGATTGAAACAACTAAAGGACATCACATTACAATAACAACTATGCCGACAAAAAGGCCTCTAAAATGAGACAAGCGAGAAGACTCGTACCAAGAGACCAACAAATTAACAATTCAACATGTTAAAGAAAACAATATTAAAGAAACATGAATGGCGACACATATTCAAAGAGTTTACTACTGTTTAAAGAGTTTGCTCCAATAATGGATGAACTGGTGTCTTCCAGATGTATATGTATACATGTATTACAAGAAAGCAGAAAACTGAGATAACAATCGGAGACCCCTTTAAAAGTGGTGAGAATTGGTGTCTTGAGAAGATTTAAAACACTTTGCTTGTTGTCACTTTTAACGTTCTTTAGAAAAATAGTCAAAGGATAAGAAATTTATCAAAAGAAATTGTCGAATGTTGACGGTAGTCTTAGATCAAATTCAAACATTCTGGAAAATGTTTTATGAGATGCCCTTGTTGTATAAATTAACTGAAAGCGACACTTTCAGTAGATGAAATGCTTTGATTTTGTTCGAAGATAGCTTAAGCTTTTGCAGAAATTTATTGTGCTGCTATTGAGTTAAAGGAGAGCCTGACGATAATCTCAACAGCACTCACAATAGAGCACAAAAAAGCATCGACGGACCCCTACAAGCCAGCGTTGGGACCAGGTGCTCGGGAGGAGTAAGCATCCCCTGTTGGCTAGCCGCACCAGCCGTCGATGTCCAAGCACGAAAACAAAAACAATATATGAAACTTACGCACTGTCTGACGTTGTCTATATAGAAAGTGCTATGGCGACAATGTCAGGAAAATATATTCAAAACACTTACTGTCAAACCCTCGCGGGGAACTTTTTTACGAGCTCCACACGGCAAAGGGCATAAGTGTGACACAAATGAGTTAAAGAAGATCCTGACGATAATCTCAACATCACTTACATTAGAGCACAAAATAAAGCATCGACGGACCCCTAACAAGTCAGAGGTGGAACCAGGTGCCCGGGAGGAGTAAGCATCCCCTGTTGGCTAGCCGCACCCGCCGTCGATGTCCAAGCACGAAACCAAAAACAATATATGAAACTTACGCACTGTCTGGCATTGTCTATATAGAAAGTGCTATGGCGACAATGTCAGGAAAATATATTCAAAACACTTACTGTACTATCAAAACCCTCGCGGGGATCTTTTTTACGAGCTCCACACGACAAAGGGCATAAGTGTGACACAAATGAGTTAAAGAAGATCCTGACGATAATCTCAACATCACTCAAAATAGAGCACAAAATAAAGTATCGACGGATCCCTATAAAGCCAGAGGTGGGATCAGGTGCCCGGGAGGAGTAAGCATCCCCTGTTGGCTAGCCGCACCCGCCGTCGATGTCCAAGCACGAAAACAAAAACAATATATGAAACTTACGCACTGTCTGGCGTTGTCTATATAGAAAGTGCTATGGCAAAGTCATATCCATTCTGAATAATGTCGAAGGGTTCCAACTCTCTACCTTCTTGAAGAAAATTCAAAACCAATTTACATGCACCAGACACGTGTTTCGAATATTAAATTCTCATCAGTGATGCTTTCAGCGGAGCCACCAAAAATAATTTCATTAGCGCCCTTTTTTATATAAAACTTCTCATATTGATGCTTCCTCAACCTCACTTAGGGGTATACTCAATGTATCTATCAGAACCTATTGTTCGAACTTTCGAGAAATGCTTAACGTCATATCAATTCCCCTTCGGATAACAAACAGTTTTAAGGAATACCTTAAATTTTTGACAATGCTTAAAGTTGAGGAAGAACTAAATTTTTAAAAAGTTAAGTTCTGAATTTTTGGATTTGTGTGACTGTTTTAACTTTCTTAGTCATTTTATCCATCCAAAATATTGTCGAAGCGTTCAGACTTCTTAAAATGACCTAGTTTGTTAGTGCAAAAATGATATTGCCTTTATACCGAAGATTGTTCTATCTAAAGAGAATTTCTTGCATGAAAGGAATTCAGGATACACATTTTCTTTCATCGACATTTCCGATCACAATATTTCTTTATATCCCTTGACATTTCATGCAAAACTACCAGACATCCAAAGTGAAGTTCTGATTCAAGAATTAATGGAAATAAAAGGACGAGATGATTTTTCATATGAATTATTGAAATCACGGCCTCTTGGTAGTCTATAAACATTTGTATCTTACTGAATAAAGTCTGTATTATAAGCACAAAGAAGCAACCACAAATCTGCTCCTTCTACATTTACAATAAATCACTCATAATGAGGAAACAAAGCGTGTTTCATTAAATCACGTTCACAAAGGATAAAAATATAAAAAAGGAACGGAATGAAATATTCAAAGAAATTATTATAAAAAAGTCTCGAAATCTTAAATTATGTGATTTTATTATTTATTAATTATTTTCAATTAATTAATTTCATAATCAGTGGATGGAAGTCAAACATAAAAGCCAAGATAAGATTCCAAAAATCACAAATCGAAAGGCTTACAAATTCTTGAAAAAACATTATTACAATACAGAATTGTCTCGAACAAAAAGAAATATCGGACATACAACGACACAGCTCCATAGAAATGCGAAGGACAACTATATACTTTCAAAAACCTGGGTCCTGTAGCATCATATCCAAGCCATCTTGCTACGTCTTTCGGTATATTTAGGACATAATTTTCACAGATTTTGGCTATATTACATTGTTTAGATTGAGGATCACTAACGAGGGTTAAATACCCGAAACGTGCATGTCTAGTCCATGCTGTAAATTTATCTGCTTTAAAATGATGCTTATGAACTTGAAGACGTTAAACATTCATACATCATGTCTGCAAATATCTCTATATTAATTTTGATAAAACAATGAAAACGCATACTTCCTCCTCATTTTCGTTCAATCAAAGAAAACAACAGGGAATACAAAAATACAATACATGTATAATAATACTCTATGTAATTTATACTTATGAACCATGCTGATATACGATGTCTTCAAGACAAAATCACTGTCTGGAAAGAGATGGATTTTGTATTGTAATTTCCGCCATTCAATACGCACGAGATTGCTATACTCACGATGTCAATGTATGTATGCCCCATCCATTTTCAGTCCCTGCCAGACGTAGCCATCCCAAGGCATCAGGGATCAGCTATCAGAGGTGCAAAGAATGGCTGCTGTCCAAGACATATCGCCCGGGGGACTATTAGTCCCAAATTCGTAAACAAGAAAGTAATTTTCAGGTTTGACTTTCAATTTGCCCGAAGGAAACAAATGTATTCTTTTGGATATTGATTCGGTATCTAATCTAATTGACTTGTCACTTGTTGAAAAAAGGCTGTAGGCGAACTCTTCTGAACTGTAATTTGATGAGGCTTTTCAGCTGAAATGTATAGTACATTATATAGGGATTTTATTTTCTACATAACGTTGGATTTTGCCTTCGGCTTTTTTTTCATCTTTTCCCCAATTTTCAATCACTGCACTTTTCATATTTGCCGAAGATATTATAGGAAATATGCATCGGATGCCAGGGAATTTATATGGTTTGCTCTGTCGGATCCAATAGGAATCGAAATTACACGATGAGTTACGTAGTTAAGACACGTAACCGTGTTCATTGGAACAAATGAACGCTATATCTTATCAAAGAGGTTTTCTTCTAATTCAGAGTGCATCAGTTAGCGATAGTCAAACACAACACCCAAATACAGAATCCAAAAATCATAATCAGTGTGTATGTAAAATCAGAAAAAATACAAAATAAAGCAAGACAACCAAACATTCAGCAAGAGAACAAATACGAATACCAGTGGAGATGAGATCAGCCTGAATTTCACAAAAATTCTTACGAAAAATTTCATGAAATGTCGCAACTTTCAGCATTGAATAATACACAATTATGGACTTTTGATGTGATATTGACTTACTATGAAAATATGGACCAAGGCGATACCGAGGTCAATATTTTCATATTAAGTCAATATCACATTATATATACTGAGTTTAGAGTCCATAACTGTTTTATTCTAAAATTTCATATCTGATTTACAAAAAAATAACGTCACCATTTGCAGAAGTTATTGAAGTATTCCCAGTATAATTTTTACACCGTGGTATATGGTGATATATCCAGGAGTACCGTGGTATATGGTGATATATCCAGGAGTGTTGGCGACGTTACCAGCCAATCAGAGCGTCACTATTTACAATTTATAGAATAAAACGTGTTAAGATATTTCAATTTAGATAAAATTATATCTGATATCATTTCTATATATGAAATGGAAATTAAGAAATATTTAAGTTGATCAAAAGAACTAAGGGATCAAAGATTACGGCAATTTCTGAATAAGTTCGCGAGCATTTTTATGAAATAGGGTACAGGTGCCTAGAGAGAGTAATTCTGCTTGCTTGCAATTCCCGTCACTTAAGTTGTGCAGAAAATTCCATATCTGGAAAATGCATCATATCAAATTTGGTGTTTTTAGAATGGTTCTCACGTAAAATATACACTGACGAGAGGTAAAATATACACTGACGAGAGGTAAAATATACACTGACGAGGGGTAAAATATACACTGACGAGAGGTAAAATATACACTGACGAGAGGTAAAATATACACTGACGAGAGGTAAAATATACACTGACGAGAGTAAGTGCCAGAAACGTGCTTGTCTGGTCCATGCTGTAATTTTATATATAACAGTCAGAGAGGACAGATGGTCCCAATAGATCAGATGCCTGGAAAGAGTATCTTCTGCTTGCTTGCAACTCCCGTCATGCACTTTTGTTGTGCAGAAAATCTCAAATCAGGCGAATGCAACATATCAAATTCGTTGTTCTTTCTAACCAGCGCGGCATTTTAGGAAATATTTAAAATAAGCAACTAAGTTTCTCTTCAATCAATTTAATTAAGAAATGACTGTCTTACTTTTGGTGTTCATGGGTGTATAATTCTGGTTGGACACGTGCAAATTTTCCGAGAATCGCTTCATTACTTATATTTACATTTATTCTAAATATCTGTCATTTTTATTTGCATGCACTTCGCATATTTTGCCTGTTTTAGTGTCAAATGTATTTGAACGTTGGTAAATTCTCCCTACATGCAAAACTTGCACGTGAGCAACCCAAGTTATTGGAATATAATTCTAGTTGCCTAATGGGCGTTTAACATGGGGAATCTACTAGTAATGTAAATATTGGTGTATGGACTTCCTTCATCGATTTTGTTTCATATCATCTGAAGCATTACCATTATGCTCCTTACTTCAAAATCTACTACTTTATTTTAAGATTCTTCCCCTTTCGTAACTTTTGTCGTATTTTCATATTTTCTGTACATATTTTGTACAATTTCTATATTGAAATTTTGATGCGTTAATGAAACAAAGGAATAAATACTTGAACTAGTAATCGAACAGGAATCATAATTCTAACTAGCGGTATTTTGATGTCTTGAACGTCCAATTTCCTGTTTATTATTGTATGTAATAAAGAAGGTATATACCCCTTGATATGATTGCATATGTAATAATGTCGAAGGGTTCCAACTCTATACCTTCTTGAAGAAAATTCCAAACCAATCTCCATGCACCAGACATGTGCTTCGAATATTAAATTCTCATCAGTGATGCTTACAGCGGAGCCACCAAAAGTAATTTCAGTAGCGCCCTCTTTAATTTTTTGAAGTTAGATTTGTACATTTACATTACAGAGAGTGCGCGACTCCAAATTTCCTGTAGGGTCGATTCATTAGCATATCCAAATAAAATCTATGATCAAAATAGCATTGGAGGGATGGTGCTAAGATGTTAAACTCCTTTAATTTCCATGATATTTATCGGTGAAATGGCTAGTTTCCGAAATAGCAAAACAATATATATGATGTCACATTGATGAAAGGCCAAAAAAAAGCTTCTTTCAGGTGACAGAGCTCATGAGAAGTCATTAATATACTTGACAAACATCAGGCCACGGGGAACGATTTTAACAGCTCCACACTGCAACGTGAAATAAGTGTTTATATTAATAATGTCGAAGGGTACCAACTCTTTACCTTCTTGTAAGTCACAAACAAAATAGTGTTGAATTTCAAACAATAATACGTAAGAATTCAAACTCTTTACCTTCTTGAAGAAAAGTTCAAACCAATTCTAATGCACCAGACACGTGCTTCGGTTAGTTAATCCTCATCAATGATGATTCCAACCAAAGTTATTTTCCGACAGCCAAAATTTATTTCAGTAGCGCTCTCTAGAATTTTTTTTTTATTTTTTGAGCATTTACTTTGCAAAGAGTGCGCTTCTAATTTCCTGTAAGGTTGATTCAGTAGCATACTTTAATAAAATCTATAACCAAAAAAGCATTGGAGGGCGGTGATAAGATGTTAACCTCCTTTAATTTCGCTGGTATTTTTGGTTGAAATGAGGAGTTTCCAAAACAGCAAAATGATATATATGATCTTCTTTCAGGCAAGCTATGTAACTTGACATAATTTTCACAGATTTTGGCCATATTATATTGTTTAGATTGGGGATCACTGACGAGGGAAAAATACCCGAAACGTGCATGTCTGGTCCATGCTATAAATTTATCTGCTCTAAAATGATGCTAATGAATTTGAAGACGTTAAGCAATTATATCAGCATCACATGTGCTCAGGTGTTACAATGAAAGGATATTTAGGCAAGAGAAAGTAGGGGTACATGTATCGTTGAAACCGGATGAGACAACCTTTTTTTTTCTCTATCATAACAATGGAAGTGTTCCAACTCCCCGCCTTCTTGGAGAAAATTTCAAACAAATTTCAATGAACCAGACAAATGTTTCGGACACTTAACACGAACTAGTGGCACTTAATGAAACGCCGAAATGATTCTCTGAAACAGTTATATTTATCTAGCTTTCATCAAGTTTTAATTTTAGAATTCAAATTTGTGAATCCACTTTTAAAGAGACGTACCTTTGTCGAATTGCGGAATTCATCGAAATGGTGAGAGGTAAGAAGCTAGAAAAGCAATCTGCCACTAAAGACGATATTGGAACATTTTTCCCTTCAAAATTGTCACATTCCATTATCATAGAACGACAAAATCATAGAACGACAAAATAAACTTATTCTAACAATGTAGGAATTCCCCCTACATTGAACTGAGTGGCACCACGTATGATAATTTAGTTTGCATACTGGACTGTTATTGTCTCCGTCTGTTTGTCCGCTTTATCTCGTCTCGTGAAAATATGCTCTACTATTCTCATTGTTGGGGATCTCCTCCTTATCTTTATTTGGTTTCCTCCGATTTGGGATTCTTTTTGGGGGGAGGGGGGGGGTAGGGGTTACATGTATGTTTTGGTCATACAGATTGAGGATCACTGACGAGGGTTAAGTGCCCGAAACGTGCATGTCTGGTCCATGCTGCAAATTTATCTATTCTAAAATGCAGCTATTTAATTTGAAGATGTTTAACATCATTTGTTTCAAACATTTACATTTGCATATTTCTGGCATAAGGAAAACATAATGCTATTATAAAGCTCTCATACAAAGATAATATAAATTTGAATAATAATTCCTCATTGCATTTGCAGTTATAAATCGTATACATGCACCTCCCGTTCAGCTTTTATATCCGAAATTAACAATAGAGGCATATTGTATGAGCACGACGGAACGCCTGTCTGCTTCATAATGGCGTAAAATGACATCTGCTGAGGAAACCTTCACAGATCCGGAAACAATGTAGCCAACTCGTCTTTTGTATAATTCAAACCAGATTGCCAACATGTCTTTTCTTCTGTTTCATCACTTAATCAGAAACAATAGCATGTTGAGGTCAGGGAAAACGTTTCTTCTCATCGTAATTCACGTTTATACACGCTTCTCACGACGTCTTTATGACGAAAATGTCAGAAAAAAGAGCTGATGACGGCCGGTTATCTATAATTTCCAAACCCCATGAAGACAAATGGGGCTTTAGATTCTGATGAACAGCGTGTACCAAAATGACTAGTTATATGGCGGCCTAACAAATATGCTAATCATTTTCTAGTGCATTTGAGTTTGGTTTCAGTTGCAGGCTTAGTTTTTGTCCCGTAGGTTGTTGGGGAGTCCTTCAAACGAGATGTAACTCACGAAGAAATTATAATCCTTAATTGCATATGTAATGAACAAAATAATGCTGAAATTGCCAATATTTGCTGTCTTGAAAATCATTAAAACTCGCTGATTTTGCTATGGATATGCAAGTCTTGCATTATTCTTAATTGTTTTTAATTCTTTCTTCTTTATCTATTCCTCCATGGCCTGCTGACTATCAATGCGAGCTTGTTTCGTTCGTAAACAAGGTGAGTTAAGTTCAGTTCAGAGTGAATGAGAGAGAAAATGAGAAAAGATATCGATACAATCAAACAGGGCGGACGTAAGATTTATTCTTGTATCTTCTTTTATTGACGTATTCTTATCTTTCATCACGTGAAATCCAGGTCATAAATAAGAATTGAATCGAAATAAACTATTCCGAAATCACGATATCAAAAAGTCGGGAAGCTATTAAACGCAAGTCCACAATGCAAGATCAATGAGTGATGAGGGAAGAACGGGCTTTAAATGCCATGCAACACATCTTTATGACCTCACAATCTATGATGAAATTCATAGAAAATGGAGGAAAAGTTAATCTTTCTCTCGCTCCATTTTCCTTCGGGATCGTAAAACACTTACTCCATGAAAATTAAAGACTCGGATTCGGGAATTGGTGTTAGAGATGGGAAATGTCGAATCTGTTTAATATGCATTGCCTGACATAAAAACTTAAAGATAAATAGGAAATGGCTGCGTCGATGACTTGTCTTTCATTAACATCGCGACGTACATTGATTACATGCAAATTAAAACTTGATTGGATCACATTTCACCGAAGTCCTCTTACTGTCAATCGAACACTGAAAAAACAACTCTAAATTCATGTTGTAAATTTATATGTTCCAAACAATGTAAATATGGTTATATGTATCGATAAAAATTATATCGTGTATTTCTCTCAAATCAGTGAATAAAACACCGATGTTTTGTTAATTTCGGAAAGAACCCTTCATTTTCCTAAAAAAAACGTCATTAGGTTTTATCAAACTCTGTGATGTGAACAATATGTTCCAATTGCACTACATATTATAACATTGGATTTGAGGTGTTAATTAAACTATGATATATTCTTCCCAATACAATCAACATATCAACTTTGCAATTCCTCTAAATGAAGTATTTTACATTCCATTACTTCAAAATGTAAAAATACTTTGATACAAAAATCATGACAAATTGAGAAAAAATGTCTTTTCTAAATGCACATAAGAAATCATGACAAATTGAAAAAAAGTGCAATGTGTTTTTTAAATGCACATATTAAAGAAATACTCCTTTTTTTACGTCGGCTTAAT
Organism: Pinctada imbricata; assembly: GCA_033119305.1. Taxonomy (NCBI): domain Eukaryota; kingdom Metazoa; phylum Mollusca; class Bivalvia; order Pterioida; family Pteriidae; genus Pinctada; species Pinctada imbricata. Next base: position 46,107,554 of record VSWD01000009.1, on the reverse strand, counting down.
ATATCTCCAAATTCTACCATTCAAAACCATTTCCACAGGTGAAGAAGCAATCGTTCCAATCTTTAAAATGATTACTATTGCCGCCGCATCCCGTATGCTGGAAAGTGTTACAAATTTTCATTAAGCTGTCATAATAATATCTTATTACTGGCTGGCCAGGAGGATTACAGGGCACACCACCATCTCTTTGTTGTTTACAGCCGCATGCCTTCATGCATTTAAAAACGTCACGGAAGTTGTTTCTGTTGCCACCGCGTCCGTAGTATACGAACGGTTCGCAGTTTCCGCTAGTGCTATTGAAGAAAAATCGGTGAGAGGGTAGACGGTTGCCTCTTGATTGTCCAGGTTGCATATAAGCGAGGCATCCTGAAATAAAACATTGGGCATTTTATTCTAGATTACATATCACGTCCTCGAGCATTACTGATGAGACATTACTTAGTGAAATGCGCGCATAGTGCACTGAAATTTTAACAATGAACACATATTTCGATATTTTTCAATATAATATAACTTCAACCACTTTAGGTTTGTATCTCTGCTGGTTAAACACTAGACTCAAAATATATTTCTTAACTAACCGTCAGCACAATTAAAAAAAATAATTAAAAACTAAGGGGTATCCCAATGAAGACACACTTCTGTCCTTAGCCAGTTCTTTGAACTTTTGCTGTAAGTTTTAGAGATTCGCTCTTTAATTTGTAGATTTTTGGATTTCCTTTATTTCGTCCACGGGCATTGTGAATTACTTACGTATTAAAGATACGTTTTAATCTTTCTTCGCCTTGTTGAAAGAAAAATTTAAGTTTGTACCTTTGTGTAGATGGTTATTGTTAGGGTCAAGATATTACAAAATATAAAGCATAATTTTTGTCAGTTTTTGAAATGTAAAAGACTAGGATACTTAGTCTGGCCAAAAAAGGGAAAATGTTCCAAACCTGCTGCCAGTGAACAACTTTGATAAATATTTTGGTATAAGCCGACCAAATGAGAATTTTTAAAGGAAAGGAGGGGATCTTGAACAACACTCGGTTGCAGCACCAACAGCAAAACCCCCAACACACTCAATCCAAAACAAAGGAGGGGATCCCCAACAGCACCAGGCTGCAGCATCCACAGCAAAACCCTAAAACACCCAATGCAAAAACACAATGTAGACTAGCACAGGAAGAGACGCAAAAGGGACAAGGACCGTCAACGCACATCACAGAAACATCAAACACAAAGGACTACACATAAACAAACGAGGCCAATGGGCAACCGGTGCCGACTAAGGACGGTTATCTGCCATGGAAAAAGCAGAAGGTATGGTTATCCTGTATAACGTGCGCACAACCCTCCCACTTTTCCGATTACCCAGATGTCTCGAAGAACGTACAGTTGTGGTGTAAACAACCTCCTCACTATCATATGACAACACACAAACAAGACCGCAAAACGCAGGGGCCAAAGCAACACAGATAAATATGTAAATGGATATCAAGAGAGGGTGTACGCAATGAATTGTATGTCACTTTTAGACATTCTCTTATCTTATATGGCTAATGATAAATAATAAGTTAAAATGCGAATATATTTCACTTAAAGTATAACCATAGATCAGTTATTTCTTAGAGACTTAGAAGGAGGAAATCAAAAGTAGACAATATGAAATGTTACAGGAGGACAGAGTTTGCATGAGGTAATTATCATTTGAAATTATAATGACGTGTATTTCTTGTACACCTTGCTTCTATATGTCGTTGGTTTGGTGTCAGTGTTCTTGTATGCCAAATTGATTGTTTTATGTGGTACATGTATTTGTTGTTTATAAATTAGGTTAGAAATGATAAAACATAAATATATAATTCTATATTCTATGATTACGTAATAACTTTAGTTAGCCATATGCGTATTTCGAACCATACTAGAATGTCTCATCGGTGATACTCGAGGCCGAAATACAGGAAGTTCAAATATTGAAGATATCAAGAAGGAAATAAGTCCAGGTTTAAGGAACTACTATACTGATAGAATTTGATGTAAATACTTTAGCACAAGACAGAAGTATGTTTCGATGTAACCTCGCCCAAAGATTGGGGAAATTCATGGAAATAACGCAAATAAAAATCCTCGTTCCCACTTTCAAATATTAATAGTATAGCACTCCAGGGTCAAGATAGATGAGTCAATCATTTTGGTGCCAACTGAAATTGTTGTTTTCATGAGGATCACATGGTCACAATTGGGTCCCATCACTTACAAAGAAAAAGTTATGACAGACATAATAGTTATGTCCCATAGTTTTCATGGTGTTTCCAAAATCAGAGGACAACATTACCCATTAGGCATAAAAAGTGAAATTTATAGGAAAAAAGTTTATATAAAAAGTATGAGAATAATTTATGCATTACTGGCTGGTAGAGTTGAAAATCCTTGTAGGCCGCTCAAATTTGATCCCATAAACCATTTTGATGGATCGAATTGACATAGCACAAGAATCGGCAAGGCTGCTAAGGTAACGAGTCGTAACATGGCTGAAAGGCAAAGAGGAGTAACTCTACTAGAATTTTTTTTTTGTTCAGTCGCAGATCATGACAAACCACTAAATTTAGACAAATGATATAAGTTTTGATGTGCTTTAAACGGCAATATATTAAAAAGCATAGGCTTAATTTTGACATACATGTATAATAATTCAGCACACTTCTGGATATTTGGATATCTATGAAATATAACCACATGTACAGTTATGTCTTACGATGCATTTTCTTTTACAAACGCTTAATTGTTTGAATTTTTAATATGTAAGACTCAAACTTACCTTTAACTTTCCTTTTTTAAATCCAGATAAAGTTTCAGTGGCCACAATGCAATAATGGATGTATTTCTTAATTAATTTCATATACAAAGCACGAGCGCGTCGTGAAAAAAATGAGGACCATTCATTAGAAGTGTCATTTCTCGGCTCTGGATCCGTTTACACCTATTTCCTTTTGACCATGACAAAAAGTAATCATTATCTTAATTACTTTTATAAAAGATATATTGCATACGAGGAGGTGTGAAAACATTGTAACAGTGTAGCTCGCCCGAGCAAGCCCTAAAATTCCTTTAGGTTTCAAGAGGTACGAAATTAAAAGCTTTCATGATCATCAAATCAATACAACCACGAATTTAAAGACCAATGAACAGAATTTGTTATTGCTTCTTTACCTCTTTAACGTACACTTTATTTTTTCGATATACATTTTTTTCTTCTAGAACACAAACCGAAAGATCGCCTGGGCATGTCAATGTGCTATAAGACAGACCCAGGCGATCTGGAAGATGTCACGTATTTCACACGGAAGAGTATTCAGTTTTATGGAAGCAACCGATTTGATTATGTGATTTTTTTTTTCTTGTTAAATTTTCATCCTAAAACATCACAAAAATAAAAGATGGTTTTCTTAAGATATGATAATGTTAGAACGACAAACAAATTGCAATGCTCACTCCTTGCTTGAACACTTGATTTTGATATGAAACCACTAAAAATACCTCTGACTGAATTCAAAACAAACACGTCTCCCTCGTTTATTGGCTGTTTTGTGCACGTAATCCAGGATAACCACACCATTTGCTACTGGCGTGGCAAATGGCCGTCCAAAGTCGGCACCGGTTGCCCATTGGTCTCGTCGGTTTATGTGTAGTCTTTTGTGTTTGATGTTTACATGTCGTATATGTCTCGTTTCCGTCTCATAGTATGCTCGTCTTTTGTGTTTTTGAATCGGGTGTTTTGGTGTTTTGCTGTTTGGTCTTGTTGGAGATCTCCTCCCTTCTTTTGCACAGAAGGTTGCCCTCTTGCAACATTTGAACACTACACTTTCCGGTATGATCCAATAAGCCATTGTATTGCATTTGCCTATCAGAGCAGAAGAGAGAGATTGTTACTCATATATATCCACTTTTTGGTTCTCGCATTTTTGTGTTTTGCTGTGTGTGCTTCAACCGAGTCTTGTTGGAGATCCCCTCCTTTCTTTCTATAAACTATATATCATATGAATGTTCTTTCACCAATATCATAATTGCTAAGGTGAGCAATACATGCCAAGAACCTATTCCTACTTTTGAACAAAAGAACAAGGTCTTAATGAGGTCACGAATTAAGGGAAATCCTCAAGTGCAATACATTTATAGATACATGAGGTCTATATATGCAAATTACGTAAGAATTAAATTCGTGATACATCAAATAATACATCATGTTCTAGCTCTCCAAGGCATGTGGATATTTTAGAAATAACATAAATGTATACATGTATGATCATATGATGTATTCGTTATCACCAAACAAGACATACTTACCTGATCAGCACATCAAAATGTACATCAAGTCAATCCCGAATTTGACAGGTTTCTATTAAGCTGTTGTGACGGGTGTTGCATGCAATCAGGAGACGCTGACTCTCCCCGGGCACCTGGTCTCACTTCCGAATGTTGTTCATTCCTGGGTTCGCAATCGTTCCGATGGGAATTCTCCCGATTTGGCCTTGCCTGCTCGAGTTTGAGACTGAATAACTGTTAGGTACTTCTTTGATGTTTATTTTACCATTAAAAAGTCCATGGCAGCGATGCTGTCAAATCACCAAGACAGACAAAAAGGCCCTGTTCGTAAGTTCTTTTTGAATGAATTCATTGGATATCTGCAAACTCCTCATGCCTTTTAAAACATAACCAGAGGGCGCTACTAAAATGAATTTTGGCTGTGTCTAAAATCACTTTGGATGGAACCATGAGGATTTAATGAGGATGAGGATTTAATAACCCAAACACGTGTCTGGTGCATAATAGATTGGTTTGAAATTTTCCTCTATTCGGGAAGGTACAGAGTTGGAACATTTCCGTATTATTTGCGAAATTGATTTTAAGCTAAGGGTTTACCGTAGCTCTATCTTACGCGGGTCTTCGGCATAAATGTAAGGTCAAGTTAAGAATTTCGCTCTACATATATTTTTACTATATGGATTTCCTCTATTTAGGTATGGGCATCACTGTTGACATTATTTTGTTATACATGTATATGCATATTGAGCGCTTTAATCATATTCCTAGAAAATATATTTCAATATTGACAATTTCAACCACTTGCTTGGCACCTCATCTGGTGGACTATTCGTCCTCGAGATTTTTTTTCACAGCTTCGTTCACAGCTAGTGTTTCTGCATTGACTTGAAAGGTATTCATAAAATACTTGTCCCAAAATTTTATAGATTATTCAAAAAGTAAGGGGTATATACCTCAGTTTTTAGCGTTTTCATATTTTCATTTTTTTAATTGATAAAGCGCGTTCGTTGAGCCATGTCACCTCAGACTCACCTGTATTGAATTCCGTTCTTACAAAGGGCTCTGTTGAGATTGCTCAACAAGATAATGTTGTCCTTTGTGTTTCTATGGTGCTGTGTTATTGTCTCCGTCTGTTTGTCTTCGTGTTTCTATGGTGATGTGTTATTGTCTCCGTCTGTTTGTCCGCTTTCTAAGAATGTGTTCCGCTGTTTTCATTATTAGAGTAAACGTCTTCAAATTGAATAGCATAATTTAAGAACAGATAAATTGGCAACATGGACCAGACATGCACGTTTCGGGTACTCAACCCTCGTCAGTGATCCTCAAATCTAAACAATGTAATATGCCAAAAAAGTATGAAAGTTACTATGTCGAAAAAGCGTACCGAAAGACGTAGCAGGATAGGTGGAATATGTTGCTACAGGACCCACGTTTTAGAAATTTCAGGAAATTTTGATAACAGAAATTTTAGAATGCGTTGAAGAAACGATCAACCGAAATTGATCAGACTTGGCTACATGTGCCCTCGGGGACTTCTGGTCCACCAGCAGTGACACTCACCAAGTGGTATAAATGTAAACGTCTTCAAATTGAATCTCCTTCCTGTCATTGTTTTGTATTTTTTGAAGAATTTGTATGATTATTGATTGTAACTTTAAGATTCTGATATGACTTTCACTTATTTGTCCTCAGCTGAAGGATGAAATTGAAGTACTCCCATTATTTCACCATCCATAAATGTTCTTGTATAAATGATTTTGTTAATACAGTAATTGAGACAGTTTGTAGACCTTTGCATCCTGATAAAAGGGAAAGTTGTAATGTTAAACGTCTTCAAATTCAATAGCATCCTTTAAGAACAGATAAAGTTGCATTATGGACCAGACATGCACGTTTCGGGTGATCCTCAAACTAAAGAATGTAATATGGCCAAAGAGTGTGAAAGTGCGACATCCAAATTAACATACCAACTTGCTCACACGAATAATATATAGTCCGATGAAAGTCGGCTGCATACCTTCTTTTATCTGTTGTTTTTTTTTTATTTTTCGATGGTGTCTTATTTGGTTTATTTTCTTGGTATGAGAGTTCTAGTTTGTCTAGTCATCTCCGGCAGTTGTGTTATTATTTTAAGTGAAGTTCTTTCTTTTTCTTTGATCTTGCAGCGTGTCTGTGATGATCACTGCAACTTGGTTTATTATTCTTTACCTTTTAATTTTTGTTTTTAGATATTCTCCATATATTTATTATTAGTCTGTCAAATTGTTCATGTGAAAGTTAATGCTCAATAGGCAATAATGTGATATTCAGACGATACAATTCATAAGAGTACAATCGTTTTGCCTACGTTAGATCAGTATCCTGGAAATGTACGAATATTCTATGAATCCAATGACCTACTAACATCGTCACTGAGGAAGTTCTGCGGTCAATACGGGGAACTCGTCATACACTACGATGTCCCATTGTCCAGAATATTAAATTATATTCTGTCTTACACCATTGGAACCATCCAACCACAGAACATACTTGTATCTTCGTTTTTGGACGGAACCGGATGTGACATGTCTGCCGAATTGAAGCGACGGGTGTTACATGCAAGCAGGAGATGCTTACTCTTCTTTGACACCTGGTATAACTCTCATATTGGAAGTTCGTTTCTGTGCGTGTGGTGAATTGTTTGTTTGTTTGCTTTTGTTCCTGTTTTATCATGATTTTGCCATTCGTTGAATGGCTTTCGAATTTTCCATTTTGTTTTTTATATATTGGGATATGGTTCTTGTCCATTTTGTCATCTGAGATAAAAAAAACATTTATACATGTAATTTGAAATAATGTAGACTTGGTAAAACAAAGGAGTGGATCTCCAACAACACCAGGTTGTAGCACCCACAGCAAAACCCCAAAACACTCAATGAAAAACACAAAGCAGACAAGCACGGAAAGAGACGCATAAGGGACAAGGAACGTCAACGCACAACACAGAAACATCAAACACAAAGGACTACACATAAACCAACGAGACCAATGGACAACCGGTGCCGACTTAGGACGGCCATCTGCCACGGAAATAGCAGAAGGTGTGGTTATCCTGGATTACGTGCGCACAACTCTCCCACTTTTCCGATTACCCAGAGGTCTCGAAGAACGTACAATTGTGGTGTAAAACAACCTCCTCACTGTCAGATGACCACACACAAACAAGACCGTAAAACGCAGGGGGCCCAAGCAACACAGATGAATATTTATATAAATGGATATAAAGAGAGGGCGTACGTAATACAATCCGTGCTCTGCCGCCGCGAGCATATGTATGAAAATTGATAAAAGAAATAAGAAACCTCTGCTTCTCTCACTTTTTGTTAATATAACAATTGTGCGTCTCGAATGGTCTCTGCGTATTCAGATTATTGGGAGGGTATTTTTCGCACGTACTCAAGTCAACCAATCCTTTTGCTATTTTATAGTGGATGATCGTCCAAATTCAAAGCAGGTTGTAAATTGGTCTCCCTCAATTTATTTTTTGCCATTTACCTTTCATACTTTGTGGGACTGCTTTGATTGATTTTGGTCTGTGGTATGAATGTTATTGTGTGTCCTGTTGTCCCTTGTTGTTTGTTAAAGTTGTTTTGTTCTACATCCATTGTCTTTTACAATTCTATGGGTATTTTAATTGCTGAAGATCTATTCCATATCTATGACAAATATGGATAATGACCATATCCCTATATACAGCACAAAATCGATAATCGAAGATCGCAAATACTTCTAACCAAGACTATACGAATGTTCTCGCGCACTCTTCGATTGTTCTCCATTGTTATGACATCATCAATTAACTTGGGCAGAAAAGGTGCCCAATTTTTGAACGGGTGTTGTCACACTTATGCCCTTTGCCGTGTGGAGCTCGTAAAAAAGTTCCCCGCGAGGGGTTTGACAGTAAGTGTTTTGAATATTTTTCCCTGACATTGTCGTCATGGCACTTTCTATATAGACGTGACCTCAGACAGTGCATGTATTTTATATATTCTTTTCATTTTAATGCGTGAACATCGACGGCGGGTGCGGCTAGCCAACAGGGGATGCTTACTCCTCCCGGGCACCTGGTCCTACCTCTAGCTTGCTAGGGGTCCGTCGATGCTCAATTTGGTACTCTATTGTGAGTGCTGTTGAGATTATCGTCAGGATCTTCTTTAACTCATTGCATGCAATCAGGGGACGCTGACTCTCCCCGGGCATCTGGTCACACTTCGGAATGTTGTTCATTCCGGGGTTCGCATCCGTTTCGATAGGAATTCTCACGATTTTGCTTTGCCTTCTCGACTTTGAGAAAGAATAACGGTTAGGTACTTCTTTGATGTTTAATTTAGGTAGGTGACTAAATGAAAAATCAGAACGGACACGCTGCACGTGCTGTATTTGCGATCTTGCGTATTCAGAAAATCATAAACCGAAGGCATACACAATGAGGATAAAACGGAAACCAAAGCAAACAAACCAAAACCTCCACCACATGAAAAGAAGCGAACTCCCGAAATGGGAGTGAGACCAGGTACCCAGGAAGAGTCAGTATCTCCTGCTTGCATGCAACTACCGTCGCTACAGTTCGGTAGAATTGTCACATTCGGATACTTCCATTTTGGAAGATATAAAGTATAATCTTTGTTGGACGGTACAAATGGTCTATGACAGAATATCATACACCATTCTGGAGAGTGGGGCATCATAGTGTATGACGAGTTCCCCATATCGAACGTAGACCTTCCTCAGTGACGATGTTAGTCGGTCACAAACGTATCTCGTGTCTTGTACAATAATGGAAGTGTACAACTTTGCTTATATATCTCTGTCTCTCTGTCTCTCTCTCTCTATTTCCGTTCGCTTCTCTAGAAAATTAGTTTGGCCGTGTCGTTTGTAACCGGCTTTATTCGTTGTCTCATATTTATCTTAATTTTGTGAGTCGTCTTTTCTTTTCTTGAGTTTTAATTGATCGGAAAGACTAGATGTTTTATGAGGCTTTATTCTTACTTTTATGCAATGAATGGAAGCTTTTTATAGAAGATATTTTACAATAAGTGGGAACAAGGCACCCTACTAAAGATGATGAAATAGAAAAAAATAATGATTGCGGATATATCAAAGTTGATACAATTCATATGCTCCTTCACAAACAGACAGATAAACACAAATATTGTTAATCAATTACGCCGCTTCTTCGACATGTCAACTGACATTCGAAAAATGAGAAGAAATGATTAGCGTTCCCACCGCAACCAGAGTGTTCGAAATCCACGCACATACCAAGCATTGGGTTATAGTAGTAGCGTTTCACTGTTGGCTCATTCGGATCCGCACATTGCCCCGGGTCATTCTGTTGCCGGCATCCACATGTGCGCATGCACTGGATAGGGTTATTGAAGCGATTCCTATTGCCTCCCCGTCCGTAGTATTGAAAATATTCGCATTCACCGCTTGTTGAATTGAACCACCATTTTGTGAATCCCACTCTGTTGCCGACAGTGGAATATCCTTTGCGCAGTGGATAGTAACATACTGTAATGAAAAAGATAGGGGATATATCTCTTCGCTAGAAATAGTTTCCCTTTCATTCGACATTCAGATACATAGATTGTATAAATCTCATATGATTTTCCATTTTATGCAGTATTTATGAAAGCAATTGTGCGATTTACACTCAGAGCCTTGGTGACGGCATAAGAATCGAGTTTTTAAAATATTATATGAAATAGAAACATTATTTGAGATTCTTTTTTTTTTCTTTTTATAATTGATAAAAATAACGTCCAAATTTTGAAATCTTTGCTAAAACTTGCTACGTCATCATCTTCAGCTTTTTGCCAAATGAAGATGCTCCTAAACAAAAGGAGGTGATCTCCAATGAGTTAAAGCAGATCCTGACAACAATCTCAACAGCACTCACAATAGAGCACCAAATTTAGCATCGACGGACCCCTAGCAAGCTAGAGGTGGGACCAGGTGCCCGGGTGGAGTAAGTTTTATGTCATAACAAGGAAATTATGCAATGGCGATATGGAATTGAATATTGCTAATACCATGTGATAAAAGGATAAAGAGTGTTTGCTGTTTAGGAAACTTGTAATTTTATCCAAAAATATCATCGAAATTAAAGGATAACGAAATTAAAGGTTAACATCCTTCCAATGCTATTTTGGACATAGATTTTATTAAGTAACTAAATCAACCCTACATGAAATTTGGTGCCGCGTACTCTTTGAAAAATGCATAAATTGAAATTCTAAAAATAAAACGAGGGCGCTTCTGAAATACGTTTGACTGTGTCTGAAAATCACTTCGGCATTGAAATAAGTACCACTGATGAGGATTTACTATCCGAAACACGTCTCTGGTGCATTAAAATATGTTTGAAATTTTCTTCCAGAAGGTAAAGAGTTGGTACACTTTCATATTATTAGAATTGTCATTCCTAGTAAGATTGAATCACTAGTAATTCTCGGAAATCACAATGACAACAATTATTGTTTGTATAGGAATATTTGGAATTCTCACTAAAATTATGGTCATCTGAACGCTTCATTATGTAGAAAAAGCTTATGTAAGTTTATCAAGATTACTTAATTGCTGGGCTATTACTTTTTGTATCCCAAATGATACATTACGCAAATGAAAATTCATTTCCCTTAATTATACTCTTTGCTTTCAAAAGCGACATCCCGATAGGCTTTTAAGATAGACTTAAATATAAAAGATTGCACGACTGAAAATGTTATTGAATAAGTTGTGAAGGTTGACAAGAACAGATCAAATTTACAATTTCATTGGGTTAACAAGAATAAACATCAAAGAAGTACCTAACAATTATTCAGTCTTAAAGTCGAGAGGGCAAGGCATAATCATTAGAATTTCCATCGGAACGGTTACGAACCTCGGAATGAATAAGATTCCGATGCGAGACCAGGTTCCCGGTGAGAGTCAGCGTAGGACATATCAAGGAACACATCAAAAATATCAAAGAACATATCAAATGTGAATTTCAAAGGGTTGACAAGAACATATTACATTGTTAATGTGAATTTAATTAGATCAAATGTGAATCTAATCTAAAATTTTTTATCTAACAGAGTTTATTCTTTCATTTTTCATTCAAATTTTTTAAACATGATTTGTCATTTTTGCAGGTTTATATATTTGAACGAATTAACTTAACCCGAATTATTGATTTTACTTAAATTCTTAAATGAAAATGAGATAATAATTGTAATCTTATAAGCAGGTTACAATGATTTTTTTTTTCAAATGGATCAAGTAAAATAGAAATACATCTGCTTTTGCGATATGATAGATTTGGAAAAGACCAGTATCTTTTCTCCGTGAAACATATATCAAAATATATAATCATGTGAAGGTATTATCTTACCTTCTGGCATTGTATCGTAATTAAACCATTTGAAGAGATCAAACTGGGCAAAGACAACTGTCAATATGCACAGGAAACAAGCATACATGCAGATCCACCTCATCTTTTCCCTCTGATGCTGTCGAGGACCTATTGTTAAGTGAAGATTCTGAAAAAAGGACTTTTGTTTTATATATTGATGATTACTAATTTTTAATTGAAAGTACAATATAGAAACGACATTTATGACATAAATCCAACATAATTAAGAATTATCTTCCGTCTTCTTCATACTAATGACATGTATTTTGGACAATGGCATGTAAGATATTTGATTGATACATTTTGAAAATAGAATAGCATTTAATTTCTCTAAAACATATGTAAAATTTAGATAACTTGTCAGAGCTCAAGTACTTTTATGTCATATTTTTCTAAATTAAGAAAATATTTATGAGTGACTTCATATTTTTGTTTCCTCATTTTTTCTTCACTTTCTTTATTTTTTACCAGTAAAATCCATAAATTACACAGCAGCGATAAATCATATTTAATCTAAGTAAAAAGGATAAACGTCTTACCTATTTAGTTAATGGCAGAAATCGTCAAATAAATACATAACTTGACCATATCTTTCTATATACGAGGTACCGCCAGATTGTCTTACAAGGTTTTTATATTTAGTGGACAATGTCCACACAACAACTTACACGAATGATGGTATGAAAGTTGACATGTAGACATTGTATATGTGAGATCTCAATGTGAACTCGCAACTCCTTACATTATAAACATTCTTTTTTACCCTCTTTTCTGTTTTACTTTGTTTTGGTGAATATGATCTTGGTGATGTTTTTATCTTTTGAAGTAACAAAGGGAAAAATAACTCTTTAGCTAATGAGCAGTCTTATGGACAGAAATGTGCTTGTTTCGGACAATGAATCATCATCAGTGGTACTTAAGGCATAAGGGATGAAATACTCTACTTCCGGTTGTTTTGATAAAAGAAAAATTACATACCACGAAGTTGGCCGAAGACACACGATTTCGGCAATGTTCGGGACGATACATTTTTATAACGAGTTGAATGAAACATTAAAAAATATCAAATATCTAAAACTAAGTAAGATATGGAAGTAAATAATTTCTAGATTTCCACGATATTGCTATTAATACCCCTAATACCTTAGGGCAAACATGATTCAAATTTGAAAATAAAATTAAGTGTGGCGCCCTTATTTTCAATGTTTCAGTCTTCTGTTTTGTTCAGGTGCGTCATTGGTCACCATTTAGGACCATTCTTGCGCATCTCCCGTTTTAACTCTCATTGAGCTTGAATTATATAGATAGTTCAATTCATTATGGCCAATGTACCATATGTAAGTCTATTGAAGACTTAAATTCATTTCATAACTCAAAGCTGATAAGATCTAAACTGAATGAAGTATCCGTAAGAAAATGCTTCGCAACCATGGCAAAAAATACCACTATTTAGCAGGGAGGAGTACAGTACAGAGGAGACGGAATTGTTCAATTCTGAATTTTTAAAAACTTTGTAAAGAAAAACAATAGGGGAAGGTATATTTTGCTCGAAAAGGTGTAAGATTTTATTCCTGAAATGTCCCCCCCCCCCGATATATTTCTTATTACGGTCTCATAACGAGGTCATTTATCCCCTCCCCCTAAGTCCACCCGAATACATCTATGGCATTTAACATTCATGTTTCTAAAGGTCATCTTCGACTATTTCAAGATAACCTCTAGCAACTAGAACTTATGGACATGCAGATATGTCTTTTAATGATTGTTCTCAGCAATGGTTCCTCTTTCTGCTTTTTTTTTCTCAAATTCTTTAAGTTTTATGTTTTGTTTCGTATCGTTTCGATCTGTTTCGTTTCGTTTCGATTTGTTTCGTTTCGTTTCGATTGGTTTCGATTTTGTTTCGTTTCGCACTTTACAGGGACCCTAATGTTAGTGTGTTAGTCACCTTACTTTGGTGATGCTGTTTCGACGGTATTTCCTTTAGAAGCAATTTTTGTGTGATTCTAAGTAACCGTGATGCCAGAAAGCATATATCAGGTAAAAAATGAGGAATAATTCCTTCATTTTTATTTTATCAGATGACATAGGATATTGATGGTGGCAATAATACAATAACAAACAAACAAACAAACAAGAAATTCAGGCATAAGTCGTAAACAAGTCATAAATCAAGTCCCGCCCTTCTGTTAGTGATGTTTTTCTAGAGTCCAACCATTTTTAATGCATGTTGGGGCTTTGGTACCTTCATATTTAAGATATTCCGTAAGGAACATAGATGCCACTTTTTTTCATAAAGACAACACAGAAACAAACATAAAAAGGAAAGAGGACGACAAAATAATTTAATTACACCAAGTGTGCACCACCACACCTACATGTATATCACATTGCGTGATGCCGAAAATATATATATGTATAAAGACTGTTTTCGAAATTGAGAGATTTGAGTGGTGTCACCTATGATAAATGCCGTTCTCACATTTATCTGAACTCTATGTGGTTTGTTCATTAAGACGGTGTTGTCCTTCATTTTCCTATGGCGTGGTGTCTCCGTCTGTTTTCTCGTTTTGTGAGTATGCGTTCCGATGTTCTCCATGTTTGGGATCGATCCCCTCTCTATCTTTGTTTTGTTTTATATATTTCTAGAATTGTAGTTGTGGATATTGTTGTGTACTCAATATAGGCTAGTACTATTGACAAATATGGACAAAACCATATCCTTATTAAGAGGTACAAAATCGTTAATCGAAAAACCATCTGAACAAGGGCATACAAATCAAGAATTAAGGCAAAGGAACAGAAACTAAAATAAATCTACAATATGAAGAGAAGTTAACTCCCTGTGATATTAATCTAGATGAATTTTAAAACGCCAACTTTTAGTAAATAGGACTAACTGTTTGTTTTCGAGAGACAAGTTGGAAAATTGTGAGAATTTTATCCGGAAAACTAAACAATTTCTAATGTTTATTTAAGAAACATGCTCGTCCAACGTCGGTTCCTGATGCAAATTGGCCATACTCTTTTAATGGGATGGCATTCGATTGTGACTTTTTTATTCTTATTTTCAATTTGCACTTGACTCTAACTCACTTATTCATGAACCAAAAATGCGTTTAGATTTGTTTGTTCGTTAATGTCTTTGTTTGGTTGTAGATGTGTGTCTCTTATCTCCGACTGTTTGTTTGTATGTTTGGTTTGCATTGTGCCCCTTCGGTATTGCGATTTTGAGTGTGCGGGATCTGTCATGTAACTGCAGCGTGGTCTTATGGGAGATTATGTTAATGAATATCGTAATCAAAGCCCTATCACTTACCATTCATAAGTTATGCACAAGGTTAAAGTTTTTGTGACTGACGGACAGACAGACGGACGGACAGACGAACCGGTTTTAATGTCCCCGCGCTTTCGAGAAAGCGTGGGACAAAAATGAAATACCGTTTAACCAGAAATTTTCGCGAGATACTAATTTTCGCTATATTCGCGAGTGATTTGGAATCGCGAAGAATTATTCTTGCGAAAAATTGTGTTTGACAAGGTTGATCTATCCGTTTCATTTGTTCATGTTGTACATGTGCCATAGTTCATTTTTCCTGATTAGATGTAAAGAGAAGTGAATTGAGTGTGTTCTCATGATAGAAATAACTAATACATAAATAATCAAAGGTACAAAACAGTAACATCATATGTATATATTTGGTTCTTATTTAGGAATCGCGAAAAATTGTAACCGCGAAAATAAAGACACCATATTTCACCATGAAATCGCGAAATTTGATACTCGCGACAATTTCTGGTTATACGGTAAGTGCACCATATAAGCATGTCAACAAATAACGTATCATCACAGATGCTCGAGACCATGAGTGAGGGGATTCAAATTGTTCGCAAATAAAGAGCTAAATTCTTAAGATGGCCTTAATGTTTACCAAAAAGCCAGCTTAGGACAGAGCTCTACTTAGTTTCAGAGCAATTTATATTTTTTAAATTGAAAATTTCAAATGTATGTCAGTGCAGAAGCACAGTGAAACTCGGCAAACGATATCCTCGAGGAATAACAGTCCACAGAGATACCAACCAAGTGGTAGAAATTATCATCATTAAAATATATGTTCTATTGCAATAATTTAATGAAGCATATTTCTACAAATAATGTATCATCTGTGATGCTAGATCAGAAAGGAAATTCAAATATATAGAGAAAAGATCTCAGCATGACTCAAATAACCAGCTAAGGATGTTATAGAATCTTTGATTAGACTTTCATAGAATCGTATTTTCATTTTCAGAATGTTTCAAATAAATGTGTTGGAATGTAAATATACGGAATAAGTTTTATTTCTCGCTCATCCACTAGTACTTAGCACTGTTGTTTGAGAAGCAAAACCTTTTAGAAGTGTCGGAACTGAATAACAAGATAAGTCGACTCAGTTTTAGCGAGAGCATATCTGGGAAGGTTCTTTATATGTAATACGGTCGCCCTCACACACGAAGCAATACATTGCTAAACGCCTTCAATTTCAACAGCATCATTTAAGAATAGATAAATTTGCAGTATGAACCAGACATGCACGTTCCGGGTATCTAAACAATGTAATATTGCCAAAGAGTGTGAAGTTACTTAGTCCAAAAATGTACCGAAAACGTAGCAGGATGGGTGGGGTATGATGCTACAGAACCCATGTTTTAAATTCAAGAAATTTTGATAACAGATATGTTCGAATACGTTGAAGAAACGGGGACTCCTGGTCCACCAGCAGTGACACTCACCAAGTGGTACAAATATTAAACGTCTTCAAATTTAATAGCATCCTATACGTGGTAAGTTTACACAATTTGATATACTTGATTCCCATAAGAATTTGGCGAATTTCTTTTGTTCTCAGCACAAGGAAAGTGTATTATTTGTGTGACTTTGTATTTATTATTTTCCACTATGGTGACCGTGTCACCGTGTCACCTTCCATCTTTTTTTTTTTTTGTTATTTGCGATTCATGGCTGACTATTATATTGTTTTCGTTTGTTGTTTGTCCTATCTTTAAGCATGCTATCTTTGTTACAAATTTTTGTTTTTGTATTTTTTTTTCGTGTTCATTGGCAAGAATGTTTACCATGCTCCTTCCTAGAATATTTTCCTTTTGTTGTTTTTAATCATTTTTATTTATATGATGAAATACAAGGACAGCTCAACAACATTATCGTATTATTTATTTGGCAAGATGTGAACTACAAACGGAACTCTTATAATGTAGTGACATAAATCGTTAATGAATGAAAGTTCTTATATGTATCCTATATGAATGAGTTAAAGAAGATAAATCATTTTTGCTGAGACAAATAATTTGACCATATATCATTCACAGAAGTACATGTAACTGAAGCCAATCGTTCAGTCCATACTGGTAACGTATGTTCCAGATATGCATTTACTGAAATAGATAAAGAAAAGGAAAGTCTACAACGTCTTTATTCCTGATTAAAGACGTTTCTTTGACAACTGCTTCAGCATTTTCAACAGTGAATTCATGGAGTATTGTGCATTTTTAGAGAATGTCGACGTGCTTGCTTTTGCCGATGCTTTGCTCCTTTTTGGTGCGTCCTTTATACAAACTTTCTTGCATGCTGTTTTAGAGGTGAATTTATTATGGTTGCCACCACATCCGACATACCAAAATTTCCTGCAGAGTCCGCTCTCTGAGTCATAGTAAAATCTAACTTGGCTTCCCTCCTTCTTTTTTGCCTTTGATTTACAGTGAGATCCGTGATCTAGTACAGCTTGACACGCACAGCTGGACACACAGTCAGACTTTTCTTGAATCTGTTACTGTTTCCTTTGCATCCATAGTATGTAAACCTGTAACAACGTCCTTTCTCTGCATTGAAGTAATAGTACTTCTGGGATCTTCCGCAGGATCGGTTTCCCTTATCTTTTGGCTTGAGACAACCTTCAAAAAGGAAAGTGTTTCATGTCCTGTTTAAGCCTTATTTTTGTATCATCAATATTGAACTAATAAACTTTTCAATGATACTGCAGGCTAAATAGAAGAAATCGAAAGAGCTAATATTCTACGCACGTGCAAAAGATCTAACTAAGGACATCGCTGTGACATTCCAATCTTAACAATCTTTTATCAGTTTTGATTAAATAATAACAAGAAAAACCTACTTGAAGTAATTTATGGCGGTTAATTTGGTAAATAGAAACTATTAAATATCTCGGTTGATAACAATAAATGTTAACGTATTTCGTCTAATTATACTTAATGAAAGATACAAATAACGACGGACAAAATCAATAAGAACTTGCACAACAATTCTATATAATACGTCCACACCGGGCATCAATGTGATGACAGGATTTGTTTTATAGTATTTTCAAAGGCGCACATTGTGCAATTTCATAATTATTTTGCCCACAATTAAATACAGAAACGTAAAATGACATTCGGAAGTATATGCATGTCTTCCTTATGCTGAATAACTCAAGTAGCCTTCTTGTTCTATGACGAAATTTCAGTCATGAAGTGATAAACATTAAGAGATTAATGCCCCAGAACGTTATACTCAACTACATCATGAGTTGTCGCTTGCACGTGACATTTATGAATTTACTTTAAGACAAAGGGATAGCTTGTATGAATAGATGAAGGAACGTGACTTTCATACCACAAAAAATAATATAAATGGATGAAGGGAAAAAACGTTTAAAGTACAATTTACTCTTACAAATACTTTTGCAGTGTCAATTTTATGAGAGACAAGGATAAGATGACAACCAACCAAATTGAAATTTGGTGCGGCTAGCCAAACAGGGGATGCTTACTCCTCCCGGGCACCTGGTCCCATCTCTAGCTTGCTGGGGGTCCGTCGATGCTCCGTTTGTTGCTCTGTTGTGAGTGATGTTGGGATTGTCGTCAGGATCGTCTTTATCTCATTTCAGACCGATTGCCTCGTCAAAAAGTCGAGTATCTAACAAGGGATCAACTAGGTATTGTACCACAAAATATTTTATTCACCGATAAAGGAGTGATATGAGACCCCTAAGGATGTTATTGCTATCCAAAAAAGTTTTATGTACAAATAAAGGGAGTTAAGAATGTAAATAAGCAATCATTCAGTGAATCCGATGAATTAATTAGGACATTTAAAAAAAAGCAAGTATGGTTTCAACAACAATAGAATACTTCTGTCCACATTTCCTCTAACAACAAACGTACGGAAAAATTGACAAAAGACAAAACAGTAAGAATTATCAAATGAGCGTCATAACTTTTCGTCAGCAAAATTAGAAAACCTATAAAAATGAGTTGTTTTTTGTCTTTATAAAGATTTGAATGCCTTGTTTCAGTCCATTCATTCATCCTTACTTTTTAAGCCATAATAAAGCAAAATTTTAATGGAATAGCATTTTTTGCTCATATGCAAAATCCAAATGAGTTTCAGAATTTCATACTGAAGGGTTAAATACGCAAAATCTATTTTCATGAATTTGAGGAAAGAACAAAAAGATCGCCACATCAGGTAACAACCTTCTGGATATGAAGAAATGGAAGTAAGAGGAAAGTATCGGAACAAATACAGGATGACTTTTATGAGAAAGGAGGTGGTCTCCAACAACACTCGATCGCAGCACCCACAGCAAAAAACCAAAACAACCCATGCAAAAACACAGAGTTGATATACACAGCAAGAGACGCAAAAGGGACAAGGAACACCAAAAACAACCAGAAACATAAAACACAAAAGAGGACACAAACCAACGAGACCAATTGGCAACCGGTGCAGACTTAAGACGGTCATCATGAGGCTTAATCATTTATATTCGAAAAGAACAAATAATTATAAAATTCGAATTTTCTAAAATGACAAAAGTTACTTACGACCACCAAATCCTTCTCTTGCAGCTAAAAGAGGTAGGATAATTATACACAGTATCACACACTGGACGTACAGACGGATCATTGTTACCTAAAATAAAATTAGTTACTTTCAATACTAAAGAAAATCAAAGTATCAAACTCAGCTGCCATAAAACCGCCATTTTGACGAATAAATTCTAAATGAGTTGAGCCAGAAACGCATGTTTCGGATAATAAGTTTTCAACAGTGGTACTCTAAGCTTTAATGATAACCATAGAGAATGCTCTAATTTCCAGATTTCTCATTTTATATGTACTTATGGTTTTGACATGATCAAGACATAACTGTTTTTTTTTCTAGTAAAGGGAAAATCAATGTGCAAGAAGTGTTACAAGATAACTAACTTTACAAACAAAAGTTACTATGATTTTTGTAATTTTCCAAATCAGTCAGTGGTTTAAGACAATGAGCAAACTCTGTTTACCTTTTCTTGCAAATCTCAATCTAAATATAATTGATTTTTTATCGAAATAAGGTGTAAGTATCTATACCTTATATCAGAAGTCTTACCTTTTAGCCTTAAGCACCAGTGTGCTCGAGCAAGCCTCCAACAAGTAAAGAGATTTGCCTCCCCTTGCCCATGAACTTAGAAGGGGTAATTACCTCAGGTCATAAGACGTAGACCAACAAGCAGAGATTAGTCACACTCGTGCAGTTTTATTAATATGTCTGTCATTTACCTGTAGGAAATTCTAAGAGGTCCTGAAAGACTATAAAACTGATGTCATTCTAAAACATGCCCTGAATTAATGGGATTATCTCAATGACTGCAAGATCAACAAGCTTTCAAAACTTTACCATGAAGCCATTTTACTTTAGAGTTGCGGTTTCATATTTTGCATTATTTAATCGCTTGTTTTTTGTGTACTTTCTATCTAAGTCATCCTTAATTAGAAATGCATAGAAGAGAAAACTATCACACACGTCTAAAGGGCTGCAAGACCACAATACTGCTCATGCAAGCTGTAGAGTTTGAACGTTTTGTATTCCTTTCATTACATCTCTTTACATTTGGACTTTGCTACCAGCAATCTCAAATTCTGACATGCTGATACACTTTGGAACTGATTATATTTGCATTCTCATACTTTTTGTATTTGTATGATGACACTGAAAGAAATAAGGGGTTCTCGAACACGACTATGTTGTAGAACCAACACCGAAACACCAAAATGCAAAATCACAGAGTAGGCAAGCACAACAAGAGACACAAAAGGAACATGGCAGACCAAACACCAAAGACACCACATAAACCTAACGAGCAATCAGTGCCGTGTTAGGACGGCCATCGTCCACTTTAGTAGCAAATAATTGAAAAAGGAAAGGAATATTAACTCAAGTAAGGGTAAATTTCTGTTTGATGGACTTAATCAATGCAAACATAACTTTGGAACAAAGGAGGGAATCTCCAACAACACCAGATTGCAGCACACACGGCAAAACCCCAAAACACCCAATGCAAAAACACAGGACAGACAAGCACAGAAACAGACGAAAAAGGGACAAGGAACGTCAACACACAACACAGAAACATTAAACACAAAGGACTATAAATAAACCAACGAGGCCAATGGGCAACCGGTGCCGACTTAAGACGACCATCTGCCACGGAAATAGCAGAAGGTTATCCTGGATTACGTGCGCACAACCCTCCCACTTTTCCGGTTACCTAGAGGTCTCGAAGAACGTACAATTGTGGTGTAAAACAACCTCCTCACTGTCAGATGACCACACACAAACAAGACCGCAAAACACAGGGGCCCAAGTAACACAGATGAGTGTGTAAATGGATATGAAAAGAGGGCGAACATAATACAATCCGTGCACTCCCGCCGCGAGCTCATGTATGTTATCACCCGAGGAAGATACAAAATAATATCAAACACTAATACAGTCCTCTGTCTACGATGTTGAAAGATATTTCATCCTAGAACCGTCAAAAACACCGAATTAGATATATTTCACCTTCACGCCAAAGTTGCTTGAAAGCAGGACTTGTTACTCAACCCGGGTACCTGATTTCATTCGTCTGTGCTCTTCTGTAGGATTGTTTGAATGCTTTGGCTCGTTTTGATTTTTCTGGTATTGTATGTCCGTTGCTTGTGAAATTTGGATTTTATGCTTGACTTCACTCACTTATTTTGTATGCTTACTTATCGTAGAACAATCACTTTCATAATTTTACAGATTCACTGCTGGTTGTCTTTCAATTTATATTATCGGTATGAAACTAAAGAACAGAGAAATGTATCAAAGAATTTTTTTTCCAATTCGGTTATAAATATGATTTAAGAACACGTTGAGACACCAATAAATGTTTTTAAAAGAAACGTCTGAATAATAGTATAATTCACTGTCAAATCACTGATCTAAAAGGAAACAAATAAAAAAGATTCAGGGATAAAAGATGTTTCGATAGATTTTTACAAATAGCTCAGCCTTTTCTGTGAATTATAAATGTGACTTTAAATGGTGTCATGTTTAACTAACAACCATACTAATTAAGACATTTTTCATTTCTTTGTCATTATCTCTTTTTCAAATGACGTCGTTAAATATACATTTCACCCGGGATTAAAACATAGCCAACGTCATACTTTTGAAGGCACGTAAGTTTATAACATAATTAATTCTGGCTCATGATAATGATAACGGAATATCTATTAAAACCGGTATGGACGGAAATTCTTTAAATGACGAATGCGTTTCACAGTTAGTTAAGATCTAAGAAGAGTATGACCCGGAGAATAATATACAATTTGTGAATAAAGCCAATCAAAAAGCCTAAATTCAGAACCCAACAACATCACTATCAATGGGCAAGCAAAACCTAGAAAATTACAAATCTAAGATGAGGAAAAAAGGAGGGGATCTCCAACAACACCTAGTTGCAGCACCAACAGCAATTTAACCCCAAAAGAGATGCAAATAGTACAAGGAACGCCAAATCACAGAGACATATCAAACATAAATGACTACACATAAACCAATGAGACCAATGGGGAATCGGTGCCGACTTAGGACGGTCGAATGCCACGTTAGTAGCAGACGGTGTGATTATCCTGGATTACGTTCGCACAACCCTCTAACTTTTTCGATTACCCAGAGGTCTCGAAAGATACAATTGTGGTGTAAACAACCTCATGACTGTGAGATGAAGAGATCCCTAACAGTGAAACAGCGGAACAAGTCGAGAAAAGAGTACAAAGAGACGGCGTTTGATTAAATTACACATATAGATAATACGGAAGGGTTCCAACTCTATACCTTCATAAAGAAAATTTCAAACCAATTTTCATGCACCAGACACGTGTTTCGAATATTAAATTCTCATCTGTGATGCTTACAGCCAAAGTGCTTTTCATACGCCGCCCAAATTTGGAATCACGAAGAGCAACATTATCTTTCTGAACTTAAAACTCCACAGTGTCTAATGATAAATGAAGCCATATAAGTATCAAAAACTTTTTTAAAGCCAATCAATTGCTGTCGTAACATGGTCAAAGAATCAAAACGTCTATAATATTCCAACTGCGTCGGAGTAATCCAGAGGATTATTCCGTTTGTTATATCTAAAAAATGTAAAGCAGAGGATCCGGGTGCAAATTGGTCTCCGTTTATTTATGTGAATCAGTTGTGTCTTTGCTTGGTTTCGTTTGTTGTTTTGTGTTAATACTCACGTGTATCTCCTGATGTTTGTTGATGTGAGTGTATTTTGCGTATTGCCGGTTTGAGCGTGTCGTATTGTTGGTTATTTCCTTATTTGTCTGCGAATGTGATATATATCATAGTACCAGTGTATCACAGTGGATCAATACCTGATATCACTTTATTTATCATTTCATTAGAAGCTTCATTGTCAAATAAACTGAAATTACCATTGACAAAAACATAATCAGTCTTGCGAACAGGGTGATAAAACAAATGACTTACTGTTTACATTAATTGAAAATTACTATTTTTACAGTTTGGATAAAATGCTATGATACGCTCAATGGTCATATCTACCCGAAGTGACATCCTCCTAGATAGGAGGTAGATAAAAATATACATTAGAGGGGCTTTTCGTAGTCTGATAGTTTAAGCTTATTTTGAAATTTGCGTGTAATTTTATAATTATTTTGCTTTTACCTCGGTTAATACGATGCATTAGCTCCTCTCAAGAAAAGGGAAGGATCTCCAGCATGACCACCCTGCACACACCCAGCGAAACAAACCCACAAGAAAGCGACACATATATGACATCAGACAAAACTACAAACCGCAAAAAGACGCAATATTCACTAGAACATCATACAAAGCAATCGAAACAGACGTACAGAAACATCAGACATTCATGGCAACACATAAAAGGAAGGAGACCAATGTGCATCCTGCGCCGACTTTGGACGGCCATCTGTTATTAGCAAATAGTGTCGTTATTCGGATTACGTGCGCACAACCCTCCCGCTTATCCGGATACACAAAGGTCTTTATAGACACAAAATTGTTTTATAAACATAAAAGAAGAAACAAAATTCAACTCTCACTTCCTACTCGTTGAATTATGTACTCTCGGGGATTTTAGCCATCGCATTTGTCGGCAGTAGAGTAAGGACGCTTCGTTTTTTTTATGTTTTCATAGACATTGGCAAAATTAGTTATGGTTTTAATCTAGTATGTTGTTATGTCGTCATAAGGTTTTTGAATATGCATTTCAAATCAAGTATTTCGTATCTAAATAAACATCATTGTTTTTAATCGTATGAAAAAATAGATTTAGCCTTGATAATAAATTAATAAATAAACAATCAGTTAACAACTTGTTTAGATCTTATGATCTACAGATATGTTTCTATTTGGTAAATATAGATATTATAAGACTCATTGTGTATAACGGATTTATTATGATATGTTCTTTTTAATATAATATTATGAACAATTTTACATACATATGTACAAAGAATTTATACAAAATGTAGGACTATTATGTGTTGTATTGAAGTTTTTGGAATTTTTTTGTTTTATTAATTCATCCTTTCTGTATTTCTTTCAGGTCTTTCTCAATCAGCTTGGTCAGTGATTTGATTTCATGCTTTAGTCCCCTATATTCTGTACATACTTTTTCACAACGTGTCTTCTTTTCGAACCTGTTATGGTTTCCACCACAACCGCTGAACCAGAACTTTCTACATAGTCCACTTTCTTGTTCATAGTAGTACCTTATTCTGTATTTCTTCCCGCAGTACACTCCCCAGTTCGGTTCCAAGTGACACGAACAGGATTTCTGACACGATTCTTTGGAACTGAATACGTTATTGGATCTCCCACATCCATTATATGCTAACTGTATACATTTTCCTTTCATTGTATCAAAATGGTAACCTTCCTTGTCCGGCCACAGTATGGGTTCTGACGAGGCATCGGATCGAAACATTCTGCATGAAAATAAAATACTTTAAATTGAATTTTAAATTGGTCTGGATTGTCAAAGTCTAGTGTACTACATCTGAACAACATGAAAACTTAAAATCTATTTGAGGGTTTTTGAATGAGTAAACCATATTTTGATGTTAGTGTAGGCAGTACATGTAAAATTTTCTCTCGTGACTTGAGTAGATTAGCGCTTTCATATAAAAGACTTGGATGACATAATCAGATACGGATTTGGATGAGAACATAATACTTGGCGTTTACTTTCTTAGACAAGTCTAGCTATTAAAAACAATGTTGGTTAAGAACTATGAGTTCTTTCTTCCTGTCAAACTACATAATATTAATCCAGATGGTTAACGGGTGTACCATCATGACAATGGGCGATGTCCAAAAATGGCACTGCAAAACTCCACAATGTAAAACAATCGAGCAAGATTTACAAGAATGAGAGGATTTTTTAATCAAATACCAATGAAAATATCAATTTTCATAAATCCCATAATACATGATACCGATGCAATTTTATAATTAACTAAGCATTTTTTAAATGAATGAATTCATAACTTTAATAAATTGTTTGCTCTTTTATGCACATGTTTTCAAATTTTTAGGTAGTGCAATTCAACGAATCTTTTTAAAATTGTCCAAGTGAAAGTAGTCCTTGATTCCTAAAAAATTAAAGCATTGATTGAAATGACATTAAGTCCCCGTTGGTAGTCAAAGTGTAGTCAAAGTGATTCCGGTCTATTCAGGTAGCATGCTTTACTTACTTTGTGGCATAGACAGCACCAATTTACACAGGGATAAACAGCAAGTAACAAAAAGACAGAGACGGATTATCCTGTCAACTCCAGTCATGATCACTCTGTAATTAATACATAAACTGCATTTTAAAAATTTGCCCCAAGTCGTGGTACTTTTTTTAAACATTTTTTATTTGTTTATAATTGTTAAAACAATCATGAAATCCAGTTTGTTTTGCTTCTTCTTTAAAATTTCTTCTTTGTTTTACCGAAAACTAATGACTCATTATTCCAAACATACAGAAAACAAAAAAACATGTTGTATACCAGAAAAAAATAATAATGATTGTTGTTAACTAGGTAAAGTTTTTATTATTGTTTGTCTTCTTTCAATTTGCATTGGTTTTCTAATTATTATAGAAAATATACTTTATCGAAAATCCCGACCAAATGAGTGACGTAATAATTATAAAAATCAAAGTTTGAATAAACTTACCTGGCGTCTGAACTTAAGGATTAAACTTTCCTGGGAGAAGTCACGCGCATCATCCCGCAATAATTTGAATCAGACACATTGTTCGTTTACCTAGATTCATTCTTTAACCAAAACATGAATGTATAATTAAGTTCGTAATTTATGGTAAAATTATCCAAAGTCTTGCATTAGAGTGAAATTACAAGTTTTTGTAGTTTCGGTCTGACGAAAAATGTATATCTTTTATCAAAATGTGGTATCGCTATGGTTTCCTAAATTTGGCATAATAATATTCATCAACAGAAATTATTGAAAAACGATAGACTGTAGCAGAACACCATACAAAGAGGATGCTTGAAAGTCCATACAAACATATAATACATTCATGAACCTTATTTCCTTCAAACACTTTATATTCTATATAGTGACAAATAGACACAGTGTATCAAATCAATCAATATATAACAGTTAACTATATTTGCATCTGAAGACTTTTTCCACATCCTTCTAAATGATTTCGGAGAAGTCACGATGACCTCGTCCTCCTTCTATTAGTGTTTCTCTTTTATTATTGTTCTTTGTTGTTGACCGGTGACTGTAGTTGTTATGCGTTTTTGTTGTTGTTTTGTCACTTCAATCAGATTTTTCCTCTTTTTTTGTCGACAATATTTTTCATGGGACCAAAAACATTCAGACCATATATATATAACACTTGAAAGAAGAGGTGAAATTGTACACCCTGAGCCGAATTTAGATAGGCTATATCAATATCAGCTTGTGATGTTGTCCAAATTACGTGTACACAACCCTCCCATATAGTGTACATGTACCAGTACAAGGCTACAAGCTGACATCGCAAAACATATAATCATAATCTGTCTAAATCTCATAACAAATAAATTTATGAATCCCCTACCGACATTAATCCAATCCATGTCATTCAACTTTGCCTTGACCCGTACTTACATCAAAAGATGAATCCAACATCAAAATAAGTTCAATATGTGTATTAGTAAAAGGTCTGGAAAACAGGAAAATTTAATGAAATTTGCTATGAGGCCATACCTTTTGTAAAGACCAATAATTCAAACCCAACATCAACTTATTCTTTATCATACTATAATGTATCTGCATACCAAAAATCATCTCAATATCTACAACAACAGACATAAAAATACTGGAAACTGAGAAGTTCATGAAATTTGCTAAGTCCAAGGGCCATAACTCCTGTAGAAATGGGTCAATAAAATTGAAACACGAACTTGATTTGTATCACACTGAGATATATTCACATACCAAAAAATGATTTCAATATTTGCAATACCATGGAAGAAAAGTCAGGAAAACTGATAATTTCATGAAATTTGCTAAGTCCAAGGGCCATAACTCTTGTAAAAATAGGTCAACGGAAACTCAATCTTGATCTGTATAACACTAAGATATAATCACATATAATTTTTTTTCAATATCTGCAATAACAGCCGAGAAAATTCCGGAAAACTGAGAATGTCATGAAATTTGCTACATGTATGTCCAGGGGCCATAACTCTTGTAAAAATAGGTCAATCGGAACCAACCTCAAACTTGAGCTGTATAACACTAAAATGTATTCACATGTAAAAATTATTTCAATATCTACAACAACAGCCGAGAAAAGTCCGGAAAACTGAGAAATTCATGAAATTTGCTATGTCCAGGGGCCATAACTCTTGTAAAAATATGTTCATCGGAACCAAACTCAAACTTGAGCTGTATAACACTAAAATGTATTCACATATAAAAAATTATTTCAATATTTGCAATACCTTGGAGGAGAAAATTCCGGATAACTGAGAATTTCATGAAATTTGTTAAGTCCAAGGGCCATTACCCTTGTAAAAATAGGTGAATCGAAACCAAACTCGAACTTGATCTGTATCACATTGAGATAAACTCACATACCAAAAATGAGTTCAATACATGCAACGAAAGGGAAAAAGTCTGGAAAACTAAGAGTGTGACGGACAGACGGACAGACGTACAAACGGGGTTGAAACTATAAGGCCTCTTCGGTGAGCCGGTAGGGGACGAATAAAAGAAAGGAAGGGATCTCCAGCAGGACTCAGTTGCAGCATCAACAGTAAACTGCCGAACCACACAAGTACAAAAACACAGAGTAGACAAGCACAACAAGAGATACCAAACGGACCAGGAAGACCAAACACCAACGAAAGACAAGTACAAGACCATGAACTCAAAAGACTACACAAGAACAAATGAGACCGATGGGCAACCGGTGTCGACTGAGGAATGTAATCTGCTACGTAAGTAGCCGGATGTTTCTGCATTTTTCTGCTTTGTTTGTGTCGTTCCCTTGCTGTGATAATGATTTTGTTTTGTTTGTACATTTGTTGCACGTATTGGAGGGTGAGTGAGAGGGTCGTTAGCACGTAATCCGGATGCCTACACCATGTGCTATGAATATAGTTCGCTCAAAGTCGGCATTTGAAACACAATGGTCACTCTCTCATTTTATGTGTAGTCTTTCGTGTTTCAGTGAAAAGTCTCTTCAATGCATTCGAAAATTTCTGTTACAAAATTTCTTGAAATATCTAAAACGTTGTTCCTGTAGCATTATATCCCACCCATTCTGATACGTCTTTCGGAACATTTTAGACATCATAATTTTCAAACTCTTTGGCCATATTACATTGTTTAGATTAAGGATCACTGACGAGGGTTAAGTACCCGAAACGCACATGTCTGGTCCATGCTGCAAATTGAGCTGTTCTTAAATGATGCTATTTAATTTGAAGACGTTTAACATTTGCATTGTTTCAGAACACAGGGGCGAGGTATCATAGTTTGGTCATAAACCATTTCCTCAACACAAACTCTTTCCTCTACAAGTATGTATTTAAGCCCCAAGGGTAAACATTCTCTTTGTGTACGATCGTGGCTTCTCTTTTTCTTTCCTACAAGCTGATCCAACGGCCCAATTGATACGAATTTTGGTTTTTTTTTATCTCAAGATCAATGAATAACAGAAATCCAAATCGAAAATACATCCTAAAAATTGCACTGGTCGAATGCAGATTGTTGAAGCTACGATCGTGTACAAAAAAGAAATATAGCTATCATATAGGAAGTGTCCAACAGTAGTAGAAGAAGCCTCGCTGTCAAGGTCAGGAAACCGCACGTGCAGCTATGACGTCATGATGACGTCAGTATTATGACGTCAGCATTATGACGTCATGATGACGTCAGTATTATGACGTCAGGTAGACAATGACGTCAGTATTATGACGTTGTCTTCACTATGACGTCAGTATTATGACGTCAAGTATACAATGACGTCAGTATTATGACGTTGGCTTCACAATGACGTCAGTATTATGACGTCAAGTATACAATGACGTCAGTATTATGACGTCAAGTATTCCACGACGTCAGTATTATGACGTTGTCTTCACTATGACGTCAGTATTATGACGTCAAGTATACAATGACGTCAGTATTATGACGTATGACGTCAGTATTATGACGTCAAGTATTCCATGACGTTAGTATTATGACGTCGTCTTCACTATGACGTCAATTTTTCTGCACCTGCAGCTTTGACTTTGAAACGACCTTTCGTGTCAACGGCACGCGCTGGCAGCTTGCCAGAGAACTTTCTAGAACATATGCCTTTGAAACGACCTTTCGTGTCAACGGCACGCGCTGGCAGCTTGCCAGTAAGAAGTGTGTAGAAGTGTCCAGAACCTATGACGTCATTTATTCTGTACCTGCAATCTTAGGTGGAGCACTGGGGACTGCCCTGGCATTCTGTATCCCTTGTAGTAGTGGTTACATTGTATCCTAAAAAAGGTAGGTCATGAAATTGCACGTGCAGCTATAAAGTCATAATGGCGTATAATGATGTCATTATGACATCTGTATAGTTGAGTTTATTTATAGCAGATAATTTGTGTGCAAGATGTATATATTAATTTGGGTGCAAGATGTGCACATTTGGGTGCAAGATGCGCACATTTGGTTGCAAGATCTGCAAATTTGGTTGCAAGATGTGCACATTAGTGTGCAAGATATGCAGATTAGTGTGCAAGATGTGCACTTTAGTGTGCAGGATGTGCATATTAGAGTGTAAGATGTGCAGATTGATGCGAGAATGTGCACATAAGTGTGCAAGATGTGCATATTAGTTTGCAAGATGTGCAGATAAGTGTGCAAGATGTGTGCACTAATGTGCAAGATGTGCAGGATGTGCACATTAAATGTGCTAAATGTGCATATTAGTGTGCAAATGTGCATATTAGGGTGCAGATTGTGCACATTAGGGTGCAGAATGTGCACATAAGGGTGCAGAATGTGCACATTATGGTGCAAGATGTGCATATTTGGGTGCTAGATGTGCACATAAGTGTGTAAGATGTGCACATTTGAGTGCTAGATGTGCACATAAATGTGTTAGATGTGCACGTAAGTGTGCAAGATGTGCATAGTAGTGTGCAGAATGCGCACATTAGTGTACAAGATGTGCAGATAAGTGTGCAAGATGTGCAGATTCATGTGCAGAATGGGCAAATTAGTGTGCAAGATGTGCAGATAAGTGTGCAAGATGTGCTCATTTGGGTGCAAGATGTGCAAATCTGTCTTCATAATGTGCACATAAGTCTGCAAGATGTGCATATATGTGTGCAAGATGTGCACATTTGAATGTTAGTTATGCAGATAAGTGTGCAAGATATGCACATTAGTATGTAAGGTATGCACATTTGTGTGTTAGATGTGCATATAAGTGTGCAAGATGTGCATAGTAGTGTGCAGAATGCGCACATTAGTGTACAAGATGTGCAGATAAGTGTGCAAGATGTGCAGATTCATGTGCAGAATGGGCAAATTAGTGTGCAAGATGTGCAGATAAGTGTGCAAGATGTGCTCATTTGGGTGCAAGATGTGCAAATCTGTCTTCATAATGTGCACATAAGTCTGCAAGATGTGCATATTTGTGTGCAAGATGTGCACATTTGAATGTTAGTTATGCAGATAAGTGTGCAAGATATGCACATTAGTATGTAAGGTATGCACATTTGTGTGTTAGATGTGCATATAAGTGTGCAAGATGTGCACATAAGTATGCAAGATGTGCACATTAGTGTGCAAGATGTGCACATTAGTGTGCAAGATGTGCACATTTGTTTGCAAGATATCCACATTAGTGTGCAGAATGTACACATATAGATATATAATGTGCACATTTATGGTGCACTCAGCTCCATTATTTGTATATCTAAATGTATTATATAACATGAAGGTCCACCTTAGTGCAGGATGTGTACAATAAGGGTGCGCTTAGTTTCTTTGACAACATGTGAATGTTTTAACCTGCTATTACACAAATTGTATGCAATTAGGTGCTGTCAGTGAATTTAAGGTGTAAATGTATGATGAAGATGCACAATTTAAGTGCGCACGGAAAAGCACAATGGGATTACAATGAAGTGTTAATGTGTTAAGTGCTGATCTATATTCTAAGTACACAATTAGTATGTATCCACGTGCTTGAGCAGCTTATTTAGTATGCACATTGGTACATAAAATGCTTAAGTGAGGTGCTGGTGGATGTTTAAGGTCAATAATAGCCTCTAATATTCTGTGACAACACATTTAAGTGCAGATGGAGAGCACATTTCAAGTGTCCATATTTGCTGCTGGTGCACATTACAAGTGCAAATCTCATCTGTGGAGCACAATTCAGTTTTTGATAAAATAAGACAGAACACATATTTTTAATTCAAATTTTATTGAACTATTTGAACAATGTAAACAATGTGAACAATGTAAACAATGTGAACATGAACAAGAAAATCATGCATAACAGTCATTTAGGAAATGAATCTTATATTTTTTCTGTTGATGCAGGTATCACCCGAAAAATTGGACAGAAAACTGCATCAATGCGCGTAGCGCGTTGATGCAAAAGTTTTCTGTCCGATTTTTCGGGGATACCTGCATCAACAGAAAAAATATAAGATTCATTTCTTATCATTTAATTATGGAAAACAAACTGTTTTCTTGGATCTAAAAACAATCAATCACCGCACTATATTTCATAAGTCGGAAGGTTTCGCATTGATACGCCTGCCAAAACAAGTTATGGCAGCCGCCATGATTCAAACAGCGAACGATCGTCCCTCTATATCTTTGGAATAAGGACCAGTTTGAGCAAATTCTACATGCACTGTTAATTTTTGAGTAAGTAGAAAAGAAATGATACCCTTGAAATGATAAGCAAACATCAACAAATTGTATTTTCAGCAACGAGTTCATTTGTGTTTGAGGGAACCCCCCAGTTCTAAAAATAGTGCTATAAATAGATTTCCGTGAAAAATTGTGTTGATCGATGTATCAACAAAATTTCTCAGCCAATCAGAATCTTCGTTTCTTGAAAATGACAATGGAAATTAAATGATATGAATGTTACATGACATTGATATTAATGAACCAGAACTAAGTACAATGATTTGACTAATCTAATAAGTCAACATAATATTTTACAATGGCATCATTTTCAAAAAGGTTATCTGTGAACATCGAAGTAATTTCAGTCATATCTAAGCCCTTGTATCGATGAATCAAATAAAATATGCAATGATGTCCGCATACAACAGAGTATCTGTCTTGGACTTGTTTGGTGTTCCAAATCCAGGAATCTACATTCTTATGCATAAAGTCTGAAAACTCCGCATGCAGTGGTGGCAACCCATAACTGTCATAGTATTCTCCATTGCCACACTGGTCCAGGTAGATCGCAACCCAGTGTTGACCCAACTGGCTGTCCAGATCGGTATTGCAGACAAGCGAGCACGGTAATGTATTCACTGAGGGAATCCTATTTCGAGCAAATACACCTAGGAAAGATGATCCTACATTCTGTCTAATAACCGTCTGTATTTGTTTAGTGTTCATTGTTTTAGGTTGCAAAATCAAATATTACATTCCTGTTGCGATCAACCTCTATGATGTTATCAAATTCAGCATACACAACAACACTGACGGTCTCTGCCAAGGCTTGTGAAAAGTGAATTTCAAGTCTCAGGTTACCATGTTTTATAAGGTGGAAATGACCTGCTTCAGATAAGTCTGGAGTCAGATCAAAACCAAATACTGTATAGCCATTTCCATATTCTTCCCTACTGATATCGTTTCCTTCATCGTGGAAGAT
This sequence comes from Pinctada imbricata, assembly GCA_033119305.1. Classification (NCBI taxonomy): domain Eukaryota; kingdom Metazoa; phylum Mollusca; class Bivalvia; order Pterioida; family Pteriidae; genus Pinctada; species Pinctada imbricata. The sequence goes on along the minus strand of VSWD01000009.1, from coordinate 46,074,047 downwards.
CTTCCCAGACCCCGTAAAAAGGCCCGAATAACTGCGAATAAAACGACTGCGTCCAAAGTTAGGTTGCAAAGGTTTGGCTGGAATCTGCTGTCCGTCAACATAGAGTGCCATAAACTCAATGTTGTTGTGTTTGAAATTGAAAGGATTCTTCGTAGCTACTCCGTTGTAAGCATCATTATCTACCAGACCAACAAAAATGCGCTTAGGCATTTGTCCAAGGAAAAGGTTCTCTTTGTTGATACTCATGCTTCCAGTGGCAACGGAAAATGCCTTAGTCTCAATACGCTTTATGGGGTACTTGGCTGTCCCTCTCTCCAGAGCTTTGATGTGAGCCATTCTGACTGTGTTACTGATCCTAACTTTCCGCACAAACAAGGCAGCGTCCATAATTTTGATTTTAAAGTCATCATTGGCTGCCATGAGTGCGAATGCATCTTTACTCCTGATCAAATTTATCTTTGCATCCACTCCATTGAGCAGATATCTTTCTTGGAAAAACATATCTAAATGAAGTTTTCCTATTAGATCAACTATTCTGCTACGGGCGATTAATGCTTTGCGTTTAGTAAAGCCAGCATTATCATCTGTTCTGGCTTCCATATGGCTACTGGTATCTTTGTACCACATCTCAGAGGTTAGTTGCGATGCCTTGGCAGATTTCCCATAGCTGAGAAGGTTCTCCAGAAAAGCTCTGTAGGCATAAGTGTTGGCCGGCATGGATATCAGTTTTTCGTTTAAAGAAATGTTGACTTGACTGAAGAGTGAATGCAACCAATTGTTCACAGGTCCCACATCTGATTGAGCGTCGAGGTTTGCGTTATTGTTTGCGGTGACTATTTTGGCTTGCAAATACAAGAAGGTGTTATTCAGATCCAGATAATCATCCCCTGAGCCGGAAATATTAAATTCTATAGGTCCCGAGTCAGTGATAGAAGACAATGGCCGATGTTCTACCCAATGTCCACACTCGATGCTTGCTTGAGTTGGTGGAACAGCAAACAAGTCCAACTCTGACTTCATGCATTCACAGGAATGTTGATGGACCAAAGACATGTTGACGTTTAGGTGAAGATGTCTCTTCTCGGCTTAGATGTTCTTTGTACCTTTGCTCGCTTACGAATCACAGCTGAAGCATTGGCACGCCGCTTTATACCCCTTCGATGAGGTTCTCCTGGTGGTTTTGATATTCTGTCTCTTGCTTGATTCATGATATTTCTTCCCGCTTCTTTCAGTCGTCGTTCTGTGGATGTGCGTATGTTTTCTCCACTAAGTAAATCATTAGCAATGTCAAGTCCTGTTGATAAGACTTGTTTACCCAATGCTTTTGATCCTTTTTTGATAAGAGGCATTGCGCTTTTCAAAAGACCACTAAACATGTTACCAATGCCATGTCCTCGTTGAACTCTTGCTCCTTGAAAAGCTGGTAATCCATGTCCTGCTTGATTAATGTAATATTCATCAATCGCACCTCTGTTTCCATCAAAGCGAATGTTTTTGTCTGTTTGAAATCTCATTATGGCTGTCGTCTCCGGAAATGTAGTGCCACCACGACCTTTCCTCTTTCAAATGGCACTGGTAAGCCAGTGTCGTCTCTTATATCTATTTCTATGGTGTCAAATTGCCTCTGCTGTAGTGGTAGGTACTGAATGTTTTGATAAGTGTAAGAAACCATTTCGCCAGACGATCCCTTTATTGGAACAATTCTCAGTAATGGTACAAGTGCATCACCTACCATACTAGGCTCCACGATGTTACTGTAGATGTACAGAGAATGAAATCCTTGTGTCACGTCGCACACCCAAGGAGCTATGTAAACACCAGCGTCGAATTCCTCTTGTTCAAAGCCTAATATTTTTCCAAGAGATTTGGACAGTTTTAGAATAGCTTCATCTACTATTGTGATTGTAACTTTGTGACTGATGTCATCAAATTCTATTTTCACTTTATCGCCTCCATTGATGCTCCCTTTCAAACCCCATAAAGTCTTCATGAGCTTTCCAGGTGAAACGTAGTATCCATTTTTCAGCACAAACTGAACTTTTGGAGCTTCTGGATTTTCAGTTATTTCAAACCATGCTTGGTCGTTTGATACATTATACCACGAATGTGGATACTGAATTTCAGTCAATCCCACTTCCCACTGTCCTGATAAATCCAGGGAATGGTGTAACTTGACACGATAATTTGTCAAAGTATTTTTAGAATAAGTTGACATCGAACTATTACTTGGGAGTGTCAGGTAAAACATGTTGAATGGCCGATGTATGCTAGTCCTGGTGTTTTGGGCAAACTAAAGTCTTGAACAATATCTATCCTTTATATGTAGTCAACTGATTTCTGTTGATCCAACTGTTGAATGATGCGGGATATCCATGCCACTTGACAAGATATTGAATCTGCTTTCCTTTCTTTCTTTTCTGTAACACCTCTTCAATTCTGTATACGTCATCAGATTTAACGATTTTTTGTAACTCTTGGGGATAAAATGTTCCTTTCAATGGTTCGCCATAGTAGTCATTGATGCGATACACAGGTGGTTGACGTTCACGCACTTCACTAATGGTAAATATTTCTTCGCTCCAACTAGGCAAGTAACCTTTCTTAAATGCCCGTCTTGCTTTGCTGATTCGAACCTGATCTCCTATTTTCAGGGCGGTGTTTTTGACATCCAAAGCTTTGTCATCATAGAGATTTTTCCAAACTATGATTTCGTTCTTTTTTGTTGCCTGTACTGGAGCCATTTTTATACTCCTGTGATGAGTATGGTTGTATGAATACACCAAATCGTCCAAAACATCAATATACTTCAAAGTATCATTATGTGTAAAATATTTCCACATCTTTGTCTTCAGAGTTCGATTAAACCTTTCGGCTATGGAGGCTTTAATGTCTTCATTCTCTGTTGTGAAGAAATGTACGTCATTCTCTCTCAGGAAAGACTGAAAATTCCTGTTGGTAAATTCACTCCCTTTATCTGTTTGTAGCTGGCGAGGTGTTCTACCTGACTTGAATATTGCCTTGAACGCTTCCACTAATGTTTTGCCCGTTTTGTCGCGCAAAGGAATGACCCATGCATATTTCGATAGAACATCAATGCAGGTCAACAAGTATTTGTATCCATCATTGTGTTTTGCAATACTTTGCAGGTCAACGAGATCTGCTTGCCATTGTTGATCGATGCCAGCTACAAGTACTTTTCTCCTTTTGAAACTTCGACGCACAGGCTTATGTAAAGTGTAGGTGTCTTGCGTCATCAACCAGTCTGAAACATCTTGTTCTTTCACTTTCAAATTGCCAAGTGCTTTTTTGAATGATTTCACTCCGCCGTAACTCCCAGGATGTTTTGGATCATAATACTTTTTGGAAAGTATTTCTGATGCATCCACCTTCTTCTTGGCTTTCATGATGAGGAATGAAAACTGGGCTGAACATAGACTGTATTAATAGGTATTAATATGGTGACCAACGAGGCGTAGAGAAGGACGTTTTTGAGATGCTGCTCTTCTTTGGTGTTTTCAAACTTTGCGGCACACTTTCTGGATCTGATTCGTAAGCTTGTGCCAATGATGACTTGTACTCGGGTTTGTCATCTGTTAACGTCTCCAAACTACTAGATGACGTATCTGATTCTGATGAATCATGCTGGTCTTGCAACGGATCCTTTCCAGATTGTATCCAGTTCCATCTCTCCTTATGCCCTATGAGATCCTGTGGTACATTAGTTTCCCGAAGACCAGCACTAAATACCTGCCATCCGCGTGGTTCGAAATGTTTTCTTCGACGTAAAACATCATTGACCAGATCGACCATATTACTGTTTTTGATCCGTTCACCCTTATAGACAAGTTCGCCACGGTCATTCCACTTCATGTCGGGTTTTGATTTGATTTTGTGTAATAATAGTTCTGCTCTATTTCTCATAGTCTTTGGGACAGATTTTATAATTTCACTTTCAATCGGGTCTGTTGTGGAAGATCCTTGGTCAACTCCAATACTTTGGTCTGTATTGAAACTGGCATCATTTTTCGGTGCAGTAGTACCCCTGACAACTTGTACTTTGACCGGTGGTCTGTTCTCATATTTGTAATCATAGATGAGAAATCTTTGTAGTTTCTGCTGGTAAGCTTTAACTTTTTCTCCCATGGAAAGACCATCTCTTTCAAGAATAGACTGCATCTCGTCGTCAAGTCTTGTCATGGATTTAATTTTGGGATTTCTCACTACATCATGATGCTGCAATCCCTCCAACAGTTTGGGTTCTACCAGTAACATTTTCTTTGTGTGCTCCATCTCAAAGTCCTAATAATTTTGAAGCCAAAGGCGCAATCACTGGTGCCAACAAGGGTCCTAAAAGAGCAGGTAAGATACCACCAATTTGTAATACTTCTTTCTTTCTCTCAGTAGGAACTTTCTTGTTGACAAGCTCTCGGAGCTCCTCTTTGTAAGGAGCTAATGTGTTAAACTGGTCCTTTGTTAGGTCGACATTGCCTTTTAAAACATTCTTGGCACATTCACAGAGGCAGAGTATCAATGACCTATCTGCGTCTTGGATGACGCTTCTGCACATTGTGGGTTTCGCAAAAAGCAAATAGTTCAAATCAGCCGCATGGTCACGCAGGCGTTTGCAAGAATAAGGAAAGGAAGCATCTTTCTCTTCTACTAAGTCGTCATCTTCACTGTTTTCACTATCATGGACGTGAAAATTCTTCATGTGTCTTTTTAATGCAAAGAGTCTGGAGAATTTCTTTTGACATTTCATACACTGTAAGGAAGACATGTTGAGTCTTTGATGCCACTATTACAACTGCACTCATACGTATCATGTTGATGTTTTTATAATGCCCTTTTTCACGTCTTCCTTAAATACACCCATTGGTTCTGTCCTGGGAATATACGTGTACGAAGTCGTAGATGTTCTGGTGTGTCTTGCTTCAAATCAATGAAAAGGTACCCATAAGGATCTGAAGTGGCATCATAAAAAGCCTCCTGCATATATTTAACATTTCCTGGATACATCTGCTTGGCAAGATGTGTGATTTGGGATGCATCTCTAGGGTTTTTGAACATTACAATGTAATGAGAATTTAAACTGATCGTCCTGTTCTCTTTTCCTTTGTGAAATACATTCTGTACTATGTAGATAACACTGATATTTCTGTGTTGACTTTTCTTGGTGAATAAAGATGTGATCCTTTCATCTGTTTCTGACATTAAATCGTCAATAATAACTAAATGTCTCTTTTGAGGATCAAGAGCTCCTATGTCTGGTAGTCCCTCTACAAATTCAACTCCGCGTATAGTTGAGTAGATGGGCTGCCATTCCCCATAGTACCAGACTATGTGATCCGGTATAGGTTTCATCATTTCTTCTATGTGAGCTAACAGACGTCTCACAAAGTATGTTTTTCCGCTACCAGTAGGTCCTGCTATAATGCATGTGAAAGGATGTTTAATTCTGGGATCCATGATCCTACTTATCTGATGGCTGATTCACAAATGCAAATACAACACATTGACTAACATTTAAATATGTATGCTAAGTGTTCGTGTCTTTCTATACATAGATTTAAATTTATTCTATACATAGATCAGTAATATAAATATCCCTGAAATTTCCACATTCTATATATAACTATGGAATTTCCATATTCTGTGAATAACTCTGGAATTTCCACATTCTATAAATAACTATGGAATTACCCTCTTCTATAAATAAAGTCGACTACATAGCCGGGCTCTATTGCGTGCGATACTGACGTCATAGTAAAGCTATTGTAATACTGACGTCATAGTGAAGACAACGTCATAATACTGACGTCATTGTATACTTGACGTCATAATACTGACGTCATAGTGAAGACAACGTCATAATACTGACGTCATTGTCTACCTGACGTCATAATACTGACGTCATCATGACGTCATAATGCTGACGTCATAATACTGACGTCATCATGATGTCTTAGCTGCACGTGCGGTTTCCTGACCTTGACAGCGAGGCTTCTTCTACTACTTCCAACCTTGGGTTTTTTTTTAAATAAGAGTTGTAGAAGAAAACGTTTGTGTAGAGAAAAGGGTTTGTGGCTAAGCTATGATTTGAAACCAGCGTCTCTTGGCTACCCTACCATGAAAGCTTGATATTCCTGACTCAATTGTTGCAGGGACTTTTGATTCAACCATTACAAGCGATACGATGAATCATTTTTCTTTAGTGCACATATACAGAACAAAAATGACAAAAATGCTTCTTACTCCTGTTTCTAAAATCATAGAACTGGGATCCAACACCCTTCACTCTTCTTTGTTTAAAAGAAATCTTGAAACCATTTTTAAAAACCTTCAAATTCTTTGGCAGCCATTTAGTTAATTAGCAGAGGTGTAGCTAGGCCTACAATAATGTGTATGCCTGGAAATTAGAGATGTGTGTTCGTAGAAGGGGCTTATAAAGCATATATTATGTTCGATGGGAAATGTTTTAGAAATGTGGCAGTTACCTATGGAGTTTTTCCTGGGTTTTTGATATGGAACATAAGATGAAATTGTACTTATTCAGAGAAAATGTCTACTTCTATTCTCAACATGTGATCACAGAAAGCTTAAACATGGTTATCTTTGATTATAAGAAGAAAAGAAAACTAAAGCCATTTCCTGGCAATTTTAGTCCCAACAATGTAATTTTTTTTTTTTTCGTAAAAAATATGTCTTTGTTTGAACATACAAGTACAAGAATATATGTGAGATACGACGCGCAGATTAACAAGTAAAAACATGAGACCACGTGTATCTGTTTTCTAGATTGTACTACTTTATCTTATTTATCGTGTTAACACTTGAAGTACGATTTTATGTTCAGACATTCATTTATTTTCTAATAACAATCATCTTTTTGTCTTTATTTTTTCCTTTTCTTTCTTATTTCCCCTCATTAATTTTCCAATTACTGTTTTTTTTAATCTTTAATTTTTTCTTTTTCTTTCTGATTTTCATTGACCCTCCCTCGAGAAGGAGAAGGTAGATCGACCCCTTCCAGATCGGGCTCTACGTCATGGGGAGGGTAGCGTAGGATACGTAAGGAGTATGCTGTTTGGAAAGAGAGCGAGATGTGTAAAACCTTCCAATATCCGAGAGAACCCAAAGGAATTGGTACATTTTTTTGTGTAGTTTGTAGGAAGAAGCGATACATAGATTTTTAAAAATACATCTGGATCACGTACATTATCTAATGAAAACATTAATAAGAATAAACACAATACTTTTTTCCAAATCTCAACAGGAAATTCTATATGAAAATCGCATTATTGGTAAGAAATTTCGGGTGATTGTGTGAAGTACATGTAATCCTTTTGATATCCAATACAAACTTAATAAAATGCTCAATTTACGTCGTAAGAGTAGCTGCTGAACACATTTATTTATTCAGGGTTATATTTTGTGATCGGCCAAGTTTTGAATAATCAATTCAGTGGCGCTATCTACAATAGTTTTCCATATAATTCAGTTAACGGTTGCCTTTTTCATAAAAATACAATATCTTTAAATGTGTCTTTTGTTGTTGTTGTATTTGTTTTAATTTGCAACTTTGTGCTTTGTTTCACCGAGGTCATTGAAACGCTGTCTTATTAGAAATCGTTTTCTGTGTCAATCAATAGGCTTTCTCTTGTATTCCTGATGTGGTTACGGAGAAGTCGAAATTATGAAAGAAATAGAAAGTCAGAAGTACATTAAGGACGACGGATGGTGCACTATAGAAATAACTTATCTCGAATATGCCAAATTATCGGTTGGAACATAATTTTTCGTGTTCTTTTTAGAAGGTTTTTGTGAAAGTCGGAGTGAGTCAACCAATCAGATGCATCGACAGTCATCTTGTTAAATTGGTATCATGGTATAATATTTCTGTATAGATTTATTAAATCAACCAATCAGAACCCATTGGTTATCATCTTGCTTGACGAATCACAAAATATCACAATGTGACGTAAAATTTGTATGCATGTCTTAAAATACTCGTTTCCAGTAAAGATTGGAAACATTCTGTATTGTAGTGATTTCTGCGTCCGTCGATCAGAGTCCGTGGCAGTCGTCATGATCCACATATTTGGTTCAAAAGTATTGAGGACTTTGAGTCTTCATGTTATAGAGAGTTTGACAAAAGTTAAAGTCAGATGGACGAACGGATTATCTTTGTATGGTCGAACATAGGATCGGACAGACGTTTGGACAACGGACGGTGCGCTTTGTGACAATATTAGCATTAGCTCACTTGGGCTTCGCTAATAATTCGTAATCTTTTGTAAGATTGGAGGGGGGTGAATTCATTTGATAATATTTTTTGTCAGATGCTATCTGTGGCTACAAAAACAAACAAACAAACAAACAAACAAAAAGTTCGCATCTTATCTTCAGATCAAAATTTATTTTGCCACCGAATCATGTTGATATGCCCTAAAAAGAGAAGCAATAACCCGTTCTCATGAACAAAAGTATATATTTTGAATCTATCACAGGTAAATGATAATAAAATACAAAATGTAAAGAATATCACAGTCACATATCACAGTCACTTTTGAAAGTCTATAAAACCCTGCTGAGTTATCATGGTTCTTTCTCTAAGTCACTCAACATGTCATAGTCCTTTTGTCCTTTTTGACCAGGCTCCTGAAATCAAAAAGTTAGATCAAGACTTTAGGCCATAGTAATCATGGTAATATTTTTTTTATTAACTAACTTTTTGTTAGTATTTGTTAATAAGTTTTGTTACACGTCCCTGTCATTTTCTGAAAGGTAACCACATCACCATCACCACCAGACATTGGTAGACAGGCAAGAAAACACACATGCAATTGCGTTATCATTTGAAACTTCGCATGAGGGATTGGAAAAGAAGAAAACTCTAGAAATGTCTTACAATTAACTGAATCAATTGAGACTGATGTTAGATATTAGTTGTTCCAAAGATACTATGAAATGACTCTGTTAAATTTTAAATCATTAATGATTTTCTTTTAATTTTCTGGATGGTTAAATGCCTACGAATTCTCAAAATACCCACCTTGACTCGAACACTGGTCCATGGGAGATCACCACGAATTCTAAGAGCGAGCTGCATGTCACGTGGCATTATAGTCACTCTCTTACCATGGATTGCACAAAGGTTCGTGTCCTCAAACAATCTTGTTAAAAATGCCTCTGCGGCTTCCTATGAAACAGAAAGATATATCAAAAATATGAATTACAACAAAAGCTGCTGTAAGTAACATTTTCAACATCGTTTATCTTGTACATGCTTTAGTTTTTGCGACAAAAAGAGATGATAGGTGAAACACACTTATTTTAGAATAGAAGTAATTGAACCATAGAAAAAATACCTCAAACTTTATATAAATATCATTAAATTTTCGTCGAAAACTTATCCTTCTTTAATCATTTCTTTGTATTAAAATCTGACTGCTGTGGATTTTCTCTGGTCTTGACATTAATTATTTTCCATTACATTGATGAGAATTTAAACAAAAAAGGATGGTAGATCTACACCGTAAGTTACTAACATATAAATTTTGAGAGATCTTGAGGTATAGACCACAAGAATGTTATCATATTTCACTCAAATATATTCAGGATTAAATGTATTTGTGAGACAAAGGAGATTAAGGTCAAAGAAATTGTAGGTCAAAGTTACATGTAAAGGTTTCAAGATCATTTTAGTACATTAGCGAAAAAGAAACAAAAAATATCCAGAGAGAAGGAGGGTCATATAGGTCATGCGAACTCTATCATCATCGTTCAACAAAATGTTAACATGATGCGAGCTCTTGGACAAAGGTCACTCAAGGCAGATAAAAGTACTTCTAATGCTGTACTGTACTGGTCGGACACATATTATCGCCACTTTTTTCAATGTTTTACACTCTGAAATCTTTATTTCTTCATGCAGTTTAATGAAATTTGCACAGAATGAAGAAGAACCCTTGATACACATTTCTTCCAACTTTCATGAAAATCTGATGATCGGTTCTTGTTTATCGGTAATTCATAGACGTAAGGGTTTGGCCAAGTGTGAAGGATGGGAGGGTACATATTATCGACACCTCCTCCAGTTCTTACTGAAAATCTTAGACTTTTTGGACAAAATTAACATTATCTAAATCTTTTTTTTTTTCTTTTTGTGAAAAATTCATAATTTAAAAAAAACAAAGAGATATAGGAAGACGAAGTGACCTACCCTACCCCCGGAGAGGCGGGGGAAATACATTTAGTCTAGGTGCCATTCACGAAACCCAAAAATTTGTTACGCACAAAATGTTTTTGCATGAAAGTGTTGTCAATACCCTCTTATTTGATAATCCGGCTGATGCCACTCTGACATCCTTGGGCATTTCGAAATTTTGGGGTAAAATGGAATTTTTCGAAGAAAAACCGTTGAAAATAGGAAAAATTCAATTACTTTTTCCATGCTGCAGCTAGATCAACAAAATTGGTACCAAAAGAACGACAATTTTATTGTCTTTAAGTCTCAAGCTCAATTTACCAATTTACTTGTCCATAAAATGGGGAAAACTATGGATTTTCGATGAAAAATCGTTGAAAATTGGGAAAACACCATATCTTTTTTTTTTATTCTGTAGCTTAATAAACAATTTTGGTACCAAACGCACAATAAATTTATTGCCTTTCATTTGAATTAATACAGAAGTCAGATTTGCAATTTGCTGGTACGAAAAATTGGGAAAAACAACTACTCTTTGATGCAAAATCGCTGAAAATTTGCAAAATGCTATGACTTTTTCAAACTGTAGTATGAGGTTATGCAATTATGGTACCAAAATAAAGGTTTTTGTTATTGTCTTTTATTCTGAATACATATTTAGCAACTTGCTCATAAATATAATGGGAGAAGAAGAATGAGGGAGAAAACTTTGATTTTTGAAGGTTTTTTCCATACAAAGTTGGGACTTTGCAAAACGTTTAGAGAAAATCTAGAACAAAGATATGTGTATTCAAGTCAACAGTTTTGAGAAAAATCAATTTACTAGTACATGGAGTCTTGTAGCAAGCTTTTGAAAGATGTGGGTGAAATTAGACACATTGTTCAAAAGGAAGCGGCTACTGTCTATGATACATAACGTGCATGTCTTGTCCACGCTGTTAATTAATCTGCTTTTAGATGATGCTAATGAATTTGAAGACGTTTAACATTTGTACCACTTGGTGAGTGTCACTGCTTGCGGACCAGGAGTCTCCGAGGGCACATGTAGCCAAGTTTGATCAATTTCGGTCGGTCGTTTCTTCAAATCGTAATCCAGGATAACCACACCTTGAGCTATTTCCGTGGCAGATGGCCGTCTTAAGTCGTCACCGGTTGCTTGTTGGTTTATGTGTAGTCCTTTCTGTTTGATGTTTCTGTGTTGTGCGTTGACGTTCCATGTCCCTTATGCGTCTCTTTTTGTGCTTGTCTGCTTTGTGTTATTTGCATTGGGGGTTTTGCTAAGGGTGCTGCAACCTGCTATTGTTTGAGATCCCCTCCTTTGTCTCAAACGCATTCAAAAAATTTCTGTTTGCAAAATTGTCACAAATTTCTGAAACCTGGGTCCTGTAGCATCATATCCTAGTCATCTTGCCACGTCTTATATTTTGGACATAATTATCACACATTATTGGCCATATTTCATTGTTTGAATTGAGGATCAATGACGAGGGTTAAATATCCGAAACGTGTATGTCTAGTCCTCGCTGTTAACTAATCTGCTTTTAAATGATGCTAATGAATTTGAAGATGATTTCTGCCAGGGTTGTGAAGTTGTTTTCAATCATTGAAGTGGATCTTAAAGACCAGCTTAGTGGTGACATTGTTCAATGTAAAAAAGATTACTTCAGTTTTTCAACTTCGAAATATGTTCTTAAAATAAGCTCCAGGTTATCTATTTGACAAGAATGCCTAGGAGCTGGTGATCGATTGATGCATGCAGGGCTCTGGTGTATCAACTGACCATTAAATGGCAGAATTAATACCTTGATTGTTTCTGGTCATATAATTCTAAAAATAACTAAACACTTCAGATGTTCAATGATAAGTGTTCCAGCTATCTACCTTCTTGAAGAAAGTTTTAAACCAATTTTACTGCACCAGACACGTGTTTCGGATAGAAAAATCCTCATCAGTGATGCTTTCAATTAAAGTGAATTCATGGCACAGCCAAAATCCTCTCCAGCAGCTCCCCTGGCCGTATTTTCTGAACTTGAAATTGCTATTACTTTGCAGAGAGCAAATTTAAATGGTATTCAATTGACTCCTACTTACGATCACAATGACATAAAAGATTCAGTCAAGAAAGCTACATCTCATGAAATGAAGTGCAACAGATTAATATTACATGTACTTGCAATCATTTGATCGAGAAAGCAATCCGATTGATTAAGAACTCGCATTCTACACATTATTCTAAAGATGTAGGTATTGCCAACAGATCGTGATGATGGATACCATCAACATATGATGGTATAGGAGAGACAAAGGTTGTTCTGTGGGAAATCTTTTGAAGTGGTGTTCCGTGTCAAATTTGAGAGAAGTTAATTCAGATATTGAAAAGAATCTAGACAGTATATCTGATGTCAGGTCCAGTGTACGATTGAATGAAATGGGCTATAAGAGAAAGGAGGGGATTTCCAACAACACTAGGTTGCAGCACCCACAGCAAAATCCCAAAACACCCATGCAAAAAAAAAAAACACAGAACAGACACCCACAGAAAGAGACGCAAAAGGGACAAGATCATAGAAACATGAAATATAAAAGACTAAACATTAACCAACGAGACCAATGGACAACGGGTGCCGACTTAGGACGGCCATCTGCCACGTAAATAGCAGACGGTGTGGTTATCCTGGATTACGTGCGCACAACCCTCCCACTATTCCGATTTCCCAGAGGTCTCGAAAAACGCACGATTATGGTGTAAAACAACCTCCTCACAGAGTTCAAAACTCTTGGATGACCATTACCACCAACTTTATTAATTGAAGAATTTCGATAAAATGTCGAGAAAAACGAAATATTTTTAGCCATGCATAAGGAAACATTCTTAAGATCAAACCTGAATCTGCTGAAAGAACTAAATTTAAAATAAATGTTGAGACCTATTGTGATAATATTTTGCCAATTGCGTCTGAACCTCTATCTGTTACTAGTATCCTGTTGATTTGTTGTAGTCGCACATGAAATCTGAGCTGTGTAACAAACAGATGTGACAAATTCTGATCTCAATTTTCTTCAATTCTGTAAATGTTTTGAAGTAGAAAATTGTCAGAGTACGATGCAAAGGAGGCATTTTGATCAACCATATAAGAGGGGTTCTTTGTTGTTAGAAGTAGCTGCACACAAGAATTACACTTGCATGTTGATGAAAAAACAAGGCAATAAGAAAGGAGGTGCTATCCAACAAAATTGGGTTGCAGCACCAATATCAACACATCAAAACATCTCAAGTAAAAATACGGAGAAGACAAACACAGAAAGAGAAACCAAACGGGCAGGGAACAGCAAACACGACATCAAACATCAAATAATCAATGTATGAATTATGCAATTAAAATGGAACATTCTTTTCGTGAAATGATGCGTGATGTTGTAAGATGATACTAGGACATTTATACTATTTGGAATGATATATCTAGAGTAGAATAAAGGGTAATAAGAGAGTGCAAATCTAAAACTATCAATATACAATCATTTTGATACGAAAATTGTTGTTTTAGAATTTCTTTAAACCGATTTTTTTACAATTTTAAACCTGTTTTCAGCAAAAACAAAACAAAACAAAACAAGAAGATTCAATTTGCTTGAGTGGAATTCTGAATTTAAAGCAATGAAATCATTGTTCTTGCTGTTGTTCTTACTACAGCATGGAAAAAACATTGCAATATCCCAATTTTCAGCGATTATTCATTCAAAATTCATTCTTCCCCCCCATTTTCGTACTTGCAAATTGCTTATCTGATATTTAAAATAAAAGGCAATACATTTATTGTGCGTTTGGTACCAAAATTGTTATTTTATCTACGGTATGAAAAAAGATATGACATATTCCCAATTTTCAACGGTTTTTCATCGAAAATCCATAGTTTTCCCCATTTTATGGACGAGTAAATTGATAAACTGAGCTTGGGACTTAAAGGCAATGGCATTGCTGTCTTTTGATACCAAATTTGTTGTTCTAGCTACAACATGGACAAAGTAATTGTGTATTTCCAATTTTCAACGGTTTTCGTTGAAAAATTACCTTTTAACCCCAAAATTTCGAAATGCCCAAGGATGCCAGAGTGGCATCAGCCGGATTATCAAAGTAGAGAGTATTAACATCACTTTCATGCAAAAACATTTTGTGCGTAACATTTTTTTGGGTTCACCCCAACTAGCCATTTGGCAACTAGACTAATTCAGATTACCGAATTTCGCCGTTTCATAGTTAATCGCTTCTCATTGGTTATCGGAAATATTTGTAAGTTATTTTCTATTTCCTATCAAATATTCCCGTTGCCGTCATGTTTTGATAAATTGTGACATATCCTGCTCTAAATTTCTACAAAAAATAACACAAAATGTGGAAAATCTACTGAAAACACCAAATTTTAGACGTAAACATCCAAAATTTTGACAAAAACCAAAAACAAAAAACATTTTAGTTGGCATCATTTCTTAAAAGTAGTAGTGACGAAAGATTTCATGAAAAGAAAATCACAATTTTCCGTTTTGTGTGCATCTAGGATACTTATAAACAAAAACGGCGAAATATGGTCACCCCCGAAAACATGGAAACGAAATATTTTGACGTTTTATAAGGAAACGATTAAATGAGTTAAATAAATAAATTTTGTTGCATTTCAATCAAGAATGAAGTTAAATTAAATTATAGCAAAAGCAATTATTAATTTGGCCTCCAAGTATTGAAATTTTCTAAGAAATGTATGAAAAATACGGCGAAATATGGTCACTTGCTCTACCGAATTTCTATCATAGAATTCAATATTTGCAGGGTATAGAATTATTTGAAATTTTGTATACCTTTTCATGGATCAAAGATGTAATTATTGTGAGACAATGAAATTCCTACCTCATCAATATGAGGAGATATAAATGAAGTGGCGATAATATGTACCCGGCCAGTAGAGTTTAAAATAACCTGCAAAGCAGCCAAAGCTTCCACTTGGATCCTAAATTCCTGTGAGTGCCGTCGTGTTACTTCTCTGACCAGTCTCTGAAAACAGCTTTTAGGGATCAAAAGTTTTGTATTCCTCTGATATTCTCTAATCTCTAAAGATGCCCTGTCTTGAGATACCGAGTTTTGACCATTGGGGTTGACACTGTGGCTCCATTTTGCATCTTTTATTCCGCCTGTCCTCTTTCTCTCATCTTTGTCGTCTAATTTTTTCAATGCATTTTCAATAGCATTTATTTTTGTCAGAAAAGGAGCTTTCGATAACTTTCGTAATGGTGCTTGTTTAGTTCTTACCATGGTTTTCCTTTTCGTCTGCTAGATGTAAATCGATAGTAGCGGATTTGAAAAGATCATAAATCCTGAGCTCGATTTGAAAAAAAAAAGTTTCAACCATTACATCTTTTCTTGTTGTATCTTTTGTATGTTGTTTTTTTTTTTTTTTTTTGTTTTGTTTTGTTTTTTTTTTTTGAGAAATATTCATTACCATAAAGTTGGTGACAAAAGCTCTGTGTTTTGTTTTCATTATCAGTGGCATGTGTAATAAATGAGAATCAAGAGGGATATGTGGGAGCAGCCGCGATAATTGCTGAAAGGAATCAGGTGTAATCAAATATAATCCGTGTTCAATTTGATATGTAGATTTCAGGTTGCTAGATTTCCTTGTCTTTGGGCAATGAATATTGAAAATGAAAATTGTATTAAAGCCGGTACATCTCGATAAGAATATTCTTCTCCTTTTTTTTATATAAAGAATTAGAATTTATGTAGAATTTTAAAATATATGTATCTTAGGATGAGTCATACTTTTAATTACATGTATATGATCTCGACCTTCAATCCCTGACATTGAAATTCTATAAGCTGCTTAATTTTGGGAGTTATTTCAGGTTGGGGGGGGGGGTTACTTGTTCTCATTCTTGATTTTCATATATATTGTTAGTATTATACAAATAATAAAAGGGATGCGTGTAAACGAAGAGGTACACAGCCAAATATTCAAATGAATATATAATTAAGTAAGAAAATTATCGTCATGGAACAACTTGAAGTTTGTGGTAGTTTGAAGGGATCATACTAAAATTCAATCAGTAAAAATATTGATTTTCATATTCTGATTCTACAACCAAATTTTGCATTTGGTTCAATTATTTTTAAGATTAATTGGTTTTCTTGATTAAGAAGAGATAACTTCAAATTATTCAAAAGGAAAAAAAATTGTCAATTCTGCTACCAGAGAGTCGCCCTCTGAATGTCGTGCGAAAAGCAAATTTAAATATTTTCAATATTTCAAATGAACATAAACTTGTATTCGGTGGCCCAGACATGCATGTTTCGATTAATAAATCTGTCTCAATACTTAAATACACTACGCTACTTTTCTAATGTTTACTATAAAGTTACATGACGTAGATCCACTGTTTGATTTCAAAATATGCTGTTTACATATTTTTGTACGATATTCTTTTGGGCACAGGATGCAACGCTAAATTAATGCGACATTGTGCAGAGGCAAAGTAAACAAAAAGTGAAAAAGTGAATTTGCATAATCTAAGCGATAGAAGATACAGAGAACATAAATTCTTCGCTCATAATTTCATTTCGTTGTTTTCATGTTTTTATTAAACAAGAGGCCCAAGTGGACCACATCGCTCATGAGTTGCAGACGAAAGACTGATAGTGGACAATTTGGTGGAGGCCCTTGAGTACTTCTTTTAGGTTTTGAGAAATTCTGTGCAGTGCTTGCAGAGGAGAAGTCGATATTGCGTCAGCCAATCAGAGCCCTCGGTTTCGTGAAATTCTGTGCAACGGTTACAGGATGTTAAAGTTTACGCCGGACGACGACGAAGGGCGGACGCTGCTCTATGACAATAGCTCACTTCAGCTTTTGGCTCAGGTGAGCTAAATGGGGGGAAAGGGGGGGGGGAGGGGGCGGAAGATTGAGGGGTTCATATCTATGTACCTCATTATCTTCTTCTCAAGAAATACTCAATAGATTTTTAATGTTCATGTGAACGAAAAAAAAAAAAAAAACGACATCGTATTTTACAGAACAGACAGTTGAAAGCATTGTAATTTTAATGTTTCTTTATTTACAAAACGAATTATAACTAAACAGAAAACAGAATCATACAGTGGTATAACAATTTATTTCAAAAGATATTCATGCGCTAAGTATGATTGATAAGGATTATAATAAGAAGGGGTTGTCGTTCCTCCCCACCCCCCACTAGTAGTTCCTTGTATCATTAAATTGTTGTTCCTGTTGTTTCTGTTGTTACTATTATTGTTGTTCCACCTTTTTGGTTTCGGTTTTGGTCGACGAACAGATGGTATTGGGCGTGTCACTGGGCCCGTTGTCATGGTTGGCCTTGGTGAAGGGGGTGTGGCCATAGTTGTGCCAAATTGATTGTTTCCTCCTCCCTGTTGATTATTTCCGTTCATTCTTCCGCCTCCTCTTCTTCCGCCGCCCGCCGCCGCCGCCGCCGCCACCTCTTCCGCCACCACCACCTCTTCTCGGTCCTCCTCCTCCTCCTCCTCCACCGCCTCGGTTTCCTCTTCCTTGGTTACCACCACCACCTCCCCATCCACCCGGACTTCCTCCCCATTCGCCCGCACTTCCTCCCCAACCCCCGGGACTACCACCCCAACCACCGGGACTACCGCCCCAATTGTTACGACCTCCTCGACCTCTGTTAAATGCCATTGCAGCTGCCATTTCACTCGGCATTTCTCCCATCATAAATTCGGGTTCACGAGGTTTGCAGAACTTCATACATTCTCCCTGAGTTTTAAAGTTATTTCCGTTTCCGCCGCATCCACTGAACATGCGCTGCATACACATCTAAGGAAGAAATGTCATAATAATTATATTCAACAGAAATCAATTCAATTAATAGAAATAGTCACATACTTGTTTTGATAAAGCAACGAGCACGAGAGACTACCAATATCCTGGATATTTTTTTTTTCTAAAAAATGTGACCATGGTGACCTGGTTAGCAACGATTCTAAGGACATCTTTATGTCTAAATAACATGCAGTTTTTCTTCAAAAGGCCTTCATTAGTCTTCTTTGGAAATCTTTCTTAATACTCCTATCCATCTCTTTTCAAAATCAAAATGTGAAAATGATGAAAATATATTCAGTTCTTTAAACAATTGGTTTCTCTGTATTTTGGATGCACTTCTTTTATGACATCTTATTGCAGTGACACTATTTTTAAAGAAAATACATTTTGCACTATCTCCACTGCTTATATAAAACTGTATGTATGGTTTTGTCCATTACGTTGTATTAATATTAGAGGTTTACCAATCACGGTTACAAGTTGGCCATAAACAAAACTCTATTAGTACTGCAGTCAGTAATAAAAAAAACATAAATAGATATATATATATCACATGATGCACCCGTTATGCAGTTTCATAAAGCCATTTCATAAATATATGATATGATAACACGTTACATATCGCTCTGCTTGAATGCGATTGGTTAAGTTTGGAACCTAATCCCACAAACCTTGACAAATGTGACCTTTCAAATATCGGTCAACTGTTAAATTCAGACCCGGAGTCAATATCAATGATTAAAATTGTTGTTGTTGAATCAATTCTTGCATTAAAATACTATTCAAAATTATAATACTTTTCTCTTGCGCACAGAATATCTATACGATGGGGACACTACTTCTCATGGCGTAGCAGACGACTTCTATATCACGGCGTGGTTCGCCTCTATAATTCTCGGAAACGTTGATTTCACGTTAGAAATACACATTTTTAGGCAATATCATGTGATAAAAAGAATCTCAAATGAATTTTCATTTCATACGATGTATTATGAAACTCGTTGTGCGTTTTATATCCCCTCGCCAAGGCTCAGGGATATAACTTGAAACACACAACTCGTTTCATAATACATCGTATGAAATGAAAATTCATTTGAGATCCTATATATATATATGTATTCGTCTTAATAGAGTTCTGTTTAAGTTTTTAAAAGATATAATTTTTCATTTCATGTTTTTAATTCACGACCCCCCCCCCCCTATGTTTGGTTAGTACCGTGGCGTTTTGAACAGTCTGTGGTTGGTAAGAAAAACATTTTTGAGAAACTTTTAAAATGTGTGCAGATCTTTTAGGAGAAGGGGGTCCAACCTCATTACAAAAATGTAAGAAAAATGAAAAAATAGGATATTTGGCATAACAATGGGAGGAGAGGCGCCGACTCCTTTCCTCGAGATCCACCCTTGTGTAAGAATAATTATACCTAAATAGGCAATTTTCCGATCTTGTAAGAAAGCACAAAATGTTCGAGTCAACATCTGTTGGCGTTGTTTTCATTATGACGTCACTGTAAAAGGACGCAATTCCATTGAGACGTAACAATGAAAAAGTGCGCAAAAATTGCCTACCTCGGACATTTGTCGTCATTTATCAGATATAGACCCTTTCACATTATCTGCGGTACTAAATTTGAATGCCAGTTCCGGGGGACAACGAATAGATTGCGCATGCACCAGTGACGTCATTTGATTGTTCTAGGATGTTTAGCGCGGAATCATGTTTCGTTTGTTCCGCGGAAAACATCTTGGAACAATCGAATTACGTCACTGGTGCATGCGAAATCTATTGTTTGTCCCCCGGAACTGGCCTTCAATTCAGTACCGCAGATAATGTGAAAGGGTCTATTATGAATTTTTGCAAGTGGCCTATTACACGGTTATATTAAATTTACATTATAACAAATCGTATCCTTACCTCCCCAACGTACATCCAACGAAGAACTTCCCTTTCACACATAGCCCCTCCCCCTGTACCCTCGGAGGGAGGCTGCATACATCTACATTCCTTGTTACACTCTATCATTGATTTCATCCCTGTCCTCATGTAAAAACATGCCTTTCTCATGACACATCTGAAGAGGTGAATTAGAATGCTTAATATTTTGATTTGAATAGAACGATAAGAAAAAAAAGGGATAAAATTGAAGTGTTTTCCCTAAATGAACGGAAATTCTATCTGCAGCCATTTCCTGATATTTTTTTAATTGAACGAAAACTTCGCAAGAATTCTCAAATCTAATGCAATCGGTTTAGGCCATTTCTTTATTTTCTGCTTTGCGTCATCGTGCTAGTAGGTTTTGAGCCTATAGTCATAAAACAAAACAAAATTTAAAATGATAAAAAATATTTTGCAAATTAAATGTGTTTGTAAAAAATTAAAGAAAAATTTATTTTATTTTGCATGTTTCATGTGAATATAGAAGTACTTCAATGATTCAATGAGCTGTTAAGATAAGGCGTAAAATCAGCCCTGAAAAGTGGAATTTTGAAAATTGAAATTTCAAGAACCTTTTTTGGTAAAATGTATACCTATACGGCATTCCATCAGAATATGAAGTTATTTTTTATCTGTTTTGCATAATATTGCTAATTTTGGGGTAAAACTTATCTTTTTCTCATAGAAATCAATAAAAAACATAAAATTTTTATTGAACATTGTTCCCTCCGGATATACAGAAAGCCACTTTTACTGGAGATGTGTATCCAAGATACAAATTTTTTGGCAAAGTGGGGTTCTGTATCTCCGGGGGGAACACTACCCCAGAGACGAAAAACTAAAAATGGAAAGGGGGTGCATTTTTTAAGAATCGATCTTTTTTGGCCATTTAATATTGCACATTTGACTATTTTTTCCTCTTTAATTCATCAAACATTGTGTACTCAATATGATTGAAAAATACAAGAATTAGGAACGGAATAAGCAAGAGTGATGTTCATTTCTCCGTCAATGTGTATTTCGCGCTAAAAGGCTTACATTGTAGCCATTGAATGAAGAATAAGACCGTATTTCAAGTTATTTACCGATTAAAGGAGGTAGAACGTTCGAAATCTATTTCTGATACACAATGTAGACATATTTGATGTCTTTTAGCTTATATTTATCCATTTTAGACAAAATATTCAAAAATGTATACGTTTTTTGTCGATATTATCGGATTTTCTATCCGAGCACCCCTACCTCTTTCGACCTTAATTTTACAACCTTAAAAGTTCCTTAACATAATGTAAAACATGTAAAAGTTCTGCAAATACATTATATTTCAATAATGATTCATGTTTTTCTGTATACGATTCGCCATACGCAAGAAATAAGTCACGAGATTCAGGGCTAAATACGGCCCATATCTAAACAGCTCCTTCTCTATCATTCTTATGTTGACTACAATCTGTTCATAGTCAAATAAAATAATTTTTGTCACATTTCACATGGTACTTGTACGTCACATATTATGAAACTGAAACTTTGTTTCATGTACTTGTTTCTTTTTCTCCCTGTCTGGCTGGTAGCTTTTCCAATTTCAAAAGGACGCAATAAAAGAAAGAAATGGCTTTACGAGTTTTTCTCTGATTTTGTCCATAAACAAATTTTAGGGAATATTCAATTAAGTAGGACTTAAAACATTTGCCTTCTATTCTATAAACCTCAAATCGTATCAGCGTATGATTATCTGAAATATCCTCCAAATATCGAAAATAACAGTAAAAAGTCAACAAGTGTGAACGACGTCAATTTGAGATTTGCATTCATTAATTCAGAACTTTATTGATAAGTTTCTTTTGGTAAAATCGAGAATTTACTTTATTGTAAAATTCACACGTGTAGCTAACGTACAATAACGCATAATAAAATTCATTTTATAAAAGTACTAAGTCAAATTTTTAGATGTGAGTGTAATTTTATTTTAATCCCTATTCTCCTTTTCAAACAATTTATAAGCGCTTTATACCTATCAGTAACAAATTGTGAGAAAGGACCTATGAAATGGTATTTATCAATCACAAAGAACACCAGATCAACTATCGCCTGTTCACACTTGTTATAATGGAACCAAAAAAAAACTGAACAAACAAACAAAAGCAACAACAACAACTAAAAACCAGAAAATATGTGGTCCACAGTTACTTTGCCTTACCTTTTTTTCTTGGTTCGCACTTAATTTGACTTATACCCGTTTCAGACAGTACAGTGCATGTATTTTATATATTGTTTTCATTTTCGTGCATGAACATCGACGGCAGGTGCGGCTAGCCAACTGGGGATGCTTACTCCTCCCGGGCACCTGGTCCCACCTCTAGCTTGCTAGGGATCCATCGATGCTCAATTTGGTGCTCTATTGTGAGTGTTGTTGAGATTATCGTCAGGATCTTCTTTAACTCATTTTTAACAGTGCATTTGACTTACAGGTCTGTTTTGTTAAAGAATGTAGGTACTATCATTCCACTTCCACGCCTCCACATTGTCTTCTCTGGTCTGTCTGGCTTGTCTAGAAGCGGGAGAGTGTCGTAACAACCTGTCATATATAATGTCTGGTCACTACTTATGACTTAAATGTTCAGTCTGTAAAAGGATCTAGGTACCATCATCCCGCCTCCACATTGTTTTCTGGTCTGTCTGGCTTGTCTAGGAGCGAATGGATTGTCGTAACAAACTGTCATATATAATGTCTGGTCATTACTTATGACTTACCTGTACAGTCTCCACACTGTTTTCTGGCCAGTCTGGATTGTCTAGGAGCGAGTGGATTGTCGTAAAAACCTGCCATATATAATGTCTGGTCACTACTCATGCCTTACCTGTTCTGTTCAGTCTGTTACTGTAAAAGAATCTAGGTACAATCATCCGACCTGCACATTGTCTTCCGGCCAGTCTGGATTGTCTAGGAGCGGGAGGAGTGTCGTAACAACCTGTCATATATAATGTCTTGTCACTACTTATGACTAACCTGTTCAGTTTGTAACTGTAAAAGAATCTAGGTATCATCATCCCACCTCCACATTGTCTTCGGGTCTGTCTGGCTTGTCTAGGAGCGGGATGTGTGTCGTAACAACCTCTCATATATACAATGTCTGGTCACTACTTATGATTTACCTGTTCATTCCGTTACTGTAAAAGTTTCTATGTATCATCATCCCACCTCCACGTTGTCTTCTGACCTTCTAGGTTGTCTAGAAGCGGGGAGTGTCGTAATTACCTGTCATATATAATTTCTGGTCGCTACTTATGACTTACTTGTTCAGTCTGTTACTGTAAAAGAATCTAGGTATCAGCATCCCACCTAAACTTTGCCATCTGTCTGGCTTGTCTAGGAGCGAGAGGAGTGTCGTAACAACCTATCATATACCGTATAATGTCTCGTCACTACTTATGACTTACCTGTTAAGTCTGTTACTGTAAAAGAATCTAGTTATCATCATCCCACCTCCAAATTGTCTTTTGGCCTCTCTAGGTTGTCTATAGCGGGAGGAGTGTCGTAAGAACCTGTCATATATAATGTCTGATCACTTCTTATGACTTACCTGTTCAGTCTGTTACTGTAAAAGAATCTAGGTGCATGAACATCGACGACGGCAGGTGCGGCTAGCCAACAGGGGATGCTTACTCCTCCCGGGCACCTGATCCCACCTCTAGCTTGCTAGGGATCCATCGATGCTCAATTTGGTGCTCTATTGTGAGTGTTGTTGAGATTGTCGTCAGGATCTTCTTTAAATCATTTGTAACAGTACATTTGACATACAGGTCTGTTTTGTAAAAGAATCTAGGTACTATCATTCCACCTCCACGCCTCCACATTGTCTTCTCTGGTCTGTCTGGCTTGTCTAGGAGCGGGAGAGTGTCGTAACAACCTGTCATATATAATGTCTGGTCAATACGTTTGACCTGTTCAGTCTGTTACTGTAAACGAATCTAGATATCATCATCCGACATGCACATTGTCTTCCGGCCAGTCTGGCTTGTCTGGGAGCGGGAGGAGTGTCGTAACAAATTGTCATATATAATGTCTGGTCACTACTTATGACTTACCTGCTCAGTCTGTAAAAGGATCTAGGTACCATCATCCCGCCTCCACATTGTTTTCTGGTCTGTCTGGCTTGTCTAGGAGGGAGTGGATTGTCGTAACAAACTGTCATATATAATGTCTGGTCATTACTTATGACTTACCTGTACAGTCTGTTACTGTAAAAGAATCTAGGAACCATCATCCCACCTCCACACTGTTTTCTGGCCAGTCTGGATTGTCTAGGAGCGAGTGGATTGTCGTAAAAACCTGCCATATATAATGTCTGGTCACTACTCATGCCTTACCTGTTCTGTTCAGTCTGTTACTGTAAAAGAATCTAGGTACAATCATCCGACCTGCACATTGTCTTCCGGCCAGTCTGGATTGTCTAGGAGCGGGAGGAGTGTCGTAACAACCTGTCATATATAATGTCTTGTCACTACTTATGACTAACCTGTTCAGTTTGTAACTGTAAAAGAATCTAGGTATCATCATCCCACCTCCACATTGTCTTCGGGTCTGTCTGGCTTGTCTAGGAGCGGGATGTGTGTCGTAACAACTTCTCATATATACAATGTCTGGTCACTACTTATGATTTACCTGTTCATTCCGTTACTGTAAAAGTTTCTAGGTATCATCATCCCACCTCCACGTTGTCTTCTGACCTTCTAGGTTGTCTAGAAGCGGGGAGTGTCGTAATTACCTGTCATATATAATTTCTGGTCGCTACTTATGACTTACCTGTTCAGTCTGTTACTGTAAAAGAATCTAGGTATCAGCATCCCACCTAAACTTTGCCATCTGTCTGGCTTGTCTAGGAGCGAGAGGAGTGTCGTAACAACCTATCATATACCGTATAATGTCTCGTCACTACTTATGACTTACCTGTTAAGTCTGTTACTGTAAAAGAATCTAGTTATCATCATCCCACCTCCAAATTGTCTTTTGGCCTCTCTAGGTTGTCTATAGCGGGAGGAGTGTCGTAAGAACCTGTCATATATAATGTCTGATCACTTCTTATGACTTACCTGTTCAGTCTGTTACTGTAAAAGAATCTAGGTGCATGAACATCGACGACGGCAGGTGCGGCTAGCCAACAGGGGATGCTTACTCCTCCCGGGCACCTGATCCCACCTCTAGCTTGCTAGGGATCCATCGATTCTCAATTTGGTGCTCTATTGTGAGTGTTGTTGAGATTGTCGTCAGGATCTTCTTTAAATCATTTGTAACAGTACATTTGACATACAGGTCTGTTTTGTAAAAGAATCTAGGTACTATCATTCCACCTCCACGCCTCCACATTGTCTTCTCTGGTCTGTCTGGCTTGTCTAGGAGCGGGAGAGTGTCGTAACAACCTGTCATATATAATGTCTGGACCATACGTTTGACCTGTTCAGTCTGTTACTGTAAACGAATCTAGATATCATCATCCGACATGCACATTGTCTTCCGGCCAGTCTGGCTTGTCTGGGAGCGGGAGGAGTGTCGTAACAAATTGTCATATATAATGTCTTGTCACTACTTATGACTTACCTGTTCAGTCTGTAAAAGTATCTAGGTACCATCATCCCACCTCCACATTGTTTTTGGTCTGTCTGGCTTGTCTAGGAGCGATAGGAGTGTCGTAACAACCTATCATATACCGTATAATGTCTCGTCACTACTTATGACTTACCTGTTAAGTCTGTTACTGTAAAAGAATCTAGTTATCATCATCCCACCTCCAAATTGTCTTTTGGCCTCTATAGGTTGTCTATAGCGGGAGGAGTGTCGTAAGAACCTGTCATATATAATGTCTGATCACTTCTTATGACTTACCTGTTCAGTCTGTTACTGTAAAAGAATCTAGGTATCATCATCCCACCTCCACATTGTCTTCTGGCTTGTCTAGCTTGTCTAGGAGCGGGGGGAGTGTCGTAACAACCTGTCATATATAATGCATATATATGGCACATGTATATGTTTTGAAATATTGTTGCATGTTTAAACCACCCTTCTTTAAATAAATGTTGATTCTCGTGCGCCCTTTGGTGAAGCAATTCACTGCAGGGTACATTCAGTATCAGAAGAGGCTTTTTTTAGAATGATCCCTATTTAAAGTCATAGACCAAAAAGAAAGGAGGGGATCTCCAACAACACTCGGTTGCAGCACCCAAAGCAAAACTCCAAAAACACCCAATGCAAAAATACAGAGCAGATACAGAAAGAGACGCAAAAGGGACAAGCAACGCCAACTCATACCATAGAAAGATGAAACTCAAAGAACCACACATAAACCAACGAGACCAACTCACACCATAGAAACATGAAACACAAAAGACCACACATAAACCAAAGAGACCAATGGGCAACCGGTGCCGACTTAGGACGGCCATCTGTCACGCAATTAGCAGATTGTGTGGCCTCTGATTACGTGCACACAACCTTCCCACTGTTCTGATTACCCAGAGGTTTCGAACCATTGTGGTGTAAAAACCCTCCTCACTGTAAGATGAACATACAAACAGACAGCAAGACGCAGGGGCCCAAGAAAAACACACAGATGGATATGTAAATGGAAATAAGAAACAGAAGGCATACGGAAAACACTCCGTACTCTGCTGGCTGTTGCGAGCTCATGCATGTGAAAACCCGAGGAGTCCGACTGAGATTCAGAGAGGTGGTCGGGGCCCTGTCTTCTCTAAAGAGGTTTGGACAGGTTCCGTCATGGAGTCCTGTCGTCAGAGTCAGTCAGTGTGTAATTCTCAAGAATGTTGGTACAAGGCTGTATATTGGTCCAGTACCAAGCCATGAGTCCGTTTTGTGACAGAAGGATCATATCCACGGTATAAAAGGCGTTTGATGATTCTAACACAATTTCGATGGTAATTCTGTCAACCTTTAATCCTTCTTATTTTGTTGATAATGTCACCATAAAATGCAGGTTGTGAAATACACAGAATGATATACTCTTTTGCTTGTATGGATCCCAATTTCATAAGAAGTTGACACTAATTTTTTGTAAAATTTCCAGAAAGTCTTTACTAGTTTGTGAAAGCGAAATCCTTGATCTAAAAGTTCATTGGTAATTTGTTAAATCCAAAACATCAGTACATGCTGTAGCATAGCGGATGACGGTAATCTAGGAGCATCACCCTCAAGCCAGGGAAAATTTACTATCGTATCTTTTGTCATGCACACTTGCATGAATCTCTCTATTATCAATTTTGATATTTAGGTCCAAAATGGTGTTTCTGTGTTTGTATTTTATACTTTTCAAAAACAGGATTGGCGATAGTAAGAATATCATTCAGGTACCTGGAAGTGCCAAAGGTCAATGCCACATAGTAGAGCGACCAAATTGAAAAAGGGGCTTAGTTTTCGAGTTTAATCAACACCCCTAACACAGGCCTGAATTTGGTCTTAACTTTTAGCTGAATACCCCTGTTTTCAAGAACAGCTGTCGTAAAGAATACATCATGGTCAGATTTTGTTTAAATTGGGTAAAAAGTGATAAAACCGTGAAAAATAAAAACGAAATATTTATCGGTTACATCCTCTGTATTCCTATATTTGGCTCTGTTTTGTACAAAGAGTCATTGCAATTCTTGCATTAGATATGTAAATATGATATAGAGTTATTTTGGAGGTAGAATATTTTCTCCTCTCTCGAAACATGGCAGTTTGATGCAAATTTCTATGAAATATGAAGAATCCGTGTTAATATATTATCTAAAGACCCGATACTGAATTTTTTTCTCTATACATATCGAGAAATATATGTATATTATTTCTGAGGCCTTTTTATCGTTAATTTTTCTAAAGACTTATAAATAAATATAAAAAACTAATGCGTATACACTTTAAAGTTAACCGTCATTTCCTAAAGAAGATTCCGTAGATTAAGATTCGGTTGACCACGTGTTACAGTTTTTATCAAATCGTACTTTTTTGTCGGTATATATACGTATGTTTGATAAAAGTAACTGCCGAAAGAGGAATTATGTCATCCTGTTGACAAATTCGTGAAAAATACCTTATTTTAATATGCCAAGTGAATATCACGTATGGAGACCCGTTTGTGACAAGTTGTAATGAAAATACGTGAATTTCAAAACTTCGCATGAAGTTTCTATTAAATGATAAAAAGTATCTTACGACGTTCATTTTAGAACTACATTGATGTAAATATATATGCCAAGTACATTGGTCAGAGTTTGGACTCTTCGTCTTCTTTGTTTTAAACATTGAAATATGCCTTTCGTTAACGTTGTGCAATTTTTATCATCCGTACTTACCCTCATTCAGATTCGTAGCTGTTATAAATTAAGTGGATGCTTTTCATGATGCATTGGGTCAGAGAACCTCCCTTAAGGCGCCCAGGGGATCTCATGGGAAGTCCTAAAGTGTCATAGAATGGGGGGCTTTGTTTTGTGATGCTGTACATAGCACAAACACCACATAGTCATACGTAATATTGGTAACGTAATTGTGCAACCCTACATTAATGATGACTATATACATACTTCTACAATAAAACAAATAAACAGCTATATATTTCGGAGAGGAAAAACAGAAAAATGTGTGTTCTGGTCTGTTGACAACGGAAAGTTTGGTCGTTTTTCCCGAAGCGCTCCGAATAAAATAAAAAGTATGAAAAAAGGTATGAACAGTATGACTGAAGTCAGTGCAATGTATCCAAGTTCCGATTTTCAACTACGAATATTCAAGAGTCCAAGATACGATACAACAATATTAGACTTTTATAATGACGAGACTGGTGTTGTCAGCTCAGCGTTAGTACCAAAAAGAAGATCAACAAGAAAGTTTCAGTGAATAAACACGGTTAAAATGTAATTGATAAAATTAATAGCCGATTACAAAAATTGTATCAGAAGTCCAAATTCATTATGTTACATGTATAGCTACAACAATTCGATTGCATCATAAGACAAGTGTAATATATATCCGCAATTTTAGGTGCCTAATATTGAGTAATTTGAATGTCCTATTTCCAGCTGTAATGCTGGAACCGACAGAAAAGCTATTTTGCACCTGGTTACAAACATTTATTACTTTGAAGTGTTCTTTTTTTTTTGTCGAGCAATTCCATTTTTCAAATCAGAAAAAATTAGTCGGGCGTTATATACGAAAATGTGAGAGGAGTAGAAGAACACCATTTACTATGTGCATAGTAGATGACCTGCTATAGAGCATCCTTTAATGTACGGTCATTTCTATTTCAATATCGATGAAGCATGGAAAATGATGAACAGACAGTCACAACTCTTTTCAAAGAATGCATACAAAGTCATATGTCGTATAATGTCCAACAACGACCAGCCAATCAGAAACGAGAGATCCAGAACTAGAAATCAGAGTTTATCTCCATTATCATCCACATCTACATGTAGTACAAATGCCTTTTAGTTACGTTTTAGCGACAAGTGTTTAAACACCGTCAAACGGAGGAAGAAAATTAATAATTGCCTTGAATGTGAAGGGGTCGTATAGGCAGCTATGCTGCTTATCTAACTTGAAGCTTGTGGAAGTAAAACACAATGCGCATTTCCTTGTTTTGTTGATCGCAAAATCTTTGTTTTACTAAATTATTTCTATAATTGGGCGGACAAAAGGCTTCCATATTAAATGTTTGAAATCATCAGAATAAAGATAGTACAGAAAGACAAAAAGCTTTATTTTCAAAATTATTGATGTAAATTTGTCGTCTACTTTAAAATAAAACAATACTTTTATTCATATTTATATGTTGAAATTAGACTTTGCTGTAATTATGTGGTGTTTAACTCCGTAACAGTATCGAGGAAACATATAGTTTATTTTGTAGTGATTGTTATTAACAATGTTATGGGGAGGGGCAGTTTAATTGCCTGTAACTCTTAAGTTTGTAAATCGATCTCTGTCAATTTTTCCAAAAAAACACATTCACATATCAAAATATCGTTTCTTTTTGGTTATTTTTATTTTTGAATCAACATTCTCAAAATTCAAGTGAAAGAATTGAATTTTTCCATTTTACCTATTTATCTTAGAATGTGTGCTCATTCATCCATGAAGTTGGAATTAGAAAAATCAATTTAATCCAAAAAGTTTCTTTTGACTTCAATAAGCATAATGACATTTATTTTGGCCACATGGATTATCCATTTGTAAAATGAAGTAAGTTTTTGTTCAAAAATCTATGAATTTGAATTTTACTCATTTTCCGCTTTTCTGTGAAATTACAGAAATTCAGACCATACGAATTTGTTTACGACACCTCAAACGCTTGGCCCACGTTATATTCTTTCGTTTGATATGAAATTTAGCCCTGTGTTAGGGGTGTTGATTAAAATTTCAAATTTAGCGACTTGGTTGCTCTACTAACATGCTGGAGTAGAACAAACTTCTTGTATGCACTCTGCAGTGGACACACTCTTCGAATCTAGAATACCGATTTGTTATGAAGAGGAAGAGCCCTATTCATTTTTAAAGGTCAAAGGTCAAAGTAGAAGGCCAAAGACTACAGATGTGACACTCTTCTACGGAAATTCTTCAATAACGATATATGTATCGCATATTTTGTAATATCGAATGACATCTTCATTGTAAAGTTCATAAATCAAACCTAATTAAGCAATAGCTGATTTTCCAATAGATTCATAAGGCGGACAGACACCTGACATCACAAAATTTGGCGATATTTTCATTGTGACGTCACAATAGAAAGCATGACAACGGATCAAGGTGCTTCAAGACAGTGCGATCGGATTTGACGTCACAATTGAAAATTTTGCCAAATGATGTGATGTCTGGTGTCTGTACATATAAAATCAAGGTTTAAAACGGTCGTAGATATTTTCTGGAAAATGGACTATTAAACCTGTTATATATTGAAGGCTGCTGTCTATATATTGAGTACACTGATAATCATGCGAGGTGATACTACGCTTTGTGTTGTCTTGTTTTCTACAATTTCTAAAAGTAACTGTATAATTCCCTGATATTTTTATTATTACCTTGAGACCACGCCCTTACCTCTTTCCATCTTTTTGATTCCCATACCGGCTGCTCCTCCTCCCATGCCATTTTGTTGCTGGGCCTCAGTTTCAATAAGGAGGAGCGATAGGAAGGCAAGTCCGAAAACAAGCATCTACAATATAGGTACTTATTATCGTATTGAAATAATTCAATGCACGATATACGCATGTATCATCAGTGATGCTCGGAAGAAGGGAAGCCAAATAGTGTATGTATGAAGGGCGAAATTCCTAAAAGATATTTGAAAGTGCCAGCTAAAGACAGAGTTATGTCATGAGTGAGATAATCTTTAGTTTCAGAATTATAATCGACTTTAGTATAAAAACATTTACAAATATATATCAATTCAGTCCAAAAGCACAGTAAAACTTTAGGCGAACGATATCCTCGAGGACTAACATTCCACCAATCTATTGATTGAAACTGTGATGTAGAAATATATGTTCTAACGAAATAATGCACATTTCATCAAACAATTTATCATCAGTGATGATTAATGCTGAAAGGGGGAATCATAATAGTGAATACATAAAGAGCACATACAATTCTGAAAATGGCCTAAACTGTATGCCAAAGAGCCAGCAAACGACAGAGCTATGCCATAAGGAAGATAATCCTTAGTTTCAGAATAATTTATCAAATTTAGGATATGAATATTTACAATTATATCTCAAGTCATTGCAGAAGCATTTTAAAGTCATTTCGCTCGTTTAGAATTTCGCTCATCATTCACCATTCGGAATTCCACTATTTCGGCCTCAAGCATCAATGGTGAGACATTATTTGTTGAAATGGGAATTTATTACTTTACAATGTATATTTCAAAAACGAGGATTTCACATCAGCATGTGAATACATTATATACCTCCCCTTTCATCGACCAATCTTCTTCAAAATTACGGACTCGGTAGGAAGGTTCTGATATTCTTTATGAAAGGGAAGGAAAAAGATATTGTTGGATGTTTTTGATAGAAGCAAATCCTTTAAAGAAGTCGCTTCCTTTTATGTAGTGTAAAGTTCATTGTTACAGTTTCGTCAAAAGGGAATATGGGTATCTATAACTACATTCTGTCCGAATACGTGAAATCATGCAAAACGTGCGATATAATCGTGTCTAAAAACATTTTCATCTATTTTTATTTATAATTTTAAAAGTGTTGTTTTCCTTAATATTTATGTGGCCATTAATTTATGTTTCAGTGCATCTCATTTGATTACCTCATTTGTTGTGGGTGTGTTATTTGTCTCGTTGCCCCTTGTTGTTTGTTGAATTTGTTTTTTGTTGTTTGTTGAAGATGTGACAATTCTACCGAATTGAAGCGGTCGGTGTTGCATGCAAGCAGGAGATGCTTACTCTTCCTGGGCAACTGGTCTTACTCCCATATCGGGAGTTCGCTTCTTTTCATATGGTGGAGGTTTTTGTTTGTTTGCTTTGGTTCCTGTTTTATCCAGATTTTGTATGCCTTCGGTTTCTGATTTTCTGAATTATCGATTTTGTGCTGTATACAGGGATATGGTCATTATCCATATTTGTCATTTGTCTGATCAATGTCCATTTTTCTTTAAATGCTCTGTACAATGCTATTTTGCTGGAGATTTTTTTCATGTCCTTATTAAAGATTTATGTACAGATCTCGAGGATTCAGTAGAGGATGTAAGGTTTTGATGCAAATGATGGCTGATCGACTGATTGAATTACAAAACACAAGAACTTAAATACAATCACTTCTTGAAGGGATTTTGAAATTATGTGCTGTGCGGTTGCAAAGGAACGTCGAGAATTTGTCAACTGGACTTAGCCGTTGTCTGTGTTCTTTGCTAACAGGTCGGAGTGAAAATCACAAATGTGTGACTTCAGTACTTCCTGTGAGCCAGAAGCTGCTCTTGGGTAGTAGACTTGGACACTTAGTTCTTAGTATAAGAAACTTCTATTCAGCTTTAGTGCATCGCATGATAAATCCTCGGAATTTCATTGGTTAAGCACTCTTGGGCTATGAGAGAATAGTACAGAGTTACGTCACTCAGCAAGTATTATGACCTACTGAACAATGCATGAATGTAAATAGCAATAAGCGAAGTGGGGGAGTACAAGACACTCAAGTAAATCGCAATTAATTAATGATACAGTCATGTGATACACTAAACCAATTAATGCCCGTTTGTGTGGGTACTACTCTCTCATAGTGTTGCTTTTTGATGGTAAATAGTACCCTCGCTCACACTCAGGCACTAAATATTACTTCCCAAAGCAACACTACGAGAGAATAGTGACCACACAAACGGGCATTAATAGGGTACTAGTATCAATAGATAACTCGTCAAAGTCCTGTTTAGTAATCTTGACAAACGGATGTCAATTACTTATTTTGAATTGTGAAAATAACTTTGGCTTAAAGTACCACTGATGAGGATTTACTATCCGAAACACGTGTCTGGTGTATTATTCAAGAAGGTTAAGAGTTGGAATACTTCAATGTCCTTATCATCTACGCTTATATTTTCCTTTGCAGTGTGGAGCAGTTAAACATGTTCCCTGCAATAGAAGTTTCAAGTGTAATTTCCAACTCTGTGGCCTGAGAGAGTCTTTGTTCTGGTCCTTTATCAATTTAACAACATAATTACTTAGCTGAGATATTAAAATTTCATCGAAATCAAAGGAGGATATCATCCTAGCACCATCCCTCCAATGTAATTTTGGTCATAGATTTTATATATTTTTGCTACTGAATCGACCCTACGCAAAATTTGGAGCCGCACATTCTTTGAAAAGTAAAATAACAAATTTAAGATGAGGGAAAACAAAACAGGAGCGCACTACTAGAATATATATCGCTGTGTGTGAATATCACTTTGTCCTAAAGTATCACTGATGAGATTCAGCTATTCGAAACACGTGTCTGACAGGCGCAAGCAAAAAGATACTTCCATAATCGTTTTGACCAAATAAAAAAAGAATAAATGAAAGTGTAAAAGAATGGTCATTTGTGAAAAAAATTCATTAACCCTAGGGACTTCGCCCCTTGGATCCCCACAAGGACCTCTCCCTGGACCCATTAGGGACCTCAAAGTGATCCCCTAATCCTCTGACTGAAAGTGCTAGCTTCCACTTGAAAATACTCTGTCTACGCTCCTTTCTTGTGTATAAAAATGATTTGAAATTTTATTCAAGAAGGTTACAAGTTGGAACACTTATTTTTTTCTTACTGACATACTAGTAATGAAAAACAAAGAGTCCTACTCTGCCATCATACAGCAGCCTTCTAAATGCGATGAACCAGCGGTTACATCTATGTCGCATTCAGGTATGAATGACACAGATCATGGATGTTTAACGTCTTCAAATTCATTAGCATCATTTTAGAGCAGATAAATTTACAGCATGGACCAGACATACACGTTTCAGGTGCTAAACCCTCGTCAGTGATCTTCAATCTAAACAATGTAATATTGCCAAAGAGTGTGAAAGTTATGATGTCCAAAAATGTACCGAAAAGCATGGCAGGATAGCTGGGATATGATGCTACAGGACCCATGTTTTAGAAATTTCATGACAGATGTAGTGCAATAAGTATCATTTTAGAATTGTTCATATTCTTGAAAATCCTTTTCACTGAATGTTTTCAGGTGACCTTGAAAACGATGGTCAAGTACGAGTCCCTCGTAATTAGGTTAATTGTGTCGAAATAAACAACTTTATCCCTAATGGCTATTTGAAAGAATGGACTTAAAAATCCTCTTCTCTTTTCAAAATGCAAGTTAAATATCATTATATCAAACAATAAAACAATCAAATTAGAAGTCTTTATAATTCTTTAAAAGACTATTTAAGAATATTTCTAATTCGTATGCAAGACCGTTTCATTTATTCATTTCAACTATGTATCCTTTTTAGAAAAAGAATTTAACTGTAAAATATTTCCCAAACATAAAAATCTATGGATCATTCGAGATATGAATATAAAATACAAATGGTGAACCTACCTCGTTTCCTTCTCAAATTTCTTTCTAACGGAATAACAATAATGCGCATGTACAGAAGTTCACGAGTTCAAAACAATTTAGTTTATTTTCATAAGTCTGGTTTGTATGTTTCTTACATAAAATTGTTCAAAACTCAAATTATCTTGTGCATTTTTATGTATTAAAATGTTTATTTGTTTATCAAAGATTATTATATTCAAATCTGTCACTTGGAAACCAACCAAAACTATTTGTTCTCATTTAACGGGTTTTAAATTACTCAAAAACTAGAGCGACATCATTGTCTGCATTAGCACGAATTTATTCCGAGGTAATTAATTATGCAAATTAGCATTTCTGTCCTACAGAACCTTGCTATCATGACAAATGATAAAAGGCTTTCTGGACATTTCTAAACACGAAATAATTTAACAAAAATACAATTTTCACCTTTGATATGAGAAAAGAACGATTGAGTAACTCTACCTTGGACGAAAAATCCTTCGATCCAAAAAGCATAAATTCGGAATATCTCTTCCTAATCGTTTTCTTTCGGAATTCAGCAGTCCTTCAAATGATCTTATTCATCACGAAACCTTTTAAAAGTCGGGGACTGTCTCTGGAGTGCTATCTGACAAGATTTTGAGTAATAGTGTTACAAATTTAACCATAATCTGGAATTAAAACCAGGTCCTGTCTCAGTGAGTTATGACGATTTGACAAACGTTTACCTTTTTGAATTCCATATACTCTTTGAGGAACCGGGTTACCTGTTTCCGCTTTAAATTTTCATGTTCCGCCATCATGGTTTTTATGTTTGTAACAAAATTTCTGTCGAGTTTTATTAGAAATTATGTTTTCTTTATTTCAATAAATCTTTTTCGAATTAAACATCGCTAAGTACATGTACAATGCCTTTATGCACTTTGAAAAAAATGCGCAGTAACATGAAAATGATATTATGTTATTTATGATATTTGAATAGAATTGCGCCAAGCCTTATGTCGTTTCTAAATTTTTATGTTCAACCTATGATAATAGAGGAGTGAGATACAGCTATTTGCATACATGTATGTATTTTCAATAATCATGATATTTAGTTTTTTAAATGATACAAAATAATCAAAACAAAAGTAAACAAACATAATTAACAACAACATCAAACAAACAAAAATGTTCTCTCTATATAAACATGTATATGTTGAAAAATTATTTCGTTTCTTCTTGTTGATACCGGCGGATGAGATAATTTTTTTTACAATTTGTATGTTTCCTGGAAAAAAATAATAGTTTGTGATGTCTTTAAAACTGCGTATGTGTTAGAAAAGAATGGTTAGGTTCCATGGTTAGTACACTCGGTATCATAGTTAATGTACACACTTTACCTGATATAAAGAGAAATGCATCATCAAAATATGAAATGTCTAGAAAATTAATTATTGCTCTTTAATTCTTTTTATATAAGTAACGTAGGCCTTAAATTACGAAAATAAACATTTTTAATTATAGAGCTTTGAAAAAAGGGGAAATCTCTTATGTAACCTACTTCAAAACTACATGGTGCTTGAATTACCTCTTTTTTAAAAACAGGATTACATACTTGTTGCCGTTGATAATCATCGCAATGTCAAGATATACAAACTTTATGTAACCATAATTTAAGAAAAGACATCCCAAAATGTGGGAAATATGGGAAAACGTCTTAAAAATATCCTTTAAACTGTATCTTCGTAGAGAATAGTAAATATGGGTTTTTTGTGTCGATGCTGCTGATAAAGCCATCATGTTGTTCTAAACTCGCCAGATGCACTTAACCTAGCACTAATGCATTTGTTTTTCGAATAAAGAATGGAAATAAATACATAAAATGTGTTAGATATTTCGATATAGCTTGTCAAACTTTTAGGCCTCTCTGAAGTCTAGCCATATCCTTTCAAAATTTGATTCAGTATATGCATGTGTTCTGTGTGCAGATGGGAATTATGCTGCCTTCTCTGAATTTGAATCGGAAGAAATCCTCTTAAAATCGTCAGGTCTCAAATCATCATTGAGGAAGTTCTTCGGTCTCTCCGGGGATATAATAAAAGCATATCATATCCCCCTTTCCAGAATGTTCAGTGACATTCTGCATTGTAATTGAATGGCTGTCATTACCACTAAACAAGACATACTTACCTGATATGTACATCAAAACTTCCTTGGTAACATTCCTTCATGTCTATATTGTATTCATAGCAAGCTCAAACTACAACGACTTCGTTCTGAGGGAAAGGAGACTAATCGAAAATCTTCTGAACCAAGGGTAGATTTATATAATGCGACTAACTTTGTCACTGCAAAAATGTTTGGATAACACAATGAAAATATTAAACATTATAACATCCCGTTTATCTCCAAGTTGGAATGTTAATAGTCTTCAAATTCAATAACGTTTTAAAATTTCAAGAAATTTAGATAACAGATATTCACGAATACGTTGAAGAAACGATCAACCGAATTGGATCGAACGGCTACATGTATGTGTTATCGGGGACTCCTGGTCCACCAGCAGTGAAACTCACCAAGTGGTACAAATGTAAAACTCTTCAAATTCAATAGCATCACTTAAGAACAGCTAAATTTGCAGCATGAACTAGATATGAACAGCTAAATTTGCAGCATGGACCGGACATGCACGTTTCGGGTATTTAAACCTCGTCAGTGATCCTCAATCTAAACAATGTAAATATTATGGCCAAATATTGAGAAAGTCCACAAATGTAACGGAAGACGTAGTAGGATCGGTGGGATATGATGCTATAGGGTCCACGTTTTAGAAATTTCAAGAAATTTTGATAACAAAATATTTTCGAATGCGTTGAATAAACGATCAACCGAAGTTATTCGAACTTGGCTACATGTGCCATCGGGGACTCCTGGTCCAACAGCAGTGACACTCACCAATTGGTACAAATGCTAAACTGTGTCGATGCCACTTATAAAGCCATCATGTTGTTCTAAACCCGCCAGATGCACTTAACCTAGCACTTATGTATTTGTTATTCGAATAAAGAATTGAAAAAAATACATAAAATGTCTTAGATATTTCGATATAGCTTGTCAAACTTTTAGTCCTCTCTGAAGTCTAGCCATCCTTTCAAAGTTGGATTCAGTATATGTGCTCTGTGTGTAGATGGAAATTATGCTGCCTTCTCCGAGTTTGAATCGGAAGAAATCCTCTTGAAATCGTTTAGGTCTCAAATCATCATTGAGGAAGTTCTTCGGTCACTCCGGTGATAAAATAAAAGCATATCATATCCCCCTTTCCAGAATGATCAGTGACATTCTGCATTGTGATTGAATGGCTGTCATCACCACTAAGCAAGACATACTTACCCGATATGCACATCAAAATGAGTTAAAGATGATCCTGACGATAATCTCAACAGCACTCACAATAGAGCGCTAAATTAAGCATCGACGGACCCTTAGCAAGCTAGAGGTGGGACCAGGTGTCCTGGAGGAGTAAGCATCCCCTGTTGGCTAGCCGCACCCGCCGTCGATGTTCATGCACGAAAATAAAAAAAATAATATATAAAATGCATGCACTACACTGTCTGAGGAAATGTCTATATAGAAAGTGCTATGGCGACCATGTCAGGGAAAAATATTCAAAACACTTACTCTTAAGAAGTAACATTCCTTCGTGTCTATATTGTATTCATAGCAAGCACATATTACAACGACTTCGTTCTGAGGGAAAGGAGACTAATCGAAAATCTTCTGAACCAAGGTTACATTTATAAAATGAGAATAACTTTGTCACTGCAAAAATGTTTGGATAATACAATGAAAACATTAAACATTATAACATCCCGTTAATCTCCATGTTGGAATGTGTAAAATCTTCAAATTCAATAACGTTTTAAAATTTCAAGAAATTTAGATAACAGAAATTTTCGGATACACTGAAGAAATGATCTACCGAATTTGATTACGATGAACTTGGCTACATGTGCCCTCGGAGACTCCTGGTCAACCAGCAGTGACACTCACCAAGTGGTACAAATGTTAAACGTCTTCAAAATCAATAGCATCATTTAAGAACAAATAAATTTGCAGCATGGACCAGACATGCACGTTTTGGGTACTTAACCCTCGTCAGTGATCCTCAATCCAAACAATGAAAATATTATGGCCTAATATTGAGAAAGTTATTATGTCCAAAAATGTACCGGAAGGCGTAGCAGGATGGTGGGATATGATGCTACAGGACCCACGTTTTAGAACGCGTTGAAGAAACGATCAACCGAAGTTGATCGAACTTGGCTACATGTGCCCTCGGAGACTCCTGATCCACCAGCAGTGACACTCACCAAGTGGTACAAATGTTTAACGTCTTCAAATTCAATAGCATCATTTGATATTTAAGGCCAGAACCATCCAAAACACCGAATTCAACAAATTTATCGGATATGATTTCTTCTCTGCACGGCCTAAGTGACGGGTGTTGCTAGCAAACAGGAGATGCTCTCCCCGGGCTTCCGATCTCATCTCAATCGGGGATTCACTTTTGCTTCTTTGCATAATGCTTAAATTGATTTTATTATTTGATTCTCCATAGAAGCTTTTGTAAAATGGAATTAACATAGGTGGTACAAATGTTAAATGTGTTCAAATTCAATAGCATCACTTATAAGAACAGATAAATTTGCAGCATGGACCAGACATGCACGTTTCGGATACTTAACACGCGGTTAACTATCATTTTTTGTAATTTTGATCCAAGGATCCAGAGATGTCATTAGGGATTTTGCAGATATATAGAATCTTAAAGTAAAACTTGTTAAAAAGAAAAAAAATGTCATTTAGATATTACATTCATCTGCAATTTAAATTCAGAATTGCGATACCAAAGCGTTGTCATGACGACATGTCCTATTTTTGTAAAGTCGATAAAGAGCGAGGGCATCGGAATACCCGTCTCTGGTCACGAAAATGTTTCTTCTTAAGGATATTGCAATGTATTGTAGTGTTGAATCGGAGGGAATCAATTCGGAACAACATCGAATTGACATCTACAACTCTTATAACGAAAGGAGAGGTTAACCAACAAAACCCGTTTGCAGCACCAACAGCACAACACCCCAATTGAAAACACATAGAAGAGACAGAAAAGGGACAAGGAACACCAAATACGACATCAAACACAAAACACCAAACATACCAACAAACAAACAAACAAACCAACGAGACCAAAGGGCAACCGGTGCTGGACGGCCATCTGCTACGTTAGTAGCAAATGGTGTGGTTATCCGGATTTCGTGGCACAACCCTCCCACTTTTCCGGTTACCATGCAAAAGGTCTCGAAGAACGCAGTAAATTATCCTCCTCACTGTAGGATGACCACACAAACAAAACATTAAAACGCAAGGGCACTAGCAACACAGATGAATATGTAAATATACAATATATATACCAGTATCGAGTTATCCCTACAACCTGTTTGTATAAATCTAACATAAATGTTGTCCGAGAGGAAGGACAAGGTCGATATCTTTATATCGAAGGCCTTTTAAATTTTTTTCTTTTTCAAGAATGAGAAATTTCCAATGTTTTCCATTGAAAATTGGTAAGGTATCTGTTCATCTTACAACAGACATTTATTTAGTATATCTCTTATTTCGATAGTAACATATCTAATAAGGTATCACACAAAGTAGACTGGATGGTTTTGATTGCTATACTTCTTTATGATTGTCTGGTTTTTTATGCACTTCGGTTTATGAATTTTGGTAAACGACTTTGGGGTTGTGCGAACGTAATCCGGATAACTACACCATTTGCTAATAACAGATGGCTGTCCTACGTCACCGGCGCCGATTGCCAATTTTAAAAGAAATTCAACGTATATTCTAGTATTAGTTAGGATTAATCATTTATAATTTAATCATTTATAATTTAATCATTAGTTTTGGGGGAATCTTTTAATGTGAATGTGTCATTTTGTAGATGTTTTCTTCCTAGCAGGGAAATTGTTGCATGGATGTTTTCCTTTTTAATTAATATGCTGTCAATACAAGTAACATAAACATATTCAGAAATATCTATACATGGATAAACAATTCGAAAATTCAAAAAGACACATAACAGAAACTTTACGAGTATACATTCTATCTTTCCTATGCAATCTTATAAAAGTAGAATTGAGGATTAATCATCTAGGTTCACATAACAATTGTACTTTAAAAAAAACTGAAGAAAAAATCAATATGACAATTCCAAGAATAGCAAAGAACAAAAGCATGCATAGTGAATCCACTGTAATTTTACTTATTTGCTTCTCTATCTAAATTCAAACAACACGGACAAAGTCCCTCTGATTATGCTCTTAATCCACCTCCAGACATACTGCCTCTAGACATTATACCTCCAGATGGGCCACCACCTGAAACGATACTAGAACGAGGTACCATTCTTCCTCCTCCCACTGATCCGCCCCCAGGTCTCATCATCGAGTTTGATCCGCCCATTATCCTCATTCCTCCACTACCTCCTCCTCCTCCACCTCCTCGGACCATACTACCACCTCCGCCCATACCTGATCCAATCCCAATACGTCTATTACTCCCAATCCTCGATGCAGCTCCAGCATTTGGATGCATTGCTCCGGAATGTGCATCTATGATGTCATTTGAACTTCCTGGAAAATGAATGTCACTCACAGCACCTCCTCCTCCTCCTCCTGCCCCCATTGAGCCGCCAGCAGCAGGTAAAATAGCCATCCCATTACCTCTTCCACCTCCGGCAGGTATTCCTCTGAGGGAGCCTCCCATTCCTGAAGACGCCCCCATCGATGATGCACCAGATACCATCCCCATTCCTTGACTTCCTCCACCTCCACCAGGTGCACCTCTGAACGAGCCTCCCATTCCTGAGGAGGTCCCCATTGATGATCCCCTAGACACCATGCCCATTCCCCCTCCCATGGGGGAGCTTCCAAACGATCCTCCCATTCCCGTACCTGATGCTGCGTTGGGATGTCTCGCTCCCGAATGCGCATCCATGATATCGTATGGAGTTCCTGGCATGTGTACATCGGACCCTGGGTTATGGATATCGGACATACCTTCACCACCAAATTTTCATGTTCCGCCATCATGGTTTTTATGTTTGTAACAGAATTTCTTTCGAGTTTTATTAGAAAATCTGTTGTCTTTATCTTAATAAATCTTTTTCGAATTAAAACATCGCTAAGTACATGTACGATGCCTTTATGCACTTTGAAAAAAATGCGCAGTAACATGAAAATGATATTATGTTATTTATGATATTTGAATAGAATTGCGCCAAGCCTTATGTCGTTTCTAAATTTTTATGTTCAACCTATGATAATAGAGGAGTGAGATACAGCTATTTGCATACATGTATGTATTTTCAATAATCATGATATTTAGTTTTTTAAATGATACAAAATAATCAAAACAAAAGTAAACAAACATAATTAACAACAACATCAAACAAACAAAAATGTTCTCTCTATATAAACACGTATATGTTGAAAAATTATTTCGTTTCTTCTTGTTGATACCGGCGGATGAGATAATTTTTTTTACAATTTGTATGTTTCCTGGAAAAAAAATAATAGTTTGTGATGTCTTTAAAACTGCGTATGTGTTAGAAAAGAATGGTTAGGTTCCATGGTTAGTACACTCGGTATCATGGTTAATGTACACACTTTACCTGGTATAAAGAGAAATTTATCATCAAAATATAAAATGTCTAGAAAATTAATTATAGCTCTTTCATTCTTTTTATATAAGTAACGTAGGCCTAAAATCACGAAAATTAGCATTTTTAATTATAGAGCTTTAAAAAGGGGAAAGTCTCTTATGTAACCTAATTCAGAATTACACGGTGCTTGAATGATCTCTTTTAAACAGGATTACATACTTGTTGCCGTTGATAATCATTGCAATGTCAAGATAAACAAACTTTTACGTAACCATAATTCAGGAAAAGACATCCCAAAATGAGGAAAATTTGGAAAAACGTCTTGAAAATATCCCTTAAGCTGTATCTTCATCGAATAGTAGATATAGATTTTTTTCTGTGTCGATGCCGCTTATAAAGCCATCATGTTGTTCTGAACCCGCCAGATGTACTCAACCTAGCACTAATGTATTTGTTTTTCAACTGAAGAATTGAAATAAATACATAACATGTGTTAGATATTTCGATATAGCTTGTCAAACTTTTAGTCCTCTCTGAAGTCTAGCCATCCTTTCAAAGTTGGATTCAGTATATGTGCTCTGTGTGTAGATGGAAATTATGCTGCCTTGTCTGAGTTTGAATCGGAAGAAATCCTCTTAAAATCGTCAGGTCTCAAATCATCATTGAGGAAGTTCTTCGGTCTCTCCGGGGATATAATAAAAGCATATCATATCCCCCTTTCCAGAATGTTCAGTGACATTCTGCATTGTAATTGAATGGCTGTCATTACCACTAAACAAGACATACTTACCTGATATGTACATCAAAACTTCCTTGGTAACATTCCTTCATGTCTATATTGTATTCATAGCAAGCTCAAACTACAACGACTTCGTTCTGAGGGAAAGGAGACTAATCGAAAATCTTCTGAACCAAGGGTAGATTTATATAATGCGACTAACTTTGTCACTGCAAAAATGTTTGGATAACACAATGAAAATATTAAACATTATAACATCCCGTTTATCTCCAAGTTGGAATGTTAATAGTCTTCAAATTCAATAACGTTTTAAAATTTCAAGAAATTTAGATAACAGATATTCACGAATACGTTGAAGAAACGATCAACCGAATTGGATCGAACGGCTACATGTATGTGTTATCGGGGACTCCTGGTCCACCAGCAGTGAAACTCACCAAGTGGTACAAATGTAAAACTCTTCAAATTCAATAGCATCACTTAAGAACAGCTAAATTTGCAGCATGAACTAGATATGAACAGCTAAATTTGCAGCATGGACCGGACATGCACGTTTCGGGTATTTAAACCTCGTCAGTGATCCTCAATCTAAACAATGTAAATATTATGGCCAAATATTGAGAAAGTCCACAAATGTAACGGAAGACGTAGTAGGATCGGTGGGATATGATGCTATAGGGTCCACGTTTTAGAAATTTCAAGAAATTTTGATAACAAAATATTTTCGAATGCGTTGAATAAACGATCAAACGAAGTTATTCGAACTTGGCTACATGTGCCATCGGGGACTCCTGGTCCAACAGCAGTGACACTCACCAATTGGTACAAATGCTAAACTGTGTCGATGCCACTTATAAAGCCATCATGTTGTTCTAAACCCGCCAGATGCACTTAACCTAGCACTAATGTATTTGTTATTCGA
Source organism: Pinctada imbricata (assembly GCA_033119305.1). NCBI lineage: Eukaryota > Metazoa > Mollusca > Bivalvia > Pterioida > Pteriidae > Pinctada > Pinctada imbricata. The sequence continues at coordinate 46,029,636 of VSWD01000009.1, read as the reverse complement.
ATAAAGAATTGAAAAAAATACATAAAATGTCTTAGATATTTCGATATAGCTTGTCAAACTTTTAGTCCTCTCTGAAGTCTAGCCATCCTTTCAAAGTTGGATTCAGTATATGTGCTCTGTGTGTAGATGGAAATTATGCTGCCTTCTCCGAGTTTGAATCGGAAGAAATCCTCTTGAAATCGTTTAGGTCTCAAATCATCATTGAGGAAGTTCTTCGGTCACTCCGGTGATAAAATAAAAGCATATCATATCCCCCTTTCCAGAATGATCAGTGACATTCTGCATTGTGATTGAATGGCTGTCATCACCACTAAGCAAGACATACTTACCCGATATGCACATCAAAATGAGTTAAAGATGATCCTGACGATAATCTCAACAGCACTCACAATAGAGCGCTAAATTAAGCATCGACGGACCCTTAGCAAGCTAGAGGTGGGACCAGGTGTCCTGGAGGAGTAAGCATCCCCTGTTGGCTAGCCGCACCCGCCGTCGATGTTCATGCACGAAAATAAAAAAAATAATATATAAAATGCATGCACTACACTGTCTGAGGAAATGTCTATATAGAAAGTGCTATGGCGACCATGTCAGGGAAAAATATTCAAAACACTTACTCTTAAGAAGTAACATTCCTTCGTGTCTATATTGTATTCATAGCAAGCACATATTACAACGACTTCGTTCTGAGGGAAAGGAGACTAATCGAAAATCTTCTGAACCAAGGTTACATTTATAAAATGAGAATAACTTTGTCACTGCAAAAATGTTTGGATAATACAATGAAAACATTAAACATTATAACATCCCGTTAATCTCCATGTTGGAATGTGTAAAATCTTCAAATTCAATAACGTTTTAAAATTTCAAGAAATTTAGATAACAGAAATTTTCGGATACACTGAAGAAATGATCTACCGAATTTGATTACGATGAACTTGGCTACATGTGCCCTCGGAGACTCCTGGTCAACCAGCAGTGACACTCACCAAGTGGTACAAATGTTAAACGTCTTCAAAATCAATAGCATCATTTAAGAACAAATAAATTTGCAGCATGGACCAGACATGCACGTTTTGGGTACTTAACCCTCGTCAGTGATCCTCAATCCAAACAATAAAAACATTATGGCCTAATATTGAGAAAGTTATTATGTCCAAAAATGTACCGGAAGGCGTAGCAGGATGGTGGGATATGATGCTACAGGACCCACGTTTTAGAACGCGTTGAAGAAACGATCAACCGAAGTTGATCGAACTTGGCTACATGTGCCCTCGGAGACTCCTGATCCACCAGCAGTGACACTCACCAAGTGGTACAAATGTTTAACGTCTTCAAATTCAATAGCATCATTTGATATTTAAGGCCAGAACCATCCAAAACACCGAATTCAACAAATTTATCGGATATGATTTCTTCTCTGCACGGCCTAAGTGACGGGTGTTGCTAGCAAACAGGAGATGCTCTCCCCGGGCTTCCGATCTCATCTCAATCGGGGATTCACTTTTGCTTCTTTGCATAATGCTTAAATTGATTTTATTATTTGATTCTCCATAGAAGCTTTTGTAAAATGGAATTAACATAGGTGGTACAAATGTTAAATGTGTTCAAATTCAATAGCATCACTTATAAGAACAGATAAATTTGCAGCATGGACCAGACATGCACGTTTCGGATACTTAACACGCGGTTAACTATCATTTTTAGTAATTTTGATCCAAGGATCCAGAGATGTCATTAGGGATTTTGCAGATATATAGAATCTTAAAGTAAAACTTGTTAAAAAGAAAAAAAAATGTCATTTAGATATTACATTCATCTGCAATTTAAATTCAGAATTGCGATACCAAAGCGTTGTCATGACGACATGTCCTATTTTTGTAAAGTCGATAAAGAGCGAGGGCATCGGAATACCCGTCTCTGGTCACGAAAATGTTTCTTCTTAAGGATATTGCAATGTATTGTAGTGTTGAATCGGAGGGAATCAATTCGGAACAACATCGAATTGACATCTACAACTCTTATAACGAAAGGAGAGGTTAACCAACAAAACCCGTTTGCAGCACCAACAGCACAACACCCCAATTGAAAACACATAGAAGAGACAGAAAAGGGACAAGGAACACCAAATACGACATCAAACACAAAACACCAAACATACCAACAAACAAACAAACAAACCAACGAGACCAAAGGGCAACCGGTGCTGGACGGCCATCTGCTACGTTAGTAGCAAATGGTGTGGTTATCCGGATTTCGTGGCACAACCCTCCCACTTTTCCGGTTACCATGCAAAAGGTCTCGAAGAACGCAGTAAAATATCCTCCTCACTGTAGGATGACCACACAAACAAAACATCAAAACGCAGGGGCACTAGCAACACAGATGAATATGTAAATATACAATGTATATACCAGTATCAAGTTATCCCTACAACCTGTTTGTATAAATCTAACATAAATGTTGTCCGAGAGGAAGGACAAGGTCGATATCTTTATATCGACGGCCTTTTAAATTTTTTCTGTTTCAAGAATGAGAAATTTCCAATGTTTTCCATTGAAAATTGGTAAGGTATCTGTTCATCTTACAACAGACATTTATTTAGTATATCTCTTATTTCGATAGTAACATATCTAATAAGGTATCCCACAAAGTAGACTGGATGGTTTTGATTGCTATACTTCTTTATGATTGTCTGGTTTTTTATGCTCTTCGGTTTATGAATTTTGGTAAAAGACTTTGGGGTTGTGCGAACGTAATCCGGATAACTACACCATTTGCTAATAACAGATGGCTGTCCTACGTCACCGGCGCCGATTGCCAATTTTAAAAGAAATTCAACGTATATTCTAGTATTAGTTAGGATTAATCATTTATAATTTATAATCATTTATAATTTAATCATTAGTTTTTGGGGGAATCTTTTAATGTGAATGTGTCATTTTGTAGATGTTTTCTTCCTAGCAGGGAAATTGTTGCATGGATGTTTTCCTTTTTAATTGATATGCTGTCAATACAAGTAACATAAACATATTCAGAAATATCTACACATGGATAAACAATTCGAAAATTCAAAAAGATACATTACAGAAACTTCACGAGTCTACATTCTATTTTTCCTATGCAATCTTATACAAGTAGAATTGAGGATTAATCATCTAGGTTCACCTAACAATTGTACTTTAAAAAAAAAACTGAAGAAAAAATCAATATGACAATTCCAAGAATAGCAAAGAACAAAAGCATGCATAGTGAATCCACTGTAATTTTACTTCCTTGCTTCTCTATCTAAATTCAAACAACACGGACAAAGTCCCTCTGATTATGCTCTTAATCCACCTCCAGACATACTGCCTCTAGACATTATACCTCCAGATGGGCCACCACCTGAAACGATACTAGAACGAGGTACCATTCTTCCTCCTCCCATTGATCCGCCCCCAGGTCTCATCATCGAGTTTGATCCGCCCATCATCCTCATTCCTCCACCACCTCCTCCTCCTCCACCTCCTCGGACCATACTACCACCTCCGCCCATACCTGATCCAATCCCAATACGTCTATTACTCCCAATCCTCGATGAAGCTCCAGCATTTGGATGCATTGCTCCGGAATGTGCATCTATGATGTCATTTGAACTTCCTGGAAAATGAATGTCACTCACAGCACCTCCTCCTCCTCCTCCTGCCCCTATTGAGCCGCCAGCAGCAGGTAAAATAGCCATCCCATTACCTCTTCCACCTCCGGCAGGTATTCCTCTGAGGGAACCTCCCATCCCTGAAGACGCCCCCATCGATGATGCACCAGATACCATCCCCATTCCTTGACTTCCTCCACCTCCACCAGGTGCACCTCTGAACGAGCCTCCCATTCCTGAGGAGGTCCCCATTGATGATCCCCCAGACACCATGCCCATTCCCCCTCCCATGGGGGAGCTTCCAAACGATCCTCCCATTCCCGTACCTGATGCTGCATTGGGATGTCTCGCTCCCGAATGCGCATCCATGATATCGTATGGAGTTCCTGGCATGTGTACATCGGACCCTGGGTTATGGATATCGGACATACCTTCACCACCAACGCTGAAACCTGACATAGATCCGCCTACCGGCATCATCCCTCCCGCCGTTCCGCCAGAAGTTTGCATCCCGGAAAACACACCCATTGCACCACCTGATGGCATCATTCCGGAACTGGAAGAAACTGAACCACTCCGAACAAAGCCGCCTACAGGCTGCATGCCTCCAGATGAGGTAATTTGCCTACTGATTGCACCTCCTACGGGAACGGGCATCGATCTCCAAGTAGACTGTGTTTGAATCCCTGGAACTTGTGTCTTCCCCGAGGACGTTACGACCCTCATAAAATTTCTAACGTTAGGATTCATTCTGTTCAGATCAACGCGCTCATTATGCAGCCAGACTGCTTTTGGTACACGATAAGACATGAAGTATTCAGCCGGACTGCTCCTACGTTCCAAGTCAAATTGAACTGTTTGCTGACTGCCCCAGTTAGATCCAAGAGGAAGGACAACCCCGGATGTGGTTCCAGCACACATGTTCTTACATTCCTGGTAGCTTCCAAATGCGTTTCCGTTTCCTGGACAACCGCCCTGGGCATACTTTTCGCAGCAACCTTTTTCGGGATTGTAAAACCATGCTGGTCGCCGACTACATGGCCCTACTTCCGGCGGCATGTGACATGCGCAACTTTTGATACAGTCTTGTCGGGTTCTGAATCTGTTATGGTTGCCACCGCATCCAGAATATATGAATTGTTCACATTTTCCTGACATTGGATCGTATGAAAATCCAGGAATATAAGCGAAACAGTTCCCCGGGACTGTCGGAAGCATACAAACTGAAAATCAGAAGATAATCAAAGCCAATGACGACTTGAAGTTGAAGACCTTAATAGAATTTTGATATGCATGACTTTTCATTCTATTTTGCGTCCTGATGAAATTGAACAATCTTGCCTTTTCATAGTTTAACTGTTGGAACAAAGTCTTGAGTCATCTGGCATTTTATCAAAACATATACTTGAAGTAAGTTTGAATCAAATAAATCTGAAAATCCTTAAAGCACAATGTACGAAAATTAAATTATTCAGTAAAAAAATCGTTTTAACTATTCAAAAGCCTTTTCCCTCTTAAACTTTATTGCATAAACTACGATGTTTTTTTACCTCTAGGTGGTTGCCATTTACAGATGACCATTGGGACAAATAAAATGGACAAGATGTAGAACGTAGTGGACTGAAAAGAAAAATAAATGATAAAAGTGAATATTCTTTTATGATTTCAAAAACTCTACAGAAATAAAGGTTATTATATCATTTTAGAAGTGATACAAATAAAACGCAAGTAGTTTGCTCAAAGCTGAAGCCGGGGTTCAGTGGTGTAAATTTGTAAAAAAGGTTGTTTTTTTTTCGACCCCAACATCGTCTCAGTATAGATCAGTTTAAATTCTCTTTTCAAACATAACTGCTGGAGGATATCCCCAAAACTCAAAACGATGACATCGCAGTGGTCACAACGGAACACACACGGATGCGATGAGAAAAGGGGGAACAGCACGTACTAATGTAGCGCTAGTACCATCCGAACAAACAGACGGAAACAACGAGAATAATCATATCAAAACAACCAACACATAAGGCCATACCTGTTTTTTCTTTGTAAATCGTCAGGTAAAGCAATGGAAACCTATCTACCTATCCTTTAAAAACAAACAACAAGGAGAGACGAATATCTAAAGAAAACGTAAGAAATATCCAAGAGAAAAGGATTTAAATAATGGTAGGGAAACAAAGAAAGTAGCTCAAAATTATCCTTTTATTTCCTTTTTATCTATATTTTAGGTTACCATATCTTTGTAACACTAACTACACACTGTAAATAGTTGAGACAACGTTTGTCTCGGGGAAAAAAACCTTAAATTGTGATGGAAAAGTGTGAAAATGGACTGTTTGTTTTTTTCACAAATAACACCTTGAAAACATATCCGCCAGCTGACGCTTAACAAAGAAAAAACTTGGTGTGGCCTAATACACCATTGAAATATGAAGTACAACACAACTGAATATTTACGAATAATGATATACATGTATTTCCATTTATCACATGATACACCCGTAAAGCCATTTCATAAATATATGATGTGATAACACGTTACATATCGCTCTGCTTGAATGCGATTGGTCAAGTTTGGAACCTAATCACATAAACCTTGACAAATGTGACCTTTCAAATATCGGTCAACTGTTAAATTCAGACCCGGAGTCAATATCAATGATTAAAAGTGTCGTTGTTGAATTAATACTTGCATTAAAATACTATTCAAAATTGAAATACTTTTCTCTTACGCACAGAATATCTATACGATGGGGACACTACTTCTCATGGCGTAGCAGACGACTTCTAGATCACGGCGTGATTCGCCTCTAAAGTTCTCGGAAACGTTGATTTCACGTTAGAAACACACATTTTAGGCAATATCATGTGATAAAAAGAATCTCAAATGAATTTTCATTTCATACGATGTATTATGAAACTCGTTGTGCGTTTTATATCCCCTCGCCAAGGCTCGGGGATATATAACACACAACTCGTTTCATAATACATCGTATGAAAAGAAAATTCATTTGAGATCCTATATATATTTCTATTGTAAAACGAAATTCGTTGTAGATGGCGCTACTGAAACAAATAAGTGTGGAGCCGCGAAAATTCAAAATCTTGTACAGTACCAGTAGAAAATATTTAACAAATTAATGTGTTGGAGTACCATACGGTCCCCGTAGTGAGACTATGAAAAAAGAACTTCCATAAATATCCTTAAATCTAAAAGTTGCATCTTTCTAGAGGATACAACCAATATAAATGAAACACGATGCAAGTGACGTATGAAATGAAACCAAGTCATTTGAAGTTACTCTGTTACAAAAATGAACGCGGAATTATAAGAAAATTATGAACTTTCGGACAAGAAGTTGTTTTTTTTTCTTTTCGTAAGTTCACATCATTTATTAAATTCGATATTTGAAACGAATTATAAAATTACCTTCATTGTATGTTATGTACTCCTTCCTGTTCTAGACTCAACTGATTTTTCAAAGGATGAAAAATGGGATGACCAGCGGCTTCTCTCTGCTTCGTCATCTGCTTTCTACATAAGGGCACGATGTACATTGTATTCATTGATGATGAATGAAGTTACTTTTCTCAAATTTTCTGTTAAGAAAACGAAGTAATTTGTGAAGATGGTAGAGACCGGGGTGAAAATGATATGTTAATCATAGTCGTATTAAACATGATTTTATTATATATTTAGAAAAAGAAATACTAGGAATTATCGAGGCAAAAGTTATAACTGCTATGTATAAAGAAGTGTATATTTTTCATCCTAGGGCTATATCACACTAAAACGCTCCTATGAACATCTAAGGAAAAGCGTTTTGTTCGTTGGTCCTAAAATGACTAATTAGTCTAATTATAAAACACTGCATCAATACACCTGGGGTTATATTACATACACCGTTATAGTGAAAACGGACACCTGCTTCGGTGTAGGGAGATGGGACGTATACTTTTTATGATTTATGCAAGTTCATAATGACACAATTTTTCAAACAAAAAAAATCGTATAGGGAAAGGATGGGATATATTTAGTCAATGTCTTTTGCTGTGTGTCATTTGCTTAAAAACGTATTTTTTTATGTTTTCAGCGAGTATCAGAAAAAAAAAAGACATCTAACTGCACGAGAAATAGTCTAGATAAAACGTATTCGGTGATCATTTGACTTTCTTCTTTTTGTTTTTTTTTTTTTTTTTTTTTTGAACATTTTTATAGTAAACAAATCAAAGTATATCTTTACAAAATGAAGCTGAAAGAAATGGGTCACGCATACACCACATCATATCATAAACCACTGATTTGGGCTTTGGATTGATGGCATAAAAAAACGAAACAAAACCAAAAAAAAAAAAAAAATCAAACAATCAATCAATCAATCAATAAAAAAAAAATAAAAATAAAGAAATCGAACAAACAAAAAGAGCAAGGATGTTGGTCAAACTGATTGAAATCTATTTGAACATTGAAAATTAAATATTTTGAAATATTTTTAAAAGTTAAGACAGATACCGATTAGGGATTTAGAGAAAAATAAATGGTTAATATGCTTAAGACCAATGAGCAATTCCTCTGCCCTGAGACAACCAAGGAAAGCATGAATTTGGGATTATCCCATATTTTCCCAAAAAAGAGAAGTTTCGATGAAAATAATTTTTGAAATATCGGGATCGCTGAAAATTGTTGACTCCGGAAGTAGTGGTGTAAACAAAGAAGTTTTCTCAAAACAAACCAAAATTGGTTCTGCAATGGCAAAAGTGCGTCGGGCAACTCATGCTGGAAGTTGGTATACAGATGATGGTAAGATGGTGTAATATAGTACCTCAGTTTTTAATAAAATGTATTCCCAGTAGACTATTTTCTCCGTCGTTTCCTCTGATCAAAAATCAGCTGTTTCTAATTATCGACCCATACAAAAGGTGTGGACCAAGAGGTTTGTTAAACTTTCTAGATTGTGCTGCATTGTTGCATGTGCATATACTCAAGGAAAAACAATCTTGCTTCAAGTTTCAAAGAGGAATGGTATACAAAAATGTACATGAGTTTGACTGGGATTCAGCCTCTTGTAACACTAACTGTCCTGTAACGGCAGCCAAGAGACTGGATCATTCAGTCTAAGGTGTGGTCAGTCGCGGTAGTAGGAATTACCGAAAAGACAGCATTTACCGAAAAGACAGTGATATTTACCGAAAAGACAGATATATTTACCGAAAAGACCATTGAAATTAAGAACAAATTATTCTATTATTCATTTTATGTCAATAAAATATGATATTCAATCAAAATTCATAACTTAACTGCAACCAAGGACTTATAAACAGATCTGTTTATAAGTCCTTGCTGCAACTTAAAAAAATTACCAAATACATATATTTCGTATTTGTTGTTATGAAATATATATGCACTTTATGTAATTAATCAGTTATTCACACTCTACTTCATGATAATTATGACTTATGCATTCATATCAATTCATCATTATTGAAGTAAGTTTTACATTCTCTATCAGAGGAAACTATGACTAAGTCAAACCTTCAATCAAATAGCTTTTTTGGTTTTGATGATACATTTAATTGTATGAACACATTTCCAATCATAAAATATGTTTAGTTTTAAAATTTAAGTGTCTTTTCGGTACAAATTTGGGTCTTTTCGGTAAATATCACCGTCTTTTCGGTAAATGCTGTCTTTTCGGTAATTCCTACTACCCGTCAGTCGTACATCATTTTTTGTAGTTTGGTTTGTATCCCCCCTCTTCCCCTCCCCCCCCCCCAAAAAAAACTAATATGAACATAGGCAAAGCCTATACATGTACATGTAGGAGAGCTGTATTTATACTTTTATTTACATACAAATGTATTACCCATCCCTTATTACTAATTAAAAAAAAAAATAAATTATTCACCACAAAATTCTTCTGTAACACATTATCAAACGTAAAAAAATAATATTCCATTATCAATCGATACCAACTAGGCGTCTACCCCAGTGATTATGTGTCAAAATCTAGGTCACCCACTTTACACTGTGACGTAGTAAGTCGATCATGTGTCACACCAGACGAAGTTCAAGGACAACTGCAAAAAGATGTTTGGGTGAGGGAATTCAGGCATTAGTGTATCAAATAACCAGAGATATCCACAATATCACATAAATAAGATATCATGTCATAAGGCATTAGAAATCAAGGACACCACAATTTTTCTTTCTTGTCGTGTCATTTTCACAAAGAATATACATAAACAGTTGTGTATACTTGCACAGTACATGGGTTTGGGTGTAAAGATGAAATGACAAAGTGTAAATGGGACGCATAGTTCGTAAGTTGTAACGTCTACTTGAAATCCATCTACTTCCTCTTCCTCCTCTACACACATGCGTACTTGTTCAGGGATTTTTCAGGATATTTTACTTTGGGTCCAGGGTCCGTTAAAATTGGGAAAAATCGCGGCGTTTCAATGAAATTGGGAATTTCCAACAGTTTAATTGATTCTTAATGGAATAAATTATTACACAGAGATATAACTCCTTCTTATTCAAAGTGTCTTCAATAAAAGAAACACTACTAGTAAAGCCTTTATACTTTAGATTGTGCTTCAAAGGACATCAACTTCTAGGATCTGGAATAGGCATCTGTCCAGAGTCAGAGGGGCTACTTTTGATCATGATCAATCAGGATTCAGATTCAAAGTCAGTGTTTGACGGGGGACATATTCTCACTGTCCAAGTCGCCCCTATTCTGTTTACTGAACATGAAATACTTTCTGTTGTTTCTTTTATAGTCACTATCCAAAATTTTATTTTGAAGAACGTATTTATCCTCTACAAAGAAGAGGAGAAACTCCCTTTTGTAATTTTTGGTATCAGATTTGCTGTTGTGAGACGACATGGTCCTGGGGTTCCCAATACTGGAGATACAATTCGATGACTAAAACGTAAACCTATACCGGATATAAGATTTATGACCAGTTAACATATCGATCGTTAATGTCGTATTTCTGCTAGGTATTTCAGTCGTCATTATTTTGCTCTTTATTGAAGAACACTTTAACAAAATATTAAGAGGTTCAAATTAGGAAATTTCAATCGTAAATTGGGAAAATACAAGCCATTTTGGCGTTGGGAATGGGTCCGATAATCGGACCCAAAAACGGACTTGAAAAATCCCTGTTGTTCAAAAGTCACTTCCTGTTTTTGAGAAAAATTTATGTACCAAAGTTTTTTCCCATTTGAGATCTACAACTTCTATGACATCTTGAAATTAGTAAAGTCATTTACCCAGACTCTAGGGAATGTTTCCATAGAAATTTATGTTTTCGTCTACTGTCAGATACAAAGTCTTTCCCAAAACTCACTAGCCCGATGCTACCAAAATTTTTGCTGGGCTTGTAGAAATTCTTTAAGAAACTATACAAAAAACTAGTAAAATTTATTTTCGGGCTAGTGGCTAAAAATAAAGTTGTCGGAAAAACTGGATTCATGAACATGTACTGTTTTGAAAAATACAGAATATTAGAGCATGTAGCGATGTACATGCAGTGTATGGGTGAAAGTGTGAAGAATATGCACTGCATTGGACATGTAGGATGTTCTATATTTCCAAAGTTTCATATATTATATGCTCCTAGATGTCATTGGTTGTGGTGTCCACAGATTTTACCTTTAGGCTTTATATAATTACTATATCTTTTGAGCCATAAGTTATAGAGCTTTGATACTAGTATCACTTGTAGACTTCTAATGAATAGTCAGCTTCAATTTCTGGTACATCTATTGATCTTTACCTTTGAATTATATCTCTCCTCCAAAATACCCGGTAGCAAGAATGTCATAGTCCTAGCGTCAGTGTCGGTTATGTGGACAAAATTTTAACCTGGGCAATGTCTCATGAACTATAAGGGTCGGGGCTTTAATATTTCACATGTACATGTAGTTTCCTCATGACCAGACTTTCATTTTGGACCTTGACTTTTGACCTAGTGACTTTGAGTTTGACATACTTTTAAAAATTTTTAACCTGGGCTATATCTGATGAACTGTAACATGTATCATGATGTATAAGGGGTAGAGCTTTGATATTTCACATATAGTTTCCTCATGACCATATCATTCATTTGGGACCTTAACTTTTGACCTAATGACCTTGATCTTGGAGTTTGTTCTACTTTAATTAAAAGGCTTTATTCTAGACCATATCTCATTAACTATAACATATATTTTAAGGGTTACGGCTTTTGATATTTCACATGTAGAATTCTTTGTAGTATCGTATTTAGAAAAGATATGATGAACTGTAATATTATTTAATATTTTAACAGGTGATGAATTACGTAATCAGCTAGACGATTGGTTGTCCAAGGCAGAACCTGTACATACTCCTGCTAGGGCCATCATAGCTCCGTAAGTATTGATGATATAGACAGAATAAGGAAGATCGCAAATACTCACGCACACTTCGATTGTTCTCCATTGTTGTGACGTCATCAATTTACTTGGGCAGAAAAGGTGCCCAAGTTTTGAACAATGGTTTAGGTAGGTGACTAAATGCCAAAATCAGAACGGACACGCTGCACGTGCTGTATTTATGATCTTGCGTATTGAATCAAATACATAAATTACTTAGTGTCTTCATTTTTACTTTCACTTTCTGTTACTGCATTACATTTGTACATTCCATTTCTGTTTTCCTCCAGAGTGCCCTAACCTATTCCAACTCTGATATGTATAACTTGTTTGGGAACTACATGTAAACATGTTCATGTCGTTCAGTATCAACATTTTACCAGCCAGATTTTACGTCTATTTGAAATATGCAAATATCATCATATATGATCATCATATATGTTATGTATAAATAGATAATTCCACTTTGTGCATTAATTTGTGCATCTGATCGATGGATGTTAATTACTTTGGTTCTTTCATGTACATTTTGTGCTTTTATATTTCAACTATTTTAAGTACACATATGACTTAATAAGGAGTGGTACATGTACAATGTAGTGATATTTTATGTATAGAAAACTTTATCTCTGCACTGATACAATGTTTTACAGTCATGCTGGTTACTTTTATTGCGGGGCCTGCGGTGGCCATGCATACAGACAAGTTGATCCCTCAAAAGTGTAAGTACCGGTAACAGAACCTTTCTAACAAGATCGGAAAATAGTATATTGCCTCTGAATTCACACTGTATACGAACAGCTTCTTCCTATCATTTCTGTTTAAAATATACATGTAATCTCTCTTATTTACAGGAAAAGAATATTTATCCTTGGGCCATCCCACCATGTACGTCTGTCAGGTTGTGCCTTAACTAGTACTCAGCGCTATCAAACTCCTCTTTATGACCTGGTCATAGACCAGAAAAGTAAGTTATTTTAAGATGTCTTGGGCCATCCCACCATGTACGTCTGTCAGGTTGTGCCTTAACTTGTACTCAGTGCTATCAAACTCAAATTTCTATCTTAAAACTCTTTATGACAAAAAGTCCCAAAATTAAAATGTTAGACCAAGCAGTCAATATTTTAATTAATGTTGGACCAGTGGTCAATATTACCGGTACAAATAAGTTGACTGATACACGTCAAAATCATTTGTGATGTCAAGTTGTTAATAATGTTATAACCCCTATCTTTCCTGCATGCTCTTTCTAGTAAAGGCAAAAGAAAATGTAAATTATGTGTATTTAGTTTGTTCTCTTTTAAAATATATTGAAGGGAGGTATAACAAAACAATGATGGACTTTGAATTCGGGCAGCATATGATTTGTTGGACCTGAAGACAAAATGTAGCCCTCCACCTACAGCATCAGGCACATTAATTTTGTCTTAAGTCCAACAAATCATATGCTGCCCTCATCCTCAATCAACAAATGAATAATTACCTATTGTATACAGGTATTATATTTTCCATTCCAAGGTGTTTTAAAACACTTTCATGCCTTTATGGAGAGGGCGGCATAAGCACCATTTTGTCTTTCTGTCTAACTTTTCATGTTCATGTACATGTAAATTCTTAACGAGTTCTATTCTTTTTAAGTGTAATGAGTAGAAAAAACTGTACCATTTCTGAAATCTTTGTATCCATTTTATGAGAATGAGTGACGACCGTACCTGCTTTTGTTTCATATGACCTAGATGTAATAATCCCATAAACCACTGCCAATCTTTCTCAAGTAAGCGTTTTTATTACAGTGAATGAAGAACTCTATGCAACTGGGGTTTTTGAGACCATGAAATCATCCACAGATGAAGATGAACATAGCATTGAAATGCATTTACCATATATAGCTAAAGTCATGGAAAGGTAATATTCTATTTTCCAGAAAATATTTACAGCCATTTTAAACCTTTATTTTATATGCACAGACACCAGACATCACATTGTTTGGCAGAAATTTGAATTGTGACATCATATTTGATCGCACTGACTTTATGCGTTGTCATGTTTTCTACTTTGATGTCACAATGAAAATATCGGCAAATTTTGTGATGTCTGGTGTACATGTATGTCCGCCATGAATCTACTGGAAAATCAGCTTTTGAGTAGAGATTCGTTATATTTAATCGATGTCCTCCATATAGATTGGTGTGCATATTGTTTTTGTCCCGTCTGTTTGACAGTGACAGGGATTTCATATTCAATGTGTATAAATCTATTGAAGTAATATTTCTATTGATTTTAAGGTCGGAGTTTGTTATCTTGACTTTGACTTGATGACCTTAACTTTGACCTTGCCTTTAACCATAAAGACGGCCAACAAAGGCAAATTCCAACATAGTATTTAACAGATACATTTTACTATAGACTTTTCCTTTAAAAATATCATACCTTGTATCATATTGGTCCAATGGCTATGTACTTTAAGATAAGTTTGTTTCTATGATTTAGTGTTCACTCAATTTTTTCTGATAAAACTTTTTAAATGGCAATTCAAATTAAAAAAAAAACCCTTTTTAAAATATTTGTATTATTCAAGCAACATACAATTAAGTTTACTTTTCCATTTTTCACACTGGTGAAAGGTAAAAAATGAGGACTAATGTCATTCACGTACAATATATTGAAATTCAAAACTATTTTAACTTTTCTTAAATGAATGGATGATATATATTTTAAAAGCTTCTTCTGGCAATCAGTATATTGTGAACAGAAATATTGTTGCTAATGATACTTTGAAACTCACCAATAATGAGAATTTATTAAGCTTGATTTTAAAAGTCAATATTTTACATTAGTTGTAGAGGTCAGTTCACGGTGATTCCGGTACTGGTTGGCTCTCTGTCCACCGATAAAGAACAAATGTACGGCGCAATATTCAGCAAATACTTACAAGACCCAGAAAACCTCTTCGTCATTTCCTCAGATTTTTGTCACTGGGGTGAGTGTTGGCTAAAAGTAGCAATGTGTTTGCTAAAAATAGCAATGAGTTTGCTAAAAATAGAAATTTGTTTGCTAAAAATAGAAATGTAAGCGTAGGGAACAGAAGCATTTCCTTAAGAAAAAAATTAATTTTATTCTCATTGAACTGTCCATTTAGGAATTTTTATTTTTGCCTGCAAGACAATGACCTGAATCCAAATTCTTTGTGCCCATTTCAGGATATATGTAACTATGATTTGGTGTGTTATTCTAGGAAGAAACTTTAAAAATATAATGGAAGATGGAATTTTAGGAACTTTTCTATAGATTTAGACGTTATTTTGTATATTGCCAATTTAGCTTACATATTACTCAGAAATACATTGTAAAAGTGTCATTTGTCACTTGATTATATATCTTTGAAGTTGAATACTAATAAGGTTACACACATGTTGGTATACGACATCAGTAACTGTTTAGAATAAAACTTATTTTTAGGTGAACGATTCCATTATACATTCTATGATAAATCCTGTGGTGAAGTATGGCAGTCCATTGAAGCATTAGATAGAATGGTACGTACTTTTTGTCAGTGTATAGGAAAGACATGAAATATTTATATAATTATATTAGTCTGAAAGCACAATGAGACACACCTAATGAGGGTCAAGGTCATATTTTTTTTAGGTCAAACATGCGATGTTGAAGTCTAGTGTTACTGATTCTTTCTTTATTTCTTGAATGATTTGCATAGGGGTGTCACTTAAATGTTGAGTATTACATGTAGGTTGCTAGTAAACTTTTACTTCAAAAAATCCATTACTTTCGTTATTGCAATAAAACTTTGGAAAAGTATTCTGATTGAATAGTGATTGCATCATTCATATCAAATTTGTTTAAAAAAAAGTGAACACTAATATTTAATTTTCTAGGGATAAATTCCTTATTTTGATTGGATTTGTGTATGCAACAAATCACCTTATAACAAATGTGCTATGTTCTCAGGGAATGGAGACAATAGAGAAACTCAAACCATCCCAGTTCACAGAATATCTACGGAAATACCAGAACACTATATGTGGTAGATATCCTATAGGTGTGTTGTTGAATGTAAGTATCTACGGAAATACCAAAACACTATATGTGGTAGATATCCTATAGGTATGTTGTTGAATGTAAGTATCTACGGAAATACCAAAACACTATATGTGGTAGATATCCTATAGGTATGTTGTTGAATGTAAGTATCTACGGAAATACCAAAACACTATATGTGGTAGATATCCTATAGATGTGTTGTTGAATGTAAGTATCAAAAGGAAATACCAAAACATTATATGTGGTAGATATCCTATAGGTGTGTTGTTGAATGTAAGTATCTACGGAAATACCACAACACTATATGTGGTAGATATCCTATAGATGTGTTGTTGAATGTAAGTATCAAAAGGAAATACCAAAACACTATATGTGGTAGATATCCTATAGGTGTGTTGTTGAATGTAAGTATCTACGGAAATACCAAAACACTATATGTGGTAGATATCCTATAGGTGTGTTGTTGAATGTAAGTATCTACGGAAATACCAAAACACTATATGTGGTAGATATCCTATAGGTGTGTTGTTGAATGTAAGTATCTACGGAAATACCAAAACACTATATGTGGTAGATATCCTATAGGTGTGTTGTTGAATGTAAGTATCTACGGAAGTACCAAAACACTATATGTGGTAGATATCCTATAGATGTGTTGTTGAATGTAAGTATCAAAAGGAAATACCAAAACATTATATGTGGTAGATATCCTATAGGTGTGTTGTTGAATGTAAGTATCTACGGAAATTCCAAAACACTATATGTGGTAGATATCCTATAGGTGTGTTGTTGAATGTAAGTATCTACGGAAATACCAAAACACTATATGTGGTAGATATCCTATAGGTGTGTTGTTGAATGTAAGTATCTACGGAAATACCAAAACACTATATGTGGTAGATATCCTATAGGTGTGTTGTTGAATGTAAGTATCTACGGAAATACCAAAACACTATATGTGGTAGATATCCTATAGGTGTGTTGTTGAATGTAAGTATCAAATAACTACTGTGTGTGTAGCAGGATTCATTTTTAGCACGGTTAGCTCTGTCATGAGTATGTTGATTCAAGACTACATTGATATCTTTACTTGTAATATTATGAACTGGAAAATGGCTTGTAATTACATCTATGCAATTTTGTCACTCTGCATCATTTTTTTGCATATTTCTGCTAAACTAAGGTTGCATTAAAATTTATATATGTACAGTATATGTGGAAGATATCATAAAAGTGTATTGTTTGTTATATGTATCAAAACTCTATGGCACATATTTTGTGGATGTCTTGTTAAATGCGAGTATATGTATCAAAGCACCATATATGGTAGGTGTAAATGTAAGTCTTAACAACCTCAGTTGATGGTTTGCTGTCTGCTGTAGGTAATTTTGCTACATAGGTTCCGTCTTGCTAATGGTAAATTGATTGACATTTAAACTTGCTGTCTTTTAATGGTAAATTCATAGAAATAGAATAGAGTAGGATAAGGGTGTGCGCATGTGCAAAGTTTTTCTTCTTTTCAAATTTTATGCACACACCCATGAGTGGCAGAATAGTCACCATGCTGACAGCGGCCACAAAGTGGTAGTAGGAGTGGAAATGGAAATTATTAACTTTGAGAGAAACTGTTCTAGTTGTCAATATTGAAATATATGTTCTATAGTACCAATTTTGTTGTAGTAGACACGTTTTCCGGATATTTGAATCCTCGTCAGAATTACTTCATGTCAAACATTTTAAATACATGTATAGCCAAAGTGAATTTTCCTGGCGTCATCTACAATACAGAGCTAATACAAATCAATGAAATGTTCTATGTATTACTACATGTACTAGTATGACCTTTTTTGTTTCAGGCTGTGAACTCCTTACAGAAGAACGGAAACGGACTTAAGATGTCTTTCAAATTTATAAAATATGCGCAATCAAGTAAATGTAAAAGTATGCGTGATTCCTCCGTCAGCTATGCTTCTGGAGCCCTTGTGATACAGTGATGATTATCAATAGATTAGAACTACTTATATAAATGTGATGTACAAAGAACTTTACAATATAGATGTTGTAGGGCCATGAAGATAAATGTCAAGCTAATTCTGGTCACGTTTCATTGGCCGATACCATCAATTGCATTTTTTCACGGCAATAGATTGAACACATTGTACGAAAAAGCAGTATTGTCACTTTCTTTCTCTGGGAATCAAAAAGCCGAATATAATTGCAACGGAAGGCGATTTTTGCAATGTGTGCATTTGAATCTCTTTTTTTGTATTTTTTTTTTCAGCAAAATTTTGTCATTTTTATAGTAGATTCTCTGCATGTCAAGTAAAATTTCCAGATTATTTCAAAGTTTTCTCACATCAAATGTAATGGTGTATTTTCACAGTATTAGTATCAATCTCAGTCTGAAATAGAAATATGGATTTGCTTTGTACATGTATATTATTAAAGGAGAAAACCAAGTATTTTTGTTATGTACATAATATACCTATTTGTAATTATGGGCAAATCTATGAAATAATGTCAGGGTTTGCATTGAGAAGCAGTAAGTAGTTTGTAAGATAAAGCAAAAGTCGAAAAGGTGTTTGCCAATTGGAGCCTTTGGTTACCATGTTTATTTTTCATATTTTTTTGTTTCTGTTTTACTAATAGGCTCAAAAACACAAACTTTGTATAAGACCCGAGTTCTGGTCATAACTTTGCACTACTTTTATGGATTTGAATATATTTTTTTACAGTACCCAAGGATGTTATGATGTTGAACCAAGGTGAAAGGTTATGGTCATAGTGCAATTGATAGGTCAAACCTTTGTTCAGGTCAAAACTTGTCATTTCTTTTTCTGATTTCATTTATGTTTTACGGAAATGTCACTTTGAACCCAAGAATGTTGCATGACCTTGAACCAAGTTCAAGTACATGTATTGGCAAAGTCAAGGTCAAATTTCATTAGGTTGGTAAAAACTTTGTAAACAATTACTTTATGAATTTTAAGAATATTTCAGTTTTCACAGATTTGTTGCTTTAAATCCAAAATGTATTTATGATCTGGAATCAAAGTCACACCTGCAAGATCATGATAACATTTTCTTGTCATATTTTTTTTTAATCCCAGCAAGGATTTTTAATATTTTTTTCACAGAGTTGTAATTTAGCATCTGAAGATGTCAAGACCTTGAATTGCAAAACTGTTGCTCTGGACCCAATTATGCTATATTTTCTAGAGTACGTTCAATATAATGTGCAATTCCATACAAGTGTGAAGAATATATAATACTTTGACAGCTTTATATACTTTTTGATCCGCTTTGCTGCAGTGCTTCATCTAGAAGCGATAGAATTATGTCACACAGCAATTTCTGCATGTAGCGTATACGCACCTCTAAGGCCCCAACCAATCGGCAGATGACCTATTGACAGTTATCACTGTGCCCATCTGTATTTTCATCAGCGCTAAAACATCAACCATAACTACAATATGACAATAAGGGCTCTCATTTGGTATCGGTATTATTTCCAATGACCTTGAGTTTGACCTTTCAAGCTCATAACTCTACCATGATTGGTATGTTCTCAATTTTGGCATAATAAACATGCATGCATTGTATTTAGCATTTTTTATCTTGAAGGCTACTCTCTTTGTACTAAATATCTGACTGTGACCTTGACCTTTGACCTGCATTCAAAACAAAAATTTAACACTAGTCATAACTAAGTCTACCTCATTTTAATAGGTCATGAATGGCACATGTTCTCCTTGTGGAAAGATCTTTCTGTTTATAATATACCATTTATGATTCTGAACATGTCTTTTGTCCTACATTTGAAAATCTTTTAAAGCATATGCTACTATATGTATGCTATAACAAGTACATACTTTAAAAGTTTTGTGTGTAAGCCTTTTCATAATAAATGTGTGACTAGCGTTTTGTGGACGGCAAGTACCGACTCTCATAGAGTGTCACTGTATATTTTGTATACTTATTTTAACAGGATTCATATTTTAGAGGAGTTAGCGCTGATAAGACTGTGCTAATTCAAGAATACACTTAATCATTAATCTCTTATAGATTAGTCAAAGCACTAATTCAAGATTACGCTAATATGTCAATTTATCTCATTCTGCCCCGCTTCCGCTAAAATTTGGTTGCGCTAAAATAAGTACACATATATACACAATGTCACAGTTAAAAACCGATTGTTCTTGATTTCATTTTGCAGGCAAGGTAGTTGATTGGCCATCCAAAACAATAGTTATTATGAAAAGGTATATTCCTTGTAAACATACCTTTTTGTTCATCCCTTGACCTTGACCTTTGAACCACATTTTGAACTTCAACACTGGCCTTAACCTCTAATGAGATAAAGAAGATCCTGACAACAATCTCAACAGCACTCACAATAGAGAGTCTAAACCATGATAAGAGGCAGGAATCTAAAATTTATTCAGATTTATGTTTTTTTCAATGAAACAAATAACATTCCACTACCAAGTGCTCTTTTAATGTTCAATAGAAGATTATTCAACAAAATAGAAAATCATTTTCCATTTCATGCCAACATTTACAAAGTAAAAAATGCTGTACACTATAGTATTATCAAGAAATCCTAAGATTCATAATTGATATCTTGACAGAAGAACTCAAATGGCAAAATAGTATCACAAATACGTATACGTGTATATCACAACTGAAAATTGAACATATGATAAACTCATTATTAATGCTTATAACAGGGTGTCTGATATTTAGTACAAATGGAAATATTGATAATGACTGTCTTAATTTGGGTGTTCATGGTAGTATAATTCTGGTTGGACACATGAATTTGTACGAGACCAACCAAAAATATTTTATTATGAACACCCAAAGTTAGTCATTTCTTAACGAAACTGAGGGAGACATTACTGCAGGCAGATAGAGTATAGAGTATAAAACTTACGCATGTTAAATCACACAATATATGAGAGACAATACTTCTCATGATTACTAGGTTACTGGATTGTTCTTTAGACAAAGACACGTCCTAAAAATAGTAATACAGCAGTAAAAAACTTCCTTAAGGTGGGTCCCTACTCGTGAATTTAACAGATAAATTTTGTATTTTAAGGTTATTTTCTATACATAATAGTCAAAATGACATAATGAACACAGACATAGATAGGTAATTTTGTTTTCATTAAAGATACAGTACATTACAGAACAGGACCCTAACATTTAATAAAGCCTACGCTCACGCAGCAAGATACGCCCGTTGGGATTTTTTTCACAACACCAAAATATCGAAGTCCCATAACTCCATAAGGACAAATTGGATGAACCTAGCTTAAAATCGAAAGGCGGCTTCCTCTTCAAAGTCTGATCAAAATGTACAAATATCATGAAAATCTGTTTACACATATTCAAGTTATTGCGTTCCATGCACCTATATTTTGCCCATTAAGCTTAACATGTATGTGCATATAACCCCCCCCCCCCCCCCCCCATTACACATAATTTCTGGATTATGTGACAAAAAATTCAAGAACCCCTTATATATGTGAAAGAACATCCTTTCTACTTGAAGTATACAAAATTTCAAAACATTTCAACCAGAAATAGATTTTTAAATAATTTTTAACTATTATAGTATATTTTCACTGTATTTTAAAATATCTAAGTCCCATAACCCTGTAACGACATATCGAATGAACCTGAAAATCGAAAGGCGGCTTCCTCTCCACAGTCCAATCAAAATGTATGAATATCATGAAAATCCGTTGACGCATATTCAAGTTATTGCGTTCCATGCGCCTATATTTTGCCCATAGCTTAACATGTATGTGCATATAACCCCCCCCCCCCTTCCTATTACACACAATATCTCGCTTATGCGACCAAAAAATTAAAATCCCGTTACATATGTCAAAGAGCATCCTTTCTACCTTAAGTATACAAAATTTCAAAACATTTCGACCAGAAATAGATTTTTAAATAATTTTAAACTATTTTAGTATATTTTCACTGTATTTTAGAATGTCTAAGTCCCATAACTCTGTAACGACATATCGAATGAACCTGAAAATCGAAAGGCGGCTTCCTCTCCACAGTCCAATCAAAATGTATGAATATCATGAAAATCTGTTGACGCATATTCAAGTTATTGCGTTCCATGCGCCTATATTTTGCCCTTAGCTTAACATGTATGTGCATATAACCCACCCCTCCCCCCTTCCTATTACACACAATATCTCGCTTATGCGACCAAAAAATTAAAATCCCGTTACATATGTCAAAGAGCATCCTTTCTACCTTAAGTATACAAAATTTCAAAACATTTCGACCAGAAATAGATTTTTAAATAATTTTTAAATATTTTAGTATATTTTCACTGTATTTTTAAAATCTAAGTCCCATAACTCTGTAACGACAAATCGGATGAACCTGAAAATCGAAAGGCGGCTTCCTCTCCACAGTCTGATCACTATGTATAAATTTCATAAAAATCCGTTGACGCGTATTCAAGTTATTGTGTTCCATAGGCGGACGGACAGACGGACGGACTTCGCCATACCATAATACGTCCCGTCAAATGACGGGCGTATAAAAATTGAGAAATATCAAATATCCATCATATGCTTTTGAACCCTCCAAATTCAGTGATGATACGGGTATGTTTATTTGTTTTGTTTTATTTTATGATAACAAGTCATATAGAAGAAATACAACATATAAAATGATATTGTAACATAAATCTAAGTATGATATATCTCCAAACATTAGGGTACCCCCTTATAATTTCATAACATTTTTGACCAAGAATATGTACTAAATCCAACTTTTTGTACAAAAAACACAGATGATTTTTTTTCATTTTGTAATATTTCATAAAATTATGTGTGTAGATGAAGAAAAAATCACATACAGGTACACAATTTTTGAAATGATCAAGGTTTGGCTCCAAACATAGGGGTACCCCCTTATAATGTTATCATATTTTCGACAAATAATATATTAAGTATATCACATTTTTGTGCAAAAAACAACAGACAGAATTTCTTCAAATTGGATCATTTTATACGATAATATATATAGATGGTGAAAAAATCGCATACAGGTATACAATTTTATAAATGATCAAGATGTGGCTACAAACATAAGGGTACCCCCTAATAATTTCATCACATTTTCAACTAAGAAATTAAACTATATGATTGGTGTGGACATTGATAGATTGCACCATCTTTTGCTTCTTTTGGCATTTAAGATCTTCTGTCTGTCTTTTTCAATGTGCTGGCTCGTCCCTCACCAGCCATTGTAAAACGTTATACACAGACTGATGCATATAAGGAAAAACCTATAACGGTTCGAGTAGGGAGCCACCTTAATTCGCTTCGTATTCTAAGATGTATGTCAAAACTACACATAAATATTCACACTTGTCAAAGACGCACTAATACTGCAAAATTTATAGTCAAATAAATAATGTTTATAAATCTAACTTAAGGCATTCGAGGTATAATACTCTACAGATAACAGAAAAATTAAATACCACCAAGTTGGCTGATTCTTAGATGCATGACTTCGGCAATGTTCGGGACAATACATTTTCATGGTGAGTTGAATGAAACATAAAAAAAAATTCCAAGGAATGCATACATGTATGTCGCCTGCGAAACATAGCGACACTTACGAATCACTTTTATATATAGGGTGTGACACTCAAAGTGTGAAAGACAGACAGACAAATAGACGGACGGACAAAGTGATCGCACTCAACATAAAAAATATATGTATGATATGAAAGTACATGATTTCTAGCTTTTCGACGATACATGTATATATTAATATTTACATTCCTACTGCGTTTCCCTTATATAAAGGTACCAAACCAACTGTTGCTTTATTTCTCGATAATCGCAAGAGCCTATCACGTGACTTTAGAACTTACGCGGATTAATTTCTAATAAAATGCCCATTCTATTTATTGCTTTAATACAGATTCAAAACATGTATCCATTATCAAACGACGCCATCTACCCCCAGTGATTAAATGTGTCAAAATCTAGGTCACCCACATGTACACTTCCAAGAAGTGTGACGTAGTAAGTCGATCACGCGTCAGTAGACGAAGTTCAAGGACGAACTGCATTGTTGTCTGCAGAAAGATGCCGTGTTTGGATGAGCGAATATTCAGGCATAAGTGGATCAAATATTCAGTATTCAGGATTCATAATATCAGAAATACTTCGAGTATCAGCGAATTTAAGCCATGATGTTGAGGTAAGTCATGAAAACACCGAAAGTTTTCGCATTTTCGACGGCTGTACTCGACTTTTGCATTATTCTAATTACTTCCAGATGAAATAGGGTATTTACAGAAGTTTGTATACAATAATACCGATTGATTTCATATGTCTCAGCAGTTTTACAGTGTGTTAAAAAGAGTTTTCAAAAGTTTTCCCTTCAGTTCTGTGAAATTTCTCCAGTTTAACTCTCCGCCATGTCTGAATTATGTTGGACAAAAGTCACGAATTTTCACGATTCAATTTTCTTCAGTTTTAATTGAAATGTTCAAAATACAGCAAGAAGACAAAATTCAGTTTCTCATTTTTCAACAACGTTTCCGTACAGAAGGTACTACTTCGAATCAATCGAAAAACGTCGAATGTTCGTTTGCTCTTACGTCAAATGTCGTTCTCCCTCCGCAATGATATTTCAAATGTTAAGAAACTGGATAAAGAATTGACAGAAATAACTTAGTTAACACGTAAAATGTAAATATAAGGATTGTTTTTCAGCTTTTGCGCTTTATCAGTGTGTATTGGCAGTAGGGAATGGAAATTCATGAAAAGCACTTCGTGCTTTACATATTTTGTTTCCATTCCCTACTGCCAATACGCACCGATAAAGCGCAAAAGCTGAAAAACAATCCTTAATTATAGTACTCCTAATACATTAAGGGCATGTGTAAGCCTTGACTTGGAGAAACATCACCTGTCTGAACATTCCATTGATTTTGATTGTTTTATTACCATGGCTATCACAAACAGACTTCACTGTTTTGAATTTGGAACTTGTTTGAATTTAATCAAATTTCCTGTAGGGTCAATTCATTAGCACATTCAAATAAAATGTATGTTCAAAATAGCATAGGAGGGAAGGTGCTAAGATGTGAACCTTGTTTAATTTCGATGATATTTTTGAATGAAATGACAAGTTTCCAAAATAGCAAAATAATATTTATGACGTCAAATTGATAAAGTGCCAAAACAAAGCTTCTTTCAGGTTCAAACTTGCAACAGGAATCACTGTAGTTCTTTAGCATAAATGACAATGATGGGTAAGCCAACGTGGTCAAACATAGACTTTACAGTGGTTTATAATTATTTTGGGTGATCAATCCTAAAATATGTTTTAGGGTCAGGTATTTAAATGAGCTGAATCACTAGACAAAAGATCACTCATAGCCAGACAATTTTTCAAATTGTTTGGAATTTCCAGCATTTTAACAGCATCATGTACCCTTGTCCCGAACATCTTCCTTAGATAATTTCTACACAAAGCTAGAAGCCTTGGCGGAGTGGAAACAAATTTTGTCAATAGTGAACAAAGTGTCTCATTCTCTATAGCCCCTGGAGGAAATTCGCCCATTATCAGCCATTTCTCGGCATAAATGTTGTACCCAGCAGATACTAGCAGTAATGCTATTTCTGTGCTGTTGCGATCAGCTGCCACATATAAAGGTGATCTAGGCTCGGAGTAAATGGCAACGGCTATATCGGAATTAGAATGCTGATTCCCTCCCTTTGATTGCACTTCCATGGCAACGTTTTTAGACAGCAGCATCTTCACCAAATTTTTGTTCTTTTTGTAAACGGCATTCCATAAAGGGGTTACACTTAAATCACTGCGAGCATTTGGGTCTGCACCATACTGTAGGAGAATTTCAACCATTTCCTCATTTCCGTTAAAAGACGCATAATGAATGGGCGTGTCGGCATCTTTGTCAGAATTATTAACATTACATCCTAATGGCAACAGCATCTTCACCGTCGGCAGGAAGTTGCCATGAGCGGCAAGCGACAAAGCAGTATTTTTATCGCCCGTTTGTAAATCATGAGGTATACCTGCCTTCAATAAAAGATCCACAATTTCCAGTTTGCCATTCCATGCTGCAACATGTAGAGCATTGTAGCCCTGAACATTTGCTTTGTTGACATTTGCTCCATATTTGAGTAATGCTTCTGTGGCACTTTTGTACCCATAAATTGACGCGATGACTAGCAATGGGTTCTCAGCATCATCCAAGTTTGGGTCAGCACCATTCTCCAAGAGGTAGGTCAGTATAGGATTTTCATCTACAATGTTATAATAAAGTTTATAGCGATTTTAAATATTCAAATTTGAAGATGCTGGATTAGCAAAATTTCACTTTGTTAATTTTTTTCAATATTCAATTATTTTTTGAAAAATGCTTTTGACTGTTTGAATGTTCAAAACTTTGTGACTTTGAAAAATAAAGATAAATCTTTCATTTCTTTCCTAAAATGTATTTTTCACAAAATTATGATTAAGTGCTACATGTAAGACCTTGAATTCTGACCTGTAGAATCCTAATCAAATTTTAGAGGAATTATATAAAAATATTTTAGTTATGTATAAATTACATGTAATAGCCTATATATGATTGTAGCAATGGATCATTTTCCTATCTTGTTGGAGAGCTTTTAAAAAATGTCAGAGTTAACATCTTTTGCGTTGTTTTTTTAAATGACATCACTGCCAATAGATGCAAGTGATGTGACGATAAAATAGAGCGCAAAAACTTTGTACATCGGACATTTTACGTCATTTTGTCAGCCTTTATGAATTTCAGCAAGTGGTCTGAGTATTGAACTGTGTTTTGTATTGACTCACCCATCAGTTGTAGTGTAAGTAGAAGAGCAGTATCTCCTCTCTTGTTTACAATATTGACATCTGCCCCATGTCTGACTAGGGCCTCCACATAATCAATGCCCCTGAAGATGGCCTCGTGCAGGGCCGTATTTCCTCGGCTATTCTCTATATCTGGATCAGCCTTTGCTTTCAGGAGCATAAAGAATGCATCCACCACTTCATATCGTACTGCTAACATCAGCGCAGTCTCTTGTCGTCTATTTTGGCAATCTACATTTATTTCCGGACATTCTAGCAATATTTCCACGATGTTACTTCTCCTATATTTGACAGCACTTATAAGGGCCGGGACTCCCTCTGGTTGGTATTTAGCATTCACATCTGCGTCCTGCGCCAGAATAAAGCGCACTACATCAGGATTACTGCCTGCTGCACAACAAACGGCATACATTAACGGAGTGTAGCCACATGCGGTAGTTTTTGCGGAAAATGAACATTTATTTTCTACTAGAAGTTCTAGAGCTGTCCTATTCCCAAAGCCTGCTGCTGCGTGAACAAGGTTTACCGAACTGAAGCGTGATTTTCTCCCACTAGGCATCTCCGATCCACAGGTACAACTACCGCGCCGTATGAATTCCTCTACCAACTCCAGATCTCCTGTTAAACCATTCTTTTCATTCAGAGGATGGTGTTCCATCTTTGATGAACAGGAACATGTCAAGTTGGTTGCTGAAATAGAATTAAATTTTCAAATTTATGTATTCTAAGTATTTAGGAAATGACTTGAATTTTATTTTATTTTTTTTTATTTTCATTCAATGGAGGTATATTACCATGAAAAAAGGGCAGAACAATTATGTACCATGTCTATGTTAAAGGAGCTATTAAGATAAGGCGTAAAATCTGCCCTGAAAAGTCTAATTTTCAAAATTCGAAAATTGAGGAAAATTTTTGGTAAAAATAATAAGTAACTTAGTCCAGATATGAATCTTCTGTCATGTTGGATAAATTATGCAAAATATGACCGATTTTGGGGTCAAAATAACCGTTTTCCCCATAGAAATCAATGGAAAACGGAAAAGTTTTTCTACAACATTGTTCCCCCCCCCCCCTCGGTTCAGAATGCCATTTTCACCAAAAGTGTATATCTATAAAACACACTTTCTGGCCAAGTGGGGTTCTGGACTGAGGGGGGGAACAATTCCCAAAGGCGAAAAAAGGGGGGGGGGATGGATAAATATTTTACAATCGGTCTTTAGAGCAGTAAAATAAATTAAAATTGTAATTTTTTCCTTTAGTATCATGTAAACATCTATTCAGAGTGTGTTCCGATCAAATATTTAAGCGTTAGGTAGAAAATAAAAGAGAAAGTTGTCTATTTCTACACTGTGCGTATTTCGCGCCTGAAAGCTACACATGTGACCGATAAATACAAAATATAACCGTTTTTAAGTTTCCGGATTGCGGATTTTGCCGATTATATTGATATAATAACCTCAAGGTTAATTTCTCTTATCCAGTTTCAATATTAAAAGGTACAGAAGTATAATATGAATCAAATTTGTGTAAAGTAATGTAATTTTTGTGCATTTTCGCTCGATATTTGACGTTTTCTCTCATCAGTACCCCCTACCTCTTCAACTCGTAATTACAACATCTTTCACCAAATCTATTTAAATAAAATTCCTACTTGAAACCTTCTAATACTTTATTTTATAAACCCGATCACTTTTTTCCTGAAATAGAAGGACAGCGCACGAGAAATAATCGAGTAATTTCAGGGCTAAATCAAGCTCTTATCTTAACAGCTCCTTACTCAATGGTACAGTTTTCCATACTTTTATTAGTATACAATGTACATGTATCGCCATCCAACAAAAAACAAATTAGGGTCATTTCTCATCAAATAATTTCCTACTTATGACCTTTAAATTCCCTGTTATCCAACCATGAACCATTCACTACTTTTTAACTTTTCAAAAACATTACTTCTGCAATAATGTCACTGGAGACTACAAATTTCAGAGAAATCTGCTATAAGAGAGTACTTAATGAAGGCTACGTAAACTGAAAAATGTTTAACATGTAATAGATACCAATGAAAAATCAAATAGTTCACATATTATAATTAAATTCACTTATCATTAATGCTTATGCATTATTACATGTATATTTCAATGTAAATTTTCAAAATTGACCTTAATTTCTGCTAAATAAGTACATGTACTGTTAACTGGCCTCGACTTAAACTATATTTTCAATCATTAATGACCATGGAAAGTTTAAACTTTTCTTTAGGGGTATGAAATAAATGTTTATTGCATGATAAAACTAACTGTCTCTTCTATCTTAAAATTGCTTTGCTAAATTTGAAGAATAAATGAAAGTTCTAAAATGAACATTTCTAATCAAGCTTACTTGCTGTGGCGAATCACAAGAATGCAAATAAAACACTTGCACTGAAATCCCCTTCAATTAAACAAGGTAGATACTGTCTAAATCTACCTTTAATATATGAATCTATTTTAGGCCTATATCATACTAGCATCATTATCAACTATATTATGGTAATCTTATCTGGTCAAGAATAGAGGTACATGTATATCCAGAGAACACTTAGTAAAACAGAGAAATTGTGTTCATTTACTTGCACCATTTATCATAACATAAAATAATAAGAACATTTTCTGTTTAATGAGTGTTCTCTGAATATACCGATATACTATTTAGACAGTTGTTACATGTACCTTGTTTAATTGGAAGGGGATTCCCATGCAAGAGATTATTTGCATATTAGGTTATTCGCTACTGTGTAACTCCAATAATTGAGATACATACCCACTACCATCTCATCCTTGAGTAAAGTTGAATACTTCTGGAACAGAGTTTTTAGGTCAGGACTGTCCAGAACCACAGCACAATATAATTCAGCATGAGCCCTCCTTACATCTATATGAAAATAGATGATAATACAATGAACACCGAGTTCTTCGTGTAAATTGAAATATTCAACGAGCTTTTACGGTGTGAATTACAAGTTTAATATTGTATTCATTCAATTATTTTAAATAAAGCAATATCCATCATAGCTTGATCAATTTATTTAAATCATACATTGTACATAACTATTGATAGGTATAAGTTTTTTTTTAAGATATGGACTATATGGGTATCAAAATCATTCCAAGGAATTCATGTGTCGCCTGCAAAACATAGCAGCACTTACATGTAGCAATCACTTTTATATTGGGTGCGACATCTAAGTGTGACAGACAGATGGACAACGGACAAAGTGATCTCTAAGTGTCACTATGCTTCGATGTCAAGTATTGCTTATAATTACATAAATTCATAAAACATTCATACATAGATCATCCATGGTGTGAGATGTGTAAAGCTCAGGCTACCATTCTGAAAGTAGAAAATAACAGAGGATATAGTGGTTTGCTCATTTGCATTATTTTTTAAATTTTTTTAAGAAAGCCCGAGGAGAATCTACCAGTAAAATTTACTAGGAACTAGCTCTACTAAATATCAGGGATATTATACAGCTATTTACTTTTACTGAGGTACATTACAATGGTTTAGCTCCCCAAGAAGACAATATATATTCATCATGTCCGAAGGGCAAAGTGAATATTGTTTTTGAGGGATTGTATTTACCAAAATAAAAGTAAAATAATGATTTTATTACATGAAGTTTCAAAATCATCTATATGAATTTAGGGCTGCCACAATTCACCGCAATTCTGGATTCACCCCAGTTCTGGATTCATCGCGGTTAACATGGTTAATGACGACGGTTCAATACACGATACGAGGAGGGGCCATATCATTTCTTTACGGTTTAATTTCAGCATTCATCATGTTAATAAATAGATAGATTTATTCATTGAAGAGCAAGTGACCATATTTCGCCATATTTTTCGTACATTTCCTTGAAAATCTCAAAACTTGGAGGCAAATTCAATAATTGCTTTTGCTAGAATTTAATTTAACTCAATTCTCGATCGAAGAACTACAAAAAGAATTTATTTTATGCAATTCATTGTTTCCTTATAAAACATCAAAATATTTCGTTTCCATGTTTTTGGGGGGTGACTTTACTTCGCATTTTTGTTCATATGTATCCTACATGTATTTACACACAAACCGACAAAAATTTTTATTTCATTTTCAGGAAATGTTTCGTCACCACCACTACTTCTATGAAATCATGCCAAATAAAATGTTTTCTTTTTTTCTTTTGATTTTTGTAAAAATTTCAGATGTTTACGTCTAAAATTTGGTGTTTTCGTTCAATTTTCCCCATTTTGTTGTATTTTTTGGTCAAAATTGAGTGAAGGATGACTATCACAATCTATCAAAACATGACTACTACGGTCATATTTGAAAGGATATTGAAAAATAAACTTGACGAACATTTCCGATAACCAGTGAGACACAGTTTACTATAAAACGGCGAAATATGGTCACCGGCAAATTATGGTTCCTCGCTCTACATTGTATTCTATTGTATTGTATATTATATATATTGTATTGTATATTGTATTCTAGTGGAACATGTCAGACATTGACAAATTCAGATGAATGAAGTCATCATTCTGTCTGGTAAAATATTGTACTTCACCAGACCAAATGTCCTGTAAAAATATTTCTGCCTTCGTGAGTCTGTATTCTGGTGTCAAAGCAGTAACTGAATGATTTTGAAGGTTTATTCACAATAACTTCGTTGTTTTGTGAAATTGAGACATGAAACTTGGAACAAATAATGGTTGGCTTATATCTCAAATATTTATCGAATAATTATCTAAAAAGTTTGGACTTTCATCATCTTTTACGTCGATCTTTTAACCACAAGATTTCATCAATTTTGAAACTTTGCTAAAGCAGTAACCGAACGATTGAGCATTTGGATGTGTTAATTTATTGATCGATTTTCAATTCTGTGTTGATAAATCTGAAGTAACATCTTTTCCAAAAACAGATTTGAAGAATGTTTTGAAAAATTCCTTCAAATATAGTTCCTACTGAAAGTTTTAGGAGGGTACCTTTTCCCAACCGTAATATCTCATCTGAAACTATCATTGCTTAATAAATGACTAAAATCTATTCACCAAGTCACCCTTTTATAAAAATGTTGTCACTGATTTTGATTTCTAGTGAAACTTTATAAGTTTCCTTAATTTTATCCAATTTGGTTGATTCAAATACCCCCTACACCGTAATAGTTGGGTTACTTCTTCCGTTCAGTTACTGCTTTGACACCAGTATATGCATGTAAAGCCAATCAGAAAATGGGGAACAATCCCATTCATGTAATAAGCTAAGATAGGGGGTGATAATGGATGTTGACAACAGTGAAGGAGGCTGAAAATAAATATGTCAATAAATAAATGATTACATAAATAACCTAAAAATCAATCAAGCCTCTGTCATAGTCTGTGTACGACAGGATCGAATGCAGAAAACATGATTGAAAAGCTTTTCTCTTATTTTGCCGATCGATATAAATTGTTCTATTTGTACCTATGATTTGTAAAACTTTATATAATTGTGACAAAAGAATTGTTAATTCGACAATAAAGTACAAATATCTACAAACTGAAGTTCTGGAATGTTGTCAAACAAAGCAGGAAACTAAAATTCGAAACAAGTTTGCGTTTTGACACGAAACTAAAAATCCGGAAGGGATCGGTCGGTAACACACCTGCCCCTCAATCGGAGTATGGAGAACGTCAGTGAAGGTAGATTTAGTATAAAAATGTTCTTCTAAGTCAAAGCATGAACGAAAAGTTTAAAAAGAAATTAGAACTAACCTGATAATATATTGAGGGGGGGGGGGGGGGGGGGGCAGTCTCAGTTTTTGGGATATATTCAGCATGTTTCTTATTCGATCCTTGTAGTTGTCGACAGGCACTTGTTGCATGAAACTCGTTTAACAATTTTAAAGTACCTGTGGTGTGTCATATGTATCATTGCTTGTTTGCAGCATGCAATTTTTAAATCAGTAGCTGTTATTGTGGGGAGGGGCTCTCCTACTCCCTTCCTCACTCCTCCCATCCCCTTTCTTCCCCCTCCAATCCCCTTCCTCCATCCACCCCTTCCCTTACCCTTCTTACTCTCTCCCACCATCCCTCCTCTTGCTCCCCTTCCTCTGACCCTCCTCTTCCTCCCCCTACCTCCCTCCCCATTTCCCTTCCTTCCTGAATTCCTTTACTTTCTTCCCTCCCCCACTCCCTCCTCCTTCCCCCTCTCTTTTACCCTGTCCACCCACTCTATTATAACAGTCATATTTTCAAAACAATTTTAAAACAATTTAAATTGAACCATAATATTAAAGATATAATATTAATGTAATTTTTTGAGGAATTATTTTGATAAATTGTCATGACATGTACTTACATATTATTGTTTATATTTGGTGTTGTGTATATATATATAGTGAGTTTGCAAGTACTTCGTGATTTCTAATTCTTCATTGACTTCAACATGTTAAAATGATCAAATAGTCCTAACCCTACCCTATTAAGCCTAACACTAACCCAACCCTAACCCAACAAGCATTTCTCCCACAATTTAATAGTTTCAGTTTTCTTCATCAAATTACCAAGTACTCTCCTTTCCAATGACTATTTTTTAAAGAGCTTTGTGCCACACCAGGGCATCAGGGATTGGAGGCCTTAAAATAAGGTCGTACATGACCCTTGCATCATAAAAAGCATCCTAGCTACACAACTGGACCTGTTGATTCAATGATGACATTTTATATGTAAAGGAGAAAATATATTTCAGACGGTGTATGTGATACTAAATTTACATTGTATATACCTTTTCTTTTTGTAGGTCATAGAAAGGCTTTGTCTGAACTGTACTCAGCAATATCAGCTTATGATAGTAATCTTGAAAGTCTATTTGAACACTACCGGGAATTCCTCAACACTCAAGTTCGTATTGGTAAGTACATTTATTGTAGCTTCAATGCAAAGATCTGGAAATGTTGGGAGATCCCTCAATTGCCTTGAATCGCTGTTAAATGTGCTTCATCTTTTGGCAGAAGTCTATTTGAAAAATGCATAAACTGGAACTTAATGCCTTGTTTTTCCCCAATTAGATCGGTTCATAATTCCTTTTCAGAACATTCCGTCTATATCAAGCTAATTTTTCCTATTTTCTATTCACCTTGATACCACAGGGATGAGGTATCCCCAATACAAACCCTTTCCTCTACAAAGTCCATATTAAAAGTAACCTTGATGCTTGAAATATAGGAACATTCAGATTCCCTATACAACTTGAAATACTTGAGAATTCGTCCACTGGTTAATTGATTCAACTCTTGGCATCGATCGCATGTTGAAAACCTGTATTTCATTCTATATACGACGCCAGGAAAAATCACTTTGGCTTTATTCAACCTGTTTGACATTAATATCAGA
The DNA here is from genome assembly GCA_033119305.1 of Pinctada imbricata. Lineage (NCBI taxonomy): Eukaryota > Metazoa > Mollusca > Bivalvia > Pterioida > Pteriidae > Pinctada > Pinctada imbricata. The sequence goes on along the minus strand of VSWD01000009.1, from coordinate 45,995,228 downwards.
CAAAGGTTTCTTAGTTTCTGATGTTGACAGCCATTCAAACGCAATCGAAAATACAAGTATCTGACCCATCATTCTGGAAAGAGGGATCTTAAATGCTTAAAAGATTGTACTCAATGTCTTCCGAAATGGAATGAGTTAAAGAAGATCCTGACGATAATCTCAACAGCACTCACAATAGAGTACAAAATATGGCATCGACGGACCCCTAGCAAGCTAGGTGGGACCAGGTGCCCGGGAGGAGTAAGCATCCCCTGTTGGCTAGCCGCACCCGCCGTCGATGTTAAAGCACGAAAATGAAAACAATATATAAACTTCATGCACTGTCTGACGTTATGTCTATATAGAAAGTGCTATGGCGACAATGTCAGGGAAATATATTCAAAACACTTACTGTCAAACCCCTCGCGGGGAACTTTTTTACGAGCTCCACATGGCAAAGGGCATAAGTGTGACACAAATGAGTTAAAGAAGATCCTGACGATAATCTCAACAGCACTCACAATAGAGTACAAAATATGGCATCGACGGACCCCTAGCAAGCTAGAGGTGGGACCAGGTGCCCGGGAGGAGTAAGCATCCCCTGTTGGCTAGCCGCACCCGCCGTCGATGTTAAAGCACGAAAATGAAAACAATATATAAACTTCATGCACTGTCTGACGTTATGTCTATATAGAAAGTGCTATGGCGACAATGTCAGGGAAATATATTCAAAACACTTACTGTCAAACCCCTCGCGGGGAACTTTTTTACGAGCTCCACACGGCAAAGGGCATAAGTGTGACACAAATGAGTTAAAGAAGATCCTGACGATAATCTCAACAGCACTCACAATAGAGTACAAAATATGGCATCGACGGACCCCTAGCAAGCTAGAGGTGGGACCAGGTGCCCGGGAGGAGTAAGCATCCCCTGTTGGCTAGCCGCACCCGCCGTCGATGTTAAAGCACGAAAATGAAAACAATATATAAACTTCATGCACTGTCTGACGTTATGTCTATATAGAAAGTGCTATGGCGACAATGTCAGGGAAATATATTCAAAACACTTACTGTCAAACCCCTCGCGGGGAACTTTTTTACGAGCTCCACACGGCAAAGGGCATAAGTGTGACACAAATGAGTTAAAGAAGATCCTGACGATAATCTCAACAGCACTCACAATAGAGTACAAAATATGGCATCGACGGACCCCTAGCAAGCTAGAGGTGGGACCAGGTGCCCGGGAGGAGTAAGCATCCCCTGTTGGCTAGCCGCACCCGCCGTCGATGTTAAAGCACGAAAATGAAAACAATATATAAACTTCATGCACTGTCTGACGTTATGTCTATATAGAAAGTGCTATGGCGACAATGTCAGGGAAATATATTCAAAACACTTACTGTCAAACCCCTCGCGGGAAGTTACCGGATGTGACAGTTCTACCGAATTGAAGCGACGGGTGTTGCATGCAAGCAGGAATTATGCTTACTCTTCCTGGGCACCTGGTCTCACTCCCATGATATCGGGAGTTCGCTTCTTTACATGTGGTGGAGGTTTTTGTTTGTTTGCTTTGGTTTCTGTTTTATCCTGATTTTGTATGCCTTCGGTTTCTGATTTTCTGAATTATCGATTTTGTGCTGTATTTAGGGATATGGTCATTATCCATATTTGTCATTTATAAGACTTCCCCGTAGCGGCAGAAGGATTGTGCTATAAAATTATATACATAATCCGGATGTTGGAATAGGAACTCCATGACGGGCCTTCCCAAACCTCATCAGAGAAGACAGGGCTTTAACAGCTGGTCTTTGAAAGCTGGTCGGACTCCTTGAGTGATTGCATTCAGTATAGGTAGCTTAATCAAGCTGGCAAAGCACAGCGTGTTTTAGCATGCCCTTATCTTTAGATTCTATTTGCAATTTTTTCATCTGTTTGTTAAGTACTTTGGTTTTCGTTTTGCGGTCGTGTTTGTGTCGATCTTCCGGAAAAGTGGAAGCATAGCAGATTGCCATCCTATGTTGGCATCGGTTGCACATCGGTTTAGTCTTTTGTTTTTTGTCTTCCTTGTTCCTTATGTATCTCTTGGTATGCCTATTCACTCTTTGTTTGATAACTCTTTAATTGACCCTTCCGATTGCGGGAAAAAAAAATGCAAAATTTCGTGACGTCACAATGCCTTTACCTCGGAAAAACAAGCTTCGAACGTCAAACACTGAAATTGCATTGTGACGTCAGTGAATTTCTCAAATTTTTCCCGCGTTCGGAAGGGTCGATTTGTTTTTGCATTTTGGGTGTTTTACTGGATGTGCTGCAATGGAGTCTTGATGGAGATACTTTCCTTTCTTGAAATATCTTCAAATTCAATAGCATCATTTAAAACAGATAAATTTGCAGCATGGACTAGACATGCACGTTTCGGGTACTTAACTCTCGTCATTGACCCTCAATTTAAAGAATGTAGTATGTCCAAAAAGTGTGAAAGTAATTATGTCGAAAAATGTACCGAAAGATTTCGTCAATGGTACTGCATTTCAAATTCTTATACATTTACATACTCCAAACGTGAGGTACATTTGATGAGGATTTAATATCCGAAAATTCAAATATCCAAGGCTGATGGTACGTCCATATTTGGAAATTCGTGCTCAGAAGGCTGCTCTATAACAGCAGTGGGCATTAAAATTTTGTTATCTCCTTATAGTGTTTCAGATAAGATAAAGACGATCATGACGACAATCTCAACAGCACTCACAATAGAGCACCAGTTTGAGCATCGACGGACCCATAGCAAGTCAGAGGTGGGACCATGTGCCCGGGAGGAGTAAGTATCCCCTGTTTGGCTAGCTGCACCCGCCGTCGATGTACACGCACGAAAACGAAAGCAATATCTACAAAATATGTAGTCTGTGAAATTATGCTGCAAAATTATGAATGTTGATCAATGGTTTAACATTGCAATGAATTCCAAGATATGGACTGAAATCCGTGTTTTCGAGCATGTACAATAGCAGGGTATACTCATCGTGAAACAGTGTGAAATAAAGGACAATCAAACCTGGTCAACTTCATCTACATGTTGTCTTAGTTCCCCGCGAGGGGTTTGACAGTAAGTGTTTTGAATATATTTCCCTGACATTGTCGCCATAGCACTTTCTGTATAGACAGAACCACAGACAGTGCATGTATGTAATATATTTTCATTTTCGTGCGTGAACATCGACGGCGGGTGCGGCTAGCCAACAGAGGATGCTTACTCCTCTCGGGCACCTGGCCCCACCTCTAGCTTGCTATGGGTCCGTCGATGTTCAATTTGGCGCTCCATTGGGAGTGCTGTTGAGATTATCGTCAGGATCTTCTTCAACTCATTACAATCTATTTTGTTGAACACTAATTGTTGTTTTAACAGCCACATGTGGGGAGCCAGAATGTGAATGTACCCGGTTAGAATACATACCAGTCCAGAATCCTCTGTTTGTGGCTGACTGCATCAGGAATGGGAGGTGTGAAAACTGTATTCATGAGAACAACAAAGAGAAGGTCTATTCAGGAGTGCATCTCGTTCATATTGCTGTATTAAATCTAAACAAACATGCGGTACATTTGTTGATCAAGTATGAATGTGACTTCAATGTGAGGACAAAAATTATTGGAGATACTCCTTTACTAGTCTTGCTGAAGATGGACAGCAACTTAATCAGTGAAGAAGCACAACTGATGGAAACACTAGACCTGATACTTACAAGTAATGCGGATGTGAATATCGCCACAACCCCTGATGGAGATTCGCCATTGATAATTGCTGTGGAGAAAAGAAGTATAAACGAAGTAAGACGACTTCTAGAAGTAGAGAATATAGATTTAGAGTACAAAACACCAGAACCTTGGTGTCATACGGCACTATCATACAGTATTATATTCCAGTCTCAAGAGAAATGCAAATTACTTCTTGAGAAAGGAGCCGATGTCAATGTGCGTGGTAGAGACGGCTTCACTCCTCTGATACAGGCTATCGGTCTGGGGGCGGAGTTTTTGCAACTTCTTATTGACTTTGGTGCGGATGTGAATGCCAAAAGTGATACTGACGTAACACCTCTCTCGAATGCAATTCAAAGCGGTAAGTTATGACTTTAATTTTAAAAAGACGTTTGGATTCTTATGCAGAATAACCATATACGGTAATTTAGGTGTCTTTGGACTTTGATGATACGCTTTAATGATACAACAATATCAATTGGTAATTATTAAGATACGAAAATGACCATCCATAAGATCATGGTGCTTTGAATTTAGCGGAGAACTATCACAGAATTATGGAATTGCAAAGTACACCACACAAAACAACAGAAAACAACAGAATTATGGAATTGCAAAATACACCACACAAAACAGCCACGCATAGTCACAAACAACTAGGGAATGAAGAAGCGATCTCCAACAAGGCTACCTTGCACTAACCACAGCGGAACACAATCCCAGGATGCAACAGTCAAAACGACTGAACTACAGGGCGGCGTAAGAATCAGGCAGGTGAAATACCTTCACATTTTTGCAAAATTCTTCTCTTTCGAAATGTGCTGAGATCAACCCCAAACATATGTCCCGACAGAAATTTCTACATACTTGGATGGTGAAATAAGTTATAATGGTATTTAGTTTGGTTGAATTATATGGAGAAATTTTTCCGCCATTTTCCCCCTTCATGACCATAATCCTTTATAAATTATGAGATGAATATCTCGCTTCACCATCGCTACCTTGAGAAATGAATATCATGTTTGATTTGTACCACATATATGTCCTAAAACAGAAATAAAAGGTTTTGCAAAAATATTTGATGTATCAACCCTGCCTGATTCTTACGTGGACTTACACATAAACAAACAATTGGGGGGGGGGGGGGGGGCAACAATGAAATAAAGAAGATCCTGACAATAATCTCAACAACACTCACAATAGAGCACCAAATTGAGCATCGGCGGACCTCTAGCAATTTAGAAATTGTACCAGGTGCCCGGGAAGAGTAAGCATCCCCTGTTTGGCTAGGTGCCCGGGAAGAGTAAGCATCCCCTGTTTGGCTGACCGCACAAGACGCACCACAACAGAACACACCAAGAAGACCAACACACAAATAAGTAAAGACGATGACAAGTTTTAAATATATATGTATGTGTGTGTATGGAAGTTATTTTTCAAACGTGCTTCTTTTAACACAGAGAAATTAATCAATGATCAAGGACAGGCAAGTCTGCCATGAGGCTGGCCCATACAATATACTCGTATACCTTTTCATTGTAAAGAATATTTTTAGGTAAATTTGTCTTTATATTGACCTTGCAACATAATTAGTTGAGATCTCTTGTCATTAATTTCGGGATGTTTTAATAGTAAGAAATAATTCTCATTATAGAATTTTTGGATGAAACCATATGTCTTTTGGCAAACGGTGCTGATCCTAATTTATCTCCAAGCCATATGAATCAGATTCCTCTGCTTGCCTATACATGTATATACAGTAATTACAATGTGAGCTTGGAGCTTATGAAGTATGGAGCTGACGTCAATATCATGTATAAGAATTGTAAATTGCTACATCTGGCACGACATCCAGAGGTTACCAAAGCTCTACTGGAAGCAGGTCTACACCCGGATTGTCTAACAGCTGCTGATAATAATACGCCTTTGTCCATAGCTTGTTTCCACAGTCTTTTTGAAGTGGCAAAGGTATTGCTAGAGGCCAATGCAAATGCAAACCACGTAGATGACGATGGTGATACTCCTTTACACTATGCTACTTATAAGAACAACGGAGACATTACACAGCTTCTTCTAGACTATGGTGCCAATCCACATGCTGTCAACATCTACAATGCTTCTCCTGTTTGGAATGCAGTATATAGAGGAAATATTGGCATTGTGAGAAACTTTCTGCTAAGGAACGTAGATTTGAATGTAGTATCTAGGGGGACTAAGCATATGAAGGGGGCGGGGTTCTTATTTTCCAACCCCATGAGTTTACTACATGTGGCAGTGCAGAATAACTATGGCGACGTAGCAGAATTGCTTTCTCAATGTCTATGTGATATGAACAGAGAGCAATGGCTGGATGGATTTGTACCGGAGGTCTCGCAGCTTGACCAAGAACATATCAGTCTTTATAGGAAAATGAAGACGGCGAAGGACAGCAGATCTATGCCATCACTATTAAGATTATGTGTATTTTCAGTGAGAAACTCTCTAAGGGGAAATATTGATCATGTTCATGAATTAAATATACCATCATGTTTGAAAGAAAAAATAAGCCTATTTGATGTTTTAAAGGAACGTGATCATAGATGCTAAAAATATTTGCAATGATTATGATTATTTCATACGATGCCATTAACTCATATGATTTCAGTTTTAAATTGATAAATAGTTGTATATTTGACAAATGTCCCATTTTTACTTTGATTTTTTAAAGAAGCTCAAAGGGAGTATTGTTAAAATTCTCCGTCCTTGTGTACAGCATGCGGGATTCGTCTACTCAAAAGTCCCTTTCCAACATTAAGACCTAATCCTTGAACTAAGATGGCTTTTGAAGTCGTGATACATTCTCCGATTCTCTCTACTTCAGGTTCGTGTAAAGACAAGCTGTTACTGGAGGGCTGATAAATGTCGATGTTTCCTCTTTAAATGCTTGATTTCCAATACTTCAACAAAAGTGATAAAACCTTTCAGGAAAAAAAGTTCTTCTAGCTAATTTACCTTTAAATTATTTTTCTTACCTTCTTTTGCTGCAATCTGTACACTGTAAAGACTTTTCCAAACACTAAGACAAAACAAAAAGACGAACACGGGAAAAATCTGCAACACGACAAACGTTTGTAGCTGAAAAACGACAAATCCCGCACATAAAAGAGTGACAAATACGAACAGTACGAAAGATAATCAAGCAAGTATCCATAAACAAAAAGACAAAGGACAATATGGTAACACTAAGAGGGTCGCCTGAAATAAATAGATAACTACACATTATGATCAATGTAAAACCGCAGTTATTATTTATTGCATAAGTGAAAGTAAAACACAAAACCCGTAATTAGATTCCAAAAATCATTAATAAAAGGCTTACACATTCTTGAATAAAACTATTATATTTAAACAAAACTTGCTCGAGACGAGATAAGAAAAATCGGAACAAAAAAGGAGGGAATCTCCAACAACACCCGGTTGCAGCATCCACAACAAAACCCAAATACACCCAATGCAAAACACAGCAGACACGCACAGAAAGAGGCACAAAAGGTACAAGGAACACCAAATCACATAGAAATATCAAACACAAATGACTACACATAAACCAACGAGACCAATGGACAATCTGGGTCGACTTAGGACGGTCATCTGCCACGCCAGTAGCAGACGATGTGGTTTTCTTGAATTACGTGTGCACAACCCTCTAACTTTTCCGATTACCAAGAGGTCTCGAAGAACGCACAATAGAAATATAAGATAATCCTCTCACTGGAAGATGATACAAACAGAAAAGCATGACGCAGGGGCCCAAAAAGCACACATATTGATACATGTATGTAAATGAATATTAAAAAAAGAGCAGAAATGCAGCCCGTGCTTTGTCGGCTGTAGCAAGCTCATACATGGCATCACCCGAGGAGTCCAGTCGGCTGACATTCAGAGATGACAGGTGGTCGGGGCCCTGTATATAAGGTTGGACAGGGCACGCCATAGAGTCCTGTCGTCACAATCAGTCAGAGTTCCATTCTTAAGAATGCGATGATACAAGGCTGTAGATTGGTGCAGTACAAATGTTAAACGTCTTCAAATTCATTAGCATCATTTAAGGAAACCGAGTGTTTGTTTAGTGACAGAGATTATATCCACGGTATAATAGGCGTTTGATAATTCTTACACAATTTGGTTGGTTATTCTGTCTATCTTTGAATGGCTTTGATCCTTCTCATTTTGTTATGTCACCATACAATGCAAACAAACATACGGAGACAATTAACAACATAGTTTTTCTTCATAAATAACAAATGGCGTTCTTATCCGGATAAAGTGCGCATAACCCCAAGTTATAAAATCGTTCAAAAATAAGATTTTATGCATAATTTTGTTTATCAAGAAAAAATTGAAATATTTTACCAGACCGAAGCAATTTTTATCAGATTTGTCTGGTATGTCTTGTGACTTTCGGTTTGTCTATGTGTTTACAGGGGATAGCGAAATGTTCCAAGGATCATGCTTGATACATTTTGTTTTCGTCTAGTATCATGCCTCGAAGTTGAATATAGATAAAATAATTCCGATCGTCAATCTGTTTACAATGAGTTGGAAAACAGTTGGTCCTCTTGGGGATCCAACTGCATTGACATATTTAACAAAATTGGATAGAAATTTTAGTGAACTCGAAAGGAAATTTCCGTCTCACAAATAGAAGCAAAATGTTACGTGTCCATCATTAGAAAAGAGAAATATAGAAAACCATCCAAAACCATCCCCAAATAGCTCATATCTCCTGCTTGCATACGATAATTATGCCTTCTTTCTTCTGTTCGGTTCAACTGCACAAATTATCAATCCGATCTGTTTCAATATGAAACATGCCATTTCAATAAGATATTATGCAGATGGTCCAAATGTCATTTTAGACCATGTAAAAGAAAGGAAAATGGACATGGATAACAAGAGACCCCAAAGGGCCAAGGAAGACAAAATACCAACGACGACATCTAAACATTAAACAGAAATGACTACACCTAAACCAAAGAGACCAAAGGGCAACCTGCCCCGACTTGTCATATTAGAATATGCAAATTGTGTTGTTATCCAGATTAAGTGGGGACAACTCACCCATTTGTCCAGTTACCTGAACTTACCTAGCGAATGAACGGTTGAAATGAGACGTTTCATGCAGTTATTTTAACGAGGGTACATTAACCCGTAATATTACGATGCGCCGATGACACAGTATCTATATCATTTTTCATTGTATACCTCAAATGAAAGCAAATATTAGTCATTTTTGAAATATGAAAAAATTGAGATAAAACTATTTATTCATGTATCAACCAACAGCTTTTTTGCAGAGTTGTAAAAAAAAAAAAGAAAATTGGAAATAAAGAAATTTATGGTTATCTATCATGGTTGAAGTCTGCTAAAATAAGAAAATCTGCAAGTGAATTTGGAATTTCTAAGTCCTTCACTACCACTCTTAAATTCTTTCCAAGTCGCTGCCTTAAAAACGTCCGACAAATTGAAAGCAAAGACCGTGGACTTGAAGCCATTTTGGTCAGGAAAGTAACTGAACGCTGTATGCTTTCGTTCTGATCAGTAATAAGAATTTCGTCTTCGTCATCTGAATCATCTCTTTTCGGATAGTCCCCTTCGTGAAGCCATTTTTCTTTACTCAAGTCACATCCCGCTAGAATAAGAGCTTGAACACAGTCCTCGGCACATTTGTCGACCGCGACATACAGTGGCGACCTTGGTACATCGTAACTTGCACCATATTCTATCAACAATCCGGCACCTGTAGCACAAACATCCATTGAAGCATCGGCGTTATGGTAAAGTAGTAATTTAAGTAAAGAAACGTCGCCGTGGAATGCTGCATACCAAAGGGGAGTCGTTCCAAAATCATTTTGGACGTTTACTTCTGCTCCATGGTCAATAAGTTTTTCCACCATCGTAAATGACTTGTGCATTGCTGCATAGTGCATTGGGGTATCATTCTCGTGATCATGATTATGGATGTTAGCCCCACGTGACAAGAGAATTTCGAACACTTCTAATTCTCCTCCATGAGCTGCGAGAGAAAAGGGAGTGTTCCGGTCGCGAGTTTGACGATCATAATCAAAGTGTTCATCAAGAAGAAAAGTATTCACTTTCTCAGTTTCCCCATTCCAAGCAGCAAAATGGAACTCGGAGTATCCAGCGTATCCAATCTGGCCTATGACAGGGGCCTCATCTATAAATAAAAAAAAAATCCAAATAGTACTGAAATGGTTTTCAATCGGATTCCAAACTTATTAAACTTTGTTTAATGGGGACTTATTAATATATCACATCCATGAATTTCAATTTAAATAGCAAAACTAACAGAACATTTAAAGACAGCTTTGCAATGAGCCTAAACAGATTCCTGTGTATCGGATAGGTGAGAGGATTGTGCGCACGTAGTCCGTTTAACTACACCATTTTCTAGAAATATAGCTGATTGCCGTCCAGAGTCGGAAATGAAGGCCTATCATTTTCTCTCCTTTTTTTTTTTTTTTTTTTTGTTGTTGTTGTCTTTCGCGTTTTAGTGAAAAGTCTGCTTTGTTTCTTGATCTTTTATATGGGAGTATTTCATTATCATGTCTTTTATTTGGTGTAGTCATTGTATGTCCATTGTTCGTTGCTACAATTTACGAGTTGATAGTGTCGAGTCCTTATAGTGTTCACTATATTCGTTTTCTATTTTGCCGCTCGCGGAGGTTGTTGTTATCTTCTTTCATACCTAGATGCACAGCTCAAGTGTTTCTCATCCTTTACTTTAGATACGTGTACATGCCAGCAACATTGCATCAAATGTGTTACATGCAGTCAGAATGTAACTGCATTTATTTGTTAAATCTGTTATTTGGTCCAGTGTAACCACCCATATCACATGACCTATCCTATTAAATGCCCTTAATGGAGAAGTGCTAATTAATGGATTTGCCGTTAAAAATCCTATCATTTATACTGTAGGTTTTTCCTGTACATAAGGTTGAAAACATTAAGAAATTATCTTCATTTTACGGAGTCACAATAACCCCCCCCCCCCCCCCTCTAAAAAAAGATGGGCAATTTAAATCTATAGGTTTTATTTCAGTAATTATACAGATTATCTCTTTGGCTTGATTCTTGGATATTAAAACGACTTTTCATACACGTGTACACCCTTTTCAAGCCGACAAGCCAGGTGATCAAAGTTGAAAGTACATGTATACAAAAAACTTACGAATTACATCTTCGTCAGTCACTGCTTGCAATGTCATCCTCATGATCATCATCACCCTCATCATAAGGCGGCAAGGCAATATTATCATGGCTTTGTGGAGGGGAACATTTTTCAAATCTTGATGAAGTTGTACGACACCTTACACAGTTACCCATCGAGGTTTTGACTGTACATTACACATGTACACATTGATCCACATCGTCATATCTATTTTTAGACGGGAAACGCGGAAGTATGATAATGGTTCAACTTTCTGATTCCCGGGAAATTTTCTCTGTGCATTCGACTGACAAAGAATAGAAATCATTTATTGTATCATCTATTATATTTACATGTATTTTCTATAAATTTCTCTCTTTTTATATATCCTTTGCGTCCGGTCGCTTTTAAACAGTTTGCATGATTTATCTAGCTACCAATAATCAAGCATTGACATTTTTCTAATCAATCCCCCAACTCAAATTTCTAAACCCTCCGGCATGTAACTTCAAAAGAACCCGTGCCGTGGTATTTGAATGAAATTTATTCTATAGTGTACTTTGAGATATTTCAAAGCTAAAGAACATCAAAATTATTCATTCAAACGTTCTTGAAATATCAATATCCGAACTGAAATGTAAATCATATGGTGGCTGTAAAAACCCGTGTTAAAAAAATCGTGAGAACGAAATAACATTTCGATCGTGGGAACGAAATGATATTTCGAGGGAACGAAATATTAATTCGTGGGAACGAAATATTAAATTATTTCGAGGGAACGAAATAATATTTCGTGAGAACAAAATAGTATTTCTTTGGAGCGAAATAGTATTTCTTTGGAACGAAATAAATTTTATTTTTCACACGGCCCTTCATGGCCACCGTAAAACCAAGCAAGTCCGCATATAAATACATCATAAAAGATGAAGACATACGCCAAACTCCAAGTTGTCTGGATATATAGTATCCGGAACGCATGAATTTTGCGTATAAACTTTTCATAGTTAGATGGCGCCTCGAGCAGACAATAAGGCAGGAATATGACGCGGTATCGGTGTCAAAATTATTGATTTCAGCGATCGCTGAATTCGAATTTAGCCATGGCTAGATTATTTTAGCGATGGCTAAAACTATGTTTGCGACCTCTCAATTAGAATTTTGTCATAGCTAAATTACTTTATCGATCGCTGAATTCTATTTTAGCCATGGCTATAATATGGTGAAATACACTCTATAATTCGGAAAAATATTTCCATTTCAGAGATAATTGACGCTTCAAAAATTCACCCACATATCTAAAAATAAAACACTTTTAGTCAAGGATACTATTTGAATATAACCCTTACTTCAAAGGTATCAAGAAAAGGATTTTGAAATAAAGGATTGATATGACCGACGATTTTTCATGCTTCAATTTTATACAGCAAGCATAAAAACATCTAGGTACCACGGCCAGATAATAATAACTAAGGTGGGTCCCTGACGAGGCGGGCCTAATTAGTCTTTGAAAAAACCACCGAAACGTACACTCTTCAGTCTTGCTTACATATAAATTTCATGAACCAGGAAATAGTTATGAATTAAAATGAAGATGGTCAATAATTTTGACATTGATACCGCGTCATACAGGAAGGGTTCCTGTTTAACACAGAAATCCTGTGAATGAATATAAGTGCGTAATAGTTGTTCATTGTACTACTGTCTAGCGCGGGATCATGTAAAGGCACCGTGAATTCTTGCAAAACAGATAGAGCAAAGGAACAGGAACGAATTATAATATAATCTTTGTGGAAATTCGGACATCGCCAATCATGGATTCCTGTTAAATTTGTTAATCCATGTGCAATGGGTAACACAAAATATGCTGATTCATGGTGGTAGGTGACTAATTTAGTGCCACAAGCATAATTTTTATTCGTAAACTCTAGATCGAAGTACCTCGTAAAATTAATGTCTTGTGGTTAGAAATTCCAATTTTTAAAAGATATCACAAGAGGAGAATCTCATTTTATTCAATGATATCGGAGACCTACATTTCAACAAAGAGTGTAAATTTCTAAAGCATTGGACTAACAATGACGATTGGACTCCGTGACGGATTATATCAATTTTTTACAAGAGTAGACATGTTCTTGACAACCTTTCATATCTGACAATTGGTAGGGCTTAATCCTCTGGTAATGGATCTCGAACTTGCTTCAGCAAGCATACCATGACTATTGGATATATGCCCTTAGTTGTCCTTTTGTGTCTCTTTTGGCCCCTCTGTGTGTCGGAATTTTAGAGTTTAGGTTTTTTATGTTTGTATGTCTGTATGTAGGTTCATCTTACAGCGAGGAGGTTATTTTATACCACATTGTGCGTTCTTCGAGACCTCTGAGTAATCGGAAAAGTGGGATGGTTGTGCGCACGTAATGCGGATATCACACCGTCTGCTACTTGCGTGGCAGATGGCCGTCCAGTCTGTACCGGTTGCCCATTGGATTCCTTGGTTTATGCGTGGTCTTTTGTGCTTGATGTTTCTATCTTGTGCGTTGATGTTCATTGTCCAGTTTGCGTCTCTTTCTGTGCGTGTCTGCTTTGTGTTTTTGCATTGGGTGTTTTGGAGTTTTGCTGTGGGTGCTGAAGCCTAGAGTTTTTGGAGATCCACTCCTTTGGTTGCTGTAGGTGCTGCAGTGGATTCCCGTTTGAGATCCCCTTCTTTCTTTCAAAGGCCTTTACCTTGAGAGAAAGGAGGATATCTCCAACGTTCTATATTTTGAAAGAAAGATGGGGATCTCAAACGCGGCTCAATTGCAACACAGAAACTCTAAAAACACAAAGGGGACATCCTACAGCAGGCATAGATTTCGTTTCGTGTGACACTGGGATTGATTTTCATTCCAGAGAGTCTAAACGAATAGAAGAAAAGGTTCTTTGAAGCAGAATTCGTAGTTTATTTCTGAAAATTCAAAACATTAGTAAATTTTTTCTTTATATATACTTTAGATAACAGAATAACATATAGCATGATCATAATAGTACAACCGGGGATCATTCAAGATATTGAATCTCAATGTCTTCATGTTGTGTACTACATGTACATATACTTTGCATAAAAAGAGACGGGGACGTGTTGCATGCATTCAAAAGACGCTGACTCTCCACGGGCACATGGTCTCACTTCGGAATGATATTCATTCCGAGGTTCGCAACCGTTCCTATGGAAAGTCTAATGATTTTGCCTTGCCATCTCCACTTTGAGACTGGATAACTGATAGGTGGTACTTCCTTCCTTAATAATATCTTTGATATGAAGGTCCACGATTGCATACCATTTCAATCATGTCTTTCTAAATATTCATCCAAGATTATATTATGCTCAAGTCAGTGGCGTAGCTAGACCCAAAAAGATGTGTATGCTTGATTTTACAGTGCGAGCGCCGAAGGCGCGAGCGCACTAGGGGGGTCCGGGGGCATGCCCCCCCGGAAAATTTTTGAAGATAAGAACACAGCAGAGGCCATTTCCCTGCTTTTAGACCATGAAATTATAGATCGGATTATCCTTAAGTAATGTACATTCTAGTAAAAAAGCGACCTTTTGATAATGATTATGATTTTTTTTCGGTTCAAACCCGTGATGATATTTGATTTTAATGGAAGCCCAGACAAGTCTTAAAATTAACATTAATAACTATATGAATGGTAAATTTTAATCCAAAAACATAAAACATCAGTAACAATATCAGCTGAGAACACAGTGCCATCTTTGTTGCGAAATAGACCCGAATCTTAACAGCTACTATGCTTTTGTTGGTCAAAATAGCAGAAGTTATTGCGTCACTTAAATAATAAACGGCGCTCTTTGGCATTGGCAAACTTATCAACAACGCTTTGCACGTTCACATCCTTTTCTCTGTGAATATGCAACATAGATAATGAGGACAGTCTCTCTGTCGTCATTGTGGAACGCAAGTAAGTCTTAATTCTCTTCATGGCGCTGAAACTTCTTTCCGCTGTTGCCGTAGATACGGGCATCGTCAACAAAATTCTGATGATTCGCTGAATTGAAGGATAATGTAATCTAGCGGGAAACTTGCCCAGGGTTTCAAGAAGAGTTTTTGGTTTATCTGTTTCCATTCCCCATCGGATTTTCCATCGCTGCGTCTCGGTCTTGAATTCATCGATGTCACCGATATCTCCACTATACGCAACATGTATTTTGGACACAATATCGCCCGTTAGACCTTGCAAGTTGCTTGGGATGAGAAATTGAGCTAAGAATCTGCCTTCATTTTCGAGTAGCCTGGTCTCCAATTCACTTGTCAAATGATCCATAAATGGATAATAGAGGGAAAATTTCCAATAATTCTTGGGGTCATCTGTCTGATAGTTTGCCCTGTGGATTTGCCTACCAGTGCGTCGTGGAATTTTGGGTTCGATTCCATACGGGGCTGCCAAATCCCGCGCCATATCGAACAACTCATCCCATACCATATCGTCGTTTCTTTCATCGTGGAACATTTGGATGACAACTTTCGCTTCCTTTACGGCTTCAACAAGATCACATTCTGTCGACTGCAAGTTATTGGTCAGGGGGACTGTTGCACTAAGGATATGTTGGGCAACGACCAAGGCTATGAGAAACTCAAACCTTAGAATAGAAGCCAATCGACTACCTGCCTTTTCATCACCATCATCCTCAAGCATCTCGAGAGCCGAAACAACAGCAGGAAAAGCGGACTTAAATGTGAAAAGGGAGTCTGCCCGACTAGACCATCGAGTTTCACACAAGGATTGAATTTTCGTTTTCCTGTCGAGTTGTTCACGGGCCTGTGATGAACTCTCCAACGCTTCTTGGAGTGCTAATAGCTTTTTTGCAGAGTAGTTAAAGGCAAAAGCGATATCTTGTACGGTACCCATCATAGTACGAACACATGGTATATTTGAGGAATGAACGATTGCTAGATTAAGTTGATGTGATTTACAATGTACATAAGCTGCGGCTGGTACCCTCTCTTTGATTCTTGCTTGAACACCATTATGCTTTCCTGACATGTTAGAGGCCCCGTCGTACCCTTGTCCTCGCATGTTTTCGACATTGACGCCTCGATTTTCTAATGCAGCCAATATCAACTCAGAAATCTTTTGTCCAGTAGTACGCTCAGCTTCGACAAAGCACAAAAAGTCCTCTCTTAAAATAGCTTTTCCGTTAGAAAAGTCTAGAAAACGGAGGCACACTGTGAGCTGCTCTTTCGTCGATTTATCAGTACATTCATCTGCTAGCACTGTGAAATACCCTGCTTTGTTACAGTCTTGTACGAGTTGTTCACAGAGCTGGTCATAACAAAGGTTCAAAAGTTCGTTCTGAACATCTGGTGACGTGTATTTTGCTTTTGAATCTACTTTGCTCAGATGCTGGCTAAGTATCTCGTCATCACATGCTTTCAAGTGCAATATGGCCATAAAATTACTTTTCTCTTCCGTGTGCCCCCTGATAGGAATATTCTGTCTACCACATAAAATAAGTACTTCAATAATTTTTTCCAGCACATGCCTATTCTGCAAAACCTGATCTTTATGAACCTTGGATAAAGAGTCTATGACAGAGTCCTTCTCCTTCCTATTTATGCAAAGATACGACTCTGCTGCCATTTGACAACCATGATGTGCTGAGTCTACCCGTTCGTGTCGTTTAACAAGATTTGCAAAATTTACCCAGTCAGATACAGGATTTATAAAAAGTTTGTCTTTGGAATCCTTAGTTCCGAAAAGGACACAGCACACACAATAAACCGCGTCTTTAGACACGGAATATCTCATCCAGGGGTGTTTTTCTATCCAAGATGAGTTGAATTTCCTTGGACGATTATACACATATCTGCAATTAAATGAATAGTTATTTTCAGACAAAACGAAAGATCCACAAACGAAAATAGTACTTGAATTATCGAGACCAAATGACAACCGAATTCGATTTAGGACAATGAATCCAGCAGTTATGCATTTATTTAATTTGTAATAAGTTCAGAATCTATCGTTTTGTTTTGGTTTTTTTTTTTTTTTTTTGTTTGTTTGTTTGTTTGGTTTTTTTTTTTTTTGATAATATCATACGAGCATAATCCACATTGACCAGACGTTGTTCTCCTTAATATTTACATACTTCTATATCAAAATATTGCTTTAATACTTCAACACACAAGTGTGACATGATAAAGCGTTTGGCTGAAATACATGTATATGTAGCCAGGAATTTAGGAAGATGTAATACATAAACATGTATTTTGAATAAACACCTTGTTGGAAAGTCGTATCTGTGAGCCTCTTTCCATTCAAGTGACAGCAGATCAGTCTTCAGATTGTCATCCAAAAGGTCATTGGGATTTAAAAGACCAATATCTTGGTGGGGAGGGGGGTTTGCTGATTTCATTGATTTCATCTCAGTCTCTTCATCCTTTTTCTGGATATCCCTCTCAGGTTTTGAAACAGACTCCGACTTACCGGCCACTGAAAAGAAATCTGAAATCTTTCGCGCTCCGGACATTTTGTTTACTTTATTTATAAAAGGAAAGGCGTAAATACGCGATACATATAGAAGGAAAGACGGGTAATCCTTATCCGGACTTCAAAACATGCCTCATTGCAAATGTCTATCATTTTTATTTTTCTATGAGCATGATTTTGAGAACCTTCTAACGAAAATGTAGTGATAAATTAGTGAAAATTTATTGTATTTCAAGGAAAAAAAAATTTTTTGTCAAAATGATGTGTATGCTTGAGCATACAAGCATATATGGTAGCTACGCCACTGCAAGTTTTGTATAATGGAGACATCGATGGGGACTATAGTGACAACACGATCGAGCAACTAAAAACATATGTCACATGAACGGTATTTATTGTAAATTAACATTGCGAATTATTCCCAAAATATTTGAATCAAAGTATTCTTCTATTGTACATGTCATTGTTTGAAACGATTCAATAATCAATTGCAATGGTTAAGCTTTTAAGCATCTGCATCTTATTTTTGCCGATGGGATTATTTTTTCCAATGGGAACGTCTCTATCTTCTACACAAATTCAATTGGAAAACAAAATAAGTATTCCCATTGGAAAAGAAAATGTTTCAATGCAAAAATGAATTTATATCCTGTACATAGTACATTAGTTGATTTTGTAATTAAGGGAGTCAATATAAAAATTAACGTTCTCTTCAATTATTACATCTCTTTGCGAAATTCCGTCAAAGTGAGGAAATCTGCTAGAGATCGTGGAATTTCTAAATCTTTGACAGCAGAAGTTATAGATTTCCCGAGTCGTTGTCTTAAAAATGATCGACAGATTGTTAACAAAGGTTGAGGACTTGATGCAACTTTGGTCAGTAAAGCAATAGACCGTTGTATGCTCTCCTTTTTCATTTCTTTGTCATCGTCATACAAGTATGGTTTCGGATAGTCTCCTTCTTGAAGCCATTTTTCCTTATTCAAATCACATCCAGCTGAGATGAGTGTTCTCACACAATCTTCGGCGCATTTGTCAACAGCGACGTAGAGGGGAGATCTTGGCAGAGAGTACCCATCACCGTAACATACCAACCGGGCGCCCGTAGCACACGCATACATCGAAGCATCAGCGTTGTGATATAGCAACAATTTAAGAAGGTTGGCGTCCCCGTGGTACGCTGCCAACCACAGTGGGGTTGCTCCAAATTTGTTTTTGACGTTTACATCTGCTCCGTGGTCAATCAATAGTTTCACCATCTTGACAGATTTGTTCATGGCTGCGTAGTGTATGGGAGTGTCCAACTCGTGATCAGCATTGTGGATATTTACTCCTCGTTTCAATAGGATTTCGAACACTTCCAAACGTCCCCCGTGAGCAGCTAAACCAAAGGGAGTGTTCTGATCGTAGGTTTGCTGATCACAATCAAAGTCTTCTTTAAGAAGGAAATCTTTGACTGCTGCAGTATTTCCATTCCAAGCAGCATAATGGAATTGTGAATAGCCACCGTATCCGCCTATGTAGATTGGCGTTACATCTTCATCAACTAAAAAACAAATTGCATATGTAAGACGGGTTCAATTTCGGCTAGGCAGCGTGACCTAAGAATAGCATAAAGTCTAGATTTCAATATTCTTTTGTTTCATTTAATAGTTATGACTTAAAATTGTTTAAACATTTCTTTCTTATTTAAGATTAGAATAGAATGGATGAACTCAATATTTCTATTGTTCACTGCTTCGCTATACATGTATATGGTACTTGATATTTTGACTTTGAAAGTCAATTTTAAGTTTATGTATAGGGCCCTGAGACCATCTCTCTACTTCATCATGTACACACTCTGGTCATTCATGATTGTCTTTGTATAGTCTTCTTTAAGCTCACCTGGGCGAATCTCAAGTGAGCTAATTGTCATAGCGCGCCGTCCGTCAGGCGAAAACTTACATTATTGTCATAAACTCCTCTCTAACCGATGCACAGATTTTCGTGAAGTCTTACATGAATCAAGTACTCAAGGTCCTTTATTATGTTTGTGTTTTCCGTGCTGATAGATCAACAATTATGGCCGCCAAGGGCTCTAATTAAAGCTGGACTATTACAATTTAAACTAAGAAGTTCTGTTAAATTTTTTTAGGGAACGGAGATTGTTAAAACAAACTTTAACAATCCCCATTCCCTACGAGAAATGAACTATAGCTCTGTGACGTAGTTTGCATACTAATGAAGGTATGACCCAAAATCCAGGCACATCGCTCTACCGCGGGTATATAAAGCGACTCCTGACTGGAACCGTGACATCTTATGATTATCATTTCATGCGAGCAGACCACCTGAAAGAGAGAAATGGACGAAGTAATGAATGTATATAATCATTTTGCTAATATTTTTGCTAAGATATGCTGATTTTCACATGTTTAGAGCTTTTTCTGCAATCTTATTTCATTTTACTTTACATGCCGCAACGTACATCAAAACCCTTTCCCTCTCGATAAACACGACGCACATGATTTTATAATATTTCAAATCACGATCAGTGTATGTATATTTTTCTATGTTTGTAAGCATTTTTATGTCCAATACCATATTGTTTGCCTTTTTCTTCAATTCCTCCCCCCCCCCCCTTACACACGGCCCACTAGTCATGAAGCATTGGATAATAATTTTTCAATAATGATTTAATTTCATATACAGCATAAAAGTAATTATAAAGATGTACTATCATTCTCTGTTTAGTTTCTAGCAAGTAGATAAAAATGCCCAACTGTTCAATATATACCCTACCCACTCCGACTCCGAGTCCCTCTTGCTATGAACAGAAAAAACAATGCCGATATTTTTATCAAAATGGTATTAATAGTTTTGGATAAGAGAAAGCTTTTTATACTTAATATTCAAACCTTAAAATGTTTTACTTACTCTTTATTGTGATATAACGCTTTCCTAAATCAACTCATGAGCAAATACACACGTTTCCACATGTAATGTTTGTGTTTTTATTTTCATTTCCGGTATATGGACAGAGTGTTCGATAAGTCAATAATATTTTCATGTAATCTGCAGATAATTACAAATTTTCTATCTATTCAGTGTATGAATTAATTTTATTGTTAAAAAAAATTAAGAGTATCCCTTTTATAACATGAAGGAAGGACAGATAATTTCTATACTATAGATTTATTGTACCAGTGTTATTATAAAAAATATTACGAAAAACCTATTAAAACAATACAGAAACTGTGTATTTAAAACGCACACACACTCGCACCTTCTCTCACATTCATATATAAAACTAACTTATTCAATACTAAAAACGTGAAATATAAACAGTACACTTTTCCTAAAAGATAATCGTACATATTACTTTTTTTTCTTTCATTTATTTGTTAATTCTTCTATTTCTTTAGAAAATTCGAGATGACTAATGAACATCTACATATTTTATCCTCTGTGTGTTTATCAGTCTCTCTCTCTCTTTGGTTTTCCTCTGTCTTTTTGTCCGTTGGTGCATAGATAAACTGGAAAACGTGTTCGTTCGTCTGTTCACCCACTGATTTTTTTTACTATAGAGCATACGCTTTACATTAATTCAATTTTGATAATATACTAGTATGACTTTCAAATTTTCATTTCTGGGATTGCTATTGAGAAAAAGGTCTCGCCACATGGATTTCTGCATATTATGTGTAATTTAAAAAAGTCCATTAGGACTGCAGAGTTATTGGCGCTGTTTCTCCCCCCCCCCCCTTTTTTTTTTAGCTCTACTGAGACTAAAAAATGGGGGGGGGGGGGAGGGGTTGGTCGCAAACTACAAAATGAGAGAAGAAACTCTATTCATAAACGACAAGAATGCAACAGATATCAAAAACATAGATCTCATTCTTTAACTAAATCATTTTTCATAGTCTGTAATGTTATCAAAATGCACTAACATTGCTTGCCATGCATTTGTTCATTGATTCAAGCTTTACACGATACTAAATAAAAATATAGCATGACCGGCTCTTTTTCGCGCTATTTACATTACAATGTACCCTGCGGATGATTTTCGAAAGCGGATCTGGAGCTAGAGAAAACATCCGGGCATCGACATTTTAATTGCACTTATTTTTTCATTTATATATGTCATATTCAAAACAATAAACCAAAAGAAAACATGATTGATAGCAAATCACATCTTCTGTCACATATAAAGTAACAGGTCTCCCTACGGGTTTTCCTCCAATCAGAACAGACCTTTTAGTTGAGTCTGACCATCTGAATGATGCAACCGGAAGTGAGTAATGTCAACTAACGAAAAAAGTAGAACCATATTTGGAAGTAGTATTTAGAGTGATAGACAATAAATTTGAAGTACGTGTACCTTCCTTTTTTTCATTTGAGGTTGGGTCTGTCACTTCACTGAGACGCTGTCTTTTTGGTTCTTCGACTTCATTCTCCTATTGATGAAACATAGAGTATTCCACATGAAAAGAGCGATAACATATGAAAATTTATCAGTGGAATTCAACACCCCCTTACAATCCTCAAGATGACCGCCAAATTTTTTTTTCTAAAGAAAATCTGTTGAGTTCCACGCTTATCTTTTGCAGTATATTTGTTTTTGATTTGTTTAAAAGTAAGCAAAAAAAAGTTTTTACACTCTCAGAAATATGAGGACTCTCTATTTAGGATGGGTTTAAAGTATGTCAGTTTCTTTATATTTATATAGGAAAGTGTCCCTTTCTTGTGTCGCCTGCAACCAAAGGCAACGAATGAATGGATGAATTAATGAATGAATGAAAGAATGAATGAATATAGAATCAGAAGATTCCTCGAAGTGTAAAATTAATATTATATGCACGCCATTTTTTTTAAAATCAAACAACAAAGATAACTGTAAGACAAAATTACCTCTGTTTTTCTTTTAAAATGGCAGAGGGGGGGGGGGGAAGAATGCAGTTTGTACATCCACTTGAAGCATTTGCTCTTCCTAGAACAGGGACAACAAGTCTATAAAAGATGATTTAAATAACCACAACTCTTGATAGAAAAAAATATCGTTTCTTCATGTTTACGGTTTTTTTACTATTTATAAATACATACGACAACAGATAACGAAGATTTTTTTCCGCAAGTTTCAATATAATTATTTCAAAAATCAGAGACGCTGAATGGTCATCATATAGGATTTTCAAAGGGGTGGGTTGGTTGGTGTATTTGTTCTCCTTTATTTCATCTTAAAACTCCAGATTACGAATATATGACTTTGTATTTAGTAATATATCTAATTGAATAAACATGATTATTGTCAATATTGAAATATTACAAAATTTTTTCACCCCCATTTGAAATTCTTCGACCGAATAAAACATATCAGATTGAAATTTAAAAAAAGTTAAATTATATTCGTTTTTATAATTTACAGTACATTACAATATATCAATATTCTACACGTAGAATGTAAAAGTAGAAAATGCTAAATGATTGTTATCAAAATACACTTTATAGGACTTAAAGTTTTAAGCGAATAAACAGTATATTTATGTATGTATTATTTATTTAATCAAAAAAAAAATGGAGAAGGGGTTGGGAGTCTATTTTTTCAGAAGTCAGGGTCAGCAATGTCTGGGAAACGAATGCTTATAAATTTACTTCATTTTTATTTCACTCTTCGAGTGAATTCGACGAAGAATTGAAAATATAACACGAGCAAATAAACATTAGTCAAATGAAGTGGATTCGAACACTCTTCGCCGGAAGTAAAACATGTGAAACGTGTGTCCAATGTTGTTGACGGAATTTTTCCTACTGTGTATAATTATGTAAGTACTGACTCTCTTGTACAATATAAACTTGGGGACATAAAATGATGATAAATTAAAAAATAGTGGATGAACCGGATTAGATTTTTTTTTTCTCGTTTGAAAGCAGAACTTTATCGATGCATACAATGTTTTTCTACTTATTCGTGTATTAAGGGGTATGGACAAACCGTTATTCGCCATATTGGATTTTATGTAGTGTGTTATTGAAAATCTTTCCTTACAACGAGTCATGGCTCCAACTTCAACTATTTCAATCCCAAGTATTCTCAACCCCAATAGCTACATTTTCCCATATTTTCTACGGAAAATCACATTAAGATATTAACATTAGAAACTTTTTAAATTCATGCACCGAACTGCACAGCTGCACCTCAGAAGAATTTATTAATAATACTATAACTTACCTTAAACATTACATTGATACTATATCTACAACCATTTGTCCTTCGATTTTGAGTACAAGGTCTCATTATCATATAAATCGTTTGTTAATACAACACGGTGTCTTTTCGAACACGAGTTTTTACAGGTAGCCATTTTCACGTGCCGATCCGCCCCAACATAGGTAGAAAAAATAAACGATTTTAAAGTTCCTAGGGTAATTCACTAGAATTTCGACTGTTTGCGATTCAATTATTAATTATTTACATGATATATATTAGAGAAGTGGGATAGTCATGTGAATTATAGGTGACAAATTACAAATGTGCAACATTCCGGGGATCCGCCC